>OZ010575.1:88406860-89606860 GCA_963932145.1 Acanthosepion lycidas
ACTCTGAATTGGAAATATCCGAATTAAGCTAGTACAGAAATTTAACTATCTGGAAAGTGTTGTAACAGACAATGGAAAATGTAACAAAGAAATCTGAATGTGAATTGAAATATTAAAAGATGTCTTCCAAAAGCTAAACAAAGTATTAAGAAACATGAAAATTGTATTATAAACAACAACAACAAAAATAATATCAATTACCCTATATGGCAGTGAAAGCTAGACAACTTTTTTTTTTTTCAATAATTTTATCTAAGTTAGGTGATAATGTCACAAACATGTAAGGAGTTACTATAAGTGAAAGAAACTGAGAAGATATTATTAAGTAGAAAGAACAATAAAAAACAGGATTCAAATAGAAGATGACAATTAAATTTAAATTTTTTAATATTGTAGTCAACAGGAAAACAAGAAGCCAGAAGAGTGTTCCACGGGTGAGAAGTGCAAAAGAAGAAATTATTAGAACTTATGATTGCATCTAGCAATTTCATCAGTAAAATGATGAGACCTAACTGCCAATATAGTGTCAGACTTAAATTCCTGAAGTTAAGGTACCAAAGAGGAAAGCTCATCGGAATAATTGCCATAAAAATATCTATAAAAATGTACAGGAAAGCTACATTATGGTTGTGGGAAAGTAACTGAAGCTGAGATGCCACATCAGGACCAATAACTTTGCAGATTTTTCTTTGAAATGTGTAAAAGAAAACTGCAGAGCAGAAGCATCAGACCGGATATTTAATGCATGGATGAATAGTAGATTTATAAAGGTGTAAGATAGATTCTAGCAAGAAAGATTCTCTAGCATGACCAACTTTTCTGGAAGAAGACCTAGCAATTGACTCAATATAACTATTTCAACTCCTATCAGTGGAAGATAGTAAACAGACAAGGTGCAATGAATTACTCTCTTAGAGGTTAGCATCAGCCATGCCGAGGGAAAGCAAAAGTTCTCCAAGATTATTAAGAAAGTGCAGTTTAGTTTTGGAGGCGTTAAAATGTCATTTCTTGCTCTAGTTAACAGATTAGCGGTCCCTAGCTGCCAATTTGATTTTATTGAATCTATCAGATTTACTACTAAGACAAGAGTAAATAGTTCTGTCATCAGCATAGATATCAAGCTGAGAACTGATGACATCGGAAAGGTCGTTGATAAAAATCTGGAACAAAGTAGCCCCAAGGATAAAGCCCTGGGAGATATTTGAATGTATATGGAAAGATGTAGAAGAGTAGATATCCCAGACAACCATCATTTCACAATTTGATAAGAAAGATTGTATCAAAGTAAAAATTAAAACAGAAATGCCATAACATTTTTGACTTGTGGGGAGACCAGTATGCCAAACCCTGTCAAACCCAAAGATATCTAAATGGTAGAAGTCAAGTATCGGGGCTATAAAATGAGCTCTAATTTGCAAGTAAAAATCATATATATATATATATATATATATATATATATATATATATATATATATATATTCCATCAAATACATTTTTTTTTAATTATATATTCAGATATACAGGGTAACCCAAAAAACGGGGTCTTCTTAACAATCCAATAAAACCAAGAGTGATGGAAGAAAAATATTTTATTCATGGTAATTGAAACCTTAAAACATGCCATTTAAGAAACAATGATGGAATTTTCATTTTTTTAAAATTACGTCCTGTAGATGGCGTCCTCCTGTACGAATGCATTCTTGAAATCTGCTGTTGAGATTCCTCATTGACTGCTGCAACATCTCAGCTGGGATACTGTGAATTTCATCTTGAATTCTAAATGGCGAAATGTTTACTTGCTCAAGGTTACTGTCTCGCAGTGTTGCCACTTGCTCATGTCTGGCAATACGCAATTAAAAAATTCCCGTTTTCTGTGGGGGTCACCCTGTATATATTCCCATTCAGGCACATGCTTGTTGGTTCCTTTTTCACTGAGAAAACACTTTAGATGAAACTAGCTATCGTTTGAGTATGAACTAAAGATTTATGTAAATCAACAAAATTATTTTAATGAATTTACAGCTTTGTAATTTTATGCCAGGTCATTTAGGCCATTATAAGCAGACCAGCCATCACTAATGATTGTAGAACATTGTTCAATAGATCAAAAATCCTGCAATGAATGCTTCTCGATCTATCCAGAACAAATTCTACAAAGTAATTAAATTCTTCAGAATTTCTTTCAATTCATCCCAAGAGCCATTGTTGATGAAACACTCAGCCATGTTTATATTTTCTATTTGCAATTCAATATTTCATCAATCTCCATTATTTTGTCTGCACCTCCAATTTTATCACCACCATTTTTTTTTCAGTCAAATAGCAGCAGACGTCCCTATAAAATCTGAACCAGTCAACTACTGTTTGATTTGAGTAACTGTAGCCACTTAAAATTTTAAGTGATTACAGTTACTTGAAGCAATCATTCAGGATATCTTTTTGCCCATAAGTGTATAACCCAACTACTTTCATTTTTGTGCATGCAAATTATGGCCCCGATTCTAGACCTTTACCATTGTGGGGTTCAGCGTACCCAGATTAACAGGAGAATTTAATACGGGATACCCTGCCCACAAAATACAACACGATAAGGAACGTTTGTAGAAAATAGAACATTGTGTATTTATTATCTAGTGAATAGGGTAAACAAAGATTAATGCTTTAGTTCGTTTAAGCAAAAATGTGATTTTTACAAAAATGTCTGTGTTCGCTGTCTTTCAACAGAGTAGCAGAGTAATGTCTGTTTCTTTTGTTTTTGTATAGGTGCAAAGGAAAAAGGGGCGATCAATTTAAGTTGAAAAAGAGAGTGTGGATGAGGAATAAAAGATAAAAGGAAAATGTACTTATGAATTGTTTTGGAGTCAGTTGTAAATTTGTTGTTGTTGTTTTCCTTTCCTAATCCACTTTCGGCTCTTAGTGTCGGGTTGAGTCAGTGATGAAATTTACTGTCAGTCTTCTATGATCTCTGCGCCCTTCTGACTGTTGATTGACTTGAAACTCTCTATTTATTGTTGACTTTTTTTCACATTGGCTCGTTATCTTTTTTTTAGTTTAGCAAATCGCCTCCTTTCATTGGTCAGAAAATTAATTTCACACCTTATTGCGAAATCTGTTTTTAGTCGTTTTGATCCGATTTTGCGGGTGTGCAAATCTACTTTGTGTTTTTTAGTCATTTGTTGGAATGATATAGGATTTGTATCCTATACCATCTAAAGTAACAGTGCAAATTTCACCAGGTGAATGAAGAATAGAATTGGAAGAAAATTTATCAGCAAAACCTGTTTTATCAATAAATGATAACACTTCAAATTGAGTGAAAAGAGGAGAGATTGAGGATTTATCCTTATTTACTACACTACTGCAGAGCTGCCGGAATTGAATTTGTGAGAAGTGGTTTCTTATTCTATCAGTAAATAAAGACCTATCTGCATTGAGGACATGTTTGTAGTTATAATAAGCAGTCAGAAAGAATTTTCTGATGTAATCAGAGCTACCATGATCATATAATCAGAAAAATTCCTCTGGGCTATAATAGCTGAACAGGCAGGTATGAATGAAGCTGAAGATTGTGTTTTCATCTGGTATTTCTAAGATGGCACAGAAGCATTACTGCCAGTTTTCACCCATGATGAAATCCCTGTGGCAGAATTTTCAATGGCGATTGAAGATGAAAGATTTCACTCCAAGGGGCATTGCAAAGAAAATCATGAAATGAATCCTGATTGGTACACTAATAATAGAAAGAGGTGTTCTCAATAGGGTGATTCATGTCTAATAAAATAAATAGCAGCAGATACTTGTCGGAGTTAGCTCCTCCTTGGCTCTTTAAACCCGAAGAGAACAGGTCATTTCGACCTTGACCTTTCGGTTCTGCTCCCTACACGCTGTTAACCCGAGTTAGAGACTAGCAAGTTATCTTTTCAGTTTAGTTATATAGTCGTAATATACTTCTAGGCATTTTTAGGCCTTGGGTTTCTTTTAGCTAAGCTCTCCTCATTTTTATAGATAGACTTTACTGTGTTAGCTTACCCATTTCTCTCCCTTACCACAAGACAGTGACTTCTCGCTAAAAGTAAGGTCGGCGACTGAAACGGTCGGCGTGGCCAGGAATGTCGACTCGGGCTGCGTATTAAGTTACGCTCCCATTTTTTTTTTTTTTTTTTGTCTGCCAACTTGACGATGGTTGGAAACTTTCTTTCTCTCTCTACTTCGCTTCTTGCTTCTGGCTCCTTGTCAATTCTCGGCATTCCGTCCCTACTGGCTACCTGCACATCGTCCATAACCTTTCCCGTCCACTACGTTTGTAATTATTACGGGAGGTTACTAATAGCGGACTCGACTCAACCGGTAGACACGTAACGCCTGCACTGGACCTGTGACGTGCCCGAACAACATCGCAACGCCAGCACCTCTTTCCTTCCCAACACGTCAAGTTGACATCCCGGCAACGACCAACTTCAACTGCAACTACCAACAGCGATTATCTGCATGACCAGCAGCGATCACCTGTAACGACCAACCTCGACCATCAATGCCTGCACCGGAACATCTGCATCTCTATCGTTCCGACCACCTTTATTTCTTTATTACTTTTCTAGAATAAATTAGCTTATATCTTATATTATCCTCGTTCTGTCGTCTATGTTGTTTCACCTTGTCAGATTTAACGTGTTCGAAAATGTTAGCGGGCCTCTCATGACCTCATCACCCTCTTGCGATACGGGGGCGCTCGAGGGGTCCGCTACATACTCCAGCTTGATTTTAATTGCGAGGAGGACAGAGTTGCAATGCTTGACAAGAGCCAGGAGAGGAATGAATCAAGTAAAGAAACACTGATCAGAATTCCTAGGGAAACATGTAAGGAAATCAACTATTTGACAGAGATTGTTTCCTTACATGATCAGCAAGATGAGTTGTATTGGAATGATTAAGCCATTAGGGTAGGTAGATTTTAGAATGGTGGTATTGCACTCAATTTGAAAGTTGGAGTTTGACATGATAAATAACGACACAAATTAAATATAAACATCAAGGTCATGCATATGTACTTTAGAATCATTTTGACAAAGAGGAAGATAACCTGGAACAGAGAATTCACTGGTAAGGATAGAATACTTTAAATTAGTTTCGCAAAGCAGAAACATAACGTTTCTACACTACGAAAATTGTTATGACTACTACTAATACTGAGAGATGTAGGTGATCTTTGTCTACTGGCTTACTTTTATTGGGCAATTTCAACTGTTGGGTGGGAGATTGGAAATTTTAGTGGGCGATATAGGATTTTGAGTATTAAAAATGAAATTTCTTACTCGAAAAAAATATTCAAAGGACATAAGCAAAGAACCTGTATATAAAAAAAGGGAGGCTAATTAAGAATAACTAGGTCACTTGCATTATTTACATTATTCAGACTGTTATCATCATCTTCATTGCCATGTTCACAACATTTCAACCATTGTAGGCTTTGGCCTTCTTCAGCTGATTGGAATTTCAAACTGAACCCTTTATTTCGTCCACTGGGGTAGATTGTTCTAATTCCACGCGCCATGTCTCTTCCGGATGTCTCAGTCGTTTCTCTTTTATTCAGCTTTCCATATATAGTTTTCAATGGTCAAGTTTGTTTTCGTTTTTCTTTAATACTATAGTAGTAGCAGCATCAGCAGTCATCACATAAGCCAGCATTATTTGTTACCTCTCTTGGGTATTTTTACTTCATCATATGTCAGTTTATGAACCAGTAACAAACTTTTACAAAACAATTTTTGCTTTTGCATATTTACTATACAGTCGGGTAATGGAAATTTTTCCTCCGTGAAAGTGGACGATGACACAAAAAATGTTTGGGAAACACTGATCTAAGGCAATAGACAGAAGGTGACAGAGACTAAAGCATAAAGTGGCCTCATATTTTCAGCAGATGAAAAGGAAACTTGAGGCAACAGACATGTGGTCCTACAGAAGTATGTTGAGAAAACTATGGACAGAACACACGAGAAAGCTTTAAGGAAAATAAGAACAAAAATTGTGTTTTGTTTTTCTTAAAATCAGTTGTTGAAATTTATAGGGATAGTGGGTTTGGAGATTTTAATCTTCATAGGACATTGAATGCAAGTGGGCCAGATAGAAACAATTAGTAAGCTATCAAACAAGCTTGCAGCAGGACAGGAACTGGGAGAGATAGTAAAGAGACAAAAATTGTTTATATTCACAAAGGATTGGAAATTGTGGAGCGTCATTACCGCCTACATCCTGAAGGAACATAATATAAAGAAATCTCTTTCTAATATTACTCTGTAAAATTAGTTAGGATACGAAAGCAAATATATTATTCTTATTGTCTCAATATGGTATTAAAGTTTGAATTAAAAGTTCAGTAAACTTGGATCACAAAAAACGAAGTGTCAAAAGAACGGTTTTTCCCATGACACCACTATTATTTTAACTACCTTCATCGCCTGGATGCTATATACACTCAGACAGAGGGGCCTCCTTCGTGTCTGGGTAACTGAGAAACGATCTCTACCAAAAAAAATGGGGGTGGTCATAACAAGCAAAACGACTCCATACCACCCAACCGAGAACACAGTTTGAACGATATAATGCCATTATAATGGAAGGCGATTCGTGTAGCCGTTATATAATATTAGTGATCAATATATATATATATATATATATATATAAATTCCCAAGAGGATAGAATCCAGGTAGAACTCAATGTCCAGAACAGAATAAGAATATAATATAAAAGACTCAAACATTAATATTCCATGGTTATATTACATTGGAATCGTAATCACGATCCAATTCATCAGACCTACAAATTCAAAAGAAATCGGAAAATATCGTCCGATTTCTTTTTGAATTTGTAGGTGATTTGGATCGTGATTACGATTCCAATGTAATAAATTATAATCATGGAATATTAGTGTATGAGCCTCATATATATATATAACGTTACATTTGGAAGTATAGGCTTCGATAACTTTAAGTAACACGTTGATTGATTGTTAATCTTTCCATGGTTGAAATTGCCAAAGACTTAAGTTGTTAAATCTGAATGTGAAAGAAAAAAAATCATTAGACGCTTAAACTTTTTTCACATTTAAAATCGGTCCAATTTATTGGAACACCCTTTATAATTACTTAGAATTACAAGAACCGTAAGAAGGTAGTAAAAATATTTGTATTATAAAATTTGGAAATGAACTAAATACGGGACATTTGGGGTGTCCCTGAAAACTCAGGACTGAACAGGGGACAAAAATATCCAATACGGGATATGTCCAAGATAAGGGGCGTCTGGAATGGTAATCCATCCGGTTGAAACATTCTACTACTTAATCGTCAAAATTTACTAAAAGAATGTCTATATTTCTGAGATGAGCTATTTTAATTATTTACATTGTTTGGGCGTCCTCGGTAAGACAATAAACTACGTCCAACAGAAAGGCTTCTGATCAGAAGGTTTTGAAAAGCGTGGAACCACCTCTTAATTGCTGGTGTTCTCAGTTCCACTCTGACCTAGGGTGGTAGCACCTGTTAGGGTCCCAACTATGGGCAAATATTTAACCCCCAAACTGGCTTCAAAATACTATGAAAGTGTAAAAATAGATTGTATTAGCAGAAATACTTTGTAAAAAAATTTATTACCCGCAATACATTTTTGAAAAAAAATAAATATTACCATCAATACATTTTTCAAAAAATACGATATTACCAACAATACATTTTTCAAAAAATACGATATTACCAGCAATACATTTTTGAAGAAAAAAAAAAGATATTACCAACAACAGAAATCTTGTTGGCATTAAATAACCCATTGAGGTTGATATGCCGTAAAACAAACTAACCAAAACAGACATTATTCGGATGTTTGTCCCCATCTTTATTGCCACATTCACAATGTTTCATTGTAATCAAGAACAATGATCTCTTCCCACCTAAGACATACAGGCAGTTGTCGCAGCTACCGCATATACGGTTTCCTCAAACTTCATAATGACTGCTTTCCTCTCAGGCGGATTGTTAGCTGCCATGTATCTGTGTGACACCCTCTGTGTCGCTTCCATGTAGATATAATTGACCCATTAATAGGAGAGTCACCTTCATATGTCCGAAACTCCGCCCATTTCGTGGAAATAATCAAAGATGCTCCCATCCAAACCAACAAGATGGTGGACGTGGACGTGGTGAGATTATAGAATCGTCCATGTTTGTCTACTCACCCCCGTTAAAAATAGACTCTTCTATAAGAATTAGCTTTGACCAATCAACACCACACATTGTGAAACTCGGCTTGTTATTGGTCGAGACGACCCTAGAATGTGTATCCATGGTCAAAAATCTGTTTTCCCGCCAGGCTCCTGGGAGCCTATTTTAGTTTCCCAAAACAAATAGAAGGACGAATTTCAGTCCAATTCACCAGTCAGTAATTCGCGCCTTCAGAGATATTCCACACACATCCACGCGTGTCTACATTTTGACTTGAGAACTTTTCGCGTGTCAACTCCTGACTCAATTACCAACATCTTTCTATCTCTCTAAACCCCATTTACAGCTTTCTTAAAAAGTGTTAATTACACTACAAAACAGAAATTGTAATGTTAGCATAAGACAAAAGAAAATACAGTCCAGGGTGAACAACTCTGTCAGAACAAGGTTAACAAATTCAACTTAAATCTGACATACATTATGTTCAAATTTACTTCTCGATAAATTTTCCCAATTTTTTCTCAACAATTGAACATTGCTGAACTTCATTTAATATCCTTGATGCAAACCTCGTCAACTTGCATAACATCAATACACAACTTTTTCTCTATTTGTAAAAATTGTATATAAATGTTCGATATTTTCTAGTTGAATGCACATCGACCGTTGTTTCTTGTTCATTTTGCATTGAGTTTTTTTATTCGACTTCTACGTCTAAGCTTTTATTTGTTGTGATTCATGTGAAGAACATGCTGTCAAACTCATCACGCTAGCAACTAAAACCTTCTGATTTCACACTCAATTCATAGCGATCCCAACAAGATTGTTCACAAAGGTACCCGCGGCAAGCGAGACTTCTCATTGATCCAGACTCTTGGAACTATAACAAGTTCACGTGAAAATGTCTTTTCGCACCCAATGGCCTGGAGCCAGTTTTATTTGCCCGAAATCTATATAAAAGAAAATCCAAATTGACTCAAACAGTCAGATTTCCACTCCTGAAGAGATGCCAAACAATTCCACGCAAGTCAAAACCTTGACCAAATAACTTTTATCGCGCAAAACAAAAACAAAACAAAAAAACTTCTCTGAATCAGCAAATAACAATCACGGTCTCTCAGGAATAATTTCAAACAATCATTTACAATACTTCAGAAAGTAATATATACTTACTACCAAACAAGTATTTGTAATTAATCAAACAAACTTCTAACACAACTAAAGGTACTCAACTCCTACCAACTCTGAACATTAATACAAGATAATTTAGGTACACACACTAAGGACTGAACTCGCACAGGAGACATTTTTATTTACGTTTAATTACTTAGTTTAATTTCGTGCACAAATCTCAACAAAAGCTTTACACACGTTCAAACTCCACAAAAACACTCTTCATAAATTAACTTAGCTATTGTAGTGGACCGTGGCTGTGATGTTGTTGAGTAGACGTAGAAGAACACATGTGGGTTCAGATTTTCCTGCTAGCCGGCCCAACTACATGAGAAGGTTGGACTTTAATTAAGTCCAAAAAGAAGGCAAAGAAAAACAAACACAAGACCGATAAACATATGTATACAAATAATAACAAGTTACATGGAAACAGCTACAAAGGACAAAGTGTGTGTGTGAATAATATATATGTGCGTGTGTGTGTGTG
Source organism: Acanthosepion lycidas (assembly GCA_963932145.1). Taxonomy (NCBI): domain Eukaryota; kingdom Metazoa; phylum Mollusca; class Cephalopoda; order Sepiida; family Sepiidae; genus Acanthosepion; species Acanthosepion lycidas. The sequence continues at coordinate 88,416,738 of OZ010575.1, forward strand.
TGTATCGTGCTTAGTGTGTTCCCAGCATTTGGGAAACGCTATCCCTGTGAGCGCTTACATTTTCGAGGTGGTAAGGCTGAAAGCCTGAGGAAAAAGAGAGATTTACCTCCAGGTGTCGGCCTAAAGGCCTGAGGGGAAAAAGAGAAAGAGGTGAAGGGTCAGCGACTATTTATAGCCAGGGAAGAGCGACCCCTGGTGAAAGGGTTAACGAACTAAAGAAGGAGTTAACTCCGACACTATCCTCAATTACACAAATATATCCAAAAAATATATGTATATGTAAATTGTACATAAATTGATGTTATTTTTTATGCCTTTAATAATCTTTGTTTTACTTTTATCCATCTTGCATGTTTTGCTTTCAATGCTCTTTCTCTCTTTAATTGTTGTGGATGAATGTTTTAGAACACGCACATAATCCTTCTGATAAATCAGCATACATTCGCCAGTCTGCAACATGCTTGAGAAAAGCAGTAACAACAAAATTGCAATATGATCTCTGGTAATTGAGACATTAAGTTTAAGTTCCCAAAATTCATACACTACTGTAATCAAGGACACATGGCACAGTGAGCAAAAGCGTTGGTTGGATTCAGTGACTTGATCCATTCCAAAGAGTTTTGAGCTCAATACCTGACTACTGGAATGAGAAATAAAAGAGATAGGCAACCTGAAGAAACGTGAAACTAGAACACTCTACCGACCCCAGTGGACGAAATATATTGTTCAGGTCGAAGTTCCAATTACCTGAAGAAAGCCAGAGAGTACAACGGCCGAAATGTTGATGACAATAAAGAATGAGAAGAACAGCCCAAACAAAGTAAATAATAATTTGTAAATATTATGTAACCTTTTTCTGTGATTTTTTTCTTGTCCAAAAATAAGTAATTTAGTCCAATTACTTAAAAAAAATGTTTGTATTCATTAAATAAAAATTGAAATGTCTGTTTCTTTCAGTTTGAGAATGATTAATTTTATATTGTGCGTACAAAATTGCTGTAGTGTAGCGAAATCACTAATAGTTCATATTATCGGGGACGAAAAAATGGCATTCACCGCTTTGCATAATAATCGTACGAAATCTTTTCATGAAAATAATTTGACATGTTTTTTTTTTTTCAAATTTTAAAGCTACTTTCTGGGTGCCATTCTCCTCCAACATGATTAAAATTTGCAAAGAAAAATAATGTCCATTTTTCTTAATCTCAAGAAACTCTTAACTTAAGCAAGGAGACCAAATTTATTTCAAATATTTATTTTTTCTCCGATGAACTTTTCCAAACCTTATGTGAACGAACGGTAAGTAAAAAAAGGAAAAAAAATCGGATATTTACAATATATATCTCTACTTTATTTATTCTTAAATTTCGACATAAAATAATTCTAATATAATTTTTTAAAAATTTGCAGTAAAAAGATTTATTTCAATTCTTTCGTTTTTTTTTTTTTGTTTTTTTTTTCCCCCATTTAATATTTTTATTGTTTTAAAATTTTAGCTTCGTTTTTATCGGCGGCATATATTTTCCCTAATTTCTTTGATAATGTAGTTATGATTTTTTTTGTGAATATGCTAACCATGATTGGCACTAGTTGAATAATAATCCATTCATTAAAAAAAGAAAATAGGAATTTTTTTTTATTTTTTATTTATTTATTTTTTTAATCATCTTAGATCATGAAACTTGGCAGAATAGCAAAATATCGATTAGTTATCGATGTAGAAGGGGAGGGGGTCATGTTCATAATAACGAACAGGGTAAGAAATCGATCCCTGACTTTAGTTGTCGAGACTGTTTGAAACTGTGCTTTCGTTATTTACGTACGTGATATTTGTTTTTAACAAACGGAAATATACATGTGCTTTATTGTAAGAAAATATCTTTTAAACCAACTAAAAATTGTCTGGTGATACATACATTTTTTCATTGTATACATTTTTTTTTGTAATTAATGAACAAACAAAAACGGATACATACTTTTATTTTAACTACCTTCTCACTTCATGTTTATTGTTTTAAAAAGTGATGATTAGAATTGTAATAAAACCTAAATTATTTTAACTACCTTCTCACTTCATGTTTATTGTTTTAAAAAGTGATGATTAGAATTGTAATAAAACCTAAATTATTTTAACAACCTTCTAACTTCATGTTTATTGTTTTAAAAAGTGATGATTAGAATTGTAATAAAACCTAAATTATTTTAACTACCTTCTCACTTCATGTTTATTGTTTTTAAAAAGTGATGATTAGAATTGTAATAAAAACTAAATTATTTTAACTACCTTCTCACTTCATGTTTATTGCAAAATCAAATTGGAACATTTTGAAAATTTGTCCTGAAATCTTGCAAAAAATTTTCAATAAAAATAAAAAAAATAATTTTTGTTGAGATTTATTCTTTAATATTTGGATATTTGATTGAAAAAATGGAAGTTTTGGGAATCACAAAAAAGTTGTAAATAGTGAGGGTGGAGTAGATAAGTAAGTAGGTGAGTCCTCTTGAGAATGTAATTAATGTTTTGTATTTAGAAGTAAACCATTCAGTGTAAGGTTGGGGAAAGTTTTGTAGTAGCAGAAACAAGGCAATAAAAAGTTCAAGCTCTGTTTAAGTGAGAAAAAGATCTGGGATATGTGGTAGATTTTGCAAAATTAATGACTTCTTTGCTTCAAAATCATTTCATTTCATATGTTCAAAGCAATAAGCAAATCTGAAATGGTAAATATAAAAGTCATATATATTTGTTCATTCACTTATAAACTGAGTTAATTTAGTCTTAATGAATTGTTGAATTACCATATATCTTAAAGATAATACTTTTATTTATTTATTTTTTTTTTTTGTGTTACAGATGTTTATTTCATAACACTACTTATCTAAATGGATAAAACTTCCTCTGAATGTTGCATAAAAAAAAGACAAGGAATTATTTATGATGAAATATATGCATCTGCAATTTCTGACTTTGCACATTTAAAAAGACATTTACTGGAGCATACTGAAGAAAAATTGTGTTCATAATGTTTGAATCTTCCATTTCAAAGGCACCATCTGTGGTGCAAAATACACCAGCACAGTCTGAAGAGAAATCCTTTTCTTGTGAACAGTGTGGGTCTGCATTTTCAAAGAAATCCTATTTGCTGCAACATATCCCAATACACAATGGAGAGAAACCATTTTCTTGTGAAGTATGTGGCACGTCCTTTTTAAGGAAATCGTCTTTGTTGGCACATATGCGCATACATACTGGAGAGAAGCCATATTCTTGTGAAGTGTGTGGATATGCATTTTCAAGGAAGTCATATGTACTGCAACACATGCGAAAACACACTGGAGAGAAACCATATTCGTGTGAAGTGTGTGGATGTTCCTTTGCACAGAATTCATCTTTAGCACGGCATATGAGAACACATGCTGCAAAAAAAGTATTTCCTTGTAAAATATGTGGATCAGCATTTTCGAGAATGTCATATTTTCTGCAACATATGCGAAGACATCCCGAAGAAAGGCTGTTTTGTGAAATATGTGGATCATTTTTCTTTGAAAAGTCTGAATTAGTCCAACATATGCTAACACACACTGGAGAGAGGCCATATGCTTGTGAAATATGTGGATTTGCATTTTCGAAGAAGGCATATGTACTACAACATATGCGAACACACACTGGAGAGAGACCATATTCATGTGAAGCGTGTGAATTTTCTTTTACACGAAAATCTGATTTGGTGCGACACATACGGACACACACTGGAGAGAAGCCTTATCCTTGTGCAGTATGTGGATCTGCATTTAAAACTCGAACAAATTTGAAAAACCATATGAGAACACATGTATGAGAGGAGACAGGTTTTCAATGAGATTATGACTGTTCTTTTGATCCATACTCGTCTGATAATAATTAGATGTTTTGTTTTAAAATAATTTAATGCATGTCAGAAATTTATATTTTTGCAGTGGTTCTCTAACATTTTGATACGTAGTTGCTTGGCATGGAAGTCCTTGTTTGCATCCTTTAAACTTGTCTCACGGGAGAAACCAAAGCTTGGAACGAAATAATTGATTAGTTTTTACTAATCCCACGTGACCTTCATGTGCCACATTTACAACCTTTTTTGGCAAATTAGTAAGAATAATGATATGATCACCCTGCAACACAATATCAGATTTAATGGAAAGTTCACCCCATATTGGAAGGTAAGGCCTCATTTTGCTTGTATTTGCAGGTGATTTGTCGTTCTGCAATAAATATTTAATCTCTGATAAAATGTTATCACTTTCAGTAGCTGACTTAACATCTTCAACAATCACAACAGTAGGTAAATTTGTAAAAAAATAATATTATGAACATAAGCTTGTAAGTTTTTAGTTATTTTCAACTCCTCTTTTGAAACTTTAGACAACGGAAACAGATGACGAGAGATGTAGTCAGTTGGATTGTGCTTCCCAGGATAATTAACATGAAATTGAAATACAAGTCATTTTAAGCGCATCCTTTCTACTTAAAAAAAGTTCTGCTTTTCTAGGTTTTTTAAACAGGGAAAGTAAAGGTTGATAACTGGTAATCAAATCAAAATCTTTTTTCCTAATAGGTACAACTGAAAACAAACATGCAAACAACAATCCTTCATGCGCAAGTTGGTTGTACCTTTGTTCTGCAGGTGTTAAAAATCAACTGGCATATGTTATTTTCTATGTTTTGTCTATTTGTTTCTGTATACACATAGTACCCAGCCCTGTACAAGATGCATCACAAATTACCTCAATATGTGCCAATAGAAAGTACGATCTCATTACTGTTTCATTTGTTAAGGCACTTTTTATCTTATTGAATGCTCTTTGATGATCTGTAGTCCAAATCCATTTTGACTCCTTATGAAGTAGATGGGGAAGTTTAGCAGATTTTGAAGAAAAGTTCTGTATAAAGTGTGTACTTAAAGGAAGGAACACAGTTCCACAAGGTTTTTTGGCGGTTCAGCCTGTTGTAGAGCCTCTACTTTGTTTGGATCAGGGCTCATATCATTCACGGAAAAAAATCTATATTATCAGAATTAAAATCACCTTTCCGCTTATTCAAAGTCAGTTCAGAGGCATGTAATCTTTCAAAAATTTTTTCAAGTGCTACATCATGCTTTCTGTCCTTCCCAAAAGCAAAAATACCCTCGTGAACGTTAAACACCTGGTATATCTGAAATTTTTTATTTTCTAATTCTTCATGAGCAATTTTGGCATCTGAATTTGTCCCGAAGTTTAGGCTATAATATCAACAAAGGCCAACATGAGGAGTGAAAGCAGTAACATTTCAACTATAGGGACATAATTCGAATTGGTGAAAACCATTATTTAGATCCAACTTTGAGAAACTATTTGATCCATTTTGCTGAGGATGAACCTCCTCAAGGGTGGGAATAAAATGTCTTTTTTCTTTTTATAGCTTTATTTGGTTTAACCATATCTATAGAGTCTGATATCACCGTCCTTTTTAGGAACGATAACAACAGATGAGAGCCAATCAGTCGGTCCACCTACTTTCTCAGTTATGCCCGAACCTTCAAGGTGTTGGAGTTCTGCCTCAGCTTTTTTCTCTTAAGGGAAACGAAACACGCCAATGAGGTTGGAAGACCAGTTTAACTTTTTTTTTATCTATGTGTAGTTTGACTTGTACATTTTGTCTATTCCATGAAAAACGTTATATTAGGTTGGTGCAAAAATAATGTCGGTTTTTGACGTTAAAAAATACGTCAAAAACCGACATTATTTTTGCACCAACCTAATAGTTGCTAAAGTTTTTAATAAATTTTAATATGCCAATGTTTACTGCGGTTTGTGAACTAATTAAGGACCGTTTACTACCTTCCACCACATAATAATCCGCAACATGTAGCTTATGTGTGGATTGAATGGTTGCTTTAAAGAACCCTAAAGTTTTCAGGGGTTACTACCCGTATATGTGAATAATTTGGCATATGTTTTTTCTTAAAGTAATGATGATCTTTTTTAGTTTTTTTATAATCCTGGGAGTCTTATATTTACATCAGCTCTGGAGTCAACTGCATAATCAACTCTATTCCATTTATCTTTATTTGAATTTTTTTCAAGGACTGTCTGTACTTTTGAGTTCTGGCCATATTTATCACAATTGGTACATTTTTTTTTTTTCAACTCCTGACCATGCATTTTTACTGCCAAGATGGGGCCATTTTTTACCATGGTTAAAACACTGTGTTCTCTTAGCATTTTGGCTGAATTTACCTGGTTGAATTTCACCTTAAATACAGATTCCGTTTTTTGACTAACTTCGATAGAGCGATCTCCCCAGAAAGGCAGGTAAGTACCACATTACAAGCATTTTAAACTTTAGGTATCGCATTTCTGTGGAGGTGCCTAAGTAAAATGAATTTTTAAAAACGGGAAAGTCTTCCTCAAAATTTTATTTTAGTTTTAATTTCAAGCTTTAATTTTTATTTTACTTTTAATTTCAAGATTTAATTTAATATTTCAAAACGAATTTAAATTGATTGGATAGAAGGAGTTTTTTTTGTTTTTTTTCTCAATCGCTGATTTTAGCCACTTTAAACCATAACACAATGTAATTCTCTTTATTAAAATGGTTTTTCAAAAATAAAATATACTTTTTGGATACTTTATTTGAAGAATATTAGCTGATTTTTAAAGTTTAATTAAAATTTTATTTACCTTTCATTTATTTTAAAAATGTCGCAGAAATTTTTTTTTTTAACACGGAAGTAGGTGTTTTTATGAGGTATTGATTGACTTACACGTTCTTTATTATTGAAATTCCACACAAAGCTAATTGGTTTGAAGGGGTTGTGCAGAACACTGTGATAGGTTATAATTGAATATTCATTCAAATTTTGTTTTAGTTTTTTTTTTTAGTTTTTATGATCCGTTTGAAACCTTCGGATTTTAAATCGTAAAAATTTACTAATTAAATTTGTGATCTTTTTCTGCTACTTTTTTTTCTTTTCTTATGTCTGCTTCCGTCCATAAAAATAGTAATACTTTAAAAAATTAATTCAATTGCTTATTTTTTAATTTTGCTGTAGCGAAATCACTAATACTTCATAATTTTATCGGGGACGAAAAAATGGCATTCACCGCTTTGCATAATAATCGTATGAAATCTTTTCATAAAAATAATTTGACATGGTTTTTTTTTCTCCAAATTTTAAAGCTACTTTCTGGGTGCTATTCTCCTTCAACATTATGATTAAAATTTGCAAAGAAAAATAATGTCCATTTTTCTTAATCTCGAGAAACTCTTTAACTTAAGCAAGGAGACCAAATTTATATCAAATTCAAATATTTCTGTTTTTCTCCGATGAACTTTTTCAAACCTTATCTGAACGAACGGTAGTAAAAAAGGAAAGAAAATCGGATATTTACAATATGTACCTATTTTATTTATTCTTAAATTTCGGCATAAGTCTTTATATTTTTTTTTTAATTTGCAGTAAAAAGATTTGATTTTATTTCTTTCGTTTTTTTTTGTTTGTTTTTTTTTTATCCATTTGTTATTCAATATCGGCGTCATGTATTTTCCCAAATTTGTTTTAATTTTCAAAAAAAGAAAAAAAAAGCGATACCAAAGATATGAATTTTAAAAATGAAAAATCTTTCTTGAAGCTTTTATTTTAGTTATAATTCAAAGCTAATATATCAGATTTATTTAATATTTAGAATAAGCAAAAATACTTTCTGGATTTCAAACTGAATAACCGTAAGTGTCCTAAAGAAAAAACATAAAAAAAAAAAAAAAACGGTGTGTCAAAAGTGGGGGTCTTCTTGACACCACTATTATTTTAACTACCTTCACTCCTCGGCAATGTTTATTCATTGTTTTAAAAAACGATGATTAGAAATGTAATTATTTTAAAACTAAACTAAAGATATGAATATGATGAAAGTGAATTTAGATTTTTTTTTTTTTTTGTTCTTCAGAACTTACAGTAATTAAACTATTTAATTAGATGGTTTATTTACAAGAATTTTATATTTACAACATTCTCTAAAAACTAATACAATTCTGGGTACCTCCACAAAAGAAAAAAAAAAACAAAAAAAAAAACGATACCTAAGGTTTAAAATGAATTTTTTAAAATGAAAAATCTTTCTTGAAGCTTTTATTTTAGTTTTAATTTCAAGCTAATAGATTGAATTTAATATTTCCAATCCAATAAGCAAAATATTTTGCTGTATTTCAAAAAACAATTTAAATTGATTGGAAGGACTTTTATTTTTTTATATTTTTTGCTAAAATAGCTTATTAGTGCCCTTTTTTATTTGTCTTAGATTTAAAGTATAATTTAATCTGATTTGAAACAAGCATTATTTTAAGTTTAAAATATCGCAGAAACGCAGTATTTCTAGCCTAACAGTAGCTGTGTTTTTAACCTGACAATAGTTGTTTTGACAGGTTTAATGTTGTTCTACACAGAGTATCACAAAACACAATTTAAGAAAATGGCATGAGCACAGTTTTAATATAATTTTAAGTACTCAGTATCCGTTAAAATTTTGGCAAATATTCTCCATAATCTAATTTTAGGAATATTGACAAAATTTACTATAGTCACGCTCTTATTTTCTCGTAATGTTGTGTGTGGTTGCTCATACTTATAAGAATGGTATGTCTATCTATACAGATAAAAAAAAAAAATTACAAATTCTTTTAAAAATCTTGGTGTTTGATGTTTTTCCACTTGTGATTAGTATTTACTTAACAATAATATAATCTAAAAAGCAGAAATACAAACTCTTAAAAGATTTAAAACTTTATAAATTATTATAATTAAAATTTAAAAAACTTGCAAACAATTCTTGTAAAAATTCATTATTCATCAAAAAAAATTTTTTTCCTTAGACTATAGTGTCCTTAATATATCTTATTTATAAAAGTAATTAAAAGCTTTTCTAATTAAATGATGTCATATTTTTTTTGCTTTTTTATTTTACAATTCAGAGCAGATTTTCAATAAATGGTGAGGCCAACAGTCCAAACAATCTAAATAGTGTAAATAATTACAATACCTCATCTCAGAAATATAGACAGATATTGAATGGTGTTTCTCTTTGACAAAAACAAAATCAATGATTTAAATACTCCATGGAGTCAGGCTTTTAACTAATATAAATATGAAGAAGCTGAAATTTTAATTTTTCAAAATTTCATAAAATTAAGTAAGTTGGAGTAACAGATGTAAAAAAAAAAAAAAAAAAAAAAAGATTTTTACCAACATTTTCTTTAAAAAATTTCAAAAAAATAATTTCATTCATTTGAGAATAAGTCACGAAAATTTCATTAAAGTCTGACAATTATTTGATTTTTGCAAGAATTTCTAAAACAATGTGTTTTTTACTGCAAAAAAAGATGCTAATTTTCCCATAGTAATTTTTGGCTCACCCACTGATGTAAGAAAACAGAAAATTTTTAACCAAAATTTCAAATGTGCTAGAAAGGATTAAAAAATTGAATAAAATAATCAAAAAATATTTTAGTCTTTCCTCTTAATAAAGATTTTGACAATAAAACTTTTTCATCAACCTAATTAAAATTAATGCAATGCAATATTTATCATTTATCAATTGATGAAATGTGAACATTTTTATTCATAAATTTTTAAACATTTACTAAATTATTGAAATATGTGAACCAATCATAAGGAAATCCTTATTATTTACTATTTGTATAAAGTTCAAGTTGATTGGCAATTGACCACTGTTTTGCAAACCATTTCAGTAATTTCTTTTGGATATAATAAATGGTGTAAACAATGTAATAAATAGTGTTTATTATTGTTGTCAAGAATAAAGAAAATGTACAAATTCACTTTCATATGTTTAGGTTTTATTGCAATCATCACTTTTTAAAATAAACATTGCTGAAGGGTGAAGGTAGATACAAAACTGTCATAGGAAAAAACATTTTTTCGACACTCCATTATATTGTGATCATGTTTGACAAATATTCCAAGTAATACTTTTTGTTAAGAACAAATCTAACCTTATGGCTGGATTGTTCTTCATATATTCTGAAATGTACATTGTATATTTATTATACCATGTATACAGTTTTTTGCAGGCACAGAGGTTAAAAATAGCAAAAATGTCAAAGTAATTTTCCAAATTGTCTTTTATATTGTTGGAAAGTCTTAAAAATAAGTTACTTACATTGCCTGTACCTTTTTTCATAAATACTTTCATGGTAATTGTTTTGGGGAGTTTTTCTTTATAGTAGCTAGACTTTATGAACTTAAGTGTAGTATTAGATTGGCAGTTAGATCTCCGCATTTTACACTTGAAATGGCAAGAATGTAACTGTAAGTTCTATGTTAACAGTTTCTTCTTTTGTACTTTTAGCTTGTAGAACTTTATTCTGGCTTCTTGTTTTCAAATAAATTCTGATCATCAAAAATCTAAATGCAGTATCATGCATTAACTTCTGTTTTCTTAATTTTCAATTCTTTTATTGCTCTCGATCTTTATTAATGTTTTTTTTTTCATATTTATTTACACTCTGTATCTCATGTCTTAGTGGATTTGTTACCTTACTTACTTAAAACAATAAACATTGAAAAAAAAGAGTGAAGGTAGTTAAAATAAAAGTGGTGTTCTGGGAAAAACTGTCCTTTTGATTCTGTTTTTATTGCAGGCACATTTATCCATGTTTGCTGAATATTTCGAGACTTTGTTCCTTTTTACTACTTTTGGTGCCAGTTATATTCGAAGGCCTCTGACACCAGTATTGTTCAACAGCATACTATAGTTGTATTTGCGATTACAAAGTCTCTACTACAATGAACGTTATGAAAACAAGTAAAGTAAAAATATAAAAAATGAACTCTCATAGTAAATGAATCCTAGAACCACTATTATGCAGGTATAATACCTACTGTATATGCACACTGGGTTGTCGGGCATATTTCTGTTTCTGTCTGGCAACAACCCCTGCATAACAGGAAAAGAGTAAGCTGGCTATTGGATTCTGTGTCATCTTGTGATCCCCATGCTATTAAATAAAATGGTATTAACAAAAAGGGTCATTTACTTTTGGTATTTGTTTTATTAATAGTGGTAGCTTGGATTCTAAGAGGCAGTAGGAAGCCTGACGTGACAGGAACGCACATTGGACGTTGGCTCAGCGTCCATCCGCAGGTGGTATTAGCTGGTCACAATCCTGGGTGTGGTATGCATATCAGTGCTTCAAAATTCTTGAGACATTCTGTTGAATAAGAGCTATTTTGAACTTACATTCTAAACCCAGACAAAGGCAATCCACCCCACTGTAAGAATGCTCCTCCCATGAGTCACTCCGATCAATCGCTGACCATTTTGGCCCTGACATTCGCATTCTGTAACATGGCCCTTTGAAGTCATTTTCTCACTCCTATATATAAACCGAATATATTTTCCCATTAAAATACTATTATTTAAATGGGCAAAAAACTTTAGATTGGCAGTTTGACAATCTTAACATCAGCAAAGCGATAGGTTCTGAACTAGTTGGAAATCTAATAATTGATAAAGGTACAGAATCCCATATCAAAAATCTTTGGGGCCTGTTATCTTTCAGTTTTCTTTTTTTTTTTTTTTTTTTTTTTTTTCATTTTTCAGAAACTTAAACAATATTGCAGCAAAAATGTATGAATACTCACACCATGAGGGATGAAAACAGAACTACAGTGTAACCCGGATATAAGAGAGTTGTCGGGACCGGAGAAGAAGTCTCTTATATCCGGGTTTGGTCTATTTTGTTTAGGTAAGTATGGCTCTAATTTGGGACCAGAGAAAATCTCTCTTATATCCGGGTCACACTGTATAAATATTATTACAGTTTATTTATAGTGTAATATGAAATCTAGGGATAATTAAGACCATAAGTAATGATTAAATTTTATTTCAGCCAAAAACGCCTCATATAACTTGAACAAGAACAGCATCAAACAATAAACTAAAAATATGTTGTACTCTAAAAATATGCTCACTAAAATATATGTACTACACCTGTCTCGATACTGTTACTTACACGACAATAGAATAAGATAATTTCCAAAGATCAGGGTAAAGAAAGATTACAGTGAGTATTGTAGTTTATTTTGCCGTATGTAGTGTTTTCCTATTGTTCATTAGTTTATGGCCATCACTTTCACTATTAAATTTAAGTAACTTGTCTTTCCATTTCTTTAAATCATACACAGCGGTGGTTCTGACACCTTATTTCTCAGACACTGCACGGAAACACCATGATCGAGCTTCTGCAAATGCTCTACTTTTTGTGTTATTGATAACGAGAGATGCTTCTTTTTTCTTTTTGTCACTATTAACCATAAGGGTATCTGCAGTTCTTTCTGACGTTTTCACTGTATAAAATTACAAAAATTATTAAAAGACAAAAATCGGTCAAGAGGACACTCACATCTACCCAATACGAGCACTTGACAACTGATGTTTGGCTGACTTAGGCTGTGGGAGTGGTGGATGAAATCAGGCCGATCATGACACCTGTTGCTATATCATACCTAAGTGGTGTGTGTCAAATAAGTAAGCTTTTTGTGTGCCAAAGTCCACACTAAAAATATTTGGTTTTCAGAGGTTTTGAAATGGGGTTGTCAGCCTGTATAGTTAGTCTCAGTTAATATTTTTTTAAAATAAAATATATTCTTTAATTGCAGTTTAAGTTGTTTCGAAACTTCTTGTGTTGCGAGATTACTTTATATTGAAAATACATCACTTTAGTCTGCTGAATTGCATTTAGATGCAAAGAAATATATGAAAAGTAATCTATTGAGAATAAGAACATTATTTTAGATACGTTGGTTCTAATGTTGGGGGAATGATTGCAAAACAACTTCCCCCTCTCCAATTTATAGGCAAAACACACAGATGCATGCTGGGATTTCTTTCTAGCCAATAAGATAGGCCACTTTGCAGTCCCATCTGACTTAGTTCCAGTTTTTCTTGTCTTGAAGCCAGAACACTGCAATCACTTATCTGTATCCCATTTTGTGTGGTAACACTATTCTTAGTTTGTGAACTTTTTGTTATTGCCTTGCTTTATTGCTGTTGTTTGCCTTGCATATATTGTTTGCTCAATATTATTGCCCTGTTCTTTTCCTTTTCCTCTTATTGCCTACTGTAAACTTTTTCTATTGTTTGTTGGGCATTTCTGCCAATTACATTTAACCATGGCCAATTACTCTAAAAAGATATTCTAATTATATTATTTGCTTCCTTATCTCTTATTTCAAGACTTCACATGTATGTTTGTTCATTTACTTATAAACTGAGTTAATTTAGTTTTGATGACTTGTTGAATTACCGTAGCTCTTAAAATAATACTTTAAATTTCTTTTTGTTACAGATGTTTATTTCATAACACTACTTATTTTAATGGATAAAACTTCCTCTTCATGTTGCATAAAAAAAAGACAAGGAATTATTTATGATGAAATATATGCATCTGCAATTTCTGACTTTGCACATTTAAAAGGCACCATCTGGAGTGCAAAATACACCAGCACAGTCTGAAGAGAAATCCTTTTCTTGTGAACAGTGTGGGTCTGCATTTTCAAAGAAATCCTATTTGCTGCAACATATCCCAATACACAATGGAGAGAAACCATTTTCTTTTAAGGAATTCATCTTTGCTAGCACATATGCGTGTACATACTGGAGAGAAGCCATACAATTGTGAATTATGTGGCTATGCATTTTCAAGGAGACCATACATGTTAAAACATATGTGAACACACACTGGTGAAAGACCATATTCTTGTAAGGTGTGTGAATGTTCCTTTTCACAGTATTCCCACTTAGTGAGACATACACGAATACATACTGCAGAGAAACCATTTTCTTGTAATGTATGTGAATGTACTTTTTCAAGAAAGGCATATATGTTGGAACATGTGCAAACACACACTGGAGAGAAGCCATTTTCTTGTGAAGTACGTGGGTCCTCTTTTTCAAGGAAATCAGAAGTGATACAACATATGTGCATACATACTGGAGAGAAGCCATATTTTTGTGAAGTGTGTGGATATACATTTTCAAGGAAGTCATATGTACTGCAACACATGTGAAAACACACTGGAGAGAAACCATATTCTTGTGAAGTGTGTGGATGTTCCTTTGCACAGAATTCATCTTTAGCACAGCATATGCGAACACATGCTGCAAAAAAAGTATTTCCTTGTAAAATATGTGGATCAGCATTTTCAAGAATGTCATATTTTCTGCAGCATATGCGAAAACATCCTGAAGAAAGGCTGTTTTGTGAAATATGTGGATCGTTTTTCTTTGAAAAGTCTGAATTAGTCCAACATATGCTAACACACACTGGAGAGAGGCCATATGCTTGTGAAATATGTGGATTTGCATTTTCGAAGAAAGCATATGTACTACAACATGTGCGAACACACACTGGAGAGAGACCATATTCATGTGAAGTGTGTGGGTCATCTTTTACACGAAAGTCTGATTTGGTGGGACACATACAAACACACACTAGACAGAATCCTTATTCTTGTGCTGTATGTGGATCTGCATTTAAAACTTGAACAAATTTGAAGAACCATATGCAAACACATGTATGAGAGGAGACAGGTTTTCAGTCAGATTATGACTGTTCCTTCAAATCATACTCATGATAATTAGATGTTTTGTTTTAAAATAACCTGTTTTTAGTTCATGTCAGAATTTATATTTTCAAATGGTGATAGGCCTCTTGCTCGGTCTTTCACTGACAGGTCCAATCAATCCCCATATGTTTCACTGCTCATTTGCACCAATGTGCACAAAGACGGGAAATCTTGCTGCATGTTCACAAGGGAAGAAGATGAATTAGGTTTTCAATAATTTGGTATTTTATTCTCTGGGGCTCCAGATTGGACGTACTATTATCTCTGGTAGTAGATAAGTGATGTATAAGGCCTTTTGCCTCTTCTTACTTCAGTCAAGCAATTCCTACCAGTGCGACTGGTTGGGCAGACATCTCTCTTTGTTTCAGTTTAAGAAGGTCATTACCTATACAAGACTGCAGACAGAAATTTCTGACTTCCAACTGTCATTTCACCTCAAAAGTTTTCATTTATTTATTTTCTTCCTCTTTGACCATGTGGGTTCCTGCTTTTATCACCATCACTTTCATCCATTAAAAAAAAACACACAACATGTTAGACTCTGATAATATAATTGAGGGCCCATATGACTTTGAAGAGGAATACCTATAATGTCACATTGATATCAGACTGTATTTTTCAGAATTTCAGGAAATTTCTGTTGATTACAAAGCTACATATTTTTTTTTCTTTTACATATGTGAATTTGTATTGTTAGAAGATATTTTATTTACTTGCACTAAAAGAATTTGTTGGGTTGTATATTTTTTCACGTGTTATTTATATAAAACATTGTATGATTTTTATCACTTACTAACAACTAAGGGAGTTTATATTATCTTCAAGGCAAATACATTAAATTTCTTGTCTTATCTGAATACCTTTCATTGAACATAGACATTCAATTAACTTTGTTGGTCCTTAAGAGATTTCAGTTGATAAATCCCTCAAACCCTGACCAAATTTCTGGAAAATTTGAATATGTGATATTAGTGCAATTGAAAACTATTGAAAAGTATCACGGTTCAATTATATTTGAAAGTAAGTTTATTTCTTTTTCAAATGATACCAAATTTAGTCTTCTTGTTATTGATATGGTATTGGAAGTTTACAACTTTGTAAAAGTATCAAATTTATGGCAACTGTTGTTTGTCATGTGATGTGCATTCACTAATGGCACTGATATTCAGAGAACTTAAACGATTACTTGGTTACTTATTTTGCCAAACATGGCGTTCCATGCCTGCAAAAGAATGTTTTTTTCCCATGGCACTGCTTTTATTTTAACTACTCCTCAGCAATGATTACTGCTTTAAAAAGCAATGATTAGAATTATAATAAAACCTAGGCATATGATGAAATTGAATTTATACAGTTTTTTTTTTTGTTCTTGATAATTTATAACAAAAATATTAAACACTATTAGATTATTTTTTAACAAGAATAATTTTATATTTACAAAATTCTAAAAACTAATACAGTTGCATTAAGACTAATTATGGTTATTAACAAAAGTTTAATACCACTTTGTAATTTTATGACAAAAATCAGCAGTGTAACAAGTTGTGATACTATGGACACCCACATTAAATGGGAAGAGATGTTTTTTCTCAGTCTCAAGTGTTTCTGTTTGATGGACCAGCAGAGGGTTCCTTTTGAAGTTCAGTCTCCTAAGTGGCATCTTGAATTCAGCTACTTTTCCTTGCCACCTTGTAGCATACCCAGTAAATGGTAGATTAGCTTTGTTCATGACAAGGACACAGCTTGCTATCAGACAAAAAAAGGCACCATTAACCAGTTAAGGTCAGAAGTGGACAAATTCATCCACAAGTTTTAAGACTAATACAAAGCAATATTTATCTGAGTATCTTATCAAACATAGGTAATCAGTTAACTTTGTTGGTCCTTAAAAGATTTTGAATCCTGAAAAAAATTATTGAAAAATTTGAATGTGATGTTAGTGCAATTAAATTGATATATCTTGAAAACTGTTGAAAATCAAGTCTTACAAGATGATTTTATATGAGAGTAAATTGATTTCTCTTGCAAATGATACCAAAGGAGATACAGTTTTGGAAATCTAATTGATTTCTCTTTCAAATGATACCGAATTTAACGTCCTTAGTATTACTGCTTAGGAGATACAGTTTTGGAAATCTAATTGATTTCTCTTTCAGATTAGACTAAATTTAGCTGCCTTGATATTACTGGTTATCAGATATAATTTGGGAAACTACAACTTTTACAACATCTATTTGATTTCTAGTGAAATACAATGCTTGCTATTTGAGTGTCGGTATACCAGATGCTTCCAGACTCTATGCATGTGAAACTTGTGGATGCATTTGTCCACTTCTGACCGTAACTGGTTAATGGTGCCTTTTTCTGTCTAATAGCATGCTGTGTCTTTGTCATGAACAAAGCTAATCTACCATTTACTGGGCACGCTGCAAGATGGCAGTAGAAAAGTAGCTGAATTGAAGATGCCACTTAGGAGACTGAACTTCAAAAGGAACCCTCTGCTGGTCCATCAAACAGAAACTGAGAAAAAAACATCTCTTCTCTTTTAATGTGGGTGTCCATAGTATCACAACTTGTTATACTGCTTATTTGAAGATAGTAAAATTATAAAGTGGTATTAAAATAATTTGTTAATAACCATAAAACTTTAAACATGGAGGTTAGCATCAGCCATGCTAATGTAAGGCAAAAATGGTTCTCTAAAAGAATTAAAAAGAGAACATGATAGCAAAATATTTAATGCAAGATTTTTTTTTTGTTATCATGTCACCTCGAGCAAGGCAATAAAGTCACTAGAACGCAAGGGGTTATTGAGAGTTAGAGAATATAAGTGTTATATAACGTACCTAGGAACACTAATGGATATGTCCCAATCCTCATAAATATGTTGGACACTATGGTAAGTGGGGGTAATATGTTGTCACTAGCAGTGGTTTACCTACTTCACACCGCTGCTGAGTATTTTGTTGATGTTATAAATATGACTATTTCATTTCCAACCTTCGTTTTGATTATTCCTCATTCAGTAACCCTTTCTAGGTTGCAGCAAGGAGAAAAACTACTATTCATGAGAGAGGACAATAAAAGAACAAGAATTAAGAAAAAAGATATTGATTGTCATTGCATCTAAATTTTTGAAGATCAAAGTTGAAGCAAGAACCTGGAAGAGAGTTCAGCAAGCGAGAAATGTGATAAAAGTGGGGCCACATGCAATGCTTTAGGATCTTCACTATCTTATCAACGTTTGCTTTTTTTTTTTACTCGCATTACATTACAAATTAAACTAAGCACAACTGACAATTAAAAATGAAAAGTTTTCACAGATTTTGACGTCATTCTGAGGTCCTTTTTCATCTGTGAATTTGTTTTGCTCATGCTAAGTCTCGAAAAAAAAACACTATATAAAATTCACTATTTTTTATCGATAATGTTGAATGGGTTAAAATTTATGTTTACGTTTTCACAGCGTCGCCCACGTGACGACGACGTGACCATGTTTAAACGGAACGCTGATCATATAAAACTTTCAGTTATCTGTTTGGATAAGTCTTGTTCTTATGTCCATCGTCTTTGTCATGTTGAATTGATAATGTTAATTATATTTTATGAATATGTCCTGAAGATGGTTTATTAGACCGAATATTAACATTAAAACAGCATAATTGCATATAAGGATTTTTGTTTGTTTTTACCGTATATTTTTCTTCATATATATATATATATATATGAATGATTCTTTCTTTATTTCTTTTATATAGGTACCTCCAGTTTTGATACCTAAGGTTTAAAAATGAAAAATCATTCTGTTAGCATATGGTAAATATTTGGAAAATATACATGAAAATATGCAAACTTGGTTTAGTAACCTACTCATGATTAACACACCAACTTGAGTTTCAATTCCTTTCTAAGGTAATGTTGCCAATATAGACATATTTTTGCAAGAGTCCCTCATCAGATTACAAAGGGATGAAATGATGCAGGCAAAATTCTAAGATGGAAAGTACAATATATGGAAAACAAATGATATATTTACATTCCTCACTGTTGAAATTATACTGTTTAAATCAAGGGTTCCCAACCGGGGTCCACAAGGGCCTGGGGGGGGATCCATGTAATGTTTCTGGGGGTCCACACACATAATATAACAAATTGGGGTTCCAAAATGATATTTTGGTGGTCCATGAAGAAAGCCAACTCAGAATGGTTTTTATTATTAAAAATTAAATTTCTACTGTAATTTACAATATATTGAAATATATATATATATATATATATATATATATATATGAATGATTCTTTATTTCTTTTATATAGGTACCTCCACTGAACTTTTGATACCTAAGGTTTAAAATTGGTTTTTAAAAATGAAAAATCGTTTTTGAAGATTTCATTTTAGCTTTAATTGAAAACTAAATGATTAAATTTATTATTTCCAATAATTAAAATAGTCTGGTGTATTTCAGATAGAAATTATATAGATTGGAATGTCAAATTGCTCGATTTGCAAGATGAAGATCTTGCATTATATGGTGAATATTTGGAAAATATGCATGAAGATATGCAAACTCAGTTTAGTGACCTACTCATGATGGATGAACTGACTTGGGTTTCAATTCCTTATTAGTGAAAAATAGAATGTTGTTGTCTTATGTGAAATAGCTATTAAGGGGTCCACCAAGAAAAAAACAAGGGAAAAGAGGTCCATGGATAAAAGAAGGTTGAGAACCACTCTAGTAGATGAATATTAAGTGTAGGTTTTTCAAATGTGAGCTTTTTGGAAATTAGTGCTGATCAGAATTTTTAACAGACATCTATGTGCCAAGTTTCACTCTTTTGACATGTTTCCTTTGAAATTTGCAAATTTTCTCTTTGGTGTTTCTTTATATGTAGGTTCTTTGGAAATTGGATGTCGGTCAAGATGCTGATCAACACACTAAAGATGTGTTGACTCTCTTGCTTTGATGTGTTGATGTATTTGTTTTCAAATTTGAACTTGGCATAAGTAGTGACCTGAAGAATAACTTGATTGGCGCTTCTTAAGTGTGTATTTAGAAATTGCATTTTTAAACCATATGACTATTAAGATGCAGAGTAACGTGTCCATATATATCTATATATTGTTTTTAAATTCATTTAAAAACTGCTACAAATTTTTATTCTAACCCAATACATGTTCTCTGGGCCACAAATAAAACCTGATTGTATCATTGTAAACATACACTTCGATAATCACCCAATCTTTCCACCAACTAACCCCACATTGCATTTCAATCCTCGATCCACGGAAAACTGGTAAGAAGTATGCTGCATGAAAGAAAAAAAATGCCATGTCCCAAAGTAAGAACACAAACCCTGTTTACGATATTATATGTAGATGTTTTATCCCAGATTTTGCCTGTTTATGCAGCTGGGCTGGTAGGTAGGTAGGTGATACTGGGGACAATTTCTTCTATATCAGCTCTTCCCCCTAACGACTCCTCACCCATCTATTCATCCCAACGTTGTGGCTGGCAATACAAAAATGGAAGCTTTGGAACTGTGATGCAGAGACATCTCTCTCCCCAATCCCATGTATGACTGTTATATAAGGTATGAATCCATCTCTTCTGCCCCTATATATGGGTTAAATAGCAAGACAGAGTTCTTTAGCCTTGATTGGTAGCCAGTCTGACACAGAAAGAAATGGCAATCTACTGTGGGGAAAATCTGCCTTGTCAGTCATGTATTGAAAGATACATGATCGCTCAAGCATGTATCATGTATGATGCTTAACTGACTGAATTAAGAAATCCGTCGATAATGACTGACATTGCATTTAAATTTTTGAAGATAAAAGTTGGCTGGAGGCCAGAAGACACTTCAACAAGCAAGAAGTGTGAGAGAGAAAAAACTGTTAGCATAGAACTTACTGTTACATCTAGACATTTCCACTGTAAAATAATAAGAGACCTAGCTGCCAATCTAGTACTGCAGTTAAATTTTTAAAGTTGAAGTACCGAAGAGTAAAAATCATCAGAATAATTACCAGGAAAATATTTATAGAAAAGACACGCGGAAGTTATGTTACAGCAATGGGGAAAGTAACTGAAGTCAAGATGGGCAGTTATTCTTTGAATTTCATCAAGAATCCCTAAATACATAGCAGGAGCAGCAGACCAGATGTGGCAGCAATATTTAATACATGGAAGAATGATAGACTTGTGTAAGATAAATTCTGACAAGAAAAGTTGTCGGTGAAACAACTTTCATAGCAACAGATCTAGAAATTCTTATCACACACTTCCCGTCAGTGGGACTACCTTCCTATCACTTTCTTCCCTGATAGCTATAATCTTCAAATGTAATGTCAATCGACATCTTCTTATGTCGACTTTGATCCGTGTCTTTTCTTTATCCTTTTCCCAAACGCTCCTCTTTACTTTTACTCTCTGTAACTCCTTGTGTGCTAGTGGCACTCCTACCTTGCATTGGGGTGATTTGCTTAAAAAAAAATTGATTCAATATAATCTTTCCACTTTATGTCAGTGGAAAACATTAGCCTAATAAATAATGAGTCACTCTCCTGGAGGTTAGCATCAGCCATTCTAATGTAAGGCAAAAATGGTTCTCTAAAAGGATTAAAAAGAGAACTTATTTGATGGTGTGTGATTATTCAACTCGAGGGTTGTTCATCATATTGTCAATAAATATAATAGTACAGTTATAAATAACTATATAACAATATTCTCCCATTGGTTCTAATGTATAAAAAAAAAAAGTAAGTGAAAATATTGAAAAACAAGAAAAATGAATTTAAAACAATCAGAGAGATTTCAGAAAAATTAAGAGCTATTCAAATGACCAAGAAAATATTTGATGAATATTAACAGTAAGAAAAGATGCATGTTTAGGTAAGGACTTTCATAAACTCACCACTTTTCAGTAAACCTCACAAAGCAAGTAAGCTGGATGAAAATGTACTTGGAAACTGATTTCTTAAATTTTAATGATGCATATAGAGCTACATTGGATTGACCTGACAGCTGAGTTGATTCCTTTATGGAATTATTTTTTTTTTTGTTTTTTGTTTTTTTTTAAACAATAATGTGGCTAGCTATACGTTTTTGAAACAGTGGTGTTGCCAGCTATACGTTTTTGAAACAATAATGTTGCCAGCTATACGTTTTTGACTTTTAAAGTCACTCAAAATCCTTTTCGGCATAAAGTGACCACTAAGTTTGAGATGCCATTAAACAAAACAATTAATCAATCAATCAAGAACATGAAGAAATTATTTGCAAAAACTGAACCAAAAATTATATTGGATTTTCTAAAAAGAATTGGTCTCTTATCAAAGATGTAGACTGATGTGTAAACAACATATCCTACCATTTACCATTTTGCAAATAAAATGTCCTTATCAAATGGAAATTCTTGACTTAAACAAAAATACCAAGGATTATTTTGCAGTGTACAAGCAAATGAGCTCTAGCTTGCTAAAAATGTTCCATACAAAATAGGCATTTAAAATTCATGTATTTGGCATATATATATAAACTGGATTTGGCATTAAATAACCCACAGTGGTTGATATGCCATAAAACCCAAACAAACAATTTATGGAATTAGTGGAAGACAATGGATGTGATAGAGTTTTGTGCTGGTATTATAGGCAAACATATTATAGGTTCTTTTAAAGTCTATGATGGCATCAAGATAAATGGAAGAATTATTTTTTTTGTAGTGGTATAAATCACAGCTAAGTAGTTTAAAGCCAAACAGCATATTCCTGCAAAACAATGCTACTTCACATTCAGCAAATATGATCATTGCCCACCTTTGAGAAAAGGTTTCAAAAGTGCCATATTAATGGAATAGCCTTTTCAAATATTTAATCAAATAGAAAAATTTGGATTCATTAAAAAAAAATGATATGTAAAATAGACCCCGAGCAAGAGTGAAAACATTTACAACCCTAAATATGTTTGAATAAGACATTTTTTTTTTTTTTTATAAATCTTGCCTATAAGTTTGATTATGGTGACACTATGTCTGATAAAGGGCAATAAAAATTAGGAGTGTGCCAGAAAAAATGTCTTCAGAAGAAAACTCATCAAGAATATTCTCAACCAATCAGAAGGAATTTTTAAAAGTAGTAAACTGAGCCAGCTGGTACAATATGAGGGGGTTGTCAGCTGGTTTAATCATTATTCATCATGGCTCATTTCTGCATGAGTAGTCAGGGGAGATGAGATTAGCATAATAATTAACCTCAGCAGTGAGTTGAGAAATAGGATGCTGGATTCTGAGATACCCCATGACTCAAAGAACTTTGAGAGAACACACAAAAACTTAAAACCATAATTTGTTTGCCTGAAACAAACCTAAGAAGAGATCCAAGTCTTCCTTGATGGTACAAGACAACTCACTCTATTCAATCATAATTCAACAAAGTAGTACCTACTTCTGCAAATTTTCCACAAATGACAATCATTCAGCAACTCCTTCCATTCAACAAAATAATACCTGTAACTGTGTTGATTTATTAACCCTCAAACAGCTCTACGAAATTTGACAGCACCCTGAACTCTCCTGTGACTTAACTTCTGCTACTAATAAACATTTTTCTACAAAACTTAATTTTTTTAGGCAGTCGAAAGAATATTTTTGAGACATCTCCCTGCACCCATTGTTCTTTTCACATAAATTATAGGGTGTCCACGAAGTCCGTGTACAATTTAAAATATTTGTAGTATTTAAAATTGCACACAGACTTTATGGACACCCTTGTAAATAAACAATTTCTCCCTGTTTCAATTTCACATGAGTAGGAGTCCTTTTTTTTATTGTGCATTTAAAAGGTGTTGATATTGTTTTGGGCAATTTTTAACCTTCATGCTCATGGAAAATACGGCTATTATTTTAACTACCTTTACTCCTCGACAATATTTATTGTTTTAAAAGGTAATGATTAGAATCTTAATAAAACCTAATATGAAATTGAATTTTTACATTTTTTTTTTTGTTTTTGAAAATTTACAACAAAAATAATAAACACTATTTATTTATTAGATTGTTGGAATGGTTGGCAAAACATTTGTGAATTGATTTGAACTTTATAAAATGGTAAATAATAAGTATTTTCTTATATTAGGTTGGTGCAAAAATAATGTCGTTTTCTCACATATGTTACTATGTGAGAAAACGACAATATTTTTGCACCAACCTAATAATTGATTCACATATTTTAGTAAACGTATATAAATTAATGAATAAAAAGAAATTGTTTTCATATTTATTTCTTTATAAATTGATAAATGACGTTTGTGCTAGTTTTTCAAATGTTGCACATCTAAAATTACGCTGGTAATTAAGCAGTAAATTCACTTTTATCATATGCCTAGCTTTTTATTACAATTCTAATCATTGCTTTTTAAAACCATAAACATTGCTGAGGAGTAAAGGTCGTTAAAATAATAGTGGTGACAAAGGAAAAACTGTCTTTTTGATACACTGTTTTTTATTTGGGAGCACAAAAGTTAAAGATTGTCAATTTTTTAGTATATGGAAAAAATCCTCATACAGTCATTAAAAGGGCAGTATATGTGATAATGGAAAATAATATTCAATGACAGAACTCAAGGAACCTACAAAATATGTTACAAGTAATGTTAAACTTGAAACTGTAGTAAAAAAAAAAAAAAAAAAAAAAAAGTTGAAATCAACACGTGAAAAACTTACAACGGTTATAGAAGATCAATTGTATATATTGACATGTAAAACGATAATTTACTCAAGTATATGTGTAATGGTAATATTAGCAATTTTCTTATAAGCAACATTTGGCATTCATTCACAAAGCAGCCAGTGCTATTTTGGTTGAAATTTAGAAAATATTTCTCTTAAAACAATTTTTCTGGAAAAAGTTTCTCAAATCCAGTAACTTGTCGTTCTTTCTAGTATTGATGGGGAGGGGAGTTCCTTCCTAATCTTTTATTTAAAGCCATGTAGAATGTCAACATCTTGATTATGTCATTATTTTATCTTTGCGTTGCATGCAACATCCATTTTAATTGTTGCTGCTGTTGAAAGTCCTCAAATGATGGGGATTCTGTTATCTGGTAGAGGTTTTTGTTTGTGATTCTGCTGTACCAGTCCACAAGGCTCAAAGAAGAATGATCTTCTCAAAGACCTGCATACTTCACTCAAATAAATTTTGTAACATCAATCTGAGAGAGTGTTGTGCACAGCTGACAGTTTAGATATTTTGGGATGGGTTTGGTACCACACTTGACATCCATGTGAAAGTTTCAATCTTATGAGACTAAGAACATGACTCAAATCATGTTAATCAAACTTTATTCCCCTGCTTATGTCTTTTGGATTTATTTGTAAATAAAAATTATGTTGCCCTTTGCTTACATGATAAAACAAGAGACTCACAAAACAATTTATCAATATATATTTTAATGATAGGTTTTATAAGCAGAAATGCATATTTTGCTAATACAGGGTGTGATGGGCAAATTGTTGCCATTTTATATTTTTAATTTCATGCATGTGTGTTTTTTTTTTTTTTATTTTGTCAATTGCACAATACAGTAGGATCAGTCAGGCACTGTCTGTAAGAAAAAGAGCACTGACACAATTCACTGCACCAGAAATTTGGAAATAGCATGCCATACCGCTTGACATTTGTGCCAGAAGTTCCAATACAAACATTTGAAAATGTATAGGTGTCAATCTGATGACAGCGCAAAGGATTCAGAAAAGTTGGATGAGTTTAATGGTGATTATGAATATGTTTGGAGTAATCAATAGCGATAGCGATATCATGCATCCATTCAACCTCCCACAGGGCCTCAGACTCATACACAGAGGCTTACATCAAGTGCCTTGAGGAGGTGATACTGCCCTGGGTAGCTGCTGGAAGACCCTTTGTCTGGTTACAGGACACTGCCCTATGCCATAGCTGTCAGACAATTTCTGCAACCACATCATCCTTTGATTATTATGTGTGGAGCAAAGTTGAGCAAGAGACAAACAAAATTCCTTGTAACACCAAAGATGAACTGAAGGCAAGAATTATGGCAGCATTCACCAACTTAAACAAGGAGACCATCCAGAAGAGTTGCAGGAGATTCCGAAGTTGTCTGGAGGCTGTTATTTGAAGCTATTTTATTGAATAAATTTACTCTTTAATATTTCAAGATATTTTTGTGTAATTTTGGTAAATATATCTATTAAAATTAGATGTCAGTGTTATTTAGATTTTTGCATAATTTAGATGACGTTTATCTATTGCACACTATATCTTGAAAATTTGACCATTTTTGCTTAATGTAAATTTTATTAGGAAATACCAAATTCTTATGAAAATATTGACTCACATAAAATCTAACATTAGTTCAAGATTAAAGTTGATTGATTGACTAAAAACAAGTATGAAGTCATTTTTGTAAAACGCAAACAACATGAATTCATTAAGACAATTTGGAAAATATTATTAAAAGGTCAAAAGTTTGAAGGACAGAAGAATAGTTTTTAAAATCATTTGATTTTAATCAATTTATAAAAAGAATTCAATAAAAATCACTATCAATTAAAATATTTACATTTTACTTTCAAACAATGTATAACATTGTTTATTTTTCCAAGTTTATCTATTAGGTTGGTGCAAAAATAATGTCGTGCCACTCCTGTAAATTGATACAGCCAAGACAATGAAATGTATTTTGGAAGTAACACAAAATTATATCTAAATTTTATCATGTGGACCCATATTCTCATGTTTTTATTTAACATAATTAAAATATATTTTTTATTAAGTATGTGCAAGAAGGCCCAGAACTCTTTCTAAAAACAAAACTGATAACACATTCAAAAACCTTTTTAATTTTTTTTTCTTTTTCAAATTCAACCTTTCCATCTACTTAAAATAAAAATGAAAGGTAATTTAAAATATTGTTTTTAATAACTAGTACATAGAAATGATGGTCCAAACATAATAGCAACCTCCATTAAATTAAGGGTTGTCCTGGGTATGGTGATAAACTACATCCAACAGCAAGGCCTCAGATAATGTTTTCGGAAAAATAATGTTGCCAGCTATGCGTTTTTGAAACAACAATGTTGCTAGCTATACGTTTTTTGTTAAAAATAATGTTGCCAGCTATAAGTTTTTTGTAAGAAATAATAATGTTGCCAGCTATAACGTTTTTTGTAAAAAATAATAATATTGCCAGCTATACGTTTTTGAAACAATAATGTTGCCAGCTACACGTTTTTTATTCCATACAAAATAGGCATTTAAAATTAATATAAACTGGATTTGGCATTAAATAACCCACAGTGGTTGATATGCCATAAAACCCAAACAAACAAATAAATTAAGGGTTTACTGTACTTTAAAATAATGTCCTGTGCTATCCTGTGATCTTTTGTTATAACCAGTGTATAGTCTCTGCAAAGGAAAGGACAAACAAGGATTAAAAATTCAACAATGTGTATTTTTTCAGAATATATACATAATGCTCAATGCCTGTATATGTAATTGTGTGAAAACGTAACAAAATTGTTGATATGTGGTTCTTTAGTTGCTGTTGGTAAGGAAAGAGATTAGGTGTAAGTGTGTTGCTGGTAAGGCCAGGAATTGATGGAATATGTTGGGTCAGTTGACCAAGGTAACAGTGGTGACAAGAAAGATCTGGAGTGGAGTAGTGAAACTGTGTGGTAGTCTGAGTGGGATGTCATTGGCAGGATTGATCCATCTATCCTCTGGGTTGAAATCAACATCAGTGAGGATGGGCCAAAGTTTGTGTAATGAGGCTGAGGTGTGGAGATGAACTGCCTTTTTTTTGGGGGGGGGGGCGAGATGTGCTGTTTTTATATCAGGTGTTGGCTCCCAGGCTCATCTTATTTTTTCCCCCTCTCTTAGCATCAACATTCATGGTAGGCTCTTGTATTTTAGAGTTTTTGCAAGGGATTTGTTTTGTGGATCAGATGTAATGCTCAGAGCCCCTGCGCAAAAGACTTTTTTATTTTGATTTTTGCTTTCTTAGTGCTCACATCAAGCTGCCATGTCTGAGCTGTTTTTTTTTTTTTTTCTGGCTTGTATTTCTTCATTATAGTTATTTCTGTTTTTCACATTTTCATCTCTAACGACACTTCACACAGACTTTAATTTATCTTTTAATATCTCTGATGATTAACTAACATCTTGGGATGTTTGTTCTGCTCAAAACAATGATTTCTTATCTATATTGCTAACATTTGGACTAATGTCTTCAACTTTGTTGTTATTATCACGTCTCCATTGTTGTGTTCCTAACCATTGTTATGGTCGCAAAGGAAAGAACAAACAAGGATTAAAATTTCAACAGCCTGTATATTGATCAATTCTCAGAATATATACATAATGCTCAATATCAGCTTATGTAATTGTGTGAAAAAATTAATAAAATTATTGATATGTAGTTCTTTAGTTGCCATTGGTAAGGGAAGCATTTAGGTGTCAAGGTGGTGTTAGTAAAGCCAGGAGTTGACAGATTTGTTGGGTTAGTTTACTGAGGTCATACTGGAGATAATGTGAGATGTTATTGAAACTGTTGTAGCAGAAGTGGGGTGCCATTGATGGGGCTGATCATCTTCAAGGTTGAAATTGACACTGGTGAGGTGTGTGGATGGGTCGGCAGCTGTGGGTTTTGCTTTCTTAGCACACACATCCAGCCAACAAGACTAGTGAAATGTATTTGTGAATCAGAAGGAAACCTTGATTAAAGTAGTCTAACAATGTTTAATCTTCATGCCTACAAAAAAAAAATAGATGTCAAATAGATGGCCTTTTCCTTGACACTGCTATTATTTTATACTACCATAGCAATGTTTATTTACAAGATTATAAAGATATTTAACCGAGTACAATGCAAGATTTATTATTTACCTTTTATAATAAATATATTTATTACTATTTTATAAAGAAATAAGTGAAAAGAAACCTTTTTATTCAAAAATGTGAAAAACAAAACTATTAAAATATGTAAACCCTCTGCAATGTAATATTTACTATAAAAACAAGTTTTTTTTTATTCATAATTTTGTAAAAATATCAATGAATTTTAAAATAAAATCTAAATAAACACGATTTTTTTCCTGACATACATTTTCTTCTCAGATTGCTTCTTGTAATTTTACAATTTTTTTTTTTTTTTTCTTAATTGTAAACTTGAAATCCAAGGCCTGAAATTTTGGCAATTATAGGTTACCACCCCTCCGACTCATTTAATTAATCATATAATTTTGAAAAAGTTTTAAATCATTTTTTATAAAAAATGCCTACAAAATCTGCTGAGAGATTATCTATAGTCAACCAAATGTTGACTGATGAAAAAATTTTGAATGAAGAATGGACACTACGCACCTGAATCGAAGCGATTTGGCAAAGCAGGTGATTTTGGGGTTTTATTAAAATTCTAATAATCACTTTTTAAAACAAACATTGCCGAGGGAGTGAAGGTAATTAAAATAGTAGCAGTGTCAAGGGAAAAAGGTTAAACTTTGCCAAAATAAGATTTCAAAATATTTTTTTTTTTTTTTTGTATCATGTATTTGCATGTGCATTTTCAATGAAGAAATACATACTTCTCCATTTTTTTTTTTTTTTTTTTTTTTTTTTTTGGTGGTTGTGGTAGAGGGGGATAACTGAATAGTCCATACACTTTACAAGAAAATGCTTTCTTTTCAGTGCTTTAAATTGTAACTTTGTAATGCTTATCCACATCACAGTGCTTTCTCAGATGTTTTTTTAAAGTTGAGTCATGGGAAAATGCTGATCCACACACATCACAAGAATATGGTTTCTCACCTGTATGTGTACGCACATGTATTTTTAAATGGCAACTTTGTGAAAATGCAGATCCACACACTTCACAAGAATATGGCTTTGCTCCAGTGTGTGTTCGCATGTGTATTTTTAAAGATGAACTCTCTGAAAATGATGATCCACACACTGTGCAAAAATGAGATTTTTCTTTAGTGTGTGTTCGCATGTGACTTTTTAAATTAGAATTCAGTGCAAATGCTGAGCCGCACATTTCACAAGAATATGGCTTTTCTCCTGTATGTGTACGCATGTGTCTTATTAAATTTGCTTTTTTTGAAAATGCTGATGCACACACTTCACAAGAATATGGTTTTTCTCCAGTGTGTGTTCGAATGTGTTCTTTCAATTTGAAATTCTGTGAAAATGCTGACCCACACACTTCACAGGAGTAGGGTTTCTCACCTGTGTGTGTACGCATGTGTCGTTTTAACCGGGAATTTAGAGGAAATGTTGATCCACATACCTCACATGAATATAATTTGACTCTGGTTTGTCTCTGAACATGTGTTTTTTTATGTGAATTCTGTGAAATAGTTGAGTCACATAACTTATGAAAATATGTTTTTTTGCCAATATGTCTTTGCATGTTTATCTTTAAATGAGATCTGCTAAATGACATGAGAATCTAGTTTATTTTTAGTATGATTTTTCAAATATATTTAATAATGCAAATCAGCACATTTCACACAAGTATAGTTTTTTTCCTGTTTCTCATATTGACGATTGCATATTTTTATGGCTAGCAGATGAATTCTTTTATTCCTTTGATATCTGTGAATAAAGAAGAGGCATTGTTAAAAAAAACTGATTCATTTATAAAATTATAACTCAGTTTTGATTTGGGAATTGTTTGGAAATTATTTTCCTGAAAGAATAACTGAAAATATGCAAAATATGACTTTCCATTATTTTTTTTTTTCTATCATCATGCAATATATGAGATGAGACAAAGTTTAACATTTGTACCCACAAAAAATCAGGACAGTCTTTCTCTTAACACTGCTATTGCTGTATACTCACTTGGATATTTTTATTGTTTTAAAAGGCCATTTTTAGAATTTTCTCTCAACAGGAGTAGAAAGGCTTGCCTATCATCCAGTTCACACTCCTTCCTGGTTTTTGAACAAGAGTAGAGGTTTATCCCTTGTTTCTTGTTAAAGATTGCATTTCCAGTTCCTTCTAAAGTCTACTTTAACTCTATTCTTCTAACGCTTTAAATTGTAACTTTATAATGCTTATCCACATCACAGTGCTTTCTCAGATGTTTTTTTAAAGTTGAGTCATGGGAAAATGCTGATCCACACACATCACAAGAATATGGTTTCTCACCTGTATGTGTACGCACATGTATTTTTAAATGGCAACTTTGTGAAAATGCAGATCCACACACTTCACAAGAATATGGCTTTGCTCCAGTGTGTGTTCGCATGTGTATTTTTAAAGATAAACTCTCTTTTTATGAGACTATTGCCTGCTTAGACATATTATTTCTGTCAAGTGTAACCAAGCTCAACCTGACCTCTGAAATTTTATTTATTAATTATTTCTATATTATTTTTTCTTCTCAGTAGGAGATTCATCTATTGCATGATTCACTCTCCTCCTTAGTCTTTTGAACAGGAGTAGAAGTTTATCCCTGGTTTATTTTTTAGGATTGGCCTTCTCTTTTGTTCTTAGTATCTTTGTGGCATTATTGCCTTGCTTGGGGTAAATTGATTAAAAAGAAAAAATGCTCACACATATGGTCTTTTGTAGTGAAAATAGATGCAGTACCTACTAAGAAAAATTACCATGAATCATTTTAGTTATGTGTCTCATCTTGTGATGAGCCATAGATCATGTGTTTGTCTCATTGGAGGAATACTACTTCTTTAAGGAGAAAATACTTTGAAAACTTAATGATAATAATATTATTACTTACTTTAAACACACACCTAAGACATTACACAGACATCCTTTTTTGAATTCATTCATAAAAAAAGTTAACTTATATATAATACAAATAGTACAGACATAAAAACAGTCCCAGATCAATACAATAACATCCCACTAAGCTGAATGACCACAAAAACGTGAAAACATTAGAACTCCTCCTACTAGATACACACACACACACACACACAACTTTTTGAATACACATTACTAATCAATGCCTGCTTAGACATATTAGAATTTTTGCAAACTAACATACATATAGAATTGTCTACGGTTTTAATGCACACGATACATAACTGACCAATGAGAATCGATCCAAATAAAATTGAAAATACCAAATTTCTGTCTTTTTGTGTTTTTGCTCAATCTCTGATGAAGCTTTAATAAAAGTTAAACATGTTATATTGATAAACTTTTCCTATTTGTTCTTCATCACACACACACATATATACATACATACATACAGACGTACATACATATAGAGAGAGAGAATGAAGTTATTTGGTAATCCTTATGGATAATTTTAAAGAGGATTTAATCCCAAGAGCTCAATATAAAAACAGAGCAAAAATTAATTATATTAAGAAAAAGACTACTTTAAAGTTGTCTGTTTCTTAATATAATTAATTAATATATATATATATATGTGTGTGTGTGTGTGTGTGTGTGTGTGTGTGTGTGTGTGTGTGTGTGTGTGAAAAGGACAGTTTTTCTCTTGACACTACTATTACTTTATACTCCCTCAGTAATTTTATTTTAAGAAACTATTTTTAGAATTTCAATAAAAACTTAACATATGAAACTGAGTTTATGCTTTTTGTTTATCTCAAAAATTGGCACTAAAATGTCTAAACACTATTTTATTAGATCATTTATTTGCAAGAATAATTTGGAAAAAGTTTAATTTGCCCACAAAGAAATCGTGTTTCAAAGATTACAACACAGTCCCTCAGCAATGTTTATTAAAAAGTGATTATTATAATTTTAATAAAATCCAAACATATGAAAGTGAATTTATGAGTTATTTTTCTTGAAAAGTACAACAAAAATATGAACCACTATTATATTGTTTAGTTAAAAATAAAGAAATAAATATAAAATATTCCTAAATTATGAAAATATATAATCCAACTA
Organism: Acanthosepion lycidas; assembly: GCA_963932145.1. Lineage (NCBI taxonomy): Eukaryota > Metazoa > Mollusca > Cephalopoda > Sepiida > Sepiidae > Acanthosepion > Acanthosepion lycidas. Next base: position 88,449,327 of record OZ010575.1, read on the forward strand.
TAAGGAAATCTTTATTATTTACCATTTTATAAAGTTTGAATTGATTGGCAATTAGCTGATGTTTTGCCAATTCACCAGCTTTACTGTTTTATTTAAGGTTTCTTTATCAATCAGCACTTGGCTGACAATAAATAATCTATCGGCAATTTTTCTAGGTATTTTTAGAAAAATTACAAACAATTTAATTTTCCTTTTTTTTATAGAAAAAAAATAATGGTGATTAGGATTTCTAGAAATCTAAAATCTGAAACAGAAATTGCAGTGAGAGTATAATAGCAGTGTCAAAAGAAAAAAAAAAAGTCCTTTTCATACACTGTTTTTTGTTGATACAAATGTTAAACTTTGCATGTAGCATCACATTAAGATACTCTTTCAAAGAAAGATTTACAACTGTGATCATCTCCTAATCTTAAAGCTACCCATTCCTAAAAAGAAAAAAAAAAATACTGAAATTTCTCCCATTACATTTATATTTTACACATCAAGTCTCAAATCTGAGAATTTGTCAAGTGTAACCAAGCTCAAATAAAATTATCTGACCATAATAAATTTATTAGCAAAAGAAAATTATTATGATCGTTTAACAAGCAACAGGAAATGAGAAAAAAAAAAAGAAGATATTCAAATTTCTCAATACAAATTCAAATCTCACAAATTTATTCTTTATTTCTGAACCTATCAGTTTTAGAATAACAATTTGAATAGTTAAAAAAAAAAAAATGAAAAATCTTTCTTGAAGGTTTAACTCCAAAGTAATAGATTAAAAAATTTAATATTCCCAAAAAGCAAAATACTTTTGCATACAAACTGAATTTAAACTGATTGGAATCTTTCTTTCTTTTTTTTTTTTTTTTCTTTTTTTATCCCTTATCAGCAAAATATATAAATTCATCCATATGAATTTGTCAACAATTACCTTTTATTTTTGAAAGGTTATTTAATACTTTTCTGAAATGTTATTTATGGTCCCGCGTTAATAATGCCCGAAAAAGAAAATAATTTTAACATCAAAAAATCATTTCACCTTTCATCTTAATAATAACAACAACACAAACATTTCCTTGTTAATGTTTTGTGCATTTCTTTTCATGATGTATCCTGTTTTTGTTAGCGAATTTTTGGAAGTACCTACTTTTATGAGGGACTATAATTGACTTGACACCGACTCAAGCTTAGTAATGAATAATTTCTTGATGCAAGTGAAACTTTAAAATTTAAAGAAGAGCGACAAACAAATGCAGTCGATAATTACATAAAAATAATTTTATATTGCAGTGTAAAGATAAATATTAACTGACGTACTGTGTCTGGTTATCGTTTTTACAGCTCGTCAAAAATTTACTGAGAAAACAAGTGTTTGTTTTTTGAGGGGTTTTTTTTCACAGAAAAATTCAAACAACGAAATATAAGAAACAATTTAATTTAACAAAATAGAAATCCACCAGATAGTTTTGAAGCAATAAATATAAAATAAGTTTTTTTGAAATATAAAATAAAAACCAAATTTTGACAAAGAGAATTGTCGTGTGTTTTTTTCGCATGAAAATCCACTTATGCTCTTAGTCTTCTTAATGAATAATAATACAGTTCTTCAATATTTTTTTTTCAGAAACAAACATTTCATTATTAGGCTAAATATTAGGGAAGGGTTCAATCTACAATGCGAAAAAAAAATCTAACTCTTGCGGCTTGCCTTGTGTTTGTTTTTATGCAAGTACGTCACGACTTTTTTCTAGTTACTTCATAAAAATGCCTTTCACATGGTGTTAAAAAAAGTACTTTACTATTTTCCGTTCGTCAAGAAATAGAAAAAGGAAAAAGGCAACAGTTTTCTTTTTCATCAAGTTTACCCAATTTTTAAATTAAATTTATGTACATAATATTTTCGCAAAATCCAGTAACGCTAAATTTTAAACACGTAAAAAATTGAGGATTCACCCTCACAGATAAATGGTCAGGGTCCAGACAGTAAAAATAAAAAGAACTAAATTGAAGCCACTCCAGTCTACAAAACTACTTAACTTAGATTACATAAGGATAGTAAAAGGTTATGAAAATGTCACCCTTACACTGAAGTTATTTTGTGAGAACAATCTCTTTCTGCATTTTAAACAAAAAACGTAAAAAAAAAAAAATTAAAAAAACAGAAATAGGTATTTAAAAAGTAAACGTTTTGACTTTACTTACTACTTTTTGTCTATTTTCGTCCGATTTCTCTTCTATAGATATTTTGATTAGAAAAAGAGAGAAATATGAACTATTTACAATATTTTCGGAATTACATTTTTAAAAAGGTAAATTTGCTATCGAAACAAAGGAATAGTCTGCCTGAGAACAAAATTCAAGGGAGATAATAAAACCACAGAACGTGCTTACATATTTTAATTTGACACCTTCACTGCCAACTATCAAAGGTTTTTAAGAAGCCGGCTTGACTATGTTATCTTGTGTTTGGCATTTCCTGATAAATTTTCATCTGCGGGTGCCAACAACGGGTTCATTGGTAGTGATACTTTTAGGATGAAAACAATGTTAAGACTTCAGTTGAAGTTAAAAATAAATCAACACATAATTTTTTTTTATTGCCTAACCAAATCAACTCAAAGTAAGTTGACTATCAAAATTGACTTTTGAAGTCAGATTTCGTAATCAACCTTAGAAAGTCACTGACCATAAAAGGACTTTACATTTAACACTGTCATAGTTACCTACCTTCCTGTGTAAGGCATGCGTCATGCCACAAAGAAGAAAGTGCTTAAGGCTTCGTTTCACACATTATTTAGAAGTCATGATTTAATTATATTCAAGAAGGCAAGTCTGTGTCTGTCATTTGTAGACTCCATCTCTTCCACGGCACTACCAAATTTTTCACATTTGGCATGAGACTCAATATTTTGATTCTTGTTACCATGTGTCCTTCAACACAACATAACGGATTTTTAAGGAATCTCTCGTATGTTACTATAAAACAATTTAGGGAAAGATTGTTTGAACAATTTTAATTTTTTTTTTCTTTACTTGCAACTGTGATGTCACAAATGAGGGAATCTCTCTCTTATAAAATTCAGAAACTTGACAGGTCTACATCTGCTATTATTTATTTATTTTTTTATCAGCCTCTCCCCCCTTTTTCACAGCATGTTCTCTTTTTTTTCCCCTTCTCCGAAACTCAATTTTCATTTTGAAATGAGTCATTTGATGGTTCTATCTTATAAAAATGCTAATACTTAAAAATATTGTACGAGAAAAAAAAAAATTTAAATATTGGAAAAAATATTAAAATAAAACGCTATTAGGTTGGTGCAAAAATAATGTCGTTTTCTCACATGTGAGAAAACGACATTATTTTTGCACCAACATAATAATATAGCAATTATGTGACACCTTAAGGGGGTTAAAAGATAGACCAAGAGACGATAAATTTAGAGGATTTTTTTTTTTTTTAACCAATATGGCCGAAGTTGCCAGCATGTCATCCAAAGAGTAAAGATATGAAGGTCTCCAATGACTAAATCTGAAATGGAGGCTAGCTGGGAGCAGAGTGGCTTTGTTGTTGTTTTGGAGATTCTAGTTGAAAAGAAAGTGTAAGGTTGAAATGAAATGGAGACACCAGTTTTTGAAATCCAGGTTATCTACTAGACAAGACCAGGTAAGGAAAAATCGGTCGTGAGATAAAAATTTGCGAAACAAAGCAAGGTTAGAGAATTGTAATATTTTTTGTGACTTGTCAACAAGTGTCAGGGGTCGAAACCGCAAAGAAAAAAAGGCTGTCATAATGATACCTGGTGAATATCTGACTGAGACAATGGGGTTAGGGTAGAAGAAATATTGTTAATGAAAATTTTGAATGATAATTAAAATTAATAATTGATGTTAAGCCACACCTGCACGCTCATACAATCTAGAGATCGGATTGGTCAGAGTGACAACTGAAGTGAAAGGCCTAGGTAGAAGGCAATTCCTCTGCCTCTCTTGGGCAGTATTGGTAAAAGGCACCATTATGAGAAGGAAGGAGTTAAGGCAGGTCAATGGCCAGTGACCACTACTCATGGAAGAGGGGATCTCCCCAAAGTTGGGCATGTAATCTTCCTGAGCCAGACAACAATGGGCTTTTGTTAGCAACTGAGGGATTACTAGAACACCAACTTGTGTCAGACCCCATGCTGGATTTGGGTGAAGGTCCATATAAGCAGGAGATCAGAGTGTCTGGGAGATGACTGCTTCAGCTGATCTCACATGACTTCCTACCTGAAGAAAACGTCCAACAGAAGCCTTGTTCGGATTTAGCTAAACTAACTGAATTGTCACGCTGAACTTATGAAGTGGGAAGGGTTGATATTTTCTGCATGAAGAACTATTATAATAATTTTTTAATATCAAGAATTAACCAAGTTCTGTACAAAGAACATATAAAAACTTTCTTTTATTCAAATTATTATTTTTTTTTTTTTTTTTTTTTTACTTGTGATTTCACTCTGCATGGACGAAACCAGTACAACAATTCCTGTCGACAATTTTATCCTTGCCAGCCTTATGATCAAAATCAAGCACAATATAGGATAAGGCAAAGCTTGGATTGAAGAGATCAACTTAACAATCAGATGCAGGGGTTGGACATCATACGGAGCAGCAAAGAAGGCGGCTACAATTATTTTAATAAAAAAAATATTATAATTGTATAACAATGTATTATAGGTGAGTGATGGTTGCATAGAAGAATGATTGGCAAGGACCTTTTTTTTTCTTTTTGCAAACAGGTGTCAGCGAGAGAGCGGACAGGAAAGGAAGAAGAAATAAATAAAAAGAGTTTTTTTTTTTTGTTTGTTTCTGCATATCAGGAATACCACAAGCTATTTCAGCATTTCACCATGGAAGGAGAGAAGGGGGAGAATACGTGCATGGATGGGGGTGTCAAAAAATTGCACAAGATGCATCACATGGGTGTTGAGAGGATGCTATATTTGGCCAGGAAGCTAAACCCGACTGTCTCTAGGGGAGTTGGGCATAGAGTAGTGCAACGATGCCAATCAATTGATCCTGCGCCAAGTATGCATGACGCCAATGAAGTTCATGTCTCAAAGAATTGGGCAAGACTAGCGAGTGACGTCATGCATTACGAAAATGGGTCATATCTATCAATGGTCAATTGTGGGCCTGGCAGAATCCTGTCAGGAGTTAAAAGGAGAAACGGGGGCCAGCGATTGCATTTTTGCTTAATGAGCTATTCCTAGAGAGAGGCCCAGTGGAAGAGGTCCTAATGGAATATGGCACAGTTTTCAAGTCAGCGCCAGTCAAGGCAGTACTGGATAAGTGGAATGTGCAAGCATCTTACAGAGCTGCATACAGACCTAGTGGAAATGGCATTGTAGAGAGGCACCACAGGACTGTGAGTGCAATAGCTGAGAGGAGTCAAATATCACCTATTGAGGTCATCTACTGGTTTAACATGTCCCCTCGAGTAGCCCAGGAAGAGGATTCTTTACCGCAGCATGCAATATTTCAGTACAAGTAGAGACTGGTTATCCCCGAAAATGAAGCAGTACCGAGGCAATCTGGTTCAATTCAAGTTAGAGAGGATGTGTGGATAAAGCCGTCTGGTGCTCGCTGTGCCATACAACAGGGGCAGGTAACGTTGACTGGAGTACAGTCACAGAATAATGTTTCTGTAGATGCAACCCCTCGGCACATCCTGGATGTATGACGAGTGAATGACTCACCGCGGATAATGGTGATAGTACAGAGTTTTTTTTCTTTGCAAACGCGGGTGACGGCGAATCAATGGACAGAAAAGGAAAGAGGAAAGAGAGTCTTTTTTTTATTGTCTCTGTATTATGTCAGATTTCGTAATATGGACATATTTTAAAGTTATACAGTGTAACCCGGATATAAGAGAGTTGTCGGGACCGGAAATGAAGTCTCTTATATCCGGGTATCTCTTATATCCGGTTTTGGTCTATTTTGTTTAGGTAAGTATAGCAGCTATAGCTCTAATTTGGGACCAGAGAAAATCTCTCTTATATCCGGGTATCTCTTATATCCGGGTTTGGTCTATTTTGTTTAGGTAAGTATAGCTCTAATTTGGGACCAGATAAAATCTCTCTTATATCCGGGTATCTCTTATATCCGGGTTTGGTCTATTTTGTTTAGGTAAGTATAGCTCTAATTTGGAACCAGAGAAAATCTCACTTATATCCGGGTATCTCTTATATCCGGGTTTGGTCTCCTTTGTTTAGGTAAGTATAGCTCTAATTTGGGACCAGATACAATCTCTCTTATATCCGGTTTTGGTCTATTTTGTTTAGGTAAGTATAGCTCTAATTTGGGACCATATAAAATATCTCTTATATCCGGATTTCTCTTATATCCGGGTTACACTGTAATAAAATCTAATCGATCAATAGCGAATCAACAGATTTTTAGCAGGTTTTGACTGCAAATAAAATAAATTGATGTTTATACATATTTTGGTAAAATGAACCACTGGGAGAAATTGGGTTCAATTATTATTGCAAAGACCACAGCTTAAATTTCCCATCCAAAATGTACATTCAAGTAAAACAAGTCCTGGTTCTGTAATAATTTTGAGCCATCCTTTCACATCATGCTTCATACTCAAGTTCATAAACAATAAAATTCTTAAAATTAAAATAGGAACACTCCATTTATGTTTTTTTTTTTTACTTCAGTATTATTATTTAATCCAACTTTCAGCAGGAGAAAAAATCATGACATAACCTGAGACCATGGATGTAAAAAAAAAATTGTTTTAAACAATTCCTGCCAAGCAAGGTGAAAATGCCACTAAGATGCAAGGGGTTACTGGGAGTTAAAGACAATGAGAAGACTTTGGAAGAAACCAGAAATCCAATTCTCAACAGGAAAAAAAGGGATAAACCTCTGCTCCTGTTAAAAAAAACTGAGGTATAATGTAAACCATACAATAAGTGAACCTATTTACTCCTACTGAAGGAAAGACATAAATAAATAGTAAGTAAAATGTCAAAGTTTAAGCAGAGACGTTAAAAGTATAGAGTTTAGAAGGAACCAAAAAGCCATCATTTTCTGCAAATAAGAAGAAAAAGTCAAAGACCGTGCTAATTCTCGAAGTTAAAGGAGGTAAAAAATGGTATCTACTTGATGTACAACTCAATTTGGTATGGAATATTGCAAAAAGCAGCATACTTTATTTACACTATTTACATGCAGACTATCTGTCCTCATCTTTGCTGTTATTGTCACAATGTTTCAGCCATTGTGCCTGCTGACAATTCATCATGTGTGTGTTGATTCAGGTAACCAACAGGAAATTCCAAACTGAACTCTTTATTTAAATCTACAAGGGTAGACTCTTCTTGTTCTACCATCCTTGTTTAGGGATATCTCTTCTAATTCTTAACTTTAATACTGTTCAATTATTATTGCTTGCTCCCATTTCCACAGTTATCTCCTGTTAATTTCCCTCTGAAAGTTCTCCACTGCTATAACCGGGTATTGAACTCACACTCTTTGGGTCCTGTCACTGGATCTAACCAACGCCTTTATCCACATGGCAGGAGATAACTGATAACTGACATCCATCAAACATGCCACGTGGAACTAGAACAGTCTACCCCAGTGAGCGAACTAAAGGGTTCAGTTCAATATTCCAACCACCTGAAGAAGGCCGGAGCGTACAACGGCCGAAACGTTGTGATAAATATGGCGACAAAGATGAGGACAATAGTCCGACTAATGTAAATACTGTACATAATACCTCATCTCAGAAATATAGACAGACCTGAGAAATGTTGCAAAGAAATTTAACATTAAAGTACATAGAAGAAAGACTCATTGACCAGCTGATATGGGGATGTGCACACCCCGAAATATGAAAGTCACTTATTGAAAAAGATAAATTAAAAATGAGGCAACAGACACTGTTAGGGCATTTCAAGCCACCCTAAATCTGCAGAATGCAAATATATCACAAAACAGAGAGAGAAGTGACACTATTACAAAACTTTTGTGATGTCAACGAACACTCGTTGCCACTTTTGTAATGCTCATCGTAGTAGAAATTTTGTAATCACAGATTCAACTATAGTAATGCCATTGAACAATGCTGGTGTCAGACACCTTTGAATATAACTCGCACTAATAGTACTTGCTCGAATAGTAGTCTATATAGTGAAATAGTATAGAGAATAGCGATCTGTATAGTAATAGAGGATAGAGTAGAAATGGTGATCTGAATAGTAATAGAGGATAGAATAGAAATAGCGATCATTAGTCATCAGCTACTTTCCTATATATGCGTTTTCTCTATGGTCATGTGATCTGCTTAATTCAATAATGGAATCACCTGTGTTTGCTCACTGGCAATCTATGTTCAAACTCAAGTATCAGCAGCAACACTTCATTCCTATATAACAAAAACAATTTAAACAAAACAAAACTCAACACTTAAAACCAAATCTGTGCAGATGTTGCGGTAGGATACACAAATTTGATGATAGCAGAAAATGCCCTGCTTTTGGATCAATATGTAGAGCTTGTGGTAAAATAAACCACTGAGAGAAATTGGGTAGTAGCCAAACAAATAAAATCAAATCTACTCAATCAAATACAATGAGTCGGAAGATCACCCTCTTAACATAGATACAATTGCAGTTATATGAAATGACAGAAAAAAAAAAGGAAGAAAACAATACGAAAGAACTACGCTCCAAATAAAGAAGCTAATACATAACAAGCCTACAAAAATGAACTTAAAAATAAATCTAGACTCTGGAGCACAAAATTCTTCTACTAAGAATATACAGGAAGATCTTCTCCCAAGAACATAATAGATACCTGAAAACAGGTATACTAGAAACCATTGATACAATATTGACTGCATCTGAGGGTGAGTGAAATTAAACAACTTGGCAAAACAAAAATTACAGGATCACACAAAGGGAAAAAGATCAGCTGCACTTTCTCGTGACGGACTCTGAACCTTGGTCTAAACAGCTGTGAAAAATTAAAAACAATCACAGTAAACAACAACATAAAAAAAAATTGTTGTAGTAAAGAAAAGACTGTCAACTGAAAGTAGCAACTGCAATAGATTTCTTCTGTTTCTCGACCGCAACACTTGTAGCCAAATCGCAGTTCAAACGATAGTCCGATATATAAGTCCAACAAACAATATAGAAACGACAAAATGGAGTCACACATCCAACCAGCAAAAACACGCGTTCGTTCCCCCAAGCTCAAAAAAATCTTCTCAGCGAAAAACAATAAAAAATATTGAGAACCTCAACAGAAGCAAAAAAGAGCATAATTAGTGCAAAACTCTGGGAGAGAATTAGAGGAGAGAGAGTCAGGGCCAAGGTCTAGCTAGAGGTCAGGAGGGTGGCAAGGTCTATAAAGGTTAAAGGACCCCAGGTGTAAGAAAACCATAGGGGGCACCCTGAGAATTAAGAAGAAGCCAATCCCCAAAGAAAACAGTGGCCCTGAGACATAGATTCTTCATGCCAACACCTGGAAGATGCAGGCTTGTTTGTTGGATATGTTTATGAATACCATAGTTGTCCTACTAGGTGAGGAGCAAATGCTAGACTCAAGTGTATTAAGTGTAGGAGATTGGAACATGGGTGCAGAACAGTGCAGGTATGAAGATAGATAGCTTGGGAGAAGGTTACCCTCATCCCCAAAAGGAACCACCCCTACAAACCAAGAGACAAAAGCAAAGGGATTCCCCAAGAAGAATTTGAACTACCAAAGGGGACCCTAATAAATATGATAGAAAGGATGATGGCTCAGCTGAGCAAGGTGAGGGCTAAGCAAAAATAAAAGTAAAAAAAAAGAAAAACAGAAAAACGTATCATAAATAAAGATTGATGGTATTCCCTACCATCAATCTTTATTTATGATAAAGTTACTTAGAATAAGGATGTATAGATAAGGAATCGAGGAGAATCCAGACAGTGAAAATGAAAACAAACCACAAGAGACTGACCACAATTTGGCCACGAGATCCCAGTAATAATTGCTAAAAGCAATGAGAGAGAAGCTTATAATATTGAAAGTTAAGTATTATTAGAGAGAGAGAGTTATGAATGGCAAATTTTGCCTGATGGTAAGAAGAGGATTGGTTTGGTTTATTTTGTTTTACGGCATATCAACCTCAATGGGTTATTTAATACTGACAACACTTTTAGGATAGAATCATATGAATAGAATATGTATTCTTTGGTTTAGATTGGTTTGGTTTATTTTGTTTAACGGCATATCAACCTCAATGGGTTATTTAATGCTGACAAAAATTTTTATTGCTGGTAATATTTTGTTTTGTCAAAAATCTGTTTCTGGTAATAATTTTTTTTCAAAAAAGTGTTGCTGGTAATATTTAACTATTTGCCCATAGCTGGGACCCTAACAGGTGCTACCACCCAGTAAGTAAGAAAAGGAAAGTGATAGAATTAGCAAAACCCAGTACTATGAAAAACAAAAGTAAGAAAAAGCATGTGTTAAATATTTTAAATCATAAATGTCTTGAAGATTAAAGAAAAAAAGAAAAAATATATATTACAATAAATCATCCATACAAAAAGTAAATTAGTAAAGTTAATGAGATAAAATGGTGAAATCACTTCACTAAATTTTTTAAAATGCATTAACCTACCAATCACTCGATGAATGTTATGATCCTTGTTTTTCAAAATTATAAACTGCATTAGGTCTTCCTTAGATATGTCAGTACTTTTGACAGGTTCTCCAGTCATCATCATCATCATGGAAAGTATTTTCTTTTTGGTAAAATTCAGGTAGCATCTGAGACAAAAAAAATATACACACTCCCAAAACATATTTCGATTTGCATGGTATTTTTTTCGGGCAGAAATATCCAGGTGCATGTTAACAGACAAAAATTCTTTCTTTCTTCCCGCTGCATCTTCTGTGAATTTTTTTTTTTTTTGCATGAAAGCTTTTAGCTTCACCAAAAAGGGGAAGGTGGAGCTTGGGTGCCAATTACAAGTAAATAACAAAGGGTGAAATGAATGTTGTGACGCCAAGATCTGCAGAGGTTGATCAAACAAAAAGAGAAAGAAAGAAGGAATAGGAAAGAGTCTACTAACTGGATGGTAATGGGTGAAATTCGCAGAAACATAGATTGAAAAATTGAAGAGAAATTAAAAAATGAAATATGTTGAAAAATCATGTTTTGAAATAATTCCAAAGAGAATTGAACCCAAATTTAACTAGACAGAATTCAGTAAGATAGAGCAAAACCAAGACTACTAGTCCTTCCCCATTTCCCAGTGATAAAAAAAGAGACCATTAAGGTATCCATGAAATTTCCAGCTAATAATAGAAACATGTTGTTGATAAAGAGACTAGAGTGGTTGCTGAAAATAACATTTACAATTCCTCTGGACAAAAGGGCCAGGAAAAACCATGTTTTGAATCAGCTACCAGAGATAGAGGCCAACTTGAAACGTTTGTTATTATAATTTCTGTGATATTTTCCCAGAGAAAAATTTTATATCCAAAACATTAATTTAAATTCCTTTGGATATAAGGGATAAAAAAATTAATTACTATTTTGAAGTGACTACGGACAAAAAAAGCTTTGTGGTCTGTTGATCGTAAAATGCATAGACAGAGAAAAGATAAACTTTCATTTTAAGGAGAGTGGAAATAATTTTTCTTTCCTTTTCCAATTCTTCAGTGGTCTGATTGATCAAGAAATCCCAACATGGCACAAGCTGATAAAGAAATATTAATGACTGAAAATCCCTTTTGTTTTCATTATGCCATTTAGAAGTTGGATTCATCACAGCAGCCCTAGGAGCTGCTGAAAAAGTGGAAGAAAGAGAGAGGTTAGTGCCCCCTATATGGCACTATGGTGCGAGCTGAGGTGTAAAGGTAGTTGGAGTTAAGGGGCAGCTTGATTTCTCTGACCATTCTCAAAAGTGGGCTGGACAACTCCAAATTTAGAAAACCACTTGAGTAAATGTATTTTTTATATATAGAAATTTAGAAAAGGTTGATGCTTAGGACAGAAGACAACTGAACCCAGACTCTAGTCACCCCCCACCCAAGCTTCAGACTCCAAGGAGAATTCCAGTGTCATTTGGTTATCGCAGTAAGTGGACAGGGTTAAAACCATGGTATACAAGTCATATATAAACCAAATTGTGGTTACATTTTTAACCAGAGTTAATTCTTTCTTCCAAAGGATTTCTGTGTAGCTCCAAGCTGTCAAACTGCCTTTACTACAGTTTACTTCATCAATGACCTTCTCACGCTCTAAGATCAAATTAACATGTGGCAGAGGAGTGAATGATCATGAACAAATGCCAGCTAAGTGGAACCATGTCTACTATCATGATACCAGTGATAATATGTCAAGCACTGAGTGAAGAGTCAGCTAAATGGTTACATAGGGTCTGAAAGAACTTTAAGACCAATGCAGTGCATAGGGCTATATTAGTGGTGGCTGTTGGCAAGGATTGATTCATGGGGTGACATTATTGGTTACTGTTGCCTTGGTAACAATTATTCCATTTTTTTTTTCACTTATCCTGATTATTTTCTTACTGAATGTAATGTTAACAGCAGAATAAAATTTTAAACATCCAAATGGTTCTCTTTACATTACTTATATTCAGACTATTGTCCTCATCTTTGTTGTTGTTATCACGTTACAGTCAATATGAAGACAAAAGTCTGAATATAAATACTGTAAATAATGATAAATCCTCATCCCAGAAATTCAGACAGAAAATAGTTTTATATATTCCATCTTAAATCAGTCAGTTATGTGCCATGCATGATACACGCAGAGGCGATCATGTATCTTTCAATACTTGACTGACAAGGCAGATTTTTTCCCCACAGTAGGTTGCCATTTCTTTCTGCAGTAGACCAGTTGCCATCCAAGGCTATAGAACTTGGTCTGTCCTGCTATTTACCCATAGTTAGGGGCAGAAGAAGATTCATACCTTTCCCAAGGGTAAGTGAATGTAATGGATTTGACTTGAATTCGAACTCAGCTCTCCAATTCCTCAATCTGAGCCATTATCCATTACTCCACCGTACCTCTTACATAAATAAATAAAAAACAAAATTGTCATCCTTGCAGGAGGAACATCAGCTATCACAATTTTTTGGCCGATGTGTCCTCTGTTCTTGATCAGGCGTATGTCGATCCAGGTAACCCAAAGGGGATTCCACACTGATCTCTTTATTTAATCTAAGGGGATAGACTGTTCTCGCTCCACTGCCCATGTCTAGGGATGTTTCATCTAATTCTTACTTTTAGTACTGCTTAGTTATTGGTCACCCTGTTTTTACAGAGTCCAAGTGATATAGTAATTGTGAGTTCAATCCCTGGGCCAGGCAGTGTGTACTTGAACTCGGTAGAAATGTCGAGCAATGGATTAAATAAAATGTTCAGCTAGTTTGTGAAGTTGAACCAATGCTTTAATCCACAGTGGTTGGTTCATGAATGTGGTGACATAGTAATTGGGAGTTCAATCCCTGGGCCAGGCTGTGTGTACTTGAACACAGTTGAAACTGGGCAAGCAATAACTGAACAGTACTTAAAAACAAGAACTGGACAAGATATCCCAAGATATGGATTGCGGAACAAGAACAGTCTACACCCATAGATTCAATAAAAAATTCAGCTTAGAATTCCCTGCAGGTTACTTGGTTTGATATGCACCTGATAGAAGTTCAACAGGCAAAACATGATAATGGCAACAAATAGGGAGACAAGAGTCCACATGTAAATATTAGGTTGGTGCAAAAATAATGTCGTTTTCTCACATATGTTACTATGCGAGGAAACGACATTATTTTTGCACCAACCTAATAGTTTAAATAATGACAACTCCCCAGCCCAGAAATTTAGATTGGAATTGATATTATTAAATATTTTATGTTTAAGAATGTTATTTCTGAAAAGCACATAGAGGAAAAAAAAAAACAAAAAAAAAAACAGGGTATCCCGATTCACGAACAACAAATTTATTCTATATAGAGAAAAATAAGCTCACAATACTCAGCAACAGTTTTCAGAAAAAAAAAAAAAAAAAAGTGTTCTTGTTTGATGCGAGATCACATGTATTTTAGGGGGTGGAAAAACAACTCATTCCTTACAAATAGAAAAGAAAATCATTTTCCCTTTGTGTATTTTTTTATAAGTTTCCAATACAGCAAGCTTGAATAATTCCATAACAGGGCTGATGACTTTTTATAGTTTTGCAATTTACAGTCCCCACTTTATGACAGTGAATTCTGGACAAGATGAAGAAGAGACTTGAAGAGAAATGTGGTTCTACAGAAGGTTACCAGGACTGAACATGTGAGCATGACAAAGTTTCAGAGAAAATGGAAAGAAGAAGGAAATTTATACTTAACATCCGGAAGAGGCAGTTGAAACTTCTAGGTCATATAATGAGGAAAGAGGGCTAAAAAAATCTGATACTCAGAGGACAGATTGAAGGCAAGAGGAACAGAAGAAAATAAGGTATAACATACCTAGTGAACTTGAATAAATGGATGCTGGAAAAGGTTTTAGGAGAAATAATAAAAAGACAAAATTTATTAAAAGCTACAAAGGACTGGAAATTGTGGAGAGCCATGATTGCCTACATCCTGAGGAGACATAGTATATAAAGAAGTAGAATTTACAGTCAATTAGAACAGTCCCACCCCCGTCATCAAACATTCTTTCCAAAGTGTGATGATTGAAGAGGTTTTACAGTTTCCAAGCAGCGTATGCAAATTAACCTGATTAAAAATGCTGACTTCAACAAATTGGAGGTTGCAAAATGATGTAAATTATTTTCATGTAAACACAATCATTGACTTTAGAATTTGTATGCATTACGTGAATGTTTTATGGAAGTGCTGTTAGAATGTTAGATATCAGCACCAAAAAATTAAATTGGTGAGCCAAGTTCAAATTCTGTTGCATTCACTTTCACACTAATACCCTTGGAAAGGTTATGAATCCGTCACTTCTCCCCACTCTTAAATAGCTTTGTAGATTGAGCTTTCTAGTCTTGGGTGGCAACCACACTTAGAGAATGAAAACTCTGAAATCAAAAGGATGTGCAAGTGGTATAATGGATGTTGCAGTTTTTTGTGTACATATGTTTACTAGTGAGCTAGCCCAAATGACTTGACTCACTTTATAGTCCACCAATAAAAGGTTAACCAATCAGAAGACGTAGAATATTCAATCCGTCGTGTATAAAGGTGGCCATTTTGTTTACTCTATCCGAATGTCCAGTGCCAGCTTGTCAGGCGAAGAGGAACAGAAGGAAGAACTACGCTCTGCTACTTTACCGGGATATCCACTGCTAACCTGAACTACGCTTCCCTACTGTCTTCGAAATATTCACTGCTAACCTCTGGATTCTATACTCAAAGACGACCATCATCATGAACAACAATGGATAGTGGCTCAAAAAGAGAAATCCGAGAACAGAGTATGAATTCAAGTGTGTTACATTCACTTAAATACCATCATCCTTGGGATAGGTATGAATCCATTTCATTTCTTCCCCTCAGATATGGTTAAATAACAAGACTTGTATGTGAACAAAAAAAAAAAAAAAAAAAAATGAATGCTATTTCAAAAATAAAAAATAAAATAAAATAAAAAGAATTTTCTTTAGATTTTATTTATTTAAGATGTGGAATTCTTTTTTTATTATTATAGACTTTATGTTTTTCCAGCTTCTTACTTCCCAGTCAATTTTGATCATCAAAAATTTAAATGCAATGTCAATTGTTAACTTCGGTCTTAATTCCTTGTTTTATTGTTCTCTCATATTCTCTCATTCAGTAACACCTTTCCTCTTACTGTTTTTTTTTTTTTTACCTTGCTTGGGTTAAAGATATATGTATTTTAGTTTGTTTTTTTTTACATTAACTTTCTTTTATTTTCTTGTCTCAAATCAATGTTTTATTTTAACATTTTCTTACATAAAAAAATTATTCTTACAATTTGCAAAAAATATTTTTGATTTAAATAATCCTCAAAGGACTGATAAACTATAAAAAAAAAATAAAAAAAAAATCGGAATTCAAACCACAGAGAAAGCAATGAGACAACCACTCCACTATCTTTCCCAAGAAGGCAATTCATAATGGGCTTACGACCACATCACATTGAAACACTGGTTCCCACATAATCATCAAAGTTCAGCAACATTGAGCCTGGTCAGAACCTAGATGGGTGACCATTTGGGAATACCAGATGCTGTAAGCTTGCATGCGCAGAAGGTATAATGGATAAAGATCCAGAATTGTTAATTGGAGAGCCAATTTCCAATTCAAGTTGGGTTTGTTATACGCACTTACATGCAAATACTCTTGGGTAAGGTATGTATTCACCTCTTCTCCTCCCAGCTATGGGTTAATTAGTATGACTTATATCACTAAAAATCTCCCAAAGGAATAAAAATCACATACAAAATATTTAGATTTTGGCATTAAATAACCCATAGAGGTTGATATGCCACTAAAAGAAAAATCAATTCATAGTCATAATCACCATGTCCTGAAGGGATATAGCATTAAGGATATATTGTTTAATATCTGAATTTAATTAAGGATGTTAATTACTTTTTAAAGCATATGGATTCTATCCAGCATTCTTTTAATATATGCCTTGATAAATCTTTGACAAAATGACAGTGCAACTGTCCAGATATCAAAAGGATATGACTTAGTCTCTAGTGCATACATGTATGTCTCTTTTGTAATTTAAGAATTATCATAAATTTAAAGCATGTTTTTTCATGTGATCTTTTAAATATGCATTTCTTGAGAACACAGATCCACATGTATTACAAGGATATGGTTTCTCCCCGGTATGCGTACGCATGTGCCGTCTGAAGTTTGACCGGGATGAGAATTCAAATCCACAAAAATTACAAATATATGGTTTCTCCCCAGTATGCGTTCGCATATGTTCTGTTAAAACAGGACTCTCTGAAAATGCCGATCCACACACATGACAACAGTAGGGTTTCTCTCCCGTGTGCACGCGCATGTGCCGTTTTAAATCTGATTTTGCCGAAAACGCAGATCCACAAAGATCGCAAGAATACGGTTTTTCTCCTGTGTGTGTCCGTACATGTTCTGTCAAATGTGAACTGTTGGTGAATGCAGAGCCACAAACCGCACATGAATACGGTCGCACACCCGTGTGCAATTGCATGTGTCTTTTTAAATTTGATTTTCTTGAGATTTTAGTGCCACAAATTTCACATGGGTAAGTCTTTGATTCCGTTTTTTGATTCATTTTATTTGTATTCTGAATGGATATAAAATGGTTATCTATAATTTTCCAGTGACCGTATTTGGGCAAACTTCTTTATGTTCTTTGCAACTTCACAAACTGTAAATAAAAAAAAAATAGGTTTAAGAAAACATGTAATTCAGTAATTGAAATATATCATTTGGCAAAGTTTAACTTTCATGCCCCATAAAATAGCAGTGTGTCAAATGGATGGTTATTCACTTGACACCGCAATTACATAATATGCATTTACCTCCCTCAGCAATGTTTATTTACATTGTTATAAAATATGTGAACCAAATACAATACAATATTATTTACCTTTTACAAAGATTTATTATATACCATTTTATGCAGAAAGAAATTTCTAAAGAAATCTTATTTAAAAATTTATTAAAAAAGTTTACAAAATTATCAAAATATGTAAACCAACTACAATGCAATATTATTTATCATTTCATAAATAACTATAAAAAAGAAGTTTGTTTTAAGGTAAATGTTACAGACTTTCTCTAATTATACGCAAGGAAAACCTTGTCAACCTAATGAATACAAAAATACACACTGAATATACTGAGTGTTTGTGGTCTTGCCTAAAATTAAAATAATATTTACTTCAGAGGAAAAGATGCTCTCAAGCTATTTCAGTGAATTTATGTGGCATCAGCAAATGAAAGAAATGCCCGGAAAATAAATTTTTTCTAAATTTACAATTAATTACGTGAGTGTTTTTTTACATTTTATTTTCAGAAATTTATAAATAAAAATTTTATTTTCATATTTATGCTCTTTATAAAATGATAAATAATAAACATTTCATTATAGTTGGTTCACATATTTTTATAATCTTGTAAATAAGCAATCTAATAAATAGTGTTTAATATCTCTATTGACAATTCTCAAGAATAAAGAACATGTATAAATCCACTCTCATATGTTTGGGTTTTATTAAAATTCTAATTGTCATTTTTAAAACAATAAATATTGCTGAGGGTGTCAAAAGTGTTTGCAGAATGTTGGTTAGCTTGCCAGTGGTCTGACACACGTGTAGGCAAGTGTAGCCAAAGCTAAACTGACTTGAGTCATTCTATGGAGAAATATGTGAGTGAATAAAGACCACTCATGCAAATGTATTGGGCAGGTCCATTCTAGCAAAATGGACAAACCTAACTGGTGTATTAGGCACTCTCCTATAAAATGAGGTAAAATTGGCTGGCCTGCTCTACAAGGAAACAGAAGGTTTTTTCTTCTTTTTTCTTGTCCGACCGTGTTAGACATATTTCTGTCTGTCACTGGATTATTTACCTTGTACTTTTTGACTGCCTAAATTTAGTTAAGTTTTTGATTTATTTTACCGTTTTTTTTTTTAACGTTATTTTTTGACTTTTTGTTAAATTTTTCAGTTTTCTAAACGTTCCTTTTTTCTTGCCATTTTTGTTTAAATTTTTGATTTTTTCCGTTTCAGTTCCATACCCTCTTTTATTTACAGTTACTGCATTTTTTTTGCTTTTATTTATTCCTTTTTTATTTAACGTTTTCATTTTCTTGTACGTTTTATTTTTCATTTTTTAAATCTATTTTCTTTCCGTGCCCTCACCCCGGAGTTTATCTGTTTATTTTTCGTTTTTACGTTTCTCGTTCGACCTTTTTTTTCTTTGTTTATTTATTACGTGTTAATTATTTCTGTGTTTTTCTTTTAAATATCCGTTATAGTTTTGCGTGTTATCGTTTAAATACGTGTGTATAATATTTGTTTGTAAATTTTGAGTTTAATTTGTAAATTTCTGTGCTTTTATTTACTTATTTAACGTTTTTGTTTTTGGGTTGACCGTTTTTTATCGGCAGCCATATTGTAAATTGTCACGTTTTTAGTTTCGTATTTTATTTTGTATAGCGTTTTAATTTTACGTTTATAATTTTTCTTTATTTATTGTGTAATTTGTTGCTTTCTTGTCTGTAGTTCTTTTTTGTTCTTTCTTTGTTTTTTTGTGAACTTTGTTGACGTTTTCTCGTCTGTCTTACGTCTATTTGTTTTGCTTTTTTGTTTAATTGTTTAAATTTGTTAGGCGGAATTTCTTTTCGTCTTTTTTATTTTTTTATATGTCCTTTTGTTCCTTTTTTTTTTTCTTTGTCTATTTAAATTGTTGTTTCGCTGATAAACGAAACTTTATTTACTTTTTACCCTCCCCTTAAAAATTTTTTTTTTTTTTTTTTTTTTTTTTTTTTCTCCCTCCCCGTGAACTTTAAACTTCCTTTTCGCCTATGGGTCACATTTATTACCCCTCACCCTACTTGTAAAAATGGATAAAAAAGGAAAAAAAAGAATTCCGTCTTTCGTAATGAAAAAGAAGAAAGCGGTAATGGCCAATTTTAAAAAATCGGTCAGAAAACATGTGTTCTTAATGAAAAAGGACCCACCTGATAAAGATAGCATGGAAGAATACCCAGAGTTATCAAAGATTCCAACAAACGAAGAAATGATAGAGGCATTAAAAAAAGCTTCTAATTCTTCTTCGGTGGCCGAAAAGAGACACAGTGAAGAAGCTGGAAACAGCACAAGTGAAGATGCAGAGGCCGGGGAATCGCCCTCTTGTTGGAAGTCCCCCCCGAAAGTTGTGATCAATATAGCGGAGTTCATGGAGCGATCCAGGAGTTACGCTCACCTTGTCGTAGAAGGTGGACTCTTGGAGGATCCCACTGAACTGAAGAAGATTGACAAAAGAATAGTGTCGGTCTTTGTCGTCGACAAGCGCACGCGCAAAATTTGTCGCTCGACTAAGGACACAGTGGTGAAATCCCTGCAGTCCCTGGGGTTTAGCCCTCTAAGAATCGTAAAGGGAGCTAAATTCTTCATGTGGGACGTATTGCTGCCCACCGCGGAAGATTGTGTAAGGGCCACAACAAGAGACCTTATAACGAAGGACCTCATCTTGAGGACGGAATACGAAGGCAAGAGAAGGACCAGGGTGGCGATATACGAGGTCCCTCCTCAGGTTATCGGGGAACACCTGGCGGCATTCTTGTCGCAGTATGGCGACATACTGGGTGCCACCTGCGATAGCTTGACCGGGGGATGGAGCTTCGAGATTATGTTGAATGAAAAGGCCTTCCGCTCCATCCCCAACTGTCTGGACGTTGGACGCCTGAAGCTGCCGGTCATCGTGACTGGTCGCAAGCCAGTATGTTGGAAGTGCGGAGAGACTGGTTACCTCTCCTCTTCCTGCCCAGAGAAGAAGGCCTCTGGAAATCAGGCTCCGGTTGACCAAAATACCCCTCTGACCGCGTCTTTAGATTCCGCCACGCCTGTAATGGGCATGCCAGCTTCCAGGACCGATGGGGTAAAACCTCCGGTTGGGTCTACTTCAAAGCCCCCATTCTCCAAAGAGCTTTTTCCTGCTGCTGATAGTGCAGTTGTGGAGAGGGGAGAGGGGGAATGGCAGGTTGCTGGTAGGGTTAGAGGGAAACGCCAGACAGCGGGTCCTCAGTCTCCTGAAGCCCACGGGACGAATGGCACTAACAGTCCCACTCCCTCTGTCAACAGTAAGGGCGATGCCTCGGTCTCTGGACCATCCCTAAGAGATCAACAGAGGAAGTATGATCCGGGGTTTGAAAAAACAGAAAAAATAAAAATACTGAAAGAGAAACTTGACAAACAAAAATCTGCCCCACAGCCGTCAACCCCTCACAATAGAGATCCCAGCCCTAAAAAGACCTCGCCTTTGAAAAAAGCATCATCTTCTACCAGTGAATCCCCACTCCCTTCAACCCCTCTCAGTAGAGAACCCAGCCCCAAAAAATCCTCCCCTTCGAAAAAGGCAACTCCCTCTACATCTTCTGCCCATCAATCCCCACGCCCTTCAAATACTCCCAGTAAGAAATCAAGTCCTAAAAAGACCTCCCTAGCGAAAAAGGACATTCCCTCCACAACTTCCGCCCTAAATTCTCAGCCCTCATCCCCTCTTAGTAGGGATCCTAGCCCTTCAAGGCAAATTTCACAGCAAACTTCCCCTTCTAAAACTACTGACGTTCCCCCACCCACCAACAAAAGGCAAAGGAGTCCCACTCAAGATGCAAAGGAGAAAAAAAAGAAACATAAAAATATGTTCAACACAGGAGAGGAGGTGTGTTACATTTCTCCAGCCCAAGCGGAAAAAGCGAGAGACTATGGGAACCGCATCACCAATTTAAAATACCTCCTCTCAATTAAACAATTTGCGGACAAAGACATTGAGGACCCAAAAAACTTCCCAGATGCCCAAAGAGTCTTAACAGTAATAAGAATTGGGACAGGGGCTAGACTCATTTGGGCTATGTGGGACGAGGCAATTGCCTCCTTCAAAATGTCCCCGCCAATTGCTATCGTCGAAAATGACAAATTGAAGAAATTGAAACAATTTTGTGCCGGGAGGGTCCCTGTTTTTGTTCACCCCTCCCTATATAGAGCACTAAAGTTGACCTTCCCATGGGATATAGGCGGTCTCTCGCAAGACGGCTCCGTCAACAATGAGATGGGCCACGGGTCGATGGGAGAGGCTGTCGGTATCCTCACCCCGACAATGTTCAAATCAGCGTCTCAACCCTAATTAGGTATTTCAATGGCTCTCTGGTTAGCAAGTCTGAATGTCCGGGGCCTGAGGTCGGAGTCTCGAAGGGCGAGACTCGATCGCGATCTTCAGCGCCTCGGGGTGGATGTATGTTGCGTGCAGGAGACCCGTTTCTTATCTCGCGATTATGAAGACATTCTGTCTAAGAGGTTCGTCCTCTATTCAGCATGTTTTGATGGACGCTCGAGGGGTGTTTCCTGGCTGGTGAGCAAGTCTCTGGATGCGGTGTGTGCTCTTGTCTTCGCGGATCCGGCGGGCAGGCTTTGCGTGCTGGATATTACCATAAAGGAGAAAGCTCTTCGTCTCATTGGGGTTTATGCGCCCAATGACCACACTCAGCAGCCTGGTTTGTTTCGGCAGATCGAGCCGTTTTTGAGGACTTCTCGTTCGGTAGTTTTAGCGGGTGATTGGAACGCCGTCCTTGATCCCGATATAGATCGCATAGGGCAAAAAGCGGGTACTAACAATCCGGAAGTGAAATCGTTTCGGGCCTTCATCGACGGGTTTGATCTCGTCGATAAGTATCGAAATGAGCACCCCCGGGAGGTAGCGTGGACTTGGACTAGGGGCGGCAGCTCGGATACGGTGGTCAGCGCAAGCTACATCGACCGAGTTCTAGTTAAGAGAGTCGAAGTAGGGCTCTTAGAATGTCCAAGTTTCCATTATATAGTTTACTCGGATCATAGGCTTGTCCGGGTTCGGGTAAACTTAGCTAAGCCTAGGGTTAGGATGGCTGGTTATTGGAAATTAAACTCATCATTATTTGGTGAGCAAGATTTCCGGGACCAGCTTTTACTAATGTTACAGCGGGAATTGGCGGGGGCTGTGGTTGGGAATAAGTGGTGGGGTGTTCTGAAATCCAAACTTAGGTCTTTTGCTGCTGATTATAGTCGACGACTCAACCTAGCTAGGTTAGCAGCGCAAAAGTCTCTAGAAGCCAAAGTAGATCGGGCGATCAAATCCCGTGATAGTGGGGAAGTAGCCGTAGCTAGGGCGGAGCTGGCCTCCTTGCTTATCAAGAAGGATCAAGCTCTAGTAGTTAGGGCTAGGATAAAAAGAATGTCTTGCGAGGCGACGAATATGGCCGCTTCATTGCGTTCAGAGGAAGCTTGTAGGGCAACTAGTCGGCATATCGATCGCATCACATTGCCGGACAAGCGGACTGTGACTACAGACGCGGGCATTTGCGAGGCTTTTCGTGATTACTTTCAGGAACTTTTTACCAGGGAGCCCGGTCTGAGCCCTGCTCAGTTCGATGCCTATTTAGCCGACTTTCCCCGCCTTAAGGCGGCTGAAGCGGCTAGGTGCGAGGGGCCCATAACAGAGTCTGAGATCTGGGATGCGCTGAAGCAGGTTGGCCTGGACAAGACTCCGGGATTAGATGGTCTTCCCTACGAAATGTACTTGAGGCAGTCGCCCGTCTTTGTCCCTCTGCTGGCACTGATTTTCAACAACTGGATGAGGCAGGGGTCTATTCCTCAACGCTTCACCAGGGGTGTGATCAAGGTGCTTCGCAAGAAGAAAGACGGTGGGGATGGGGTAGATAATTATCGGCCTTTGACGATGTTAAATACAGAGTTGAAGATTTTAGCCAAGGTCTTAGCTGACCGTTTGCAGGTTGTCCTCTCTAGTCTGATTGGTCCCGAGCAGACTTGTGCTGTGAAGGGCAGGACTATTCAGGACAACCTTCATTTGGTACGCTTGATCATCGAGAAAGTCGACGGTGATGCCGCGCTGATCAATTTAGATCAGTCCAAGGCTTTCGATAGGGTTGACCATCGATTTCTGGAGGCTGTCCTTTCGGCCGCCGGTTTCGGGCCGCACTTTCGCACTTGGATCCGACTGCTGTATGCGTCCCCCGGTGCGCTGGTGGAAGTGAATGGGGTAAGATCGAAGCCTTTCATTTTGTCTCGCTCCATTCGTCAGGGTTGTCCGCTGTCTCCATTGCTTTACGTTCTTGCGCTGGAGCCTTTCTTGCGTAAGTTGAAGACGAATCCGGTCCTTCGCGGAATTTCCTTACCTGGTGCTACCACCTCGGCCAGGTACTCCGCCTATGCTGATGACGTTTCGGTTCTGGTGTCGAGTAGGGCCGAAATTAACGAAGTCGGCAAAGAAATCAGGGGTTATGAGATGGTGACGGGGGCCAGGATCAACCGCGATAAGTCTGTTGGCTTGCGGTTGGGTTCGTGGAGGGGAGTTTCTCTTCCCGGACCTTTCCTCTGGACGGACGGGCCGGTCAAGATACTCGGCGTCTGGTTCGGTCCCGACCTCTTGTTGGAAATGAATTGGTCGGAGGTGCAAGAGAAGGCCGGGCTCGCAGTTCGTCTGTGGACTCGGAGGAATCTTTCCTTGAAGGGGAGGGCGGAAGTATGTGGCTCGCACATCTACCCGATTCTCCTTTACCGACTCTCCGTGCTTCCACTCCCGTCTAACACTTTATTGGCGTTAGTAAGGCTCCTGTTCTCCTTCTTGTGGGGAGGCAGGGCCGCCATGGTTAGTCGCGAGATCTGTTACCTCCATCCCTCTGATGGCGGTCTAGGGGTGCCTTGCGTTGAGACTCGTCGACATACGCTTCGCATTACTTATCTAGACCGGATGTGTATGCAACTGGATGAGAACGGCGAATTCTGGAAGGAAGACGCCCATAAACATTTTCCATCCTTGAGAAATGTGCGCTCGTGTGAGGAGGAGGTCGGCCGTAATCCTCGAGGCGAGGGCTCTTTCTATCACGAATGTCGGTTGGCCCTCAAGCGTCTCTTACGGGCGAAGGATGGCCTCTCCGACGTCCAGCCGTTGTCCCGTAAGGCATTATATCAGGTGTTAGTGAGGGGGAACGTTCAAGATGATCTGATTGACGAGCTCGGGCTGACGAAGCGGGAGGCTCGCTGCATATGGCCTTGGGCGCCCGGGTTGAAATGTCTCACCAACCCCGAGGCATCACTCACCTGGCTGGTGATTCGAGGGGCCCTCTGGGTCGCCAAAAGACTTCGCGCAGCGGGTTTGGCAAAGTCGCCAAACTGCGTGCGCTGCAGTGGGGAGGTGGAGACCATTGGTCACGCCTTCTTTCAATGTAGTGTCGTAGTTCCGTTGTGCAAGTTCGTTGAAGATCTCATGGTTCGCATGCTGCGCGGAAAGTTCTTTGTCCTCGAGGCCAGTTCCGTCTGTAGCAATATAGTACCGCCGTTGACTAAGGCTGAGCACTACGTGTTCCTTTGCTTACTGGGTGTTATGCGAGTCGTGATATGGACGACGCGACAGAAGGAATTTCATGGGGACGAGAAGTTTACCTCTTCCCAACTGATCTTGTTCTTTAAGCATCAGCTTAAAGTCAAGATCAGGACGGAAAGGAAGCGACTCCATCCATTGGAATTTAGCGAAAGGTGGGTGAGTCTTGCGCGTCTCTGCAGAGTGAAAGGTGCTGACTTGGAGTGGCTGTTTGATGCCGGTTAGGCATTAAGGATTTTGGGATTACTGGGGTGAACATTGGTAACCCCTCCCTTGTATAGGTTAGTTTAGGTCGGTCTTGTTTTAGTTACCTTTTTCTTTTTTTTTCTTTCCAGTTTAACTTAGCTAGGGTATGTATGCTCATTGGACCCCCCCTTTTATTTCTGACCCGATTTTTTTTTCTTTTGTTTAATTCCCCATCCCTCCCATCGTTAGGTGGTTAGTGATATCAGTTCTCTGGTGGGTGCGGGGCGCCTTTCGTTTCGAGTGTGTCTTTCGTATTTGTCGTTGTGTCTGATTGAGTGTGTGTTTGTAGCGAGTGCATGGATTGTATGAATGTTTTATATATTTTTTTCAAGCCCCGCATTGATTTCGTCCAGTTAACTGATGTTTCTACCACAGTTAGGGCTGTGGGGGGTTTTACTACTAACAAAAAAAAAGTTTTGTTTAGTTTCTTGTATATAGTTTTGTATTCATTGTAAATTTTCATTGGGGTTTTTAGTTGTTATTTTATTCCCCTCCCCCCACAGACAATGATTTGTATATATGGGGACTAGTTAGAATTTCATAGAGTCTCTGAGGAATTTTGGTGGATGTAGTAAGAATGGTATGTAATGGATGTGTCGTTTTGGTGAAAGGAACATTGTTTGTATGTTTGGGTCAGTGATTGCGGCTAGCTAAGTTTAAAAGTTAAGACAGAAGATGACCATCCTTGCCCCCTTTCCCCAATTTTTGGCCTTGTGCCACATTTGTACTTTTTGTATAATAAATAATTACAAGGAAACAGGAGAAGGCAGCCATGTTGGCAGGTAAGTCACTTGACTTCTACATCTCCCTCCTCTCCCCATTGCGGAAGCATATTGGCCGTTGAGGAGGAATTAGTTCCCTATTGCCTGGCTACCATGAAAAAATGACCTTGGATGCCACACGAGTCACAGTTCTGATTCCATGCAGGACATGCCTGTTGGCCGGTAAGTCACTTGACTTCTACAGTGTTTACAGTAATAGTGGTGTCAAGGGAATAACTGTCCTTTCTATACACCATTTTTTTTTTTTTTTTGAAAATATTAAAGTTAATCATTGCCAGTAAATTAATATAAAAAAAGTAAATTAAAAATAGTGATGCACTAGATATGGATTTTAACATCTGGTCAGATACCAGATGTTATCAGATTCAAGAATTAGATATCCAACTGGATAATATTTTTCATGTAAAAAGTCTGAATAAATCATCTATCATAATTACAACCATGATTCTCGCAACCCATTAAGATCAAAGGAGCACCATACTTACGTGACTTATGCAAGATAGTTTAACAGAGCCAAACCTTCCCCAAGCAGATTTGAATTCAGAGTTTTTTTTCTCCTAAACTGGTTGCCAACCAAGGCTACAGGACCCAATCTGTTCTGCCATTTAATCCATGGTTTTGGAGAGAAGAGATGGATTTATACCTTTCCCAAGAGTATTTGCATGTAAGTGAATATAATGAACTGAACTGGAATTTGAACTCGGCTCTCCGATTTTGTAATCACACTACTGTCCATCACCACGCATCCAAATTATTTATGCTAAATATATAAAACTACAGATTAATTTTAGCTTAGATAATACCTATTTACATCTACCTATTATTTAATAATACTATTTACATTGTTCAAACTGTTGTCCTCATCTGTCACATTCACATTTCAGTCTTTGTACACTGGCCTTCTTCAGGTGATATTTGATGGAATTTCGAACTGAACCCTTTACAGACGGTTTAGATTGTTCTAGTTCCACATACCATGCCTGTGGATATCTCAGTTTTATTTAATTCACCTTGATAACTCTTCATGTTTTTGTTCTCTCCACATGGCCCAGTGGATTGAACTAACAACTCTTTGGGTCAATGCTTATATTCACTAGGCTATGTGTCCTTGGGGCACTAGTGAGCGGATTCTGAGGACTTATAAACCTAATGTCTCTGTAACCATACTTTTTTTTTTCTTGAGAATTGACAACAAAAGAATTCAACACTATTTATAATTTATTTTCATCACTATTTATAATATGGTAAATAATAAATATTGCATTGGATTGGATTCACATATTTTTATAATCAGGTAAATGATTTTTGGTTTTCAATAAACATGTTGATGAACAGAATTTTGTCTTCAGAGTTTTGATTGGCATAAGGCATTTATCTGCCAGTCTGAGACAGACACATACCTGGAGATTGTATAGTAAAATGGCAACAGTATAATTTAGGGGTAGAATTAGGAGGATAGGAAAAGTAGGAGTCACTTGTCTAAAGCCTGTCATTTATTGTACCAGTTCTGGTATTTTCTAAGAGCTAAAATGGAAGTAGTCAAAATGGTGACTGACACAAAATGTAGAGTAAAAGGGAGCAAAGAAGGGGAAATAAAAGAATAATTTCAAGTGTGTGACAAAAGAAATAAGATAAAGCAAATTAAACAACAGGAAAACCAACTAGGTTTTAGAGTAAACAAAAAAGATTTTATTTTAATTTTAGTGATTTCGTCAGTGGTTATAAAGGAATAAAATATAAATGGCTTACTGACAAGAAGTTAGAAATATATCAAAATAACTTCAATCAGGAGTTTCTGGGTTTGGGGGCATAATTTACATGTCAGGTCAGTGAAGATTAGTAATCAGACTGCACCGAAAAAGGTTTCAGCAATGAATAGCTTAGCCAGGAGATGAGCTTAATTTTGGGGCCAACAAATGAATATCCAGATGAAAGACCTCCATTTGTAAGTCATCTGGCCACATTGAATGATCCAGAACTCAAATAAGTTTAATTTATAAAAAATGGATTCTCTTAACAATAAATATGTTGTACTGTGTTAAGAATAGATTGATTTTTTATGGGTTATCAACCATTTATTATTTGGTTACTTTGCAGTTTAGCACCCACACTCAGTTTGCATTAAAAATTTCCAGAATATTTACATTTAGGTGTAATTGTACATGCTACATTCAAATCTGTCTTCATCAATTTGATAAAATCTACCATTTTCGAGTTATCAACAGAAAAAGTTCAGATTTATTTGCGTCACAGGCAACCATTACTGGCACTGTTTGTATACATTTGCTGCGGAATAGCTATGATTGGAATAGTCAATTGTTTCAATTCTTGTGCACACGATATAGTCCTCTTGCACAGTAATTGAGATGAGTAAGATCAGTAAAAAAAAGAAAAAAAAGGCTGTTAACTACATTCTTCTGTGCTTAGCTTTCTGCAGCAAATGTATATAAACAATGCCAGTAATGGCAGCTGCCACCGACACAAATGAATCCAAACTTTTACTGTCGATAACTTCAAAAACCTCTTATTTCAAGCCAAAACATATATTGGATTATAAGATTAATTTTTTTTTTTTTTCTTTTGTGCATGAATATTGCATTAAATTTTTGTAATAACAATGTTTTTTGCATATACAAGTCATACTATTTAACCCAGAGCTAGGAGGAGATGGAATCATAGATTTCCCCAGGGTATTTGTGCATGAGTGAATGTAACAAGCTTGACTGGAATCTGAATACGGATCTATAATTTTTCATCCCGAGTTGCTGTCCATTACACCACTCACACATTTGTGCATATTTAAAAAAAAAAAAAAAAAAGATTTTAATGATAAACTTGTATGACTTGAATTATCGGGAACTGAAGTGGCTTGTTTCTTCAAGTTAATAAACACCATTATTTTTTTTTATTTTAAAAAGATTGTTTTTTTATACCTTATTAACCTTTGTGGGTTATTTAAAGGCAAAAAATATTTTGAATTGTAGAAAATTTCTTACGCTAGCCAATGTTCCCAAGTGATCTCCCATCTAAGCACTAACCACACAAGATGATGCTTAACTTCAGTGATTAAATGGGAACTGGTGTTTTCACCATGACTTTACCATAAGTATTTTAAAAAGAGAAAGCACAAAGAACGTATATGTTTAATAAGTATCAATAAGATATTTAAAAAGAAAAAATTTCTAATATCAGTTTAAAATCCAACAACATTGGATATCAACATGTTTTTTTACCCCATTACCCCATATAACTGAACTGTTATTCCAGTAGATCACTAGTTAGAAATTTGTTTGCGAGTAATCGATATAAACTTAAGGCAGTAAGCATGTCTAAAGATTAAATTGTAGATGAAGGTATAGAAACAATAGCAGGATAGGAATATATAAGTGTTAATTGGTTGGTTGATTGGTTTTGTAGCATATCAACCTCTATTTATAAAGAAATATATATATGAAAACATTTTTTTATTCATAAATTTATAAACATTTACTAAATTATTAAAATATGTAAACCAACTATAAGGAAATTCTTATTATTTCCCATTTTATAAAGTTCAAATTGAGTGGTGATTAGCAGATCTTTTGCCAACCATCCCAATAATATGACAAATAGTGTAAATAAACAAGCTAATAGTGTTTATTATTTTTTTGTAAATTCTTAAGAACAAAGAAAATGTATAAATTCACTTTCATATGTTTAGATGTTATGAAAATTCTAATCATTGCTTTGTAAAACAATAAACGCTGCAAAGGAGAGCTAATGTAGTTAAAATAATAGCAGTGTCAAGGGAATAACCACACTTCTGAGACAGTTTTTTTTTGCAGATACAAAGGTTGTCAAAAGTCCCATCATCATAATCATTTGCTAAGGCATTTATTTAATCTACAGTTAGTGCAGTCAAGCATGACAAGGTTTAAGGCTCCAAATTCTTCACTCAGAATTGTCACATGGAACAATAGCAGAATGAATTAAAGTGTTGGTTCAGGAATTTGGTTGAATTTTTTTTAGTGGCATATCAACCTATGGGTCATTTAATGCTGAAATCTAAATATTTTGTACACAATTTTATGCTTTCAATTGCAGATATTTTGTACATAATTTTATATTTTCAAAGTAAAGATATGTTTTTAGATATATATAGTTTGTAGATCATAAAATTTATTGCTAATTTTGTTATAAAAATATATTGTTGCTCATTTTATTATCAAAATGTATTGTTAATTCTTGTTTGGGGGTTTACTATTTGCCCATAGGTAGGACCCTAAAAGGTGCTACCACCCCTGGTGACATTGTAATTGTGTGTCCTGAGCTGGACAGTGTGTACTTGGACTCAATGGAAACAGAGCAAGCAGTACTAAAATAAGCACTATTAAGATATCTCTAGACAATTTACCCCCCAGATATTAAATAAAGGGTTGAGTACAAAATTCCCTGAAGGTTACCTGGATTGACAAATACTTGATGAAGGCATGTATAATAATAAAAGTTCACAAAGTCCAAATCTTGTATACACAAAAACATCTGCCTTGGTAGGAAAAGTCCGTTGCTTTTATAGCAGTTTGTT
This sequence comes from Acanthosepion lycidas, assembly GCA_963932145.1. Classification (NCBI taxonomy): domain Eukaryota; kingdom Metazoa; phylum Mollusca; class Cephalopoda; order Sepiida; family Sepiidae; genus Acanthosepion; species Acanthosepion lycidas. Next base: position 88,480,038 of record OZ010575.1, read on the forward strand.
GGACCCTTTACAGGTTTTCTATTCATGGAGCATGAAAATGGATTAGCACATCGTTCTATACAATCTTTTCCACTCAGTGACACATGAACCACAATTGGTTAGCAGAAGCTCATTTTACAGGAGTTCACTGACCTCATTTGGTGTTGAAGCATTTTTCTTCCTTTTTTTTTTTTTGGCAAAACCAGCCTGAGACACAAAAGCCTTTTGGCCTTCAGAGTATGTCACCATTTTCTTTTGTACAAGGCCAGAGAGTAAAACAGATAAAAAGTTGTGATAACAACAATATTTAGCATGTTGTAAACAATGTGAGGCATGGTGCAGTAATTTGATAGCAACTCAGATTGAGGAATCAGAGAGCAGAGTTCGAATTCCAGCCAGACCCATTACATTCACTAAAATGCTAATACCCTTGGGAAATGATATGAATCCTCTTCTTATTCCCCAGCTATGGGTAAATATCAGGACAGACTGGGTTCTATAACCTTTGGTGGCAACCGGTCTAGAAACTCTGAATTCAAAACCAGCCTAGAGAGGATTTGGCTCCATCAGACTATCTTACCCAAGAAACACCACTTCTACTGTGGCTGATATACACAAGGTGCCCCTATGGATCACAGGATAAAAAAAATGTTTGGACACAGATACAAATACAATTATCATTTTCTTTTTTTCATATTTACTGCTCCCATAGCAGCCTGTTATCAGTGCTAAACAATTGTAATTTGAGAGAAAATAGTCACTAACTTTTATATTTTACATATTTTCTTGTGCACATTATACAGTGTAGAAGCATTAAGTAGCTCCAGTATGTTTAATTATACCATTTTTATAATCATAATTTTTGGAGCCAATGGGTACTTCCCAAAGAAAACATTATATATTTATTTCCTATGTATTTAAATTGATTGTCTGGTAACTATTATATTTTCATCATCTACAATTTTTTTTCAATTTAATACAAATTCAAGAACTAATAATATGAAACAGGATATAAACCTGCAGCAGTTTGAGTCTTTGAATTTTTGAGCTGACATAAATGTTCTAAACTCAAATTTAAAACTGTGCTAATCTTTCTTTTAAACCTTTTTTAAAACTTTATTTTTTTTTTTCTATGGGATTTTTCCAGAAGCACATGCACAAACATTTGAATTTATTAATTATCTTAAATTACATACCTCCATGAGAAAAAGAAGTGCATAGCATGATGAAAAAGATGCCAAACTTGATGAAAACAAAATTTTATCATTTAAATGCTTATGTTATTATTAAGAGGAAAGACCAAAGTTTTTTTAAAATTATTTTAAAAAATTTTTCCTTTTTTTTTAGAACATTCTAAATTTTGATTAAAAAAAAACTCCTTTCTCTTTGTATAACCAGAACTAGTAAAATAACAGACAATTTTTAGCACTTTTTTTTTAAATGGATCTGCACTACCTGAAAATCAACTCTGAATTGTAACATACAAAACTCAATAGCACAGATATATTATTTAATTTCAAATGCTTTTATTTGCTTTTAGTTGTTTTTATGAATATGGAAAATATTTTCTGAAAGCAAAAAATTTTTTTGATGAAAAATGAATTTTTAATACAATTATTTGTTATTTCTTTAATTATAATATATTTTTACATTTAAGTTGTTAAAATATTATAAAATTAGTTAAAAGTCACATCGGGTTTCCCAAGTGTCCTTATAAGATAGATCTTATTTTTAGTGCGTTGTAATTTGTATCATTTTGACTAATCAGAAGATCCGCAGTAATTAAGAATTCTAATTTTGTGTTTATAATCGGGCTGTAATTATAAAGTACAGAAGACCAACCAGAATACAAATTAAATTGCGTTATTCGAGTTAAGCATTGCTCTCCGCTGTTAAGGCTTTTACTTTTGCGAAACACGTGTAGAGAAGTTAATTTGATTTTTCAAGAAGTATCATCTTATGAAATTTATATGATCTTATTTTTATATTAATCTCAGTTATGAGATTTTTCCATAAATGAAAAATCAAAATTAATAATAAAATGAATGGAAATACAAATAACACAGTAAAATGTAATAAATGTACATAAAATTATAGAATTTTATGTACACTTCTGATAAAATTTCATAAGAAAGGTACCTATATAGGTAACTTCACGAGATCGCTAAAAAAATAGCATAGCATGATGAAAAAGACGCCAAACTTGACGAAAACAAAATTTTATCGTCTAAATGTTCATGTTATCATTAAGAGGAAAATCAAAGTATTTTTGGGGGTATTTTTTTTTTACATTTTTTAATCATTCCAAGCACGTCCAAAATTTTCGTTAAAAATCTTGTTTTTTTTGAGTCCGCAAAATTGACAGATAATCAATCATGGTATCCATTTTTTTTCCATTTTATAAAAAAGATGAAAATCTCACTTTGAAATTCTTTTAAAAATCAATTATCATTTTTTCAAAATTATTTTAAGAAAATCAGAAATTATAATGTTTATTTAAGATATTTTGAACCAAGGTTGACTTAGCAGCTAAGTCTTAGCTTCTGTGCGGAAAAGATGTAATTTGAAAATAAAACAAAGCAGGTCATAACCTTTCGTGTCACTTGACCGGTGTTGCATGATGTATTGATGGGATCATAATTTGTTCTATGGAACCCAAAAAGTGAAGTTATTTAGATTTAAATGAACAAATTATTTACCTTGTTATTTTTAAGGAAAACCTTCAGTGCTCTAATTTAGCTTTTTCACCCTTATGTTTACGATGCTTTATGGAAAATATTTTAAAGAAATTAAAATAAGACTTAAGAGTGAGATTAAATTTCATATTTCATAAGAAAGGTATCTAATTAATAAATGAAAAATACATAATTTTATTAACTTATGTAAATACTTGTTCTTTAATTAAAAATCGTCCGTTTGTATCCCTCCCACCCCGGCCCCACAAAAAAAACAAATTACAATAAGTCTGTAAAAGTCAGGAATCGATTTGACACAGTGTAGTGTAAAAAATGTAACAATATCAACAAGACCGCATTCGTAAATCGATAAATAAATATTTTTCGATTCTGACAAATGTTGTATGTAGCCTAAGCAAAATAAAGGAAGGAATACTAACCTATATAAATTAACCCCTCGCCCAAATAATTTCCTTTTTTTTTTTTTCTTTTTTTTGAGTGGACCTGTAGTACCAGAAATAGCAGATGAATATTTGAAAATGAAAATGAAAACGGATCTGTTGAAATATCCGTCATTAACTTTGTGAAACCAAACGTATAAAAATAGATCGCCCAAACTATTTTTAAACAAAAAACTAACAGTTTCCTACAGTTCTTGAACAAAATTGGCGACTAAATATATTTATAATTTAAGTTAACAGAAAATTTTATTTCTAAAACTAGGATTACCGTACGGATTACCATAATTTAGAAACAAATGATCTACAAACTGAGATACGGTGAATCAAAACTATTTTCAAAGATCAATGAAATAATATCCCATATCTTACTAATGTTTTGGAAAGGTTGGAAATATTATCAATATAGTCGATAAATTCCAAAATTAAATAATTCCAAATGTTTTTAAATTTTTAAATTCTTCCTGTAGTAAAAACAAAAACAAAAAAATGTAATATACACTTACTTCTGTCGATCTTTCGTTTGAATCGTCATCCTCGAGGCAATACAAAATCGGAAAAAACGATAAAGCAAGACAATTTAAAATGAATGCATAATTTTGATATTAATTTTTCTTCGTTAAAAAAAAAAAACAGAATTAAATTTTCAGTTACGGTCTCAACAAAAAAAAAATGTCGGTCAAACAAAAACCAAGGGAGATAATCGATATGATTTTTTTTTTTTACGCCATAAAAAAAACAAAATTAATAAAAAATAAATTAATATTTATAGAAAAATAAACCCGTAACGGGTTTATTTTTCTATAAATATTAATTTATTTACAAGAAAAATCTAATTGTTATTGGAATTTTTATTTATTTTGCATTTTCAGATAAAAAAAACAACCAAAAAATTAACTTCTACAACTACATTGACTGAACTAGCAAATTAATTAAAACAAAAAATTCTTGATTAAAATAAAATTAGATCAGCTGATAGAAATAAAGACAGTTCTTTGTTATATAATATGAACAAAACTAGAAACTGAAGCAATAACTTAATTAACAAAACCTTGCAGATAGTTGCAATTGGTTATACGTAGAAAGTCTGTGCACCTTTTCACACAAGGAACGAAATTATAGTCAACGCCGTTTATCTACTTCTTTTGTTCAACTTTGTAATCAACTGAAAAATTTTCTTTTTAAAATTATTTGATATTTCTCTTTGTTTTTCGATGTCTTACTGTTGCTGCTTTTCTTGTCATAAATTTTAACATTATTGTTATAGAAGAAATAATAGAAACTACAAATTGAATGCAAAACCCAAACATAATTTGGAGTTTGAATGGTACATTGAAAATTGAAACGAAGTAGAGAATTAATATTTGTCTTTTTTGTCTTTGATTTTCTCATAACAGTTCTATATTAGAAAGGTGAGTGAAAAATGCATCTGTGACTCTGAGTATTCAAATATTTACTACTCTTTTATAGGTACCTCCAAAAAAAAAATAAAAAAAAAAAAAAAAAACAAATATAGCATGCGATGAATTTGAAAAGGTTCCAAACTTGATAAAAACAAAGTTTTATCGTCAAAACAAAACTCAAATCAAAATGTTACGGTTATTAAGAGGAAAGAGTAAAGACTAAAGACCAAAGTATTTTTTGATTATTTTATTAATTTTTTTCATCCTTTATTTTTTTTTTTCTATGGGATTTTTCCAGAAGCACATGCACAAACATTTGAATTTATTAATTATCTTAAATTACATACCTCCATGAGAAAAAGAAGTGCATAGCATGATGAAAAAGATGCCAAACTTGATGAAAACAAAATTTTATCATTTAAATGCTTATGTTATTATTTAAGAGGAAAGACCAAAGATCAACGTTCGAAATTTTAGTTAAAGATCATATTTTTCTTGCGTCAGCGTGTGGTCGAAAGATTATTACGTAGGTTCCTCCATTAGGTCACGTAAAAAAGCAGCATATGACGATTAAAAAAACGCCCGATTGTGACGAGGTGATGACAGATTACTATGGATGATCAAAATTGACAATTTTTGCAAAGTAAGCGAACGCGGTTTTTCGTTTTTAACTAGTACTTTTTAAATATTAACATTTTTATTCAGCAATTATCTATTGTTTATTTCATAGTTTCTTAATTAGGTAATTATTTAAAGTTTTTTATTAATTAGATAATTGTTTAAAATTTTTTAAGGATTATGTCATATATACATTTCCATACGTAGAAATTATGAACGTTTTTTTTTCAATAAAATTTTTTTTTTAATTATTTTTTAAATATTTCGGGTCAAACGACTGTTATGTGCTTTTCAAATTTCGATTCGTAAATTTACTTTTTCATTAACGTTATCATTGCATTACGTGCTTGAAAGCAATAAAGAATTTTAAATGATTTTTGAAGTATTAAGAAGTTAATGAAAAAAAATGTTTAAAATTTGTAAAAAATACATTATTCATCGAAAAAATTTTATTTCTTCACAAAATAATGTCCTTAGTATAACGTATTTATAAAAACAGGTGAAAGCTTTTCTAATTAATTGATGTCATAGGTTATACATTTTTTTTTTTTTTTTTTATAATTCAGAGCAGATTTTCTATGATATGGGGTACTGTTTTACAAAAAAAAAAAAAACTGGTGATTTAATTTCTACAAAGAGTCCTGTTTATAACTAATAAAACAAATCCCGCGCTTGAAGATTTAATTTCTCAAAATTTCATGAAAATATGTATGTGGGTGGAAACATGTTAAAAAAAATCTCTTTTTAACAAGATTTTCTAAAAAAAAAAAAAAAATATTTCAAAAATAATTTCATTCATTTGTGAATAAGTCTTGAAAGTTTCATTAAAATCCGACAATTATTTGATTTTTGCAAGAATTTTTTAAACTTGGGTATCGAAATTTATGCCAAAAGTGTCTTCTGAGCGTTAAAAACATTGTTTTGAAAATTCTTGTAAAAATAAATAAATATATGTCAGATTTTAATGAAATTTTGAAGACTTATTCACAAATGAATGAAATATTTTTATTTTATTTTTATTTTTTTTTAAACCTTTTACCCCCACTAACTCAATTTTATGAAATTTCGAGAAATTAAAATTCCGGCCTCATCATTAATTAAAAGCAGGACTCCTTGAGGAATTTTAAATCGTCAGCTTGTTTTTAACTTTTTATCAAACAGAAACGTCAATTTATCGAAAATCTGCTCTGAATCGTAAAATTAAAAAAAAAAAAAACGCATTAAAACTGACATTATTTAATTTAATTAGAAAAGCTTTTTGTTTTTATAAATAAGATACATTTAAGGACACTAGTCTTAAAAAAAAATTTTCGATGAATAATGAATTTTTACAAGAATTGTTTTCATTTTTTTTAAATTTTAATTAGTAAAATTTATCAGGTTTTAAATCTTTTAAAATTCTGTATTTCAGCCATTTAAGCGAAAACTTTATTTACTAAATTAAAGAGGCAATAATGACAACAAAACTTTAAAATTTCTTTCATGCTTTATTGTAATGTAAAAATAAAATGTAAATCTTTTTAAACTCATTTATTTTCAAACTGAAATGAATAAAAATACATTCATTGGAACTGATGGAAAAGACATTCTGGACAGTTGGAATGGTCCTCCTGCATTTCCTCTTCTAATGGTGATTTACAGCCTGCATTTGTTTATAAGCCTCTGCTATAGACAATATTCCTGGGACACTCCATATCCTATCATCTCTTGAAAGCGGTATTATATCAAAGTCCCATTCTAAAGACAAACGTTGATGCCACTTGTGCAACATCATCCAACAAAGGCCATCAAAAATAACCATTTCTGTCTTGGGTTGAAACTAAAATTTTGATTACAGCACTGAATAGATGTGTAATGTCAACAACTTGTGGAAAAACGTTTATCAAGAATGTTATAGACAAGTGTATGGTTGGAAGAAAGAAATACAACAGCAGAAATAGGTTTACATGGTTTATTTCAACAGGAACGTGAGGGATTGGGACAGCTACCTTGTGGTATAATTCATAAGCCGGCTTCGGATCTAGATCGATCTCTCATAGTAGTTCTCACATGTTGACGGTGGTTGATGCTCCCCTGCTGACAGCTGCTGACCGCTCGGCCTGAATGTGACAGGTCTGTTCCTGGCCACCTGTTGACTATATTTAGTCACCCCCCCAACGTGGGCGTCATGTGGCACAAGGCCGGTTTAACGTAGGCACTCCGAGCCCGTGGGCCTGGTCAAAAATATACCCATTGAACCCGTATAAACGGGTTCAGGGCCGGTCTACCTCCCCGAAGGAGACTCCGCCCTTCGGCGTAGCCTCCTTCGGGTTCCTCCCGCCCGAAAGCGGAGAGTTGAACCGAACCGTCGCTTATGGCCTAACAGGCTCGAAAAACGAAGCGAGTATAATTAGGAGGGAAGCATTTTTATTAGACGAAAAATAGAACACTTTAGATATTATTTTATTTTTCGACCGGAACTCGTGTGTCGGGAACATCTGTAAACGAAGATAATGGTCATTTTGTGACGGGGCTTTGTCCCGTTCACATCCGGCTCTCGCTCTTGAGTATTTGCCTGTAAATCAGCCAAGATATGTCTTATTTTATTTTATAACAAGAACAACAACATCGGTAACTGCAAGACGAAGGGCATTTCGTGTGCACTTCAGGCTTGGCAGACACGAACCTGTACCTACTCAAAACACGAATTTTGTTATGGGTTCAAAGCTAGCTATGGTTTCAGAGCTAGTGGATCAGCATTGAAACAAAAATCAACCAGCCAACCTCGGACTGCCAGAACTCCAGAAAATTTGACAGCATTAAGAGAAACAGTCTCCGCGACATTCTCCACGGAAACACGCTGATTTAATTTTTAAAACGAAATTAAACAAAATGGCATTATTTGTACATTTTGAAAATAAAAAAGCATTTTTTGTTCTTTACTCTATTTCACCTTTTATTAAATCTACAAATGTGTCAGATCATTTTGCCGCACCCTGGAGTGTATATTAAAAATCTGTTTGAAAACTCCCATGTGTATATTAACCTAATTTGAAATTCTGAATGAATTTTTTTTATATAATCATCGCCGATGAAGTATGTGGTACCATGTGATTTTCAAGAGACAATTCAATGCTGCAGATCTCGCAGAAGAAATGCCCCTTTGCAGTATATCAGCAATTCATTTTGAATATGAACAATTATTGAAAATACATTTATGCGGAGTCTACATTTAAAAAGTTTCTCTTTGTTGTGTCTAAGCAAGCACTTTCTCAAAAATTATCTTCTACAAATTTGTCAGATTTTTTTAGTGCACACTAATCGGTGCTTGATAAAATTTGGCTTCACCAAAACTTCTATTCACACTTACCAAGACAATTTTTTTTTTAGGTTATTGGAGTTCTGTTTTCAAAATTATGAATGTAAAATGCAAGTTCTGTTAGATTACATTACTATTCTGATGGGTTCTGTGATTTTAATAAAAGAAAATTTTCAGCAATATTTAAATTTCGTGCTCTCAAAAAAAACAAAAAAAAAACAAGGACGGCTATTCTCTTGACACTGCCATGCAGTATAGATTCTCTCAGTAATGTTTATGCATTTAAAAAGTGAAGGTTAGAAGCTTAATAAAACCCAAACATATGAAAGTGGATTTATACATTTTCCTTATTCGTAAGAATAAACAACAAAGACATTATTTATTTATTACATTGGATCAATTTGCAGTTTAGCACCAGCGCTCAGTTTGCATTCAAAATTTCCCGAATACTTACATTTATGTCTAATTGTACAGGCTTCATTCGAATCTGGCTTGATAAATTTGATAAAATCTACTGTTTTGGAGTTATTGACAGTAAAAGTTCGGGTTCAATCGCGTCGTTGTCGACAGCCATTACTGGCGTTGTTTGCATACATACACTGCTAAGCGCGGAAGAGAACGTAGTTAACGGCCTTGTTTACTGATCTTACTCAACTTGTCTCAAGAGAACTATATTGCGTGTGCAATAATCAAGACAAGTGAATATCCCACAGGAAATGTATGCAAACAACACCAGTAATGGCTGCGAATGAATCCGAAATTCTACTGTCGATAACTCCAAAACGGTACATTTTAGCAAATTTATCAAGCCAGATTCGAATGTAATGTAAGTACATGAATGTAAGTATTCGGGAAATTTTTAATGCGAACTGAACGAGACTGCTAAACTGCAAATTGACCTTAGATTGAATAAAAAAAATAAGTTTCATAATTATTTATAAAATGGTAAATCATATTTTGATAATTTTTTATAAATTTTTTAATAAAATGATTACTTTTCAAATTTGTTTCTTTATAAAATGGTGAATAATAAACCTTTATAAAAGGTAAGTCATAAATATTACATTGTACTTGGTTCACATATTTTTATAATTTTGTAAAGGAATAACTGTCGCTTTGACAGGCTGTTTTTTGGTACAATGCTTATCATCATCATCATCATCATCATCATCAGACCCTTGAATGCTTCAATCGTCTGACGGGGATCGAGGACATAAGAAACAGACTGATTCTTCTTCTTCGTGATCCTTTCAGTGGGAGTTCAGATAGTTTGACAGCACTCCTCTCCAAGTTCTTGAATGATGATCAAAGAATATGGTGTGGGTTGTCCTCGGTTCATACAGGTTTTGAGTTGTCCTTCTCCTAGACCAGTTGCAACCTATCGCTATAAGAACCAATCTGTCTAGCTATTTACCCATAGCTAGAGGGAGAAGAAATTGGTTCATACCTTTCCCAAGGGTATTAGCACGTAAGTGAATGTAATAAACATGATTGGAATTAGAACTCGGTTTTCCGATTCCTCAGAAAGCTGACCTGGTAATGCAGTAAGAATCCAAACTTTTCAGCTCATGAATATTATATGCATGCGCATTTCACTTTACTAAACGTATGGAGGCAGAAAGGAGAAGAAACAATGAACATTTAAGGAAATAAACAATTGTATTAGGTTGGTGCAAAAATAATGACGTAATAATGTCGTTTTTTGACGTATTTTTTAACGTGAAAAAACGACATTATTACGTCATTATTTTTGCACCAACCTAATAGTAACAAAATACAACAAAGGAAAAATCACGGTAGATGTCTCTCGTAGGAAAAAGACAGATAAGTGGAATTGTAAAGGCGTCCATTGAGGTGTATGGAAGGAGAGGGAGGGTGAGTTGTTATTAGGTTGGTGCAAAAATAATGACGGTTTTTGACGTATTTTTTAACGTCTAAAACCGTCACCAACCTAATACTTACTAGGGCAACAGCATTTGGTGAGCTGGTCGAGTCTGATGTCTTTGGAGATGGCAGGACAAGCAGTGTGAACTTGGGCCAAGAACTCTCCAATTCTAAATGGACTTTTATGTTCTTCTTTAGGCTCAAATCGTCTCCAGTTCTTTTTTTTTTTTTGTTTCTTTAGGCGGAAGTGGGTTCTATTGGATGAACATTCTGGATTGTATTTGCTTATTTCTTTTTCTTCTGTCAGTAAAATGGAAGCTATGTGCGGAGCCTTGTGCAGCTGATGGGTTTTTAGTTCAGTTTTGGGCATTTGGGGCATTCACATCCAGCTAGTGATGAGAATTGGCAGTGTGAATCAGATTTGATTTTAGGAGAGTGTAACATGAATACTGCTAATTAGATTTGAGATGGCTTGTTTTTAAAAAAAAATCTCTCAATGTTTCTAGCCACTAAATCTTGTTGTTTTTTTAATTGTAAACTTAGTGCAAATGTGAACCCACAAACCTCACAAGAATTTGATCTTTCTCCCTTGTGCATTTGCATGTGTGCTTCCAACTAGGAATTATGTGAAAATGCAGCCCCACAAACTTTATAAGTCTAGGGTTTCTGCTATGGGGACTTATCTATAACGATAATGGACTCTTCCTGACACTATAAATACTGTGCCTCTCAAGAGGTATAATGAATGAATGGTGTAACGAGTCGAGACAATATTAGTTCACTCTAAACCAGACGGACAGTCATTATTAACACCTTCAACTTCTTGTACTATATTTCTGTTGTAATATATCTTTGTTATTCTACTCTTGTGTTCGTGTTGTTCTTCCTTGGTTCTAACCTTGGACCATAACTGTGGTGCGAGGATATTGGACCATAACAGTTTCTCTCCAGCATGTATCTTCATCTGTATTTTTAAAATGAATCTTCTGGAACCGTCAGTCTACACACATTTCTAGAGTAAAGATTTTTTTCCAATCTTTCATCTGTATTTTTACATATTTATTCAGTGAAAAAAATGCTGATGTTCAATATTTGCAAAAATAAGGTTTATACTTTTTCCGCTTGTTTGTGAACGTTCTGGATGTTAGAATGCAAAAATCACAAGAATATGGTCTGCCTTTTGAGTATGTGTGCATAAAATAAAATAAGACATATCTCGGCTGATTTACAGGGCAATAAACTAACATACTTAAGAGCGAGAGCCGGATGTGAACGGGACAAGGCCCCGTCACAAAATGACCATCATCATCGTTTACGCATATTCCCGACACACAAGTTCCGGTGAAAAAATAAAATATTTTAAAGTGTTTCTATTTTTCGATCAATAAAAATGCTTCCCTCCTAATTATACTCGCATCGTTTTCCGAGCCTCTTAAGCCATAAAAAGGGTCACACGGGAAGTACAACAGCAGTCAACAGGAGGTCAGAGAAGAGACCTGTCACGGTCAGATTGAGCAGTCAGCAGGGAGAGCGCCAGCGCCTACCAGTGTGAACTATACTATGAGAGATCAACCCAGATTCGAAGCCGGCTTATGAACTTTACAACAAGGTAGCTGTCCCAAACCCACACGTTCCTGTTGAAATAAATCACGTAAATCTATTTCTGCTGTTGCCGTATTTCTTTCTTGCAACCATATGGTTGTCTATAACAAGAGCAAGCAATGCTCAATTTAGCATTAAATAAGTCTCATCAAAATAAGTTAAAGCTTTTTGGTTAGATGTAACTAAGGCTTTTGATTCTGTTGATTTTCAAGCTCAGTGACTTTCTTTCATTTGCACAGAAGAATACAACATATATGTACATTAACTAAAATTTAGCTCAGTGTCATTCGCACAGACCGCTATACGAATCCGTGACTATCATCGACCTCCGGGAACTCCCCACCGATCCCTGTATTAATGGGGAATGTAATGACAAACGAGAGCAAGGGAAGGCTTAAGGAAGCTTTGTTTAGCTTAGAATAATTGATACAAGCGTTATTATCTAAAAATCAAATTGGAAAAATTAAAAAAGAGAAAGCAATGCTCAATGTAGCATTAAATAAATCTCATCAAAATAAGTTGAGGAGGCACGGTGGTGTAATGGATAGCGGTTCGGATTTAGGGATCGGAGAGCCGAGTTCGAATTCCAGTCGAATCCATTACATTCACTTATATGCTAATACCCTTGGGAAAGGTGTGAATCATCTTCTTATCACCCCCCACCAAAAAAAAAATCCCTTTTTTATATATATAAAATAAGGGAGAAAAAAAAATGAAATCAACAAGGGAAATTATGTGAAAAGTTTAATTAATTTTTGTTCACGCGGCCAGCGTTCAGATTTTCGCCAGTGTCAAATTACTTAAAAAGGTATAAAAAAAAAAAAAAAAAAAAGAAGAAAATGTTGGCGTTTTTCTTTTTCATTTAATCAAGATTTCGTTCAATTATCTACAAATCTGGACATGGTGTTTCGGCAAAATGGGCATTCCTAGCAGATTTGCCACACGCGGTTAAGTCAGTCACTTATGAGCCATGCGTGATACAGACTTAGGCGATCATGTATCTTTCGATACATGACTGACGATGCGGATTTTTTCCCGACAATTCTTTCTGCGGTGGACCAGCTGCCATCCAAGGCTATAGAAACCCGGTCTGTCCTGCTATTTACCCATGTCTGGTTGGAGTAGAAAAAAAGGATTCATACCTTTTCCAAGGGTATTATTAGCATGTAAGTGAAAGTAATGGATTCGACTGGAATTCGAACTCGGCTCTCCGATCCCTAAATCCGAACCGCTATCCATTTTTTACTCCATCGTCATCTGAATTCGTAATAGCGAATCCTTCCTCTACAACAAGACTACATCTTCCCCCTCTCCCCCTACACATTTACTCTTGGGAAGTTCGCATGAAGCCTGATAAGTTTCTGCTCTTCCTCTCGATGTCTCGTACGGGTCGCATAATGTGCTGTTTCCATGTTCCTGAGTAAAGCGAATGATGTTTCTCACATTTTTAGTTTGGAGAACGAACTGAAAAATCTCCCATCATTTTTTTTTCTTGCACATGATAGCTAAAAATCTGTTACTTCACAAGCAACAGCTCTGGCCCAGAGCCCTAGGTAAAAAAAAATGTCGCAGAAAAAGACTTGACCTCGTAAATTACGAGTGAAAGAAGCAAACTTAGTGTTCATGAACATGAAACTTACTTCTTCGTTTGTCGTTGTTATTTGGGGTCAAAATAAATTATCATGCTTTAAAAATAAAATCTCTCTATTGCCAATCTTTTAAGTTAACTTCGACAGCTCTCATTTGGCGCGGCTGAAATTCGATGTCACCGCTGCTTGAGGCGGGGCCCTATTTTTAGTTCCCATCCAACTTGTTAACAATAACATTGTAGAAAATAGCTCGACCTAGCTTAGTTTAAGAAAGAACCGACAGAAAACTTTATGTTGGCGAATTGTTATCGGTTTAAAAATTAAAATAATTGTGGTACTTCTTGTGGGTTGTCTGTCGTCATTTTTTAAAAATTAATTTAGCTTTTTCACGAATGCAAATGTAAAAAAAAAATATACTATCACAAAGATTCATTTTAGAAAAAAAGAAAGAAAAACAATTAATTAAAAAACATTTAAATACCACATTTAATTTTATAAAAGATCACCAATGCGTAAACAAGGTGGTGACAGATAACCGACAAGTACCATATTTGGAACTAAAAAGTTAACGCGTGTTGCTTATTATAACGTTTCCGTGGACACTTTTACACAAGGAATGAAATAATAGTAATCACCGTTTGGCATTTAGCAATTTTATTTTCTTTCAAAAGAAATATTTTTTCTCTGACTTCGAGATAATTTGGTGCTCATTACCGTGATTTTCTATTTAATAATTTTTTTCTACTTTGGAGTTATTATTACTTTTAAATTGAACGAAAGATGCAGAAAATGTATACTGAGAAACTAACCCCCAAGAACAGGACCAAATTAAAAAAAAAAAATAAAAACGGTGAAGAAGCATTTTTTAATTTACGTACTTTTTCAAATTTCATTCTTCATTTATTACTGTTAGTGTTCTACATTGAAAGGTAAGAAGAAAATACACCTAAAGTCTTTATAATTTTTTTCTTCTCGTTTTTCATTTAAGCACATTGTGTAGTTTTTTTTATTTTTTAAAAATCTCTTTCAAGAAACATTTTTAGACACTGACGCGTTTTTTCAGTCTGCATAAGAAATGGATGGAATCAACTAGATAAGAAATTCCCGAAAAAGAATTTAAAGTGATGAATCAAATAAAAATCGCTCGTTTTAAAATTATTTTGAATATGTGGACTTCACTTATCACAGTGCCTACATGAACACTATCCTAATTACTTCGGAAGTGTGCTTGTCAAACTCACTGCCTCCGGGCAGAGAGGTACCCAGACGAGGCTGTGCTGAAGGGCAGAGTCTCGTCTGGGGTGGTAGACAGCTACCCCATCCCCGTTTTTACGGGGTCTACGGGGAATTTTTTCCCGAACCTGCGGGCTCGAATACCCCACAATAAACTTGGCCTTGTGCCACATCGGACCGCGTGGGGCGGTTAGTGAATGAATATCATCACAGAGCCTAATGCTCCAAACGTAAATTATCTTTTGTTAGAAGAGGAAATACCAAAGCATTTTTAAATTATTAAATAATATTTTTTAATTAGAATGTTCGAAATTTGGATATTTTGTTCTTTTTTGCGGGGTGGGGGTCATCAGAGAAACCAAAGATAAGAAATTTTAGTGTCTTTTTTGTGGTGAAAAACACTGATTTTGTTTGAAATTCTTGCAAAAATCAAATAATTGGCAGATTTTAATGAAACTTTCAGAACTTATTCATAAATGAATGAAATTCTTTCGATTAGAAATGTTTCTGTTTTAGAAAATCTTGGTTAAAAAAAAACAACATTTACCGAAAATCAGCTCTGAATCATAAAATAAAAAAGCAATAAAACTAAGACATTTAAATTAATTAGAAAAGCTTTTAATTGCTGTTCATGTAAACATAGGGACACTAGAAAAAATTTGATGAATAATGAACATGAATTGTTTCCATAATTTATAAAGTTTTAAATTTTTTAAATTTCTGTATTAATTTGTACTGGTTAGGTGATATTATTAAAAACTCTATTTACAAATCATAAATGGAAAAGCTTACTACAATGTAGGGAGCTTCAATATTTTAAAAAGAATTTTTAAATTATATATATATATATATATTTTTTTTTTTTTTTTTTTTGCGTGTGTATAATGTGCCGATTTTTTTGGAAATATGGACGTCGATACATGGCATTATCAGAAAATAAAAACAATAACTGTAGTAAATTTAAAACCAGAGTACCTAAAATTCAATAAAATTAAAATTACAGAGAATTTTAAGATTACTGGGTATTTAAAAATTATATAAAATTATATAAAAAATGTGATCACATTATTCCCCAAGCAATTTTTACAGATACATTCCCCGTAGAAAAAAATTTAAATAAACAATTGTCAGTCAACACCTTGTTTCAAATTAGATTAATTAAAGTTTAGCTCAGCTAATATCCCTCAAATAAAGTTTCAGAAAAGTATATTTTATTTTTGAAAGATTTTTTAGTAAAGAGCATTACATTGTGCTGACAGATGATGCTAAAATCAGCAATTTAAAAAAAAGATTCCTTCCAGTCAATTTAAATTATTATTGATATGCAGCTTGGTACCTTGTTTATTGGAAATATTAAATTTAATCTAATCACTTGAAATTAAAACTAAAAAGCTTCAAGAAAGATTTTTCATTTTTAATAATTTATTAATAATTTATTTATAAATTATATTTATAATTTTAAACCTGAAGTATCATGTTTCTTTGGAGGTACCTAATGAAAGCTTTGTGACACTGATTAACACGCAAAAAAGACTTCCAGTACTTCCAGGCATGAAATGAACAATGATCACAAGACAGCTCATTTTGTGATTTTATTGAGCAATTTACAACGTTAGACATCGATATAAATGAAGCAGAAACAAATGACTGCTTCAAGGGAGACAACCTTGGGTAGGAACACCTAAGTAACAAGGGTATTGTTGAACTTATAACTGTGCCAGAAAATATTGAAGAGAAGGGTAGGAGGATATTGATAATGATATTGCATGTAACATTTTTATTAAAATTATAAACATAGCAATACATTTTTATGTAAAAAAAAATTACCATCAATCACCAGCATTACATTCTATAGAAAAACGACCAATATATTTTATCTGTAGTTGAAGGGTTACAAATGTGTTCAAAATATATTTAGTTGAAGACATTAAATTGTGTTAAAAGTATTTAGATTTCTGCATTAAATAACCCATAGAGATTGATATGCCACTAAGCAAAAATCAACCAATGACTGAATAGTGATTTCATTCCTCACTGGGTGCTCCATACTTTTGGCCTTATGCCACGTCTAAGCTACACAGAGCTAACCATGCAAGAAACATTTGAATAATTTTCTAAGGTTTATATTAATAATAATAAAACTTAACACAGAAAAATGACTTTTTTTTTACTTGTTTAAATAATTCAATACAGTTTTAGGAAAATCTAATTAAACAGATTATTTTGAATTATTTAGATAATTCTATAAATTTTCAACCCCCGTTCAAGGAGTAATGTGGAATATCACACAACAATTCCTATTATTAGGAGTGCTGTAGGTTTTCTAACTTATGACTGAATTTTGACATGGAACATATAAATTCTTTCTAAACAAACAGAATTTTATTTTTTTTAAAGTGACCAAAACATATGGCAATTTTCAAAATCTGAATTGAAATTAGATAGCACAGATGAAATATTCAAAAAATCTTTTATTCATTTCAAGTCGCAAGTGGTTACTGAGTGTATAACTATATAAGAAAAAGAAAATATTATTAAGGAGAGAGAACAATAAAAGAACAGAAGATAACGGCTGACATTGCATTTAAATTTTTGAAGATCAAAGTTGACTGAAAAGCAAGACATCTAAAGAGAGTTCCACAAGTGAGAAGTGTAAGGGAAGAGACTGTTAGAACTTACAGTTTTTTATCTTTTTAAAAATTTTTCTGCAAATTAAATATTATTGCTGATAATGTAAACCCTATTTGTTTGTAATATACAGGGTTTACCAAAAATACTTTTACAAACTTTGGGGGCAGGTTCCTGACACCAAAGTAAGATAAAATGTCCATATAAACATATGCCCAAAAGACATTCATTGTACCTCAACACAGCAACTCATAACAGATGTTCATTGACTGGCAGACCCTTTCAAATACACCTGCATGTCGAATGGCTTCTCAGGTTCACATGCTGGGTTGATGAAGCATCTCTGCATTATTACTGTCTACTGCATAAACCTATTATTTAGCGTGGCCGTACAGATGAAAATCCAAAGGATTGAGGTCTGCACATTCCCCATCAAAACGGTCCTCCGCTACCTATCCATGTTTCATGGTAGATGTCAGTACATCACAAACAACGTGAGTTAAATTTGCTGAAGCTACATCATGCATGAACCACCTCTAGTAGGTCTGGAAATGTTTTCAAAATAAAGCCCCTGTAGACAGCTCCTGTAAAACATGCTGGGAGAACATATGGACCTACTAGACAGTCATCTACAATTCAAGCCCACACATTGTCTAGCCTGTATTGTACCATGGTTTTTCTGATCCACCGACAAATGTTGGTTGTGTAAATTTGTTATTCCATCTCTTCTAAATGTTGCCTCATCCATAAACAAGACTGAAGAGACAAACAATGGATTGCCAGTTTGTGCGATAAACCATCAGCAAAAGTTCCCCCCATGGTGAGTGATCAGAGGGCGAAATACCCTGCACACATTGCAAATGATACAGAAGCTGCTTTTGAAGTACCCTCCATGCAGTACTATGAGATGTATGACATGCAAGGGCCACTTGATGTGTACTGATACCTGGATTGTCTCTGACAGCCTGTAGAATGTGTTCTTCATCATGAAGTGTACAAGTGGATCCTGGTCTTCCTTGATCCATAGTTTGTGGTGCAACGGATCCCGTATCAGCAACACGACTGTAAACAGCAGCAAATGTTGGATGACTGGTGCCTTCAGTCTGGAAACTCAATCTGATACACCCATGCAGTCTTGTGTTCATTACCATTTGTGCAGCGTATATGAAAATATCTGCCTGCTTACAGTATTAATATCCTACTATTGTTAAATGGAACACTTCTCAATTAACTCACTACTACACATGTTAAATGTTGAAGACAGACTATCCACAGATGTACATGACTGACAAATGTAACCTAGTCTACATGGCAACACAACATTAACTACTGTAAACTTTCTTTAAACTTTTCAAAAATGAAGGATTTGCAGACATATGTTTATGTGAACTTTTGTCATTGTTTTGCTGTGAAGAACCTGCCCCACTACAAAGTTTGTAAAAGTGTTTTTTATACACCCTGTATATAAAAGACTGATAATGAACCATACATAAGTGGTATGAATTGTGCTTTGTACTTCTGATAGGGACACAGGGACAAAATTTAACCTTATACAACTTTAAGTGATTCATAAGATTATCAAATGTATTTGATATTCAGTCCGAATTTCTATGATGAGGACTTTTCATTATTTACATGTGGATCTTCTCCATAAAAAGTTTTCAGTTGTGGGCACTACTAAATGACAGGTGTAACAAAATGGAAGACAATTTCAACAAAGCGATCATTTATTTTTATATAAGTGAGTAAAAAAAAAAAGAAAAAAAAAAAAAGAGGAAATACACTAATATGCACGTAAAAGAAAGAAGTTATTGAAAGTTAGGAATTGTGTGGGTGGTAGTGATTTTCCAAGCGTAGCTTAGATGTAGCACAAGGCCGAAATTAGGGGGCACCCAGTGAGAGTCGAACTCACTACTCAGTCGTAACTGTTCTAGTGAGACAAGCTTGCTAACCATTACACCACCTAAAGATATCCCCATATCCGGGTAGGTCCCAGTTTCCATTGTCACTTCTATCACATGCTAGAAGGAAAAGAGAAATGAGAGAGAGAGAGAGGACAAGAAGTTTTTATAGTTGTTGAACAGTACCACCTAACAACTACTAGGTGAGACTGGCAAAGCCATATGGGGATAAACCGCAAGTTCAAAATTCCCTGAAGGTTGCCCATATCGACAAGCCCCCAATGAAGGCTTGATAGCAAAATGGTCAAAACATTATGATAATAGCAACAAAGAAGAGGACATTAGTTTACATGTAAATAATGTATTTGATATTGCTGATATGTAAATAAATTGTAATCTTGTTTGATTGTTAAATTACCAGTCATATTCTTCATGTATTATTTTCTTTGACAGATGCTCCAGTTTTAATGGAAGTACTATAATATTCTGCATTAATGTTTTTGAAAAACCTACAAGATTTTGTGGATCACAATTGTTTCACTACTTACTGATCAGAAAACAACTTCACACACAGTATGAAAAGTATGTACATGTTTGGCTTTGATAAGTTCACACTGAAAAAAAACACGGAACATGCTTTTATGAAGAGTGTAGATTTGAACTACCACAAAATACACATTAAAAATGGAAGATGATATATAAATTTTTGTATACCAGAATAATGTTTTATATATCATCGCAAATCAACTAATAAGAATGACCTCATAAATCTCTATTCTTACCATAACAATAAAATCCAGAATAATTATCGGATAGTATTTAAGAGTATTGAAAGTTTCTCACCATCAATATTTATATGATGAAGAAAAATACATTGGAAATACTTTCAGCTTCTCCAATACCCTAGTTATTTCATATTTAATGTGAAACAAAAAGCTTGTAAGATATTTCAAAATAGAAGATTGGACTATTCTTACAAATCTAACAACAAAAAAATATATTGTTCTACCCACCAATTCTATAAACTTTTCAATATAAAATTGTTCTTGATTCCATATGTAATGCAAAACAAAAGGCTTGTAATATATTCAAAAATAGAAGAGTGGACTATTCTTACAAACCCAACTATTCTACCTACCAATTCTATCACAACTACAAATGAAAAGAATTTATCTAAGCTTAACAGAAAATTTATTACAACTACTTCTAAAACAAAGACTTAATACAAAACAAAATAATAATAAGCTAAAACTTGAGGGAGGAATTTACTTATCTGAAATGATGCTACAATAAATATATAGGCAAAACCTCAAATAATTTAAATAAAAGATTATATGAACACAAAAGGGATCTTTTACAAAAGAACACACTCAATACATTAATTGCTCGCCATAATGAGTATGACCATAATTTTGATTTAAAAAATGTTGCTTTAATTAAAAGAGAAAATTTACTAAGATGAAAGTGTATAGAAGGTGCTTTAATTGCTAGATCATTCACAATAAATTTGTGCCCAGGTTCTTACATCATTTTACCTTTCTTATCAGATCTTCCATTATCATGTGAGATACTTAGTAACAAAAGTGATAAAAACAAAAAGTAAACAAAATTGCCTAGACTATATATCCAAACACATCTATAAAAAAAACATTTTAAGTTTGACATTTTGGTGTACTCCCCTCTTTATGCATGTGCATAGTTATATCAATGCAACCATCATTCCAGTTCAATGAAGTCATAAAGGACAAAACACATCACACAAATTTTTTTCCATTTTGTCATTAATTTTCTTAATATATTTAAACAGCACATTTACAAAAACAATATTCTCTTAAAGTTTGCAAGTGTTTGAAATTAGCTTTAATTGGAAAATTCAGATTGAGAGGAACATTCTTTTTAGTGTTTCCATGTACATTTTGTGAGATTTGAAAACACTGCAATTAAACCTAATTTTTTAATGTCTGTAGAATAACATTTTCCCAAATATTCTGATATAAAATGTCACTTGAAAAAATTACTAAGGAGAAACCCTACTCATGTGATGTTTGTGGATCAGCATTTTCTGTAAAGTCAAGCTTAAAAATGCATATGCAAATACATACTGGAGATAAACCATATTCATGTGAATTGTGTGAATCTGCATTTTACGTTAAGTCAAATTTAAAAACTCATATGAGAACACACACAGGAGAAAAACCATACTCCTGTAAAGTATGTGGATTTGCTTTTGCACAAAATTCAAATTTAAAAAGTCATGTAAGAACACACACTGGAGAAAAACCTTATTCTTGTAAAGAATGTGGCACTGCTTTTTCACAAAATTCAGTTTTAAAACGCCACATGCTAACACATACTGGTGAAAAACCATATTCCTGTCAGGAATGTGGATCAGCATTTTCACAAAATTCACTTTTGAAAAATCACATGCGAGTACACACTAAGAAAGCTTGTTCTATTGAGACATGTAGATCTACATTATCACAAAACTTAATTTTAAAACCACATATCCAAGCACATACCATAGAGAAACCCTGTTCTTGTAAAGTCTGTGGAACCTCATTTTCAAGCAGCTCATGTTTAACAAATCATATGCGAACACATACAGGAGAGAAACCATTTCTTTGTAAAGTTTGTGGATCCACATTTTCACAGAGTTCAACATTAAAGAAACACCTGAAAACTCACACCAAAGAGAAACCTTACTCATGTGATTTGTGTGGATCAGCATTTTCTGTAAAGTCAAGTTTAAAAACACACATGCAAATACATACTGGAGAAAAACCTTACTCATGTGAATTGTGTGGAGCTGAATTTTCTGTGAAGTCAAATTTAACTACTCACATGCGAACACATACAGGAGAGAAACCATATTCTTGTAAAATATGTGGATTTGCTTTTGCACAAAAATCAAATTTAAAATGCCATATGCGAACACATACAGGAGAAAAACCATATTTTTGTAATATATGTGGCTATTCTTTTTCACAAAACTCTATTCTAAAATGCCACATACGAACACATACAGGAGAAAAACCTTATTCCTGTAAACTATGTAGATCTACTTTTTCACAAAATTCACTTTTGAATAATCACATGCAACTACACACTGGTAAGAAACCTTATTCTTGTGAAACATGCGGATCTACTTTTTCACAAAACATAACTTTACAACGACATATACAAACACATGTTGGAAAGAAACCATACTGTGAAATATGCGGTTCAACATTTTCAAATCTTTCACACTTCAAAAGGCATCTCCGCACACACACTGGTGAGAAACCATATTCCTGTGAAGTGTGTGGACTTGCATTTTCTGATAAATCAAATTTAAAATCGCATATGCGAACACATACTGGCGAAAAACCTTATTCTTGTAAAGTTTGTGGAGCTTCATTTTCCAGCAGTTCATGTTTAACAAATCACATGCGAACTCACACTGGAGAGAAACCATTTTCTTGTAAAGTATGCAAAGCTGCATTTTCCCAGAGTTCAAATTTAAAAAAACATGCAAAGACTCACACAAAGGAGAAACGACATTCATGTGAATTGTGTGGACTTGCATTTTCACAGAAATCAAATTTGACAAGACACATGCAGGTTCATAAATGAAAGTTGTTATAGGCTGTGAAATGTATGGATGTTCACTTTCCTTAAAATGGCAATACAACATTATGCTCTTTGGAAAGGATAGCTTATGTAATTATTTCCATGCAAAATTAAATTACTGCTGCACAATGCAGACATGCACCTTACAATTCTTTGTGTATTGCTTTTTATTGCATAAATGTGTCCATTTAGCATACATCACATAACAGTATAAAAAAACAAAGCTGGTGCTGAAGATACACATTACAGTGCTTCCTTGATTATCTGTTTAATAACAGTCATGTATATATTGTATAATATACTAGGACTGTGTTTTTGACCTCTGCTATAATTACTACTAGTTGGAGCAGCAATTTGTTTTTATGGAAGCTCAAGCTTTCAAAATGACCTTTCTTCCCTTAGTGATCACACTTTTGCCTCTTGCTCTTGATGCAGTCTTTTCCAAAGTTCCCTTGGCTTCCACATTTATAACACACAGATGATACCTTTGGTCTGATCTTGGTTTTGTTGGCTAGCTGGTTAGTATTTGATGTAGGTCTCAAAATTAGAGCTTTATTGAATGAGACGTTCCAATGTCAGATTTTCCTCTTTATAAGGTTTGGTTTTTAGCTCTATAACCTTTGTAAAGAGGAGAAATTTGTTGCTAACAAAGTCATCTGATTCTGGTGTTAGGCTGCAAGATTTCACCATTCCTGTTAGACAAGTCACAAAATTGTTCACTGTCTCTCCTGTGTTTGGCTCTGACTCCCTGAATTTTGTACAGGCCTTGGGGATATTTTCTTTCATGGCAAGGGTGTTTACCGAAAGGTTATTTGATATACATCCCTCTGGGTTCTTTCTCTATTCGCAACTTATCCGGATTTTTGTCCTTCCATGAAATTCTTTCAGATTTCATGTAAATCTAACCAAAACCACAATCGCAAAGTAAGATATAATCACTACTTAAAATCTTTGAAACAAAGATTTTAAATGAACATTTCTTTCATAAACTGGCTTGTTATAGTTAAGGAAAGTTTTACAAATAGATGCCAACTTGTTGACGGCCAAGTAAAATGCAAATTTTAAACACTTTTCTGCACTATATAAGATAATATACCTAAACAGAACTATTTTTGATATGAAAATCAAAACAATCCTCAAATAAAAGAACACTAATGAAGGACAGTTAATTAATAATATATACCTTTTAAAAATCAATATGAAAATTAGTTAAACCTGAAGAGTGATATTGCCTAGGAGTAGATAATATATAATACAGATATTGAGCTTTTAGCATGTAAATTCCTCTTTGGAGGGATTTTAATGCAGACTTATCATCTCTCAGTTGCGTCTCTGTCCTTGGACAGAGTGCGCTCAGTGGCTTCTTTGTCAAAGGATAGAGGGGCATCTGAGAAAATAATACTGAGAGGTGCCCAGCCCTGGGGAACAGATGCCGAGGCCGTGCCCTCCCATTGCGCAAAAGGGAGTGATCGGTGCTCACACTGAGGCCAGCATAACTGACAGTTTCGGGGGCTGAAGGGAATTTTTGTCCCTGCCCGAGTGAATGCGTTCGGGTCTCCACATTAATCCAAACTTGTGTCACATCTCATTCTCATGGGGGAATGAGTAAACACCACATGTAAATTCCTCTCAAGGAGTTTCTAATACATTATTTATCATCTCTCAGTTGTGTCTCTGTCTTTGGGCAGAGTGCACTCAGGGGCTACTCTGTCAAAGAACAGAGTTGCAACTGAGAAAAATTATACTGAGAGCTGTCCAGCCTTGGGGAACAGCTACCAGAGGCTATTCCCTCTCATGGCACCAGAGAGAGGGATCGGTGCTAATACTGAAGCTAACACAACTGCGGGGACTGTGGACAATTTTTGTTCCTTGCCTGGGTGTTCACGCTCGGGTCCCCACCTTAAAAAAGACCTTGTGTCACATCTCGTCTCAGGGCAGAGACAGAGTAAATATTGTATGTAAATTACTATCGAGCTGGGGCTTTTTAATCTCAGAATTCATGGGACAATATAAAATTATGAATAAAAAACTTGTTTTCATAGTTATTTATAAAATAGTAAATAACAAATATCGCATTGCAGATGGTTTACATATTTTGATAATTTTCTAATGTTTTATAAATTTTTAAATGAAACTTCTCACATTTATCTCTTTATAAAATGGTAAACTTTGTACTTGGTTCACATATTTTTTATAATCTTGCAGATAAGCATTGCTGAGGGAAAGTATTAGGTTGGTGCAAAAATAATGTCGTTTTCTCACATAGTAACATATGTGAGAAAACGACAATATTTTTGCACCAACCTAATAGTATAAAATAATGGCAGAATCAAGGGAAAACTGATCTTTTGACACATCATTTTTTTCCAGGCACAAAGTTTAAATATTACTACTACTACAATATACATATTCAACAATGTTTGTTTTAAAATACTATATTTAGAATTTTAATAAATACTAGCATCATGGCCCGGCGTTGCCCGTGCTTGATTAAAAAATCGTATGACTCATAGAGCAATCGCTATCACTTGACTTAAAATATTTTTGCCCTTCCTTGCCTTTAAAGGAGTGCCCTTTGCCGTGCTGATGTTACTACGATTAAAGCAATAGTATTGACAAAGTCAAATATGTCATTTGTGGCTCAAAGTCAGAACTGGTAGCAGGGATAAAAAAAGCCGAATTTCAATGGCCCTGCACCCATTCCAGAATTTGAGGTCAAATGTTTTCTTCCACTCCACTGCACACACTGACCTGTTTCTTCCCGCGCATAGCGTCACCTTAAATTAATCTGCATTTAGGAAATACCCAACCGGAAAAAAAACATTTTTAAGGGTTGACCGATTGTCAATTTGCACTCTGTTTGGGGGGCACTCAGAGTTGAAACTTCACATGGTGACTCCCAATTGCCTCCTCATAAATCCGGTCGGTTTTCGCTAAAAACCGACATGCGGTTCAGGTGCAATCTGAGCGTATCGGTTTTTGGGTTATATCGATTTTCAGTGCTGTTTAGGGGTCAGTGGCCATTAAATTTCTGGATAACATTTCTAATGATAGACTCTAAGAGGGTGTCAAATTTGGTTGAAATGCAATCATTCCTTCTGTAAGCAGATTTTTTCGATTATCGATTTTTTCAGAACCTGAGTCCGAAATCAAAAATCAGCCTCCGTCATGTCCTTACGGCAGCCATTTGCAAACTTGCGGTGAAAACCGCATCGAAATCAGGTGAGAAATGCAGCCTGGGCGAGGTAACAACGCCCACGACAGACAGACAACAAGAGAAATATAGATAGTAGATAATTACACATTATTTTGGTGCTAATTTGTTTATTTACAAAATTCATTTTATATTTACAATATTATAAAAATATGTGAATAATATGTTATAATGCAATATTTATTTTTAATCATTTCACCTGAAGTAAGGCAATAAAGCCACTAAAATACAAGGGTTTACTGAGTGTAAGAGAATATGAGAAAAAGAAAAACATTAATGAGAGAGAAAAATATAGTAATTAAGAAGATGGAAGATAACGATTGCCATTGCATTTAAATTTTTTGAAAGTCAAAGTTTGATTTTCAAAAAATTTAAATGCTGTGTTTTTGTAACCTAGGGAAGGTTACTGAATAGAATAATCAAATGAAGGTTGGTAATGAACAATAATACTTAGATCAAGAACAACACATATAAGATTCGTCAGCAGCACATAGAAATAGTCAACTGCTAGAAGTGAGCCAAGTGAATTCTATAATGAATCTCCAACTACACGATATCTCCCAACCACCCCACACAGCCAGATGTGGCACAAGGCCGAATTTAATGTGGGGTATCTGAACCCATAAGCTCAGCCAAAGATTCCCCATAGTTTCTGTATAAATGGGGTCGGGTACCTGTTTTCCCGAGACAAGACTCTGCCCTTTGACATAGCCTTGTCTGGGGATCCTCTCTGCCCAAAGGCAGAGAATTTGACCAGCACAGCTGGAGACAAACCTTCAACTGCAGGCCAACATACAGTATTTATGGGTCCTGTCATTGGATCTAACTAATGCCTTTATCCACTGTGCCATGTGTCCTGGTTAAGGCGGTGGAGAACTTGGAGAGGGGAATTAACAGGAGATAACTGACATCCATTAGACATGGCACGTGGAACTAGAACAGTCTACCCCAGTGAGTGAAATAAAGGGTTCAGTTCGACATTCCAACCACCTGAAGAAGGCCAGAGTATACAACGGCTGAAACATTGGGATAAATATAGCAACAAAGATGAGGACAGTTGGGAAGACAGAAGACCTGACATCAGCATACTGGGACAAGCTAAAATGACTAGCATTGAAGGAATCATCATAAAATATCAATTTCAATGGAGTTGCCTTATCCTGTTGGCACTTCTACATTTAAAAAAAAAAAAAAACCTGGAAGAAGAAGCTTAACCAGGACCAGTGATTGCTGCAAAACTGATTCAGAATATAAAAAGGCCTCAAAGCTTGAAAAGCAACATTCCACAGACAAGATGACTAGGATCAAAGTGTAGTGTATGTTCCGGCAGCTGGCCCACAGCTCCAGCCAGCCATTATCAGCTCCAGTTCACCATTGGCCACCAATCCATCCAGCCAGCCCCAGCTCACTGTTCGTCTCCAGCCAGCCATCTTCAATTCAAACCAGACATCCTCACCAGCAGCAATTGTATGCAGTAAACTGTCCTTTTCAGGGTAACTCTTCAACAACTATGAAACTGTCCTTTTCAGGGTTACAAATCTCAACAACAAAACTGTCCTTTTCAGGACAACAATTCTCAACAGCTACAAGCCCATCCTTTTCAGAACAGCACATTTCTCACCCTGTAAAGGAATAATGCAGAAATATTTTTTGCCTTGTGCATTGTAACCTTAATTTCTGTTAATGTCATTTTTCTAACAAAAATAAACTTGGCAATATTTTTTACTCAAGTTTCCATTTTGTTTTTTGTAATCTGTCATTCAGTATCTGCTTGCAGGGGTATCCTGGATATGTAGATAAACTACACCCATCTCATGGGTATGATGATAAACTACATCTGGCAGCAAGTCCTCTGATTAGGAGGTTTTGAGGAGCCTGGAACCACCTCTTAATTGCTGGTTTTCCCAGGTCCACCCTGACTCGAGGTGGTAGCACCTTTTGAGGCCCCAGCTATGAGCAAATAGTTAACTGGAATGAAAACACTATGAAAGTGTATAAATAGGTTTTAATACCAGCAATACATTTTTTGAAAAAATTATGACCAGCAATGCATTATTACTAGCAATACATTTTTCTAAAAATATATATATATATGTATATATATATTACCAGCAATAAAAATCTTATTGGTAGTAAATAACCCATTGAGGTTCATATGCTGTAAACCAAACCAAACCAAACCATTCTGTTTGTGTGTTAATATACTATCTACAACAGAGTGAAATATCCTGGGTATGACGATAAACTACATCCCCATCCTGGGTAAGATGATAAACTACATCCAACAGTAAGGCCTCTGATCAGGAGGTTTTGAAGAGCATGGAACCACCTCTTAATTGCTGGTGTTCCCAAGTCTGTTAGCATAGAACATACAGTTACATCCAGCCATTACAATGATGAGATTTTGCTGCCAGTCTAGTACTGTGCTTAAATTCATAAAGTGTAGGTACTATAGCAGAAAGTTCATCACAACAACTGCCATGAAAATATTCATAGGAAAGGTACAAAGAAGCTATGATATGGTGGTGGGAAGGTGACTGAAGCCAAGATGCCAGGTCAGGACCACTAACATTGCAGATTCTTGTTTAGATTTGATCCAATAGAAATGGGATGCAGAGGTTTTGTGGGACACTCACTGAGCAAAGCATTAGCAAAAATTGGAATTGTGGGAGCCGCTAAAAAGAAAGTACTGAAAGAAAGCTCAGATGCAGCTGAAGAAGGATGCCAGTGGATTTGGCTGAAAAGGAATGACCCGTGGATCAAAGAATGAATAAGTCCATTCATTGAATGAAACGTCTTTTTTTGTCTTTTGTTTTTTCCTCAAGTAAATGTAAAAGAAGACTGACCATAATGTTGGCACATGTGCAGGAGAGACAAAACTAGAATGCGCGTGCATGTTGCACCTTTGTTTTTATATTTCTAGACAGCAGACAAGCAAATTCTGATTGGCTAATGCAAGTCTCGTTACCATTATAAAAAAAAAAGATCTACCTCCTAATTATTAATACATTTTCTGTCATTAAAATCACACCGTTAACCGGTTGGGGTACCTGGCAGAATGGATCTGATGTTGCAATACCTGAAATCTATAATGAGGCCAGGGTAACATCACTGATGACCTCATACCGTTGCATTTTATAAATGTATTTTAAGAATATAGCAGGATGTGGGAACAATTTTCAAAGCAAGTTCAAATGGTAAGTCTTATAAATATGCAAGATATATGCTGGCAAGAAAAATTGTCTAGCTTGACACAACTTTGCAATTGATTCAATATGCTCTTTCCACTTCATATCAATGGAAAAACGTTAGTCTGAGAAAGTGCTATGTGTTTCTCTTCTAGAGTTTAGCATCAGCCATGCTGATGGAAGGTAAAAAAAAAATCTTTTTCATAACATCTTTTGAGTAAAGATGTTATGAAAAAAGAGTCATTTGATTCTGGAATCTATGCTTGAAAATTTTACAAGTTAAACACATTGTTTCTAGCAAAACTTTCCTATGTCTTTATACTTTGCTTAGGTTCTGGAAAGACTCTTTCACTATTGCAATGCACTTTTGGTGTTTTTAATCATGTACAGAAGGGCTTGAATTCTTTAGATGTGATCATATCTAGACCTGCACCTTGTGTGCACTATCTTGCACCAAGTAAACTTTAATAGAAAACAAATGCATACACACAACAAATGATTAATACAAAAGACGAAATTGGTATAAAATGTTGAATAAAAAGAAACCTATCAAATATCAAGTATATGTGAATTAAACTTTTATTAAAAAGGACAGACATTTTATGTCTATTGGATTTATTCAACATCTTTTCCAAATCCCGAATCACCTTCCACAAATCTTGCTACTGCAAAAAAAATATATATCTGAAATCAAGACCATCAACAAGCTTTCGACAAACATGAGCCATCTTCAGGAGCTTAAAAGGTAAAGAGCATTTTTCAAAAATAATTATTCATTAAATATCCATTCCAGGGTTTTGGTGTTGATACACCAGATCCCAGCATGCAAATATATTGCTTCTCAATTTAGAATAATTAGGCAATAATTGTTCTTCTAAATAAGTTTTATTAAAAACGATAGACATTCTACATCTATTGGATTTATCCATCATCTTTTCTAAACCGTGAATCATCTTCCACAAAACTGGATGCTGCAGATGTAAAAAATTATCCAAAATCTAGACTGTATGCAAGCTTAAAGATTAAGGAAGTTATCTATATCCAACAAAAATGACAATACTTTAATAAAAATAACATTAGTCTCCAATAC
Source organism: Acanthosepion lycidas (assembly GCA_963932145.1). Classification (NCBI taxonomy): domain Eukaryota; kingdom Metazoa; phylum Mollusca; class Cephalopoda; order Sepiida; family Sepiidae; genus Acanthosepion; species Acanthosepion lycidas. Next base: position 88,510,407 of record OZ010575.1, read on the forward strand.
AGACATATAAAAAAAAAAAAAATAATACGTCTTCACATGTGACTGATAGATGCAATCAGGATTAGCATTTAATACCCTTGAATCCTGATCGCATCTATCAGTCACATGTGAAGACATTTTTCTTTTTTTTATGTATGTATTGGAGACTAGTCTTGTTTTTATTAAAGTATTGTCATTTTTGTTGGATATAAATTACTTCCATAATCTTGCTTTGTGACACTTGCTATCTTAACATTTACTTTTCTCTACTTATATTTATATACATTACAAAATAAACTAAGTACAATTGACTACTAAAGGATGAAAAATTTTTGCAGATTTCAACATCATTCTGGGGTCTTTTTTTCATCCAAATCTGTTAACTTGCTTTGCTCATATTAGGTGTCGAAAAAACACTATTTTTTTTTATCCATAAAGATGAATGTGTTAAAATGATTCAACTTTATAACAAGAAAAATCTCTATTTGATGTTAAAAATTGCTGGAAAACATTGTTGATTTATTACAAATTGTCATTGTCATTTTGTAAAAACTTAAATTAAATACAAAAATTTAAAAAAAGGAAAAACAGGATGAGTTTTAAATTTTTGGCTCTGAAAAAAAAAAAAGAAAAAAAAAAAAAAAAAAGAAGCAAAAAACATAGCAAACATAGACTTATGTGCCCACAATAATATGCAGTGTCAAAAAATTAATTATAAACATTTACTAAATTATTAAAATATGTGAACCAACTATAACTTTATTATTTACCATTTTATAAAGATCAAATTCCGATAAACAATATTATAAATAGTGTAAGTAAACAATCTAATTATTTATTTTTTTGTTGCAAATTCTCAAGAACAAAAAATGTATTAATTCTCTTTTTATTATATGTTTAGTTTTTATTACAATTCTAATCATTGCTTAACAAGAATTAGTTAAAATAATAGTGGTGTCATGGGAAAAATGTCCTTTTGATATGTTGTTTTTTGTGAGCATAAAAGTTCAAGTTTACCCATTTGTATTAGAAAACAAAAAGAGTCAATGCTACATATCACAATAGTATAACCTCTTGCAATGTACATGTCTCCATGTATCAGGTCATCCCATAAGTTCTCTCTGAATTTTAACTTTTTGTTAAAATGAACAAAATTTAAAGAGTATTTTATAATGTCTAATGGAGCTAAACATCATTTTTATGTCTAGATGCATTTAAACTGATAAAATTTTATTTCAGAGAACAATAAAATTAAATTTTGTTAGATTAAAACCCTGCTAACATGTAAGTACCCAAGAATCATTTGAGGCACGTAATGCTTTATGAGTTCAAGAAAGGAAACTCAGCAGCCGAAGCGGCTAGAAACATTCACTCAGTTTATGGAGAGGAATGTGTGAATGAAAGAACTTGCAGAAGATGGTTTGCAAAATTCAGAGGTGGAGATTTCACCCTTGAAGATGAAGATCGAACCAGATGTCCAGTTGAGTTTGATGAAAAGCTTCTTGAAACAGCCCTTGAAGAAAATCCTGCTTTATCAGTTGAAGAATTGGCAGTGGTTCTCAGTTCAAACCATACAACTGTTCATCGTCATCTTCAACAACTTGGAAAAGTTCCTAAACTTGGAAAATGGGTGCCTCATGAATTGTAGAAAACAACCTCAAATCCCGAGTTGACATCTGCTCTTCTCTCCATTCTCGTCAACTTGTTTCACCTTTTTTGGATGGATCTTTTATCGAAATGTTAAGCATCGTAGACAGTGGCTTGGTAAAGGGGAAGGACCCCAGCCACAGCTGAGAAGGGAACTTCATGGGCAAAAGGTTCTTCTTTCAATCTGGTGGGATCACCAAGGAATAATCCACTTTGAATTCTTACCACCTAATGCAACAATTAATGCTCAAATATACTGTCAGCAATTAGAGCATTTGAACCAAGCTTTGAGGAAAAAAAGACCTGCTCTAGTGAATCGAAAAGGGGTGATGTTTCATCAGGACAATGCGCGACCCCACACGGCAAGAATCACGTCACAAAAGATCGAAGAACTTGGTTGGGAGAAAATTCCTCATCCACCTTATTCTCCCGATCTTGCTCCTTCAGACTACCATTTGTTTTGTAGCTTACAGAATCATTTGGAAGAAACAGCTTTTGTAACAGAGGAAGAGGTTAAAACTGACATTTGTGAGTTCTTCGAATCAAAGCCAAAAAAATTTTACAGTAATGGAATTAGTGAGCTTGTAAATAGATGGAAGGAAGTCATAGATAATCAGGGAAAATACATTGTTGATTGAATCTGTAATTAAATGTAACATTTGGTCACTTGTTTTCTTTATTCAAAATTCGGACTTATGGGATGACCTGATACATATTTTCCATTAGAATACATATATACACATTTAACAAAAATATATTTCCAATTCAGCATATTTTTATTGTGTATCTGAAATTGAAGATTCACAAACTTCAGAAATTTTCTTCTGTGTAAATTTTCATATAGTTCTGTAAAAAATACAATTCCACAGACTTTTCAAATCATTGGCTTTAACTTCCCTATGAGTTTTTACATGTCATTCAATTACCAGTTGCAGATTTATATATTTTGCAGATACACAACTTCTCTTTATTATATATTTGCATGTGTTTTTTTTAAATATAAAGTTGAAATGAATACAAATTCCAATGAGTTATACAAATATTGTTTTTCTATCAGACTTCACTTGGACTTAATTGTGAGCTATCAACAAATCCAGATTCCAACCCATCACGGGAGGATGGCTTCTCCTCTGTATGTATTTTCATATGAGTCCTTAAATCTGATTTCCGTGAAAATGCACATTCACATACGTGGCAAGGATATGGTTTTTCTCCAGTGTGTGTTCGTACGTGTCTCTTTAAAGCTGAGCCATCTGCAAATGGATAATCGCATACTTCACAAATGTAAGGTTTTTCTCCAGAGTGAATTCTCAGGTGTCTCTTTAAACTTCCATGTTGTAGAAATGCTGCATCACACACTTGGCATGTGTATGGTTTTTCTCCAGTATGAGTCTGCATGTGTCTTTTTAAATTGCCACTCTGTAGAAATGCATAGCCACAGATTTTGCAAATGTGTCGTTTCTCTTCCGTGTGCATTTGTAAGTGTTTTTTTAATTGTGAATTTGAAGCAAACAAACTTTCACATATGCTGCATACTTTCTCTGCACTGTGTGACTTCATGTGGTCTTCTAGTTGCGAATCATCTATAAAAGCCGATCGACACACATCACAAAAATATGGCCCATCAATCGTGTGTTTCTGCATGTGCGTTTTTAAATACGTTTTCCGTGAGAATGTAGATTCACATACATTGCAAGAATATGGTTTCTCACCCGTGTGTATTCGTATGTGTCTTTTTAAAGCTGAACTGTCTGAAAAGGAGGCCTCACACATTTCACATGAGTAAGGCTTTTCTCCAGTGTGAATTCGCAGATGTCTTTGTAAACTTCCTTTATGTAGAAATATGGACCCACATTCTGGGCAAGAGTATGTTGCTCTTGCTGTGTGAGTTTGCATATACATTTTTTAAGTTTGAAGTCTTCAGAAATTCAGATTAATGCACCACACACAAATACAGCCACTCTACGGTACATGGTTTTTTGTTTTTTTTTATGAAGAGTTCTGGGAACACACAAGTTGATTTTCTTCATAGCATGTTCATCATCAATGCTTTTTGCCCAGAATTTTAAATTGAAATGCTGCTAAAATGCACTCCCACACACATCAGAGAAAGATTTTCTCTCTTGAACTCTTTCTGTAGGCTTTTAAATATGAATGCTGTGAAAATTTCGATTCAGAAATTCAATTCTCCATCTCCAAAATGGCTGATCTGTAAATGAAAGATATTTTCAATAAAATCTTATGTCAAAGCATATATGAAATAAAAATGGTACCACTTCTGCATGTGATCTACATTTAAAAACATGATTTATATGTGCAATTCTACTGAAGTGTGGAATCTACACTTAACATAAAAAGAAACTGTGTACAGACAGTGATAGGTGTATATATATATATATATATATATATATATATATATATATATATATATATATATATATCAGTCAGTTATGTGCCATGCGTGATACACACTTACACACTTGATGAGGCAGATTTTTTTCCCACAGTAGGTTGTCATTTCTTTCTGTGGTAGATCAGTTGCCATCAAAGGCTATAGAACCCAATGAATCCTGCTATTTACCCATAGCTGAGAGGAGAGGAGAGGATTCATACCTTTCCCAAGGGTATTAGCACATAAGTGAATTAATGAATTAGACCAAAATTCAAACTCAGCCCTCCAATTCATCAATCTGAGCTGCCATCCATTACTCCACCAAGCCTCCTATATATATACATATATATATATATATATATATATATATGAATATGAAAATTTCTCAGAGTTAACCTGTAGAAAAGACAATATTTATAAATATAAATGACAATAGGAAAAGTGTAGTTATTGCTGACGAGTTTCATCTAATGTAAACATTGTACAAAACATGTCAGCAATAACTACAGTTTTCCTATTGTCATATATATATATATATATATATATATATATATAAAATAAATAAATGTGACATCATTTGTTTTTAATTTCTTCTTCTTTTCTTTTCATATAAATATTAGTGTTGTGCATTTTTCAGTTAATTGACTGATTTATTTTCTATGGCTTATCAATCCTTTGCAGGTTATTTAAAGCCAGAAAATATATTTAGAATGAAAGAATTTTTTTTTTGTAGATAATAATGATTTAGTAATTGAAGTCTTGCTAATTAACCCATATCTGGAGGGAGAAGAGGTGGATTCATACATTTCCCAAGGGTATTTGTACATAAATGAATATAACAAACCCAACAGGAATTGGAACTCAGCTCTCCAATTAACAATTCCAAGCCATTGCCCATTACACCACCTGCACATCCAAGCTCACCACATCTTCCTAAGCAGTCTCCCACCTAGGTACTGACCAGGCTTGATGTTGCTTAACTTCTGTAAGGATGGGAACTGGTATTTCAGCATGATGTGGCTGTAACCCTTTCTCAGATCATATTCGACATGTAGATTTAGTAGATCTGTGTTGTTATAGATCATATTCGGCATGTAGATCTAGGGTTAACTGTTATCTTCCCCACCCATCCACATAAACTGTGCCTTTTACTTTGCAACCACTTTACTTCTAGTGGCCGCCAGGTACAGTGTGAACCTCACTGTAAAATCAAACAAAAAAAATCATAAGTTAAAGGGAGATAACTGAGACATCTGAAAGAGGCATGGCACGTGCAACTAGAACAATCTACCCTGATGGACAAAATAAAGGGTTCATTACGAAATTTCAATAACCTGAAGAAGGCTAATGCGTACAACAGCCAAAAGGTTATGAACATGACAAGAAAAATGAGGACAACAATCTGAACAATGTAAATAATTACAATACCTCACCTCGGAAATATAGACAGATATGAAGAAAAATAAAGGGAAAAAACAAACAAAAATCCTTATATGCAATTATGCTGTTTTAATGTTAATATGTCAACGTCGGACGTTTCGGTCTAATAAACCATCTTCAGGACATATTCATAAAATATAATTAACATTATCAATTCAACATGACAAACCGTTTGGATAAGTCTTGTTCTTATGTCCATCGTCTTTGTCATGTTGAATTGATAATGTTAATTATATTTTATGAATATGTCCTGAAGATGTCAGCATAATTGCATATAAGGATTTTTGTTTGTTTTCTCCGTATATTTTTCTTCATACTGTCGGATCTATATCCATATATTTGCTTACATAGACAGATATATATATATATATATATATATATATATATTATATATATATATAAAGTATGCTCTGTTTAGGTAAAGTTATTAGAAGAAAGGTGATAACTTCATGGTTGTAGGCAGAACAAAAAAAGTAATATTTTCATTTAAAAATTTAATAATACAGATATACATCTATCCTCTTAATCGTTTGTTTTTCTTTCGTTTTTTTCTTGTAGAATGCTGTTTAGATACTTGTGCCACATTTTAATTATGACGTATTTTGTGATTTTTTCTAAAGTTAGATGTGATATTTAAAATGTTTTTTTACTTGTTTTTTTTTTCTTTTCATACTGCTAAATGAATCTTTGGGATAGTTTTTTTTTTTTTACACATCTGTATTTGTAAAAAAGTTGGAAAATTAATTTTAAAGGTGGCAACAGATAACCCACAAGTACCGTTACTTATTTATTCTGCTTGTCACAGTGCAATGCAAAATGAAATCGAACACCAATACACATGAAAAAAACATGAATGAAAAAAGTAACAATGTTTAAAATCTGTGAAAAATTATCAGCGTGCAATAGCATTCATTTGGCACAGGGCCCAAGGATAAAAAAAAACTGTCCCACAAGCGATTTAACTAGAAATTAAAAAATTTTCTGTAAAAAAAAGTAAGTAATGTTTCTTTTAAATTACATTACTTTAAATTTTCTAATTTTCCTAAAATAACTTTTGAAAAAAGTATAATTGAATTTTACAAGATTTTTAAATGGGGAATTTGACTTTTGTTTATAAAACTGTCAATAATAGAAGACGTAATTGATTTTATGTCAATTTTGATGACTCAAAAAAAAAAAAAAGAAGTAAGATATTTAGATAAAATTTCGGACGTGCTAGAAAGGATTAAAAACATTTTTCAAAATACTCAAAAAATACTTTGGTCTTGGTCTTTCCTCTTAATAATGACATAAACATTTATTTAAACAATACAAAACTTTTTTAATCAAGTTTGGGGTTTTTTTCATGCATTTTTTTTTTTTTTTTTTTTTTTAACTAAATAGAATTAAAATTACGTTGCTCTGGGGGTACATTGTTTTCTGCACTACTGCGACAGCTAGAATTAAAAATAAATGTCTTCCAAGGAGGAAAGCTGATTATTTTCTGGGCAACATAATCATTTGTTGGTATCATTATTTTTTAATCATTTTAAATTAAAATGAATTAAAATAATTAAAATTTTTAATTAATTTAATGATATTTAATTTATTTATGAAATATAACAAGTAAAAATATTTTAAGAAATTTTAAATGATCGAATTCTTAACTTAAGTAATAATACTTTAAAAAAAAACAACAAAAAAAAGGTTGTTACCGTTAATTAAAAATAAAATATTCCATTCATTATTGATGATTAATAAAAAAAAAAAAAAAAAAAAAAAAAAAAACCTAACATCATATTTTTTAAAAATGAAGATCTCTATTTTTCCTACATTACAGAAATAAATGGTTCTGTTTTTATTTTATTTCCTATAATTTTTCCTGATCCAATATAAAGAAACAGAAATACAAGTTTTTTTGTTTTTTTTTATTATGTCTTAGTTTTCTCTCTGACTATTTTTGTTTTGTTTATAGCTGCATTCAAACAGGCCATAGAACAATGTCTCACGTCGGTGGATTTTTTATTTATTACCGCAAATTACCTGCGAAAAATTGACATTAAATTTTAATTTTTAATTACGACAAAAAAATCTACCTACTAAGATGAAAAGACGCATATAAAATTTCATACGTTCATAATATTAACAGTTTTTTGTAAAAAAAAAAAAAAAAAAACAATAAATTAATAACAGCTAAAAAAAAAAAATTAAAAATGAAGCATGAAATGGGGGGGGGGGGCAAAAAAAAGAACGAAACAACCCCAAAACTGTGAGACAAATATATTTTTATTTATATTTATCATATATTTATTTTATTATAAAAATTACTCTATTGACAAACTCATTTGGATTTAGAGAGAATTAGATTTAAATGAGTAACATCAAAGAAAAAACATAAATTTATTTTAAATTTGATAAAATGAGAAAATTAGTAAGACGAGGAGGTAAAAAAAATAACGGTATGTAATTTTTTCGTCTTATCCAACAAAAATATCAACAAACAGTCGTTTTTTTTTATTACTTACCTTTTTTTCAGATGTCAAAAATGAATGAAAGAAGAAAGAAAGACAAGTAATTGTGGGCAAACTTCTTCCTTTTTTTAAAAAATTCAAATGCGTTTCTCCGACTTTGTTCGATTTTTGTTGATTGTTGAAGTTTTTTTTTTCTTTTTAAATCACTCCCTAAACAATTTCTCTTTTGTTCGTACAGTTGAAGCATAAAGAATGTCCCAAAGAAACCAAAACTGTATTAAATTAAGAAACGAGAAAACACGACGTAATTATTATTGAATTATTTGTTGGTAACATGTTTCTGATTTACAATATGGCAAAACGGTGACGGACATTCTGTCTCTTTTGTAAAAAAAGCACGTTTCAGTCAAAATTATGTGCAATCATTTCAGTTTGAATGTTTACTTTTAAGCTGCTTTGTGAGATTAAATGCGCTGAATAAATTGATTCTACTTAACTTACGATATTATCAAACGTTATTTTTTTTAATGAATGGATACCCGTATTTGAAAGAGACGCCCTATTTTCTTTCTAACACTAACAGTTTGTATTACAATGAATATACTACCGGTCTGCGCATTCGGAAAAAAAACTTAATAAAGAAAATGTGCTCCCCGGTTCAGACGTTAGTTTTTCCTACAAATGTGGCACAAGTTTGAACCCTTCAGGTGATCATATTTTCTTTATTCTCGAATGCACAGACCAATAGACATGCGGCATCTATTTCAAACACAGTTATTCACTAAAATAACATTTGAAGTAATAATAATAATAATAATAATAATAATAATAATAGCCATCCAAAGATAGACTGTTTCGCTGTATCACAGCTCATCAGTGTGACTAGACATCCGGTTGCCTCTAACTAGGATCGAAACCCGGCTGAATTTTATATATATATATATATATATATAGAGAGAGAGAGAGAGAGATCGGGTTTCGATCCCGGGTTGAAGCAATCGGACGTCTAGCCACACCGAGGAGCTGTGATGCAGCAAAAATAAAATAGTCTGTCTGTGGATGACAATATATGCTCCCGGAAATCCGGTTGAGCTCTCGAAAGAAAGGGGGTTTTAAAAACAGCGGTTCCTACTGCTATTAAGCATTACTCTTCAAGTACGAATTGAGTTCTCTGGGCCGCTGGTGTAAAGAAGAAAAACGTTAAAATTACCTTCCTTTCGTTCGACGATGGCCTAGGGGTAAGATATCTGACTGATGTCAAATCAGTCGGGTTTCGATCCCAGCTTGAAGCAATCGGACATCTAGCCACACTTGAGCTGTGATACAGCGAAACAGTCTGACTGTGGATGACATATATATATATATATATATATATATATATATAAGTGAACATTGAAGTCAACACTCAGAGGCGACAAGCTGTTTCCACGAGGAATGTATGTGGCACAAGGCCGACTTTAACGTGGCACAAGGCCGAGTTTAAAATAATCCCTTAGAACCCACATAAGCGGGTTCGGGATCTGTCTACCTCCCCGGACGAAACTCTGCCCTTCGGCAAAGTCTCATCCGGGTTCCTCTCTGCTTTGGCAGAGAGTTCGACAGAAGTCGCACACAGTCAGAGACTGCGTGTCGACTTCTGTCTGTTAGGCCGCGAATGCTTGATATTTCCTCAGTTATATATATATATATATATATATATATATATATATATAACTGAGGAAATATCCAGCATATATATATATATATATATATGTGGGTCAGTGGTGCATTGTGGGTAATCTATTCTGGCGGTTATTTTGCGGGATTCGCTTGTTTGTTTGGTTTAATTTGTTTTACTTGTTTTTCATTTTCATCCAGTCTGTTATGTAAATTAATTCTAAATTCATCTCCCTACGGAAGCCTAAACAAAATATGCTCATAATACCTGATTTTTTAAAATGTAAAATATTTTTTTAGGTTTTAATTTGTAATCTGGGGAGCTTTTCTTATGTATTTGTAGATGTTTGGCAAGATTTTATTTACTGGAAACTTTCAAATAAAACGAACTGACTCAAGGGTATAAAATAAATATTATATTTTTATTTACTTGCTTTAGAATGAGTCCTTCGATATTCAGTGTCACAAAAATGTTCGTTTATAAGGCGGATATTGGTAGTAGCTTGGAGAAAGTCTGGTAGTGGTGGTTTTGAAGTCAGACCGTGTAATGGGTAGCAGTAATATTAGATGTCAATCTACTGTGTTTTTCTCGGTCCAAAGCAAGGCAGAAATATCATGACCGCTTTACTAGTTTTTCACTCCTCACTGGTTTCTTCGATGGTACCATCTTTTGTTCCGTTCCCTCCTCCCGCCCTCCTCCTTCTAGCTCAGAGGTGTCTCCTTATATGTTTTTGACCAGGCTCCGAGATTCTGGTAGGAACCTTGGTTTCAGCTAACATCAAAAGTCTCTTTGTGCTAATTTTTTTTTTTTTTTTTTTTGATTGGCCAAAATTATTTTATTTTCCGACGTTCCTTTCGTTTTCATTTTTTATAACGGAAGTTATGTGTGGAGCCGCCCTGATTTTTGTTAGTTTTCAGTCACAAATTAGTAGACTTTGTTTCCGCAAACTTGCGGCGTTTTTCGGTCGGGTTCAGTTTTTTCTTCTTCTTCCCCTGTTTATTTTGGGGTTGCATTCTTCTTAGTTGAGGTAGAAGTTTTGAGAGAGAGAGAGAGTAAAAGAAAGATAAAAAAAGAGAGATAAGGGTTTTAAAGGAAAGCGTAAATGCCTTATTTTAATTTTAATTATTTTTATTTTTTACCGGGACTCATTGCATATTACAATCAATACATTAAATGTTCATGATCATTGTTGATGAGTAGACCAGGGGTGGGCAAACTTTTCAATGCAAGGGTCTCATTCAAAAATTCACAATTTTATTGAGCCGCATTAATTACTATTTAAAATAGGCAAAAAAGGCTTTTAAATAAAAAAATGCAATTAATTTTTATTAATTAATATTTTAAAGTACTGTAGAAGATAATAAAACGCATTTTAAAAGACAAAGTAACTCAATTGAAACTACTTTAGAGAAAAAATATCAATATTTTAAGTTCAAAATTTGCACGAAACACATTTGAAAGACAAATAACCTTGTTTTAAGAAAAAATATTTTTATTAATTAATATTATAAAGTAGAAAACATTTATTTGAAAAACGAATTAACTCTGCGAAAAGAAATAAAAAAACAATTCTTACGAATATTTTAAAGTAGAAACTTTAAAACACATATAAAGTAACTAAATTTAAAGAAAAAATTAATTTAGATTTTAAAGTAGTTACTTCACATGAAACAGATTTGTTTGGAGAGCAAAGTAACTCAGCAACAGAAGGATCTCGATGATTCAATGAGAATAATGTATCTGACTAGAGTCATTTGTTAAAATTAGGCGTCAAATTGCTTGTAGCAATTATTTGGCGTTGCTTGGTAATTTTCTCTTTCAAATTTACTAACATTAGGCGGGTCGCATGTGGCCTGCGAGCCGTAGTTTGTCCACCCCTGAAGTAGACAGTTATCAGAGTGTCCCATAATAATGGGACACATTTTAAATCCCCCCTAAATATAGCAAATTTTAAACAATAATATATATATATATATATATATATATATATATATATATATATATATATATATATATATATAATATAAAAGGCTCAAACACTAATATTCTGTGGTTATAATTTATGACATTGGAATCATAATCACGATCCAAATCATCAGACCTACAAATTCAAAAAAAAAAAAAAGAAAAAGAAAAAACCTGGAAGGTAACCTTTTTTTTCGTCTCCATACAAGGTTGATTGATAAAAGAAAGTTGTCATCTTCGTTAGAGAAACGCAAAGCAGTAGAAAATTACTTGCCAGTTTGTAATCCCTCTTACGAATTCGTAAAAGGAATTACAAACAGGTAAGTGGTAATGAACTGTGATTGAACGGTTCAAAGGTGAACTCCCCGCTTTGAAAGGGACGGGAGAACTGTGACTGGACTTTAGCAGCAGTTGGAAATGAGACAGCTTAGAGAGAAGAGGTTCGTTTTCTCTCTCCCTGCTGAAAAGGCAGGCAGACTTTGCCCATAAGTAAGGATGCATGGGTAACAAGTTACTGAGGGCAAGTTTCCCCTTCAGAGAAAGTTTTGAGAAGTCCTCTAGAAGAATCCCCAGAAAAGAAAGTTGAAAAGAAGTGCGTAAGTGGAGTTTGGAGCCAAAGCCGTTTGAGAAGAAAACGAAGAAGCGAACACGTGCGTTTTTCAAAAGGTATTTTGCCACGTGTTTATGTAAATTTCCACCTTCTAGCGGCCGTGAAAGAAAGGCGTAATTTCCAGGCGGACGGGAGGAAAATAAGTGAAGCAAGAAGTGAGTTTGGTCACCAGGAAGAGAACTTTGTCTACACAAGAAGAAAAGAAAAAAGATAAAACTTTTGAACCTTGAAAGGACTGAAAGTGTACTGTAGAGCTAAGGCTCTTCCCCCTTTTTTTTTTATTGTTATCATTGACACAGCAGGTGGGCGCTATTCTTTTTTTGGTTTTTGGTGCATTGTAATTTTTAAGTTTGTTTACTACTATACTTTTTTTACATTGTGTTACTCAGAGAATAGGTTATCTTATTCTCAGCAAAAAGGGACGAATTTTTGCAAGAACCCATATTTAGCTGGTTAGAAATAAATATTTTTTCTTTGTAATTGAATCTGATTTACATTTTTTCTTACTTTCTTTTTCGTTATTAATTCGGGTAATAGTGAAAATACTGTTGCAGCAGGATTTATTTTCTGAAAGAAAATAAAATTTCCAAAAAATGAAGATGACAACTTTCTTTTATCACTCAGCCTTGTGTGGAGACGAAAACAAAGGTTACCTTCCAGTAGACAAATGTTATCAAAGATTCATAGAAATTAATTATTTTCTGCAAACATGAATATTTATATGTGTATGTTACTATTAACATCGGGTGTAGAGCAAAAAGGGAAGTGTATTTAGTTTTGGGTCAGTACCCAAATAGAGTTACCAGTTTGTGATGGACCGGTCGGAGTTAACTCCTCTTTAATTCCCTAATTGTTCACTAAGGGCACTCTCCCTACATTACAAATACTGGGCGACTTCTTGCCTCATTCTCTTTTTACTTTGCGTTTCAGCGGACATATTTAAAATGTGATCTCTCGCAGAGATCTGCGTTCTTGCCCGCTTGTGGGAAAATGCCATGAAACACATACGTACGTACGAACATTCAACAAAAAAAAAAAATACAAACCCTTTACGTTCACACACAAACACAAATGATAATGTCTTTGTCCATTGTAAATTTTGTTGTTTAATACATACATATATATATATATATATATATATATATATATATATATATATATATATATATTGTGTGTATTTATTTAGGCAGCATCCTTTCATTCATACACAATTCCGTAAAATACTTGTCGAAAACACAATTATACTTCGACATGAAAACAATAGACAAAAACTAAAAATCCTTGAAGCATTATACATCAAACAGTTGAAACCCAACCTAAACAAAATTAATTATGGCATCTCTACAAATATTCTTAAATATCTATAATTGGTAACAGAAGCCATTGGTTTATACCAACGGCTTTCCATATTTCATACTTCTACAATTCACTCTCGTGTGGTCATGTGTGACGTCATGAGATACGGTGCGATTTTCGCTTCTAGCGTCTTATATGCGCGTGTTTATCGTTGCTTAGAAATCATCTATGTAAACATTGACAGACTATCATCACTGTCTTGCCCGTATATTGTTTATGTTGTAATTGACATCTTTGATAATGGCTAAATAAGCCGAAAGTTTAGATTGTATTCAAATAATATGGATCACTATATCAGATGTTACGAAAAAAATTTACATAAAATAAATAGACACCACTTGTCTATATTATTTAATGAAACGTATATATATATATATATATATATATATATATATATATATATATATATATATACACACGTTTCATTAAATAACTATCAATACTTGGAATTACAAATGTAGCCTTGCGAAAAGGCAAATTGAAATAGCAAAAGAAAAATTGAACAACCTTAACAGCAAAAAACAGGACATTTAAGATAAACTACAGGATATAACTACCCCGGACCAACTGGAGGAAATTACACATAGACTCACGGAAATTACCAATAAATCTGAAGCTCAACACCGATTTAAAATTATAAAAAAAAATGAAAACATTATACAAAGGTAATATCACTCTTCCTAACAAAACTGATAAATACATTGATTAACCTTTCCATCTATGAACTAAGCACCAAAAAGAATTACTTAACCTTGGGCCTAACTGCCATATATACCGTAAGTACAATCGACTTAAAAAAAAAAAATAGAAATTGAGACCCTATACCAAAACATCGTTAAACTCCAGGATGAACAACTAATAGAAACTACACCAGAATTTAAAGACTTATTTAAGGCCGAGGCATTCAAGGATCGGCATGATAAAAGCAGAAACTTCTCAAAAATACTTTCTAAATGTTATAAAATAAAATAAGTCATATCTCGGCTGATTTACAGGCAAATACTCAAGAGCGAGAACAGGATGTGAACGGGAAAAAGCCCCGTCACAAATTAAAATGAACATTATCTTCGTTTACAAATGTTCCCGACACTCGACGTTTTGTTGAAATCGGTTGAAAAATGTAGGAAATCCGATCCCATATATAAATGAACACACACACACACACACACACAAACAACCTGTGTTTTATAATAAGTATAACTCGATATGAGTTGTCCCCCTTTCATTCTCGCAATGCCTCTTAATCATGTTTTCAAATTGATTTCGTGCAAAAACAATTGTGTTTTTCCAATTTTTGGCACTGTTAGAACCACCGCAAGGTAATTTTACGTAGTCCTGTAAAGTTTTGTTGAAATCGGTTGAAAAATGTAGGAAATCAGATCCAATATATAAACGTACAGACACACACACATACACACACAACCTGGGTTTTATAATAAGTATGATTACTTAAATTAATATTGAATTTTGAACAATACTTATATTGGGTTGGTGCATAATTATCAGGCGTTTTTGTAGAGGAGTTATTTAATAAAAGTTGCTGTTTTGTTTACTTTTTTAAATAAAAATATTATTTTATTTTCAGGTTATGAAAATGTGTGTTGATAATCATATGCTCCGGAATAATCATTTAAAAATATTGTTGTTATATTTCTTTTTTCATAATAAATATTGTTTAAAAACGCCTGATAATTATGCACCAACACAATACTTAATTTATAATTACACATAACACTCAATTTAGAACTTACTATTTAAATTATACTTATTAATTAATTTAATTCTTGATACTTAATTTATACTTAACTCAAACTTAATGCTTAGAACGTAATACTTAATTTATACTTAATGTTTAATTTAATTTTTAATCTATACTTAATATTAAGTTTAAATCAGGGTAATCTATTTGTCAGATTAATGCCCATTATTATATATACAATTTTAGTATATGACTCACCTCAACTGAAGCCAAAATATACTTTGCACTTTGTCCATCAGAGAAGATGGCTGCATCAGCAAGTTGGCTTGAAGATCCACACCTCAGAGCAGGTTAGTGGCTGCTTCTGTCATGTAAGCAGGTACTTGACCAAACTGAACATAGGACATGCACATGACATTTCCGGTCGAAAAATAAAATAATATTTAAAGTGCTCTATTTTTCGTCCAATAAAAATGCTTCCCTCCTAATTATACTCGCTTCGTTTTTCGAGTCTGTTAAGCCATAAAAAACGCTATAAAAGGGGTCACACGGAAGTTCAACAGGCAGTCAACAGGTGGCCACCGAAGAGACCTGTTCACAGCAGGGGAGTGCCAGCGTCAACATGTGTGAACTACTATGAGAGATCGACCTAGATCCGAAGCCGGCTTATGAACTTTACCACAAGGGAGCTGTCCCAAACCCTCACGTTCCTGTTGAAATAAATCACGTTAAAATCTATTTCTGCTGTTGTATTTCTTTCTTGCAACTATACGCTTGTCTATAACATAAACAAGTAAAAATCGCCGCACAAAAACTACGCAACCACCCTGACATTATTGTAAAAAAAGCTGATAAGGCCAATATTTTTGTCATCCTAAACAAATTGGATTACAACAAAAAACTTGACCACATACTCCATGATCACATAAAGTTTAAAAAACTTAACAAGAACCCGACCAACCAACTAAAATCAAAGCTTAATAAACTCATTAATGCTAATAATGCTGAACAGAACTCTTTAAAACTCCCTAAAATTGTTGGTGATTATAGACCTGGTTATATATACGGCACTATAAAAACACATAAACCTAACTATCCTCTCCGTCCTATCATATCGCAAATTCCAACTCCTGTATATCATCTAACAAAATACATTAACCAACTTATTACTCCCTACCTTCCTAGTGTTAAGTCAACATTAGAAGTAATCCAAATCCTAAAAAGTGAAAAACCCAACAATGAAATCATGGCTTCACTTGACGTTGAAAACTTTTTTATCAATGTTCCTGTTAGTGAAACTATTGACATAATTATACGAAATATATACAGTAACTCATCTTTACCCCCACTTAAAATTAATCCTAAGAAAACTACTATTGGCTTGTACTACTGAAGTCCCTTTCTTTGATCATAATAATAATATATATATACAACGTGATGGTGTCTCCATGGGTTCAGTACTGGGTCCGACATTTAGCAATTTCTACATGTCGAACCTCGAAAATAAGATATTTATAGATTTTAAAAAACCATCAATCTACCTAAGATACGTTGATGATATTCTTATGTTAGTTAAAAATACAGATGAAATAATTCAAGTTCAAAAATGTTTCCAAAATAATTCTGTCCTTAAATTCACATATGAACTCAATACTAATAATAAAATCCCCTTCCTTGACATATTGATAAACACAAATAATAACAAATTTACTATTTCGCCATACAAAAAACCTACAAGCATAAATTCATGTACACTTAACTACAAGAGCGAATGCTCATATTACTACAAAATAGCAATTATAAAGACTCTAATACATCGTGCAGAAACTAATGCATCCACAAAACAGATTTTTTACAGTGAACTAAAGAATATAAAACAGACACTTAATAATAGCTTTCCAAACTATATAGTTGATGGACAAATAAGATGCTTTCTTAGAAATCTCAATACTAAGAAAATTGTACATAATACTGCTTCTACTGATCTCAAACATATTAATCTCCTATATCGTAATCAAATGCATACTAATTATAAACAAGATGAAAATATACTAAAAAATTTAGTAAATTCTAATATAACTACAGATCCTAGCAAAAAAAATTAAATTAATCATATACTACACTAAATCTAGTATATCCAACTTAATTCTTCGCAATAATTCTTCTCCCCCGGTTAGCGATTTGCAAAAAACCAACATAGTTTATAAATTCAACTGCCCTTTGGGAGAGTGTATCTCCAACGAATTATATAATATTTATGTTGGTCACACCACAAACTCACTTTCACGACGCTTGACACTACATTTGAATGAAAACTCTGACATTTTTAGGGATTTAAAACAACATGCCTGCCCGCATACACAATTCCTTAAAATACTTGTCGAAAACACAATTATACTTCGACATGAAAACAATAGACAAAAACTAAAAATCCTTGAAGCATTATACATCAAACAAAATCAATTATGGCATCCAGGCATCTCTACAAATATTCTTAAATGTCTATAATTGGTAACAGAAGCCATTGGTTTATACCAACGGCTTTTGATTCCTACTTCTACAATTCATTCTCGTGTCGTCATGTGTGACGTCATGAGATACGGTGCGATTTTCGCTTCTAGCGTCTTATATGCGCGTGTTTATCGTTGCTTAGAAATCTTCTATGTAAACATTGACAGACTATCATCACTGTCGTGTCCGTATATTGTTTAACATGTTGTAATTGACATCTTTGGTAATGGCTTAAGTAAGCCGAAAGCTTAGATTGTATTAAAAAAATATGGATCACTACTGTGAATTTCTTTCAACGATAATGTTATTAAACTTATCAGAAGTTACGAAAAAAATTTACATAAAATAAAATAGACAACACTTGTCTATATTATTTAATGAAACGTGTATGAATGAAAAGATGCTGCCTAAATACACACAATATATATATATATATATATATATATATATATATATATATTATTTTTGCACCAACCTATATGTTTTCTCACATATGTTACTTTTATATACGATTTCTGAATTAATTCATTGATATATATAGCCATGTTATATATCATTTTGAAGCGCGTTTTTCGCTCTATCGAATCGTGTTATTCGTTACCGTTCTCAATCTCTTCATTCATTTTTTTGCAGTCTTTTCGACAGCATGGACAAAATTCAAATCCGCACTATTTTCTTGTTCCAGTTCAAACTAGGCCGAAAAGCTGCCGAGACAGCTCGTGATATCAATGATGCGTTTGGCCCAGGAACCACTAACGAACGTGTGGCACAACGGTGGTTCAAGAAATTTCGCAATGGTGACGAGAGCCTCGAAGATGAAGACGGTCGCGGCCGGCCGACTGCGGTTGATAACGAACATTTGAAAGCCTTAATTGAAGCCGATCCTCGCAAAACCACACGAGAAGTTGCTGTTAAACTCGAGGTCGACCACTCAACAGTCGTTCGCCATTTAAAGCAAATAGGGAAGTAAAAAAAAGTTGGATAAATGGGTGAACGATAATCAAAAAAATCGTCAAAAAAACGACATTATTTTTGCACCAAGCTAATATATCGGACTTGTTGGTTTTCCTTACATCTTCGGTTGAACTCAACTTGAGTCCGCCATGTTCTTGTAATTAGACCTTCTTCTAACAGGAATAAACAGTGAACAGTCGTCAGTGAACCGGGGAAGCTAACATTCCTCAGTGTGAACATAATTACCATGTAATTCACATCTTGTAACGAAGTGGAGGAAGAGAAAGATTCTGTCCTTTCTGAAAGTAGGGGGTCATGATACCACACTTGTGATAAGAAACCCCTTCCGTTTTTTATTATAACTTGCATCATGGGAAAATGAATTTATTTTTTTTTATTCGTTATTATTTTATTATTGGCTTTATTTCATTTTCCCACAACTTGTAGTACAGTGTAACCCGGATATAAGAGACCCTGATATAAGAGAAACCCTGATATAAGATAGATTTTCTCTTCCCCTAATCAGAGCCATACTTACCTAAACAAAATAGACCAAACCCTGATATAAGAGAAACCCGGATATAAGAGATATTTTATCCGGCCCCTAATTAGAGCCATACTTACCTAAACAAAATAGACCAAACCCGGATATAAGAGACTTCGTCTCCGGCCCCGACAACTCTCTTATATCCGGGTTACACTGTAGTATATATATGCAGGCTATATTGTGTGAGTAAGATGTAGTTTTTTGGTCCCAATGATATATATATATATATGAAAAGAAGAGAAAACACACTGTCTGTGTCTGGCCACTAAAAAAGTGAACATAGAAACTACTGTAGTGTAGTGGCCTCAATTCAATCCCTGCTATTTTTACTTTCAACAAATGTACCAAGAAACAATAAATAACAAGAGAAATAACAAATTTAACAAATCAACGCAATAACAAAAATAGATTTTTCTTTTACCAGTGACGAAAGTGATACAAATTGTATTGATGTGTTGTATTGAAATTACTATTGCATAGATTGTGTACAACTGATATGTTGTTGTTTTTACGTAGAAGTTTAAATTTAGTTCAACGTCCTTTCGTGGTTTGCTTGAAATAGTAATGAAAGTTTTGTGGAGAGAATGTGTGTTGAATAAATTGTTAGATGAAAGTTATGTAAGTTAAAAATTAAACAGTTTCTTGAGAGCTGAATTTTAAGTGTAAAAAATTAATTTTCAATTCACAGTTCATTCAGAAGTTGTCTCTCTTTGATTGTTGAAATGTTAACTTCCATTATCAAGTGTTGGATTGTGATAAAGTTTAAATGAACTCACTGGCGAGAATGAATTATGATCGCTGTGCGAGTTGGTGAATTAGTGTTTTCCTCCGCAGGCTGATTTTCTCACTGGCGAAGTTGAGTAATTAAGTGTTAATTCACTTGTAGGAATGGAAGAAAACTGCCGTGTGAACCGAACGACTTGAGTGGGTTAATTGATTCTGAAAGTTTATTTTTATGTAATGAAAGTAACTTTAAAACTTCATGTAGTTGAGCGCCATAGATTCGTTTGGCAACTTGATTCTCACTGGTGAAGTTGAATAATTAGATATTAATTCACTTGCAGGAATGAACGAAAGCTGCTGTGTGAATGACTTGAGTGAGTGAATGTTTTAGAAGCTGAGATTATGTTAATGGTAACTTTTAGCCTCAGAATGTATGATGTAGTTTTTAGTAGGCGACTGCATTGCTATCACGATGCCTACTGGCGAGATTGGCTGGTGTACCATATTAATTTACTTGTTGATCCCGTGATAGGCTCGAGAACACGTTTTCTTAATTTGGGCGGTTCTCTGGGTTGGATACTTGTGCGTAGGCGTAAATATGACCTCGGTATTTATTAACCAATCAGAAAAGGTTTATTGTTATACTTTTATCTTGGACAAGATATTAGAAATTTCACGTAAAGATACATAAAATACAATTTTAATATTTATTGTCCAATAAGGAGGTTGCTAAATAACAGCCTTATGGAAATTAGGTGTTATCCACTGAAGTGTAGAAGTTAGGTCCTACACTACCGTGCATGATAGATATGTATGGAACTACGAGAACTGGCTGAATTTAAAATTCAGAGCATTTATACATTTTTGGTTGGATTGCAAAAAAGTTTCTCTATCAAGTCTGTTACGGGAAATTTGTTCCGGCTTTCTTACACGAAAGGGTTAGGGTTAAAGGTGACAGAATCAATAAAAGCAACAACGGCTTGAAAGTTTAGAGCGAACAGTTCTCTTTTTAGGCGGAAGAACTTAAACGCCTGCTCGGAGTGTAACAATAGAAAAAATTTTATTTACATACACGAAAAAAGGTAAAGCGATATATACAAAATATGAGAGAAAGAAAGGGAGAGGAATAGTCCTTTACCTTAAAGGAAGAAAAAATATTCATAAAAAAGCTTGCTCAAAATATTTCTTGAGCGCCTGAAAGTTCTTTTTAAACAAGTAAATTGTTCTTAAGGAGTTAACACTCACATAAGATTTATTCAGAGCTCTTGTTGCGGGGGAAACAATCTAAAGATCCGTAGTTTGTATTTGAATGAGTTTTGTGGTAGTTTCTGACCAATGGAATTTCAAGCAGATTTCGATCAGTTTTTTGTCTTTAGAGTCCAGCATGTAAATTTCTTCCCTGAAACAGGTTCCGAAGATGACTGATGTTTTACTGCGCTGACCTGATGTTATCACAGACGATGTCAAATATTCACTGCCAAAGAGGTTCATATTCTCCGTATTCATCGAGATTAAAACGCTCAGAAATACCCATGAACTTTTCCCTCTAAAATTGCTTAAACACTTTCCTGGCCCTCTTATTCGCCAGAAAATATATTCATATCTCTGATAAGGATCAAAGGTTTGGGGATGGTTTTGGAATTAAGGGCCCGACAAGTTGTAGGCGTTGATCCCGACTATATAGCACCATGATCAGGACAGGTGTGATCAAATTCCTTTTTATATTTTCCAGCTATCTCGTTCGTCAGAAAATATATTCTTATCTCTGATAAGGATCAAGGTTTTGGAAGCCGAATTTGAAAGCAGGGGTGAAAGTCGGGGCAAAGATCGGAAAAGATGCTTCCGAAATCAAAGAATTTTAGACTGGTTGTGGTGTTGTCTCCTCGATTCTCGGCCCACGAAGTCAGAACTTTGGGCCCTGAATATATTATGTTTAATTGTAAACTTACATTTTAATGTATCTGTAGTGGATTTTAGTGTCCTACTTCAATTTAAAAATATTTTATTTGTGATCTAATTCCATATATATATATATATATATATATATATATATATATATATATATATATATATATATATATATATATAATCTGAAAACCCATACCCCCGCACCAGGATGACCGCTCTGTAGGAATCACCGGATCACCCTAACTAATTTATTATTACCATTTATTCATTTATTATTATTTATTCATAATAATTTATTATTACGCAAATTACCACAACATATTAAACAAGAAGAAGTAACACTTTCAGCAAGAAAAGAAGTTGCACAAGTAAATGGAATTTATATATGTATAATGTACAAAACAGGAATTCAGTTGTGTTTGAAATACTTAAATTTACTTGTCCTTGGAATTTTGAGCGAGTTCTTATTGATAAACTGTGTGAAATGTATTAAAAGGACGTCCTGGGTAAGACGTTAAACTACACCCGCGTCCTGGGTAAGACGATATAAACTACATCCAGCAGCAAGGCCTCTGATCAGGAGGTTTTGAGGAGCGTGGGACCACCTCTTAATTGCTGGTGTTCCCAGGTCCACCTTGACCGGGGGTGGTAGCACCTGTTAGGTGCTATGGGCAAATAGTGAACTCCTAGTTTTTCCAGATCTTACCCACGTCCTGGTATGACGTTAAACTACACCCGCGTCCTGGGTATGACGATAAACTACATCCAACAGGTGTTTTCAGAAAAATAATGTTGCCAGCTATACGTTTTTGAAACAATAATGTTGCAAGCTATACGTTTTTGAAACAATAATGTTGCCAGCTACACGTTTTTTGGAAAAAAATAATGTTGTCAGCTATACGTTTTTTGGAAAAAAATAATGTTGCCAGCTATACGTTTAATTGTACTGTATATTTAATTATATATATATATATATATATATATATATATATATATATATATATATATATATATATATATAAACTTAATTTGGCATTAAATGACCTACAGTGGTTGATATGCCATAAAACCCAACCAACCAAACAACTGTATTAAAAGGTTTGGAGAATTTTAGTAACATGTCGTGTAACACTAACAGGTTAGTGACAAAAGTTGTTTACCTTTGACTATATACTTTTTTTGTGTGTCAAAGATTGAATAAAATATCTTACGAAATGCCGGAAGGAAGTTCATTCTGTAGTTAAGAACTAAACTTAGTGAATAATAAATTCCAGTGTAAGAAATGTTCAGCGGATTCCGTTAAAGATAAATTGTAAGATTGAGAATTTTCAATATATGATAAATAAATCCAGAAATGATGAGTGAGATGGATGGAGTTGAATTAAATTAACTTGACTTGAATTGTGTTGAACTTTGTTTTCTGTTGTGAAGTAATTCTAACTTTGTAACTTCAAAGAAACAAGCGCCATAGAGTAGTTAGCCGTTGCGAAAAACTCACTAAAGAAAATATACTCGTGCACTCCATTTATTTATTTTTCAATCACGTGATAGGCTCACGAACACGTTTAAAGATTTTCGCGGTAACCCAAGTCTAAAAACACAACTGTGTAGGCGTTGTGGCAACTTTTGATATATATTGACCAATCAACAATGAATAATGTCAGATTAAGCATGGAGCTTGGCTTGCGTTTAGGTTCCCTATTTACATTATTCGGACTATTGTCCTCATCTTTGTGGCCATATTTATCACAACGTTTTGGACGTTGTACACTCCGGCCTTCTTCAGGAGGTTGGACACATGGCACAGTGGATAAAGGCGTTGGTTAGATCCAGTGACAGGAACCAAAGAGTTGTGAGTTCAATACCTGTTTAAGGCAGTGGAGAACTTGGGGTGGGGAATTAACAGGAGATAACTGATAACTGAAGAAATCCATTAGACATGGCATGTGAAACTAGAACAATCTACCCCAGCGAGCAAAATAAAGGGTTCAGTTCGATATTCCAACCACCTGAAGAAGGCCGGAGCGTACATTGGCCGAAACGTAGTGATAAACATGGCAACAAAGATGAGGACAATAATCCGAATAATTGTAAAATAGTGAAAATAATGGCTGATCGATAGTTTCCGAGTATTATTTTTTAAGGAACAAAATTTGACAAATCACCGTTTGTAGATCAGCAGTAAATAATTCAAAAGATTGCAAGAAAAGAAAATAAGAAATTGGTCAAATTGGACATTGGGCTGTTGAACCGATATTTTAATTGAGTGTGGAATTCTTCTGAGTAGTACACCATCACTAGATTTAGAGGAAACTAATTTGTAAGTTACTTTCTATTTTATACTTTTTTTGTTTTAATATTTTGTTTGCGATATTTACGATGCAAAAAAAAAACTCCATGTGATGTGACTTACATGAGACTCGATAATGTTGAATCTTAACGCCAACACGTCCTTGTCCATCATTTACTATTGCAGTGAGTTCGTTCCCCCACTCTGTGCCCCATTTTTGAGGTTTTGTGATAAAACTCACCTTAACTCAGTAAAAATAACAACAATAAAATCAAGCCCGGTAAATTAATGAAAGAAAAATTAACTCTCTAATCTTGCATAAAACTATATATATTTGAAAACAACGCCTGATAAATAATGAATAAAAAAAAAGACCTCAATTTAAGGATTCAGAGGCTATTACACTTTCGCATCCCCCATGACGCTGTCAAATCACAAGATGTTTTTAATTTTTTGTCTTCAGTTATTTTTTAGTTTAAAAGAAAAACAAATACCGTTTTTCTTCATATTTTTTTTTACATAATTTGTGGATTTAAAATTTTTAATTTTATTTCCTTTCTTTTTCTTTCTGTCTTTCAGTTTAAAAACTTTTGACAGCAGAAACACATTTTTATTTTTACAGAAGCTTTTTAAAACCATCGCTAGTGTTTGTAAATTAAATTCAAAAATTATTAGTAGTAATTGCTAGTCTAACTGTTGTTATTTTAAATTAAATTAATGAAGTTAAACTTTTTTAAAACTGTTTTAAAAATAAGTTTCTTTTCATTTTATAAATTTATCTGGTTGTGTTTTACTTTTTAGGTCGGGTGTGAAAGTGTAATTATCGCCGGGATTCAAATCCTCCTCCACCCTCATGCGACAAACCTCAGTTTAAAAAAAAAAAAGAAAAAAAAGCCTGATACATACAGAAAGTATTTCTTCTTCATTATATGCCGTGCTCCCTCAGGACACAGGCGATCATGGCTCTTCACAACTTCCTGTCCTTTGTAGCTCTTAATAAATTTTTTTGTCTTATTGCTGTGTTCCCGCCATCCATTAAAAATCAAGTCTGTTATGTGCCGTTTTCGTCTGTCCTTTTTTTCCTTAATCTGTCCTGTGAGCATCAGACTTTCCAAGCCCTCTTTCCTCATTACAAGCCCCAGAAATTGCAATTATCTCTTCATGATGTTATTGTTAAGTATAAGCTTCTTTTTTTGTTGTTGTTGTTTTCATATTCTCTCTAGTCTAAAACCTCATCATTGCTCCCAAATTCAGTTCACAGTATCCTCTGCATCCTTCTGTAGAACCACATTTCTGTTGCTTCGAGTCTCTTCCTCATCTTTGAGGAGATTGTCCAGCATCACTGCCATGTAGAAGGACAGATAGTTTCTAACAATGTTTTTCTATCTCTTATTGTAGTGGACTATTTGTTTTCTCGCCCCATGACAAACCTACCATATGTAGTGGCGTGTTAATAAGAATAGACCACACAATTTATATTTAACCTAAAAATGCCACAGAACATGAAATACAAGAAGGAACAAAAAAATGGTTTTAAAACAATATAACATTTGTATTTGTTTTGTCACGTGTATTGATGTACATGCATAGAAGTTAAAGATCTGTTGGAGTTATGTCCCTTAGACTGTCAATATTTTTATCTGAACTCACAAGAGTTGAATTAATTATAAAGTTGAGAAATGCTGAATAAACTATAGCTTTAGAAGAATGTTTCAGAGAAAAGTTCTTGTTGCATGTTTGGAAATGTTCTGTATGTTTGTAATTTAGTTTGGAAAAGTTTGTACGTACATGCATGCATGAATATACTTTTAACATCTGACCATCCATGGTCGAGACGAGAATCTTTTTACAACTACATCTTGCAGCGAGAAGAGAGAGAGAAAGCAAGCTCATGTCTGCTATTTATAATTAATGTAACCACATGACAGGCTCACAGAAATTAGCAGGAAAACTTGACTTGGTCATGCACTGGAAAAATATTTGTATGTGGATGGATTGCGTGTTTATTGACCAATTAGAAGCTGATTTTTCCTGAAAATATTTACTAAGCTGAGTAGGCTCTGTGATCCACTTTTTTGCACAAAAATGTACAAAATTCAACATTGATGAGAAAGTGGTAGTGGAATGCTACAATATTCTCCTTAGCTTTTCAAATGCATCTTAGGCTATGGAAATGTGTCTTCAGATTTCAGTGTTGTGCTTTCCACCCTCTGTTAGAACACATTCTACATATTTAAATTTTTGTACTTGTTTGATCTTGGTATCCCCAATTTGTAATTTGCATTTTGGGCTCGTCCTTTTTATTTGGCCCAAAATGACATTTTTAAAACTTACTATTTTTTTAGGTGCCCTCATATTAAAGAACAAGCATTTACACAAATAAAAATGTATATCCATTTAACAATGGCCTATATTTCCGGGATGAGGTATTGTAACTATTTACATGTTGTCCTCATCTTTATTTTCAAAATCACATTTCAAGAGAGTAATGAACTGTTACATAGCATCAGTCCTCCTATATGGCAGTGAATGCTGGACAATCTCCACGCAGATGAAGAAGTGTCTTGAAGTGACAGAAATGTGGTTCTACAGAAGGATGCTGACAATACCATGGACCCAACATATGAGCAGCAATGAAGTCATGGAAACAATGGCAGCAAAAAGAACTAGTGTAAATTGGACCTGTACCTACCTTTTTGACTCAAGTGTAAATTGAACCTGTGACTACCTTTTTGGGTTTTGTGTAAATTGAATTTATGTCTACTTTTCTATTAATTCATTGTGGTTATTGTCCTATAAGACATTAAATAAACCAAAAAGTGTTAATGTGTCATCAATCTGACCAAAACAATTTGAATGTCATGGTGTTTGATGTTAATGTTTTCAGTATTCAGTCGTTCTGTTTTAAAAATGTCTAAGAAACCATTTAAAAGATAAACTTAAAGTAGGTGCACTCACTTATCTCTTTCTTTAGTCCATTTTATTCTTAATTATTCAGAAAAGACGAAATTCAGAAAATTAAAATTTAATCCATTTTCACATAACTGTTAAATATAAAAATCTCAAAAGATGAAATTTTATTTTGCCTAAGTTTCAATCAGTTTTATTTGGCATTTCGTTCTGAAATCTAAAAAGGTTTACTGACTACAGTTTAATTTTCTTCTTGAATTCTCTTACTTTTAATCTCTTTCATCTGTGACAGATGCCCGGTCAGTGGGGCATCAGAATACGCCGACTGCGCCCCTGCAGAGGGTAAAAGTCCCTCAATGGGGCCACTTGTTGGCTGTGGGTGGCGACCCGTAATGTCTGGGGACGGGATCCTGGTGGTTGAGCAGGTTGTAACCCAGGTGTAACACACCACTTTGGCCCTTACCTGGGCTAGACGGGCGGTCGGAGGAGCCCGATCCGATCAATCAGCTGGTCATGTCAAGCCCCATCATATATAATCCACCCCAAACCTATAACTGACACTCCTCTTCCCAACTAAAACTAACACTTAACCCTAAATATGTGATGGAAGGCGGTGGCTGAGGGTCAATCAATTTGGGAGAAAAAAAGGATCTGACACACCTGCTAAACCTTCACAGCCATAAAACTTGGATAACGGAAACAAAGGAACACGCGTGCTCAAAGACTCCTCCCAAAGAGAGTATACCATTCACGTAGCCCCGACATGGCAAGGCGAATGGGTTTCCCTCTTGTCATGTCCCAATACTGGACTCCGCAGTGGGTAGGGAGCGTGGATGATGAACAAAAATAAAATCAATGGAAAAAAAGAAATCTTTCAAGAGACCACATGTGGATAATGACTCTGAATCAGAAAATGATAGTGAAAACTTTCCACGATTTATTGTTCTCGAAGCAATAAACAACAAAGCACTAACAGAAATATCTCCATTTAAAATCCAAAAAGCTATATCAAATATAATCATACCAAAAAATGTAAAAAAAAGACTACAAAATGGAATATTACTAGTGGAAGTGGAAAAAAAGATATATGCAGATACACTAATAAGACAAAAAAAACTACAAGAAATAGAAATAAAATCCTACCCACACCAAACCCTAAATTTATCAAAGGGTGTAGTAAAAAGCAAGGAGCTCTCCCTGTGCACTCTAGAGGAGATAAAAATAGAACTCCAAACTCAAGGTGTTACAAATGTCAAAAGAATCACAATAAAGAAAATGAAGCAGAGATACAAACTAATACCTACATTCTAACCTTCAACTCCCCACAAATTCCGACAACAATTAAAATTGGATATGAAATTATAAAAGTAGAACAATACATACCAAACCCTCTTCAATGCTATAGATGCCACAAATTTGGGCATCACAGAGATTCCTGTCAAAACAAAAAAACATGGGGAAAATGTAGTGAGAAAGAACTAAAGAAGAGAACTGTCCAAATGAGAGCCTATGGTCAAACTGTTTGGGAAACCACTCTGCCCTCTCAAAACAATGTAGTATCTACAAACAGGAAAAAGAAATAATCATAATAAAATACAAAAAAAATATATCTTTCTCAGAAGCACGAAAGGAAGTTAAAAATAACATAAAAGAAAACACCTACGCCTCCATGGTACAAAAAGCAAATAAACAATGAAGATAAAATAAAAGGTACAACTGAAATAACAAATTTATGTAAGGAATTAAAAGCTTTCCTTGAAGAATTAAAAACGTTTTTAATTGAACTTAAATCGGATCAAAATAAAAATAAAACTCAACAACCCAAATTAAATGGAATTAACCCAGAAAAAAACTCTGGAAAGAAAACATAGAACAAAACTACAGCAAACCCTCTTCTTCCCAAACCCAAACCAAGAAAATGAAAAATAAACAAAAAGACAAAAAAGTGACAACAGAACAAGAAAACACTCGATCAAGATCTAACTCAAAATCAATATATCAAATGAAAATAAATTTGAACCGATGGAATATATGGAAATAGAAGAGAAAGAATATAAACAAAATCCAAAACAAAACCCAAAATCTGACCGAAGGACACCACAGTTGAAGACAAAGCTTCTGAAAACACAAGAGATGGAAAAAAAAACTGGAGAGGACAAATGATATAAACCTAATAGGTAACTTTACCCCCAAAAAATGAAAATATAACTATGGTACATAAGATCCTGCAATGGAACTGTCATGGAATAAAATCTAATTACGATGAACTACTCATACTTATGTCACTACTGTATCCAGCCGTCATCTGCTTACAGGAAACTTTTTTACAAGAAAATGCCAACTTAAAAATTAAAAATTATAAACAATACCACTATAACCACAATACAGGACATAGAGCTAATGGAGGAGTGTCAATATTGATTAGAAATGACATACTGCAAAGTAAAGTACACATTAAAACTAAATTACAAGCAATAGCAACACAAGTGACACTAGATAAAACCGTCACAATTCTTTCCATTTATATACCCCCACAGGAACCAATAAATACAATAGAAATAAACAACTTGATGTTTCAAACAGTTTTTGCATAACAATAAAAAAACAAAAAAACATTACAATATAAATTTTTCTTTACACAATGATAAGTGTTATGGTCCGGTTCCTTGTACCACGGTGATAGTCCAAGGTAGAACCAATAAAGAAGAACTCGAACACGGATATGGAATAACACAGATATATTACAAACAGGAATATATACAGAGAAGTAGAAAGTGTTAGTGTTATGGTCCGGTTCCTTGTACCAAGGTGGTAGTCCAAGGTAGAACCAATAAAGAAGAACTCGAACACGGATATGGAATAACACAGATATATTACAAACAGGAATATATACAGAGAAGTAGAAAGTGTTAGTGTTATGGTCCGGTTCCTTGTACCAAGGTGGTAGTCCAAGGTAGAACCAATAAAGAAGAACTCGAACACGGATATGGAATAACACAGATATATTACAAACAGGAATATATACAGAGAAGTAGAAAGTGTTAGTGTTATGGTCCGGTTCCTTGTACCAAGGTGGTAGTCCAAGGTAGAACCAATAAAGAAGAACTCGAACACGGATATGGAATAACACAGATATATTACAAACAGGAATATATACAGAGAAGTAGAAAGTGTTAGTGTTATGGTCCGGTTCCTTGTACCAAGGTGGTAGTCCAAGGTAGAACCAATAAAGAAGAACTCGAACACGGATATGGAATAACACAGATATATTACAAACAGGAATATATACAGAGAAGTAGAAAGTCTTAGTGTTATGGTCCGGTTCCTTGTACCAAGGTGATAGTCCAAGGTAGAACCAATAAAGAAGAACTCGAACACGGATATGGAATAACACAGGTATATTACAAACAGGAATATATACAGAGAAGTAGAAAGTGTTAGTGTTATGGTCCGGTTCCTTGTACCAAGGTGATAGTCCAAGGTAGAACCAATAAAGAAGAACTCGAACACGTATATGGAATAACACAGATATATTACAAACAGGAATATATACAGAGAAGTAGAAAGTGTTAGTGTTATGGTCCGGTTCCTTGTACCAAGGTGATAGTCCAAGGTAGAACCAATAAAGAAGAACTCTAACACGGACATGGAATAACACAGATATATTACAAACAGGAATATATACAGAGAAGTAGAAGGTGTTAGTGTTATGGTCCGGTTCCTTGTACCAAGGTGATAGTCCAAGGTAGAACCAATAAAGAAGAACTCGAACACGGACATGGAATAACACAGATATATTACAAACAGGAATATATACAGAGAAGTAGAAAGTGTTAGTGTTATGGTCCGGTTCCTTGTACCAATGTGATAGTCCAAGGTAGAACCAATAAAGAAGAACTCGAACACGTATATGGAATAACACAGATATATTACAAACAGGAATATATACAGAGAAGTAGAAAGTGTTAGTGTTATGGTCCGGCTCCTTGTACCACGGTGATAGTCCAAGGTAGAACCAATAAAGAAGAACTCGAACACGTATATGGAATAACACAGATATATTACAAACAGGAATATATACAGAGAAGTAGAAAGTGTTAGTACGAACAATCAGGTTTAGTAGTAATTGTCTGAACGCAACTCTGTTTCAGACTGCCTCTGACTCGACAGACTGACTCGCTCACTCTGACTGACTGACAGACTCCTGATGAACTTCTGATGGACCTCACTCCAGACTTCAGACTGAGTTGTATTTAGTCCCCCCCCCCCAACGAGGGCATCATGTGGCACAAGTCCGGTTTAACGTGGGATCTCCGAGCCTGTTGGCTTGGCCAAAAATATGCCCTTTGAACCCGTATAAACAGGTTCAGGGTCAGTTTAACTCCCTGAAAGAGACTCCACCCTTCGGCGTAGCCTCGTTCAGGTTCCTCTCCACCTGAAGTCAAAGAGTTCAACCGATCAGCCAGTCGTCCAACTTCGGACTGAACTCCCTGCTTCCTCTTGAGGTGCAGTATTTATTACGTATGGAATAGTCCATTTTGTTATTATGGGTAAGGTCCTATAACAATAAGGTAAGCAGTTTATTGACTTGTAAGCTGATATATTTTTCATATTTTCAAATAATACAGGTTGTTATCATTTTCTTTTATTCACAGATAATGGCTGGAACTGAAAACAGGTTATCAAAAGATGGTATCTCAATATTGTACGAAGAGAAATCCTTGATTCAACTTAAACATGAAAACACTCGAAAGAAAATATAACTAATTTTTATAAACCTGATACTGAGAGAATATAATTTATATAACCTTTATTGTTACGAAACAATATTTCTGTGAATTGCATGACTCTGCTGTTTTAGAGAAATTACAACCAATTAAAGACATAATTTTTTTTTTTCATATTTCCAGATACTATATTAAAAAATAAAGTTGGAAACTTGAATTGGATGGGAAATTATATTTGTTGAAATTTATATGGATCTACTTTTTCAAGAAATTCATATTTATAAACAATCAGAATAAATATATATTCTTGCAAGTTGTGTAAACATGAATGAGCCTCCATTAAAAATACTCAACATACACAGTTTGTATTTACAAAGTCTGTGTCTATCGTCAATGAATTTGAATTTAAAAATAAACGTACAAAGACACCCTGAAGAGAAAGTTGTCTTCTGAAGTGTGCAGATCTGAGCTTTTCAATTAAGCTGTATATGAACAAACATTTTCAAGTAAACGTTGCTAAGAAACATTATTACAAATTGGCTCTGAGTTATGAAAAAGTTTAAACCCTTCAAAAAGTCCATGTTTGAACAACCACTTGCAAATTCACACCAGAAGAAAATGGCCTTATTATGAAGGGTGTGGTTCAGCATTAAAACCATATGCAAACATATAGAATAAAACCCCTTTTCACAGAGATCAACCATAAAAACACACATGGAAAAAGACATTGGAGAGAAACTTTATTCATGTAAAATTTGTGGATCAACATTTTCACAGAGTTCAAGATTAAAAATGCACATGCGAACACACACTGGAGAGAAACCATATTCATGTAAAGTTTGTGAATCAGCCTTTTCACAGAGTTCAGATTTAAAAATACACATTCGAACACACACTGGAGAGAAACCATATTTGTGTAAAGTATGTGGATTGGGATTTTCACAGGGTTCAAATTTAAAAATGCACATGAGAACGCACACTGGAGAGAAACCGTATTTGTGTAAAGTATGTGGATTAGCATTTTCACAGAGTTCAAATTTAAAAATGCACATGAGAACACACACTGGAGAGAAACCACATTTCTGTAAAGTATGTGGATCAACATTTTCACTAGGTTCATCTTTAAAAACACATACACGAACACACACAGGAGAGAAGCCATTTTCTTGTAAAGTCTGTGGATCAGCATTTTCCCACAGTTCAAATTTAAAAAAACATTTGAGAACACACACTAGAGAGAAAACATGTTAAGTTTGTAATCAGGGTTTTCAGTGGTTTTATACAGTGTGTGATACCACATTTTCACAATTTGGTTTTTTAAAATGCATGAGAAAATTTTATCTCTTGGAAGTGTGTAAATTTACAATTTCATGGAAATCTGTATTGAAATCATATATGCAAAAACAGACGCGCACCAAACACGATATTTAGAACACCACTTTGTTAATGTCATGCAAATTGTTATGAAAATATGCATTCAGTACTATGTTTTAACATATGAAAATTTGCCTTGCTACTGATAGTTTATTTGAAAATATAAGGCTTAACTATGCATAAATGAAAAATTGTTATGACAAATGGTTTTGTATTTCTATAATATTTTCCTATGAAGTGATTCATGCAAGAAATGCATGAATAGTAATTTTTCATGAAATTTGTATTCATACTTGTAAAATATTGCTTCAAGAATCTTACAGATAGGACATATGCAGTCACATTCACTTGAAACATTTTTTTGGTAGGGAATATTTTTTTAGAAAAAAATGTTTTAATAAATGATTTCAAAAAGTGAAGTCTACATACTCTGAAATTGCTCAAATATTTTCATTTTCATCTAAAATAATGATTCTACCAATTTCACAAGTATTAAATCCTTTTTTCATAGGCATATTATTTCAAGCATGCTTCTGTAGTACATACATCTTTAAAACAATAAAATTGTTTATATATATATATATATATATATATAATCATCCACAGACTATTTCACTGTATCACAGCTCATCAATGTGGCTAGACATACAATTGTTTCAAGCTGGGATCGAAACCCATCTAATTTGACATCAGTCAGAGATTCTCACCCTTAAGCCATCAGTGCACACTCCAAAGAATAGGAATTTTTAATGTATTATATACAAGATATAAGCTTTACCAACCACCAGAGGCCTCAATTCATGGTGAAGAGCTTTTAGCATTATATATATATATATAGAAAATTTCACTGGAAAGAAACCATCTTTTTTAAGTGTATGGATCATTATTGTTGCTTTTTTTGTTTTAATCGTTTCGACCCAAGTAAGGCAATAAAGCTACTAAGACACTTTTGATTAGTGAATATGAGAGAATATAAAAAAAACATTATGCAATGAGAACAATAAAAGAAGAGGAATTGAGACAGAAGATAACAATTGACATTGCATTTAAATTTTTGAAGATGACTGGAAAGCTACAAACTGAAGTAGATTGGAACAAGCAAAAAGTGCAAAAGAAAATGTTAGTATAGAACATCCAATTAACATCTAGTTATTTGAACTGTAAAATGGTGAGATCCTCCCGCTAATTAAATTAATAAATCTAGTACCAAAGAGGAAAGTTCATCAGAACAATTACCATAAAAGTATTTATAGAAAAGGTACAAAGGGAAAGTGGCTGAAGATGCTAGTTCAGGAACAATAAAATTGCAAAGTCTTCTTTGTATTTTTTTTTTTTTTTAAGCAATACGCCCCGAGCAAGGCGTGAAGCCACTAGGATGCAGGGGGTTGCAGAAGATTTGGAGCAAGAGTAGATAGGAGTGATAGAAGAAAGGATGAGGAGAGGGATAGTGGATAGATCAAGGTAACTGGAGATGTCGATTGACATTACATTTGAATAGTTGGAGATTATAGCTCTCAGGGAAACAGTAATTGGGAAGGATGTTTCACAGGTGAGACGTGCGAGGTATGAAGCTACTGGAGTAGAAGAGACGGCTACATTTAAAAGTTTCTACAGTGTAAAGATGAGAGCGGGATGCCAGCCTCGTAAGGTGCTTGAATTCATGGAGTCTGGGAACCAGTGAAAGCAGCTTGGTGGAGCAATTACCATGAAAGTATTTGTAGAAAAGACAGGGAGAGGCGACGGTGCGTCTGTGAGAGAGTGTCTGTAGACGAGATGCCAGATCAGGGCCAATTATTCTATCTAGAATTTCTAATTACATAGCAGAAGCACCAGACCTGAGGTGGCAGCAATATCAAATGTATGGAAAAGTGGTAGACTAATAAATAAGTCTGATAGATTCTGGTTAGAAAAATTATCTAGCATGACAAACTGAACCGATTTTCCTAACAGCAGACATAGCAATTGATTCAATATAATCTTTCCATTTCATGTCAGTGGGAAACTTTAGCCTGAGAAGGTGCAATAAATCACTCTTCTGGAGGTTAGAACATTTGTATGTCTATATCTTCCGATGAAGTAATTTATTCAAGAAATGTATGAATAGTACTTTTTTTATGAAATTTGTATAAAACATTAAATGTCTTCTCCAATTTAGCAAGTATGAAATCCTTTTTTCATAGGCTTATTATTTTAAGCATGCTTCTGTAGAAGACAGTAAATTGGTTTACAATATATAATTGCAAAGTGCTTTTACTAGCATTTTGAAAGATTTCACATTTAAAAACATGAAATTTCACAAGAAAGAAACCACATTTTGTGAAGTGTATCATTATTTTCACAGATTTTTTTTTTATAATCATTTTGCCAAAAGCAAAGCAATAAAGCCACTAAGACAGAAGAGGTTAGTAAGTATGAGAGAATATGAGAAACAAAATACATTAAGAAAAGGGAACAGGAATTAATAAAACAAGATAATGCTTGACATTGCATTTAAATTTTTAAAGATCAAAGTTAACTGGAAAGCAAGAAGTGTGGGAGAAGAAACTGTTAGCATAGAACTTATGGTTACATCTAGCCATTTCAACTGTAAAATGATGAGATCTTACTGCCAATCTGGTACTGCACTTAAATTCGTATAGTCTAGTCTTAGCATGGAGGAAAGTAATATTTACCCCCCCCCCCACGAGGGTTACATATGGCACAAGGCCGGGTTTAACGTGGGATTTCCGAGCCAAAAATATTCCCTCTTTGAACCCGCATAAACGGGTTCCGGGGTAGTCAACCACCCCAAACGAGACTCTGGCCTTTGGCGGAGCCTCGTCCGGGTTCCTCTCCACCCGAAAGCAGAGAGTTAGACTGTTACTTACCCCGGAGGAAAGTTCATCAAACTACCATGAAAGTATTTATAGAAAAGCATAGGAAAGGTATGTTGGTGAGAAAGTAACTGAAGCCAAGATGCTAGGTCAGGACCAATAATGTTGCAGACACTTTGGATTTTTTTCAAGAATCTCTAAATATATAACAGAAGCACAAGACCTGATGCGGCAGCAATATTCAATGCATGGTAGACTTATAAACATGTAAGATACATTCTGGCAACAACAATTGTCTGACATGACACAGTGATCCAACTTTCCTAGCATCTGACCTAGCAATTGATTCAATATAATCTTTCCATTTCATTTCAGATCAAAATATTAGCCCAAGAAAACACAATGAGTCACTCTCCTTGTAAAGTATATCTGAACACACACTAAAGAAAATTAAATTTCCTAAGTTTTTTGTAAATTTGTATTCTCTAGAATCATCATTGAAATCCTCTCTGCAAAAAAAAGACACTCCACTAACATAAGATTTATTGGGATATCTTGTTTTTCATGCAAATTTATAATACAGCTCTGAAAAGGACTGTTTTAACATTTAAACAAAATCTTAATTACTTTGTACTCACATATATTATTGACTAGCAGCATAGCCCGGCGTTGCCTGTGCTTGATTCAAAAATCGTACGACTCATACAGTAATCGCTATCACTTGACTTGAAATATTTTTGCCCTTCCTTGCCTTTAAAGGAGTGCCCTTTGCCATGCTGATGTTGCTACATATCTTACTTCTTGCCTATCTCACACTGCGAATTTTTTCTAAGCTCTATACTAAACATTAAATCTGTTATGAAAAGAAGAACTAAACAAAATGAACACAAAATGATCAGCTTTAAAAAAGGACTCGTAACTGGAAAAACCGAATGAAAAAAGAATGTTAACAACAAATACTTTTTCACACCCAACTCAGTTCTGTGGAATCAGAATCAACGTTGAGTTTAAGCAAGCGAATGAGCCAATTGGAGTAAAGAGCCATGTTTTCCCACTTGTGACGAATGCAGCTATTGATTTTTTTTGCATGCTAATTAACATCCGTGTCAGTCAGCTGTTGGCTCTCTCACTGGCCAATTGAATCTTCCTGCCTATTTGTGGCAGCCAGCTATAGGCTCTCACTCTGGCCAGTACAAAATGGCCACAAACTACATGAAAATTGCTGTAGAAGCATGAAAAAAATCAATTATTTCCACTAGCCTTCCCGCTAACTTGGAGCATGTGCATGTAAATTTTGGTGCAAATCCATCGAAAATTGCGGCCGTGCATTCATTACACACACACACACACACACACACACACACACACACACATCCTGACTTTTATAGATAGAGATGAAATATTAGGTTATTCAAATGAAAATTTGATGATTATGACATGAATTTGAAATTGCCGTTAAAAATTTATGACATTGTGACCTCAAAGAAATAGGAAATACATTTTTAATCTTATGCTGATTTCCAAATATAATGCACTTGTCTAGGTTTTGAATATCATACTAAAGTGGGGAGTACACTTCAGTGATTGTGGCTTGTCATTGGTGCGAGCAAATTTACTGGTTCATTTCCGTCAAAGGAAAATGTCGTCTAGTGAATTTCATTTGTTGTGTACCGGAAAGAAAATATTAGGTTTGGTGCAAAAATAATGACGGTTTTTGACGTGATTTTTAACGTCAAAAACCGTCATTATTTTTGCACCAACCTAATAACAGGCTTTGTTGGTCTGAGCAAAATTTCGAGTGCCCCGTTTGTACAGTGTCGGGCAATCTTGCTGAAAAAGGCGTAAATGTGCCAACAAAAGAAACAATGCTGTTGAAAAATTATCAACAATTTAAAGGTGAAATCTAAAAAAAAATTGTATAACACCTGTGTAGCTATTTTGTCCTAATCACCCCATTTTCTACACTTAAGGCACTCAGAGAAATCTATTTGTTAAGTAATAATGGTAGTGCTAACATCTTTGCAGTGAATAAATTCTACGGTGGATTTTCTCTAATGTCCAATGAAAAGCGAGGCAGTAGAGTGGCTTCTCTGGATAACTCTGTTGAACTCTGCTGATTCTTGCTATATGCATACTCTGTTTATATAGACTTCCGTCTGAGAATAGATATGATTTATAAAGTTTGTGAATCAGTCTTTTCACAGAGTTCAGATTTAAAAATACACATTCGAACACACACTGGAGAGAAACTGTCGAACAATCACGTGGTCAAGATAAACACTCAGTTGTGGAGCAAGCTGAGGTAAAAGAAAAGTAATTCAACCTTGAGGAAGAGAGCTATTTATGGTGCAATGGAGCATCTCATTGTGCTAAAGTGGGATAGTCCATTGCTTGGGCTGTGATTGGCTGCTGGTACCTGAGTGGAGGTATTTCTATATAAATACCAGCTTGATTCATCAGTTAGTTTGCAGGGTTTGTATTAAGTTACAACCTGCTTTATTTTTGTCTGCCAGCTGGACGCTAGCTGGGACTCTTACGCCGGTAAGTGCTGTTTATTGTCTTGTTATTCTACATCTCCTTCTCCCCATCGCATGTGGGTAGTGGCCTTTGGGGAGGAATGAGTTCCTTTAAACCTGGCTGGTTGTGTGGAAGTAGTCTGGACAATGCCCGAGGGGGTTTTGTCCGTGTTATTGTAGACGGCTGAGCAGTGTTTGATGTTATTCCAGCGTCGAATGTTTGTGTCACTGGTGTAGGGGTCTCCGGTAAGGCACTAGGTCTTGGAACTGGGATTGTTGGCGTATCCAGTTTCCTGAGAAATCGGCGATTTCGTAAGGTAATTCTACCTGATCCGTCAACTCTGATACGGTATTCGTGGTTGGGGAGGGTTTCAATGACCTGACCTGTTGTGTCCCATCGGCGGGTTGTTGGTCGTTGTAGTGCCACTATTTGTCCTTTTTGAAGGGGATTTAAGGTGTGTGCTGTTCTGTTGTATTGCTCTATGAGACGAGCGTTCCGCCGGGACAGACTTAACTGGCGATTTTGGGCTGCAGTTATCCAATTCGCGTGTGGCTTATAGAGTGTGGGGTGGGATGGTATGTAGTCACGTAGTCGGCGGTGGAGTAGTAGTTGAGCAGGGGATAGCCCAATGTTTTGAATGGGCGTATTCCTGTATTGGAGGATGGCTCTTGCTGCACGGTTATTGTCCAATGATCCTTGTGCTCCTGTGTTGCCATTTACGATTCTCTTGGCCGTTTTGACAGCGAGCTCTGCACGACCATTGGATTGTGGGTAACCAGCAGATGATAACCTGTGTTTAACAGCCCAGTCTTGTAAAAATTGCTTGAATGGAAGAGATGTGAAGGGTGGCCCACCATCACTGCTGAGTTCCTCAGGAGCGCCGTAGGTTTGAAATATGTCTCGGCAAATCGAAATAATTCTTGAGGCAGTCGCTTCTCCGTGGCTCAAGTGGTATAGATTCAGCCAGCCTGTTAACCTGTCAGCGCATGCTAAGTAACCATGGTTCCCAACATGGAAGATGTCCATGACGATTTGCTGAAATGGCCAATCAAGAGATGGTGTCAAATTGATTGGCTCTTTTGGTTGACTCGGGGAAATTTTTGAGCAGAACGTACAACCTGCTCTAATGTTACGAATTGAAGCATTCATCCCGGGCCAATAAACAGATTCATTGGCACGTGCCTTCATGCCAACTTCGCCTTGGTGTGCAGAATGTAGGCTATGTAATACTTTTGCGCGTTGTGAGGTGGGGATAACGATTCTTTGATCTAAGAGCACTAATCCGTCGTCAACACTTAGGCGGTGCCTCACTTCCCAGTATTCGCGAATTTCAGGTGCAGTGAGGATGCGCGTTCTTTGGAATCCATTTTGTATTACTTCAATTAATTTTTTGTATTGCGGGTCGCTGCGTCCCGCCGCGCGGATAACGTCTGGTGAGATGAGCTCCAGGTTGTCGTTTGCACCGAATGTTGCTAATAGGGTTGTTGATTTGACCCAGTCATCCATGTTGTCAGACTCTATGATGTCTGATTGAGAGGGTTCAGCAGTGAATACATTTAGGAGTGCCTGTGATATGTCTGCTGGGTTACGTGAGACAGCATCAGAGGCTCTGTGCTATTTCCCAGGGCAGTACTGAATGGTGAATCTGTACCTGAGTGTTTTCTCCTTTAACCTGAATAATCGGGGGTTTTGGATTTTACTAAGGTCTCTATCTCCGAATAATCCTTTTAGTGGTTCATGATCTGTAACCACTATGAGATTCGGGCAACCCATTACAAAAATGCGACACTTTTCCAATGCCCACGCAATTGCTGCTGCCTCGCCTTCAATAGGTGCATATCTGCGTTCAGCATCAATGCAGAATCTGCTACCAGCAAATATCAGTCAGACGCCAACCTTCAGGGCAGTAAACTGGAGCTTTGTCAGTGGTGCATGAGCAATACTTCTGTAGAAGTAGGAAGCCCATTCCATCTTTGCTCCAATCTGGGGCAAGGCAGGTTATTCGTTCTTTTTGAAATGTTGCGATGCCTTTTCGGACTAAGTCAACTATTACCTTCTTTGACTGCTGAAATGCATCCTCGAGGCTTTTATTCCATGTAAAGTGAGAGTCTCGTTTTACGAGATCACGAAATGGAAGCATGACTGGGCTCGGTGAGTATGCCCAAGCGACTTGATTGACCAGACCAAACCATGATCTGGCATCGGTGAGCGTTTTTGGTATTGGGAAGCTTAATATTGCCTCCAGCATGGATTTAGAAGGGGTTACACCAGAGGATGTTATCTGGAGGCCACCAAACTGCACTGTGTCTTGCAAAATTGGAATTTTTCTCTATTTAGTACGATGCCGTTTTTTGCACAATGGAGGAGGAAATCGAAGGTGTGAAAAAAGGCTCCGTCAATGTCAGAGTCATAGAGTAAGGTGTCATCTACGATTTTTACTTTGCGGGGGATGTCTTTTATTACTTCATCATACCTTCGGGTGTAGGCATCTCCAGATGCTAGGTAACCTTGTGGCATCCTCAGGTACATGAACCTTCCCCATTCTGTGATGAAGGTGGTGAGTGGCTGGGACTCTTTATCTAAGGGGATGGAGTGATATCCATCAACAGCATCCAACACTGTTTTCTTTTGTTTAGGTGGCACTTGTAGTGCTAGCTGGAATGGTGACCCTGTATGGTGTGTTTCCCGTTTGCACTGTGAATTCAGGTGTTGGTAGTCTATGGTTCTTCGTGGTTTGCCATTTTTCTTGGCGGTAATTACCATAGTGCTACACCAATCAGTGGGCATGCCGACGGGTACTGGGGTTATGATACCCCTTTTCACATCTTCCCAAGATGTTTATTGTCTTGTTATTCTACAGAAACCATATTTGCGTAAAGTATGTGGATTGGGATTTTCACAGGGTTCAAATTTAAAAATGCACATGAGAACGCACACTGGAGAGAAACCGTATTTGTGTAAAGTATGTGGATTAGCATTTTCACAGAGTTCAAATTTAAAAATGCACATGAGAACACACACTGGAGAGAAACCACATTTCTGTAAAGTATGTGGATCAACATTTTCACTAGGTTCATCTTTAAAAACACATACACGAACACACACAGGAGAGAAGCCATTTTCTTGTAAAGTCTGTGGATCAGCATTTTCCCACAGTTCAAATTTAAAAAAAAAACTTCTGTTATTTAAATTCAGATAGCTCTTCGTGAAGTGCTTTTTAATTTTGGCCTAAATTTTTAAGTTTCCAAAATTTACATTGAAACCAACATGAATATGCCAGATAGGTTGCTAAAAGAACAAACCCTAGAGTGACTGAAAAATCTTGTAGACATTTGGCAAACTCATAAATCATGTCATACCAACTTCCTTGGGGTTATGGAGCTGGGCAGGGGCTGTCAGTTATACTGAATCTTACTCAACCTTACTTAGTTTAATTTAAGTTCAAACTCTTACAATCCCCTCCTTATCAGTATGTTATGTGTTAGTATTTTTCAACCAAATATTTTTTTAATAAGATTCCAATCCATTTAACCACTCTCCCATATTTTTCTCCTTCTGATATTTCTTTATGATGCAGGGATATCCGAGGATTCATCAAACAAAAACAGAAAGAAAGAGAGAAGAGGAAAGAGTCTACCAACTGGATGATAATTGTTGAAATTTTCAGGAAGTTGGGTTAAAAAGTTGAAAAACAAAATTAAAAATGAAATGCATTGAAAAATCATGTTTCAAAGTAGTAAGTGAAATCTTGAGCGATTCCAAGGAGAATCAAACCCAAATTTAACTAGACGGAATTCCGTAAGATTGAGCAAAAACAAGACTACCCGTCCTTCCTGTCTTCCTGCCAATGAGAAAGAGACCATTAATGTACCCTCAAAGATGTCAAATAAAAAAAACATGTTGCCAATAAATAAGCCCAGGTGGTCACCGAAATAACATTTAAAGATCATTCTGCGCAAAACTCCAGGAAAAACCATTTGATTTGAATCAGCCACCCAGAACAAAAGTGTTCTTATAATGATAAAGATTAGCCTGACAGGTTCATTCATTTTAATTTCTGTAAGATTCATGAAGAAAAATTTTATATCCGACATTAATTCAGATACTTTGGATACAAGTGATAAAGAAAAATTGATTACTATTTTGGGGTGACTGTAGGCAAAAAAGGCTGTGTGGTCTTATTGACAAGAAAACGCATAAACAGAGGAAAGATAACTTTTTATTTGACCACTAAAGAGATTAGGAATATTTCAGTATTTTTCTTTCCAACCCATGACAATTTTTGAGATTGGCTGATGGGTGGGGGGGGGCATCTGGATAGGCTCTGAGTAAGTCCCTGGATTTGGGAAAACCCAGCAGGAGACAAGCTGATGAAGAAAGATTAATTATTGGAAAATCCCTTTTCACCTACACATTGCGAAAGTTTGGATTTGTCACAGGAATGGTGTGTTAAATGCTGAGAAAGTGGAAGAAGGAAGAGACAGGGATTAGCACTGTCTGTATGGAGTGATGGTGTGAGATGAGACATGAAGGGAGTTGAAGTTAAGGGATGGCTTGATTCCTCTGACCCCTGTCAGACACAGGACGCCATATAAGCTGGAGGTTTGGACAACTTGGAGAATCCCCACACTACTGGTACTAGAATCCACATTGTTTGCCAAGACCTTGTGCGGGCCCTGAAGAACAGAACTTAGAAATTTAAATTACTACTAACACAAGCTGAAAACTCCAAAAGGTGATCCTAGTTTGATTTGATTATAACAATAAGTGGGAAGGGTTAAAAATGCTAAATACAACAAATCCTATTTAAACCAAATCATTGTTACATTTTTAACTGGAGTTAATTCTTTAATCCAAAGAATCATTTTTTTGTGTGTAGCTCCTAGCTGTCAACCTGAACTAATTTCAGTTTGTGAATCAGCAATCTTCTCACTCTCTAAAATCAAAAAGCACAATGTGGCAGAGGAGTGATTGGTCACAGACAGACAAATGCCAGCTAAATTGTGTGGAACCATGCCCATCATCATATTGATACCAGAGACAAACCATCAATGCGTTTACCCATAG
Source organism: Acanthosepion lycidas (assembly GCA_963932145.1). Taxonomy (NCBI): domain Eukaryota; kingdom Metazoa; phylum Mollusca; class Cephalopoda; order Sepiida; family Sepiidae; genus Acanthosepion; species Acanthosepion lycidas. The sequence continues at coordinate 88,553,943 of OZ010575.1, forward strand.
CTGTGGACAAAAAATGGTAGATTCATATCTAATCAGATCAGAATTTGATAAACAAATTATAAAGTATATATAAAGTGGGAGATCAGTTCTATATTACAATCTCTATATAAACTGATCCCTCACTTTGTGCCTACAGTAGTTTCTATACATTTATATTCCAGAGAATGTAAATAAATCTAAGACATGCCTGTGTAGCTAACCAGTATTTGATTCATTTTCTAGGGTTTATCAACTGTTTGCAGGTTATTTAAAGCCAGAAAATTTTTTAGATTGTAAGAATTTGGGAGGAGAGATGATGGTTTAGTGATTCAAGTCTTATTAATTAACCCACAGCTGGGAGGAGAAGAGGTGCATTCATATCTTTCCTAAGGTTATTTACGCATAAGTGAATATAATAACAGGAATTGGAACTCATCTATCAAATTAACAATTCCAAGCCATTATCCACTACACCACCCTCACATCCAAGCTTACCGCACTTGGTATTCCCAACTAGTCACATATCTAGGTACAGACCAGACTCAATACTTACGGGAAGCAGTTTATCAACATGGTGGGGTTGTAAGCCATATTCTGAAGATAGATTTAGATTCCAAATTTACACCATTCTAAAAACTAATGCAATGCAATATTTATCATTGGGCAATTTATAAAGAAATAAATATGAACATTTTTTTTTCATCAATTTATAAATATTTACAAAATTATTAATATATGTGAACCAACTTGTTATGGAGGGGTTTCACAGTGGAGGCTCGTATTTGTACAAAGTCGGTCCTAAAATAGGTTCGACGTACAAAACATTAGGAACTTGATATAATAGGTAATGATGCAGAGAAATCTAGTTGTGGTCGCTGATACTTTAGTATCTGACTAATGGTTGTCCAGCATCGACTGACTGACCAACCCACTGAGCGACGGTATTTAGTCACCCCCCCTTCCCACAAGGGCATCATGTGGCAGAAGGCCGGTTTAAAGAGGGATCTCTGAGCCTGTGGGCTCGGCCAAAAATATGCCCTTTGAACCCGTATAAACAGGTTCAGGGTCGGTTTACCTCCCCGAAAGAGACTCCGCCCTTCAGCATAGCCTTGTTCGGGTTCCTCCCCGCCCGGAGGCAGAGAGTTCAACAGGTCAGCCGGTCGTCTGACTTCAGATTGAACTCAGACCGACCCACTGAGTGACGATATTCAGTCCCCCCCCCCCACGAGGGCGTCATGTGGCACAAAGCCTTTTTAACGCGGGATCTCCGAGCTCATGAGCTCGGCCAAAAATATGCCCATTGAACCCGTATAAACGGGTTCAGGGTCGGTTTACCTCCCCGAAAGAGAATCCGCCCTTTGGCGTAGCCTCTTTCGGGTTCTTCCTTGCCCGAAGGCAGAGAGTTCAACGGATCAGCCGGTCGTCTGACTTCAGACTGAACTCAGACCGACCCACTGAGCGACTGCCCTTGTTACTCTTACTGCTCCTACTTATTATAGGTGGGAGAGTCTATTAACTATAGAATAGGTGTGTTCCACTATAACACAACTGTAAGGAAATTATTATTGTAACAAAACAATCTAATAAATAAATAGTTTTTAATATTTTTGCTGTAACTACTCAAGAACAAGAAATGTCTAAATTCATTTTCATATGTTTAGGTTTTATTACAATTCTAATTTATTACTTTTTAAAACAATAAAAATTGCCAAAGTGTGAAGGTAGTAAACCTATTCAGCCTTGAACACCACTTTACTGATCATAGAGAAAAATGACATAATGTGCATTGTGTTTTGCTATTGGTTGTCTTATTTTGAAGAGCCAATCAGAAAAGCCGTAATATTCTGATGTCATCGAACATTATACCAACATGTCTGCCTTTTCATGTGCATGTGTTTTGGATAAAAAAAGACCGTTTTTACCATGAAGCATGCAGAGTCTCAACCTGGACTGTCAGGGAAGCAATCAGGGACTAAACATGAATGAAAAGAACTCTACACAGTGCAGCAAGTAATTGATATGTTGAGGATTTATTGAACTAGAGTATGACAATGATAACTCTGATAGTGAAGTGGAATTCGAATCGGATGATTTTGCTACAGATAGAGAATATGGAACTGAGCATGCAGAATCAGCTGATCAAAGGAAACGTGTCTTCACAGATTCTTGTTAGAGAAGTTGTAAGAGAAGATTGAGATGGCTGGAATAGGCTATATGAGTCAAATGACATTGAGTTTGATGATTCTGAATGCAGAGCAAAGAACATTCCAGAAAGTATCAGCAAAAGCTCTCACGCAATTGTTTACATCAACTTATTTCTGGATGACGAGTTCTGGCAAACCAGTGCGCAGATCAGATCAAGGAAGCAAAGCCTGACTACTACTATGGCAAGATATTAAACTGACTGGAGCAGAAGCAAAGGCTTTCCTTCGGTTGAGATTGCAAATTGAAACAACAGAAATCAAGCTTGAATACTGGGAATCGAGTGAGCAGAAGTTTCTGTCAGAAACACTGGGTTTTCCAAAAGTAATGTCAAGAGATAGATTTCTTTCGATCTGAGCTTTTCTTCATGTTATAGATGAAACTGATGCTACAAATGACAAAGCAGTTGTCATCTACAAGGTCAGACCAATGCTAAATTCAATGTTGGAGAAATTCTGATATTATTATATGCCCAGACAACACCTTAGTTTGGGTGAAGCAATAATTCCCCTCAAGAACAGACTTGCCATCAAACAATGCATCAAAGACAAGCCATCCAAATTTGGTGCAAAGTCATTCATGCTCTGTGATGGAGACACTGGATCCATAGTGGAAGCGCAGATCCACATGGGCAAAACAGCACAGGAAATTGATGGAATTGGAGAGATTGGCAACATTGTGTCTCACCTACTGACTTCAGCTAACACCCAGGGAAAGCATTACATCTATGTAATGAACTGATACTACAACAGCATGAATTTGTTCCAGTGCTTGCTGACAATGCAGAATGCTCTTGCCATGACCAACGGAAAGAAATGCTCACAAAGCCTGAAAGTAAAGAAAATGAAAAATCGTGGTCACAGTGACTTTCAATGCAAGGATGGTGTCATAGCAATGGCGTGGAATGAAAGAAAGCCCATCAATTTCCTGTCAGTATGTCATGACCCCCAGAAAATCAGAAGTGCTGAGAGTAGAAACAAAGTGATCCAAATCAAAATGCCTCAGCAGGTCAATGCCTACAAACACATGGTGGGGGAGGGGTTCGAGGACTGACAAAAATGACCAGATGATATGTCTGTACAAGACACACTGTCATCACCACTGGCCAAGATGACTTCATCAAGTTTGTCATATAAGACATCTACAATGAATATGCATTGTCGCAGGCTACTTTCCCCCAGCAAGTCAAGTCCCTCAGCTTCAAAAAGTTCCTAGATCAATACTGTGTGGATCTGGTAGGTGCATTCTGGCCAGCTGCAGTGCACAGGCAGTTAATGCTGATGCTCAGGAATGCCTGCAAAATGTTAGCCTCCACCTCCCAGAGATACCAGAAGATGCCTCCACTAACAACCTCTATGATATGTGCTCTTATAAATACAATAAATTAAAGCAGAAAAAACCCAACTGTGGCCTACAAAGAGTATCCTGTGAAGGCTGTGAAGTTTTCAGCCCGCTATACAACATACCAGAAGATACCTCCACTAACAACCTCTATGATATGTGCTCTTATAAATACAGTAAATTAAAGCAGAAAAAACCCAACTGTGGCCTACAAAGACTATCCTGTCAAGGCTGTGAAGTCTTCAATCTGCTGCACAACATGCCAGTGCTTCTTGGGCATCAAGAGAGGCATCACCTGCTGGGTAGACTAACGCACAAAGATCTGGCGATAAAGTGGAGGCATGCAATCATACTCTCACCTTGCTAAGTATAATGCTTATATTTTTTGTAACTATTTTTATATCTACTGTGAGACATTATATACCAATTATTTATGAATTTTGACTCAGGAGTTCAAGCCGAAGGTTTAAAATTGTTCAGAAACACAGGGCTCAAAGGGTTAAAAATAAAAGTGGTTTCATCGGAAAAAAACATCTTTTTGACACTGTTTTTTTGCAGGCACATTTGTCCATGTTTGACCAAATCCCTTTGTAAACCATGTGCTTTATATACTGACTAATAATAAGGTAAACAAAAAATTAAGTTGTGTACAAACAACGGAAAAACATTTTCTAAGGGACAGTGATGTAAAATCATATTCAAAAATATCTATGCATTTTTTATTGAAATCTATAATTTGTAATCTTCATCAAAAGAAAAATTGTCAAAACTGAAGATACTGTTTGTTCAGGAGTTATAAACTACAAGTTTGATTGATTTGATGAGTTGTGAAGAAGAGTTCATATTTGATCTTGTTTTTGTTGCTTGTTACATACAGGAATATGTAAAAGTATGAAAGCTCTCATGCAATTGATTCAGTTAAGTCATATGTGATACACGTTTAGGCAATCATATATCTTTCGATACATGACTGACAAGGCAGATTTTTTCTCACGGTAGGTTGCCATTTCTTTCTGCAGTAGACCAGTTGCTATCCAAGGCTGTAGAACCCAGCCTGTCCTACTATTTACCCATAGCTGGGGAGAGAAGAAGAGGATCCATACTGTAATGAAACACAAAATGTATTGATTATACAAAACATATCAATAATAACATATCAATCCCGCAAATATTCAAACTGTTTGCCCCCTGGCATTCACACACTCCTCTAGTTGAGGGTGGACACTCATGCACACTTTGGTACAAAGTTCTTTGCAGCATCAATTTCCTAGCAAGCCTCCAGTATGAACTAAATCATAGTAAAAAACAGAATCTGGCTTGCATGCAAAAATCCTACCTTTAATGAATTCTCTTATTAAATGAATCCTAGAACTAGTATTATATATAGATTTTCTAAGCCTAGCTTAGATGTGGCACAAAGCCAAAAGTATGGGGCACCTAGTGAGGATCAAACTCACTATTCAGTCATAACTGTTTTAGCAAGACAAGCTTGCTAACCATTACACCACGCCAAAACAGCTGATGATTTTCTAAGCTCAATTTAGATGTGGCACATGGCCAAGTGTGTGGAGCACCCAGTGAGGATTGAACTCACTATTCAGTCATAACCATTACATCACTCCAAGGTGCCCAGAAACAATTTCCTAGCAAGCCTCCAGTATGAACTGAATCATGGTAAAAACAGAGTGTGGCTTGCATACAAAAATCCTATCCTTTAGTGAATTCAAGTATTAAATGAATCCTAGAACCAGTTTTATATATTGATTTTCTAAGCCTAGCTAAGATGTGCCACAAGGCCGAAAGTATAGGGCGCCCAGTGAGGATCAAACTCTTCAGTCATAACTGTTTTAGCGAGACAAGCTTGCTAACCATTACACCATGCAAAGCGCCCAATGATTTTCTAAGCTTAGCCTAGATGTGGTACACATCCGAGTGTGTGGAGCACCCAGTGAGGATCAAACTCACTATTCAGTCATAACTGTTTTAGCAAGACAAGCTTGCTAACCATTACACCATGCCGAAGTGCCCAATGATTTTCTAAGCTTAGCTTAGATGTGGCACACATCCAAGTGTGTGGAGCACCCAGTGAGGATCAAACTCACTATTCAGTCATAACTGTTTTAGCAAGACAAGCTTGCTAACCATTACACCATGCCGAAGTGCCCAATGATTTTCTAAGCTTAGCTTAGATGTGGCACACATCCGAGGGTGTGGAGCACCCAGTGAGGATCAAACTCACTATTCAGTTCTTTTCAACATCAATTTCCTAGCAAGCCTCCAGTATGAACTGAATCATGATAAAAACAGAATGTGGCTTGCATACAAAAATCCTATTGATTTCAAATATTAAATTAATCCTAGAAAAAGTTTTATAATACTGGTAATTTTGGTATAATACTTACAGTATACCTACTTTTGCGTAATTCTTATTCTGTTTTGCTCTTCTGAGTAGCACGTTCATCTAGGCTGTTATGCTTGCAACAATTTGGCCCTTCCCTACATGCAAGCTATCAATCTGCTATTAGGTGACATGTCACTGACATATATTGCTAACCACCCACTGTCAGACTTCCTGCGTGTTCATCTTGGCAATGTTACCACTGGCAGACCACTAAAGGCCTACCAGTGGCGTCCACCAGAGGTTTCTCTTCTGGGCCCTTAATCTGCTTTCAATGGATTAAATTTTGGCACCAGTTCAACTTGGTAGATGATTTGAGACCATCTTTTGCGGCCAACAGGCTTCATCTGCTTTAGTATCACTCTTCACTCCTTTCTGCTTTGAAATCTGATTATATTCTGTTGGCCAGTTGTTTTATATAGGGTATCTGGAGGCTCCAGACAGACTTAAACTTCAAAATTTACAAAGGCATGAGCCGATGTCCCTGATTGGACAGTAAATAAAATAATACATATTTTTTGAATTTAAAAAAAAAAGAATCTGCAACAGTCCACCTGCGCAGAAATAATTTTGGCGATTCTTTAACTGCTAATTTCAAAAACAGAAATTTCCAAGATAAATTTTTATAATCTAGGTTTCTTTAAAATACACTTCTCTAAAATGTATGTGCAAGAGACAAACCAAGACAATTATATTTTTTTGAAGCGTTGAGTTGTAGGCCTCTGCGTTGGTGTTTATTACAATGTTTCGGCATTTCTTCTTCTTTTTGGAATGTCAAACTTAACTCTTTATTTGTTTCACTCGGTTATGTGCCATGCGTGATACATGCTTAGGCGATCATGTATCTTTCGATGCATGACTGACGAGACAGATTTTTTTTCCCGCAATAGGTTGCCATTCTTTCTGCAGTAGACCAGTTGCCATCCAAGGCTGTAGAACCCGGTCTGTTTTGCTATTTAACCATAGCTGAGGGGAGAAGATGAGAATTCATACCTTTCCTCAAGGGTATTAGCATGTAAGTGAATGTAATGGATTCAAGTGGAATTCGAACTTGGCTCTTCGATTCCTCAATCCGAACCACTATCCATTCCTCCACCATGCCTCCTCTCTTTATTTGTTTACAATTTTTAATTACTTATTTTAATTATTTTACACTACTAAAATATAAAAATTTGTTTCTTCCACTGAACTTTTTCAGCACTACCAGGGATTGAACTCACAACTGTCAAGGAGCCAAATATATTTTAATTAATGCTTTTATCCACTCTTGAAAAATATTGTGGTGAAATTCTGATGTCTTAAATCTAATGTCTGTACTCTGGTAAAATGTTATTTTTCAAATTTTTGTAGGGACTTTTCTTTCTTAATCAGAGGCTCCAAGATGGTATTCTTCTCTATGCTAGAGCTACTGAGTAGGTTTTCAGTGTGTAACATATGTGCTGACTCTTTTAGCAATCATGCCCTTCCATGTTTTCTATTATTTACATGTGGTCTATTGTATTTGTTATATAGGAATAAAGTGTCACTGTTGACACTTGAGTTTGAACATAGATCGCCAGTGAGCCAACACAGGTGATCCCATTATTAAATTAAGTAGACCATGTGACCATAGAGGAAACGCATAAGTAGGAAGTTGATGTCTATTAGGTTGGTGCAAAAATAATGACGTAATAATGTCTTTTTTTTATGTATTTTTTAATGTCAAAAAATAACATTATTACGTCATTATTTTTGCACCAACCTAATAGATTGATCTGCTTTTCTACTCTTACTATAGTGACCGCTATTCTCTATTCGATTCACTATACTTTTTCTCTATACAGATCACTATTCAAACAAGTATTATTGAGCAAGTACTATTAGTGCGAGATTATTTGAAAGCATCTGACACCAGCCTTGATCAACGGCATACTATAGTTGCATCTGCAATTACAATGTCTCTACTACAACAAGCATTACAAAAGTAACAACGAGTATTCGTTGGCATCACAAAATTGGTAACGAGCATCAAAACAGTATTCATTTGGTTGTTATTATCACAATGTTTTCGTGAGAACAGTCTGCATGTACATAATGATTACTCCTTATCCTAGAAATTCAGACAGAAATTGTTCTGTTAGGATTGATGATTACCTTTTTCCTTCCATATATGATCAGTTATGTCTGATGTCATTCCAGACGCCAGCTTTTTAGTGTTGTTACGCACTCACTTTTAGTGGTCAGCTGGTTCCCAATCTCTATCTTATTCCTCAACTTCATGGAATAGAATACACACAGTTCCTGGTTATTATTTGAATGGCTTTTGAATACGATTCTGGAATAAATCTGCTTCCATTTGGCTATAATGTAAATAGGAAGATAGATTAGGTTGGTAGGTAGTCTAGGAAATGAACTTCTGAATAGAAAATCATAGCAGTCTGTTTCCAAATAAGTCAAATACATATAAAGAAAATGGTAGCTGTGGAGAGCCATGAGCTATATCTTGAATTTTTTTTTAAATTGAAAATGTTTTGCTATTTCTTTCACTGTGTCATCCTATACAATTTTTCTTGCCAAAATCTAATAATGCTTTTTTGTAATTGTATAATGAAACCTTTTGCAATAAATAATAAATTTAGTTTATTTAAACCAAACACTGATTTACTGACGGGTAAAGTATTAGAGATTTGTTTCAAAGCATGAAATTTACACAGTCCAAGTTTTAAATGATTTTCTTTTGAAAAATAACTAAGAATTTGTGAACAGAAATCTCTTAAATATTTTAAGAAACCTAGAAAGAAAAAGAAGCAAGCAAATGTATATTAAATTACAAAGAAACACAAATATCAGATAACAAAACACATTTATTATCAACTGTCCATTTTCTAAAATGACACCAGAATTTATATCCCATCAAGTTGGTAAAAGTTGCAAGAACAAACTTTTTAAACAATTCATTGATTATAGAATTTGTATTTAAGACATTGTAAAGAGACTTGAACATATATTATAATCTTTGTTATTGCAAATATTTTTTTAAATATCATTGCATTGAATATTTGAATTCATTCAAAAAAAATAATGCTACTTGAATTTTCATTCTATGTGGTAAAATTCTATGTTCACATTCTTTTCAAATTAGAGATTTTTGAGTAGACCAAAAAAAACTTCTAAAAAAAATAAAGTTTGAGATTGGTTATCAAGTTGTCATTTTGTAGTAAAAATGTAGAACAACACACCCTATAAAAATAGAGTTACACACCCTATAAAAATACAAAGCTTTACACCTCACAAAAATAATTTCATACCAAGACTAATCTTGTTGATTTTCAACATGTGACTCATGTATAAATGTAGATCGAAAACATTCTTACGCCTGTGTTTTATCTCCATTGTGTGTGCGATTTCTCTATAGGTCTTTCCAAACTTGGAATTCTTTTGAATGTCGTTCCATACACTTCACCAAAACACAGAATCACAAAATCTGCATCAGCTGAATAAGATCCCCATATTTCCAAAGGTCTGAACTTTAATGTGTACTTGAATATTTCTTTCTTTTTTTAAATTAAAACAGTGTGAAAATGCTAGAGTGGGCTTTCTCTCCTGTGTTCATTCTCATATGGATTTTTGAAAAAAACATTCACAAAAGGCGGTTCTTAACACAAGAAAAATGGTTTCTCTCTTTCTCTTGTGCATGACCACAAATGTTGAACCAATGTTGAATTTCAAGAAAAATGGGATCCATATGGTTTTTCTCCAGTGTGTATTTGTTTATGGTGTACCAAATATGACTTTTGTGTAAAGGAAGATCCACACTCTTCACAAGAGTATGGCTTCTCTCCAGTGTGTGTTCGCATATGTTTCACCAAATTAGATCTCACTGAGGAAGAATAGCCACATAGTTCACAAGAGTATGGTTTCTCTCCAGTGTGTGTTCGCATGTGCTTCACTAGACTTGATTTTACTGAAAAAGAATAGTCACATATGTCACAAGAGTATGGCTTCTCTCCGGTGTGTGTTCGCATATGTTTTACTAAACTTGATTTTATTGAACAGGAATAGCTGCACACTTCACAGGCATAAGGTTTTTCTCCTGTGTGTATTTGTGTATGTTCTACTAAATGTGCCTTTCGTGAAAATGAAGATCCACACACCTCACATGAATAAGGTTTCTCTCCAGTGTGTGTTCGGACATGCTGTGCCAAATCTGATTTTTGTGGAAATGAAACTCCACACACTTCACAAGAATATGGTTTCTCTCCTGTGTGTGTTCGCATATGTTTTACCAAGAATGACCAGAATAAAAATGCTGCTCCACATACATCACAAGAATATCGTTTCTCTTCGGTGTGTCCTCGCATATGAGTTTTTAAAGCCCGACTGCTTGACAAATGAGATCCACAAATTTCACAGCAAAATTTTTTCTCTTTAATAGACGTCTTGTGATCCATGTTTTCTGATGTAAAGTCACCATTAAAAATTTGATTTATTTAAATTCACTATTTGTGGAAAAGTTTTTTAAAAGTAGAAATATTTTTCATTTAAAAGCACCTGGAAAAAGAAAAAAAATATATGTAAATTTTAAAAACAATCAATTCAGTAAATAAAATTAACTCAACATATATTTCCTTAAATAAATTAAATTTAAAAAAGCAGACAAATACTTATATAGGATATGCACTGTTCTAGTTCCGTAACCATTATATGTTTATATGACTGGTAACATAATTTAAGGTCTTTTTTTGGTAATTTAAGTTCCGTTAACCCAGTGGTGGGTATTTTTCCCAGTATATATATTCCGAGTGCAAAATAATTTCACTTACATCTGTTGGTATTTTATGTTCAACAAACATAAGTTCTAGCTATTTGCACATAATTTTTTAATTTTCCTGATGAAAACTTTGAAGCTTTTTTTAATTATAAAAAGTGGAAATATTTTTTGTTTCCTAAGTTATAAGATGTTTATTCAAATGAAGTTTTAATAATGCTTCTAGAGAAGAAGATTGTCATGACATACATATATGCACATACATACACACCCATACATACACACATGCACAGGCACATACATACGTGCGCACATTCACATACATGCAGACATACATATATACATGCACACATACATACATGCAGGTGCATACATGAACATACATGCACATATATATACACGCACACATGTAGATACATACAGTAGCGTCCAAAACTAAGGGACAAAATTTTAAAACCTATTTGTTAGAAATAACAACTGTGAAAAGCTGAAATTTTGACAACTGGTAGTCGTTATCATCCATAATAACATACTAAAATTTGAATCATTTGCAAAGGATAGAAAAAGAATTATAACAATTATTTATTTATTTTCAAAATAGGATCGTCCAAAAGTAAGGGACAAAATTGAGAAAAACAATGTAAACAGTATGCTATATTCAAATTTTTTGATATCCTCTAAAGAATAAGTCTTACTTAGTCATTTGTAAACGTTGCATCAGCCGGCACCATGGCGAAACGCCAAAAACTTGATTACTCTGTGAGACAAGCTATTGTGAAGCTACACAAGGAAAAGCACACCATTAGAGAGATTTCAGAGAAAGTGAAACGTTCCAAGAGTGTTGTAGGCAGGGTTGTTAAATCCTACGCGTAGAATTAGTCAACTGCTAGAAGTGAGTCAAATGAATTCCACAATGAATCTCCAACTGCAGACCAACATACAGTATTTACTACTGTATTTATGTGAAGGGGGACATACCCATTATTGTCCGTAGGTATGCTCCAACAGTTTATTAACAAGAATAATTTTATCTTTACAACATTCTAAAAACTAATACAATTAAAACTGATGCAATACAATATTCATCATTTACTAATTTATAAAGAAATAAATATGAAGACAATTTTTTATTCATCAATTTATAAACATTTACTAAATTATCAAAATATGTGAACCAACTATGAGGAAATTATTATTATTTACTATTTTATCAAATTCAGATCAACTGACAATTCAGTCAGTTATGTACCATGCGTGATACATGCTTAGGCGATCATGTATCTTTCAATACATGACTGATGAGGCAGATTTTTTCCCACAGTAGGTTGCCATTTCTTGTGTAAATAATCTAATAAATCATGTTTTATATTTTTACTGTCAATCTTCATGAACGAAGATTCACTTTCATATGTTTTAGTTTTATTACAATTCTAATCACCAGTTTTTAAAACAATAAACATTGCCAAGGAGTGAAGGTAATTAAAATAATAGGTGTGTCAAGGGGAAAAAAATCCTTTTAACACACCATTTTTTTGTGCACACATCAAGTTTAAAGACTGCCAAAAAATTTTTAGACTAAAAATGCTTTTATTGATAGATTCAGTCTATATAAGATAGGCTTGCCTATTATCTGTTTCATACTCCTACTCGGTCTTTTGAACAGGAATAGAGGTTTATCCCTTGTTCCCTGTTTAGGATTGGGTGCCCAGTTCTGAACAATCAAGAGTGTGAGACTCACCTTTGCAAGGAGGTTCCCAACTAGCATCCAATTGGCTGACAAAAATAAACTGGGTTGTAACTCAATATATGTCCCTCTGTTGAATAAAGTTACAGGGTGGATATTGTGCTGGATATTTATTGAGCACAATATACACACTGGAATCATCAGTCAATCAGACCTTACAGAATAGTCTTGCCCAGGTAACAGAATGGAATCTTCCAGGCTATTATATAAACCACCTACCAATTTGCCCAGCAGGCTGGTGTCAGACTCAACTTCAATTACAGTCAAGTACTGTATGTTGCTATTACTTAACACTACAGGTTTCTTCTAAAGTTTACTTCAACTCTATATTTCTAATGTCTCTGTTAATATTATTAACTAATTAAATATTGCCCTCTTCAAGTTAGCTGTTATCTTTCCTACATAGTCCCAAGAACTTCTTGCCCTTTTTTACATTAATAAAACTCCACACAGTAATTCTCTACCTTGAGTGGCTCTCAGGCCTTATATTGGGTAAATAATAGTAAATAAAAGAAAAAAATTATATAATTAAAAAAATTCAACTTTCGACAAAAAATAATATTTGTCAAAAAAAAAAAAAAAAGAAAAAAAAAAAAGCTAATGAAAAAGTGCTCAAAAACGAAAATGTAGAGCAATTTAAGATACAAAAATATTTGGAAAACCAAACTTCTTGCTACCATAGCAGGAAGGTTGGTTTTCTAAATATTTTTTTAAATAATCCAGATAGGTTGTTAAGAGAATCTATTTTTATGAATGAAACTTTTCTGAGTTCTGTGTCATTTAATATTTGCGGATGACTTCACAAGTGGAGGTCTTTCATCCAGGTATTCATATGCATTGGTTGGTGCCAAAATTAAGTGAGTTGGCTGGGAAAAGTCAGTTGTTGCCGAAATCTGCTTAGACCGTTGGCTATCTTTCATTGACCTACATAGAAGCTATAGCACAAAACCTAACTCCTGATTGAAGTATTTTTCTAACTTCTAGTCACTAAGCCTGCATGTTTTGTTTTTTTTCATTTTATTTTAGCAACTGACCAAATCACTGAAATTATAAAACCTTTTTTGTTTATTATAAAAACTTAATGAGTCTTCTTGTGTTTCCTTTTACTTCTCTTTATCTAATTCTTTAGTTTTGTCACATACATGACGGGTACAAAACTTTATTATTGCTATAAAAACGAACAAGTTAAAATATGTGTAAAATAATATACAATTTTTTTCGTCAAGTTTGGCGTCTTTCTCATCATGCTATGGATGCTTTTTTTTAGCGATCTCATGGAGTTACTTAATTTAATAATCCTTCGGTCTTTTTCCTAATGACAAAGAAATCTTTGTTTTATCATGTAATATGCTAATTTTTTTTTTTTTTTTTTTTTTTAGCGAATCTTTGGAGGTTTCTACAAAAAAATGTTACTAAGGGTCCAATTTATCGATCCTCGCCTACCTTTAAAAAAAGAATAACTTCCTGAAGAAATTGTCATAGTAATTCAAAGCGTGTAAAAATACATAGGAAAAATATTGTTTCTACAAAAATATATTTTATCTTCTTACTGCTGTTTGTGCAAGTTTGGGGGTCTACTTTTGCTTCTGTAAAAAAAAAAAAAAAAAAAAAAAAAAAAGCTGTTTTTAGTGAAGGCGTATCTGAACGCCAAACATTGCAAATAAATAAATCAACCTATCTTGAATATTTATGTTCAGCTGAAAATAGCAAATCTGAAACAAAAATCTAATTTAAAAATAAAACGATAAGAATTTTTTATGACCTTTTTTTTTTAGCTTTGCTGGGAGACAATAATTCAATATATCAAAGAAAATTTTAAGTTGAGTCATGTTAAGTAGGAGTTAAAACAGTCCTTAAATTTTACTTAAAAATGTTACAAAAAGTGTGGAAAATTTTCTAGTTGCTGAATCTGATATTTCGAAAGGGCGTCCAAATATTCAGAAAGACTGTTTTTAGTTTTAGTGTAAACACTAAAACAGTCATCAGATACAAAGGAGTAATAAACAATGTTTTATACTTTTCCCTTGACTTTACTCTTAGTCTTCTTACGTCTTGTAATTCATAGCCGATTGTGTGTAGTTATATTTTTTTCTTCGACTTCAGACAAAAAAAAAACAAAAACTGTCTTTGTTTTTTTCGGGTACTTACTTATTCTTTGAGAATTTGATTCAATTGACAGTTGATCGACATAATAAATGTCTGTATATTGGCCATTCCATTCATGATGTCAGAGTCAAAAAGAATGAAACAAGGAAAACAAACAGTATATAAAAGAATGGAAAAACACGACCCAAACGTTAAATTAATTTTAGGAAAATATTTTGTCTGAGGACAAAGAATAAAAAAAAAAAAAAAGAGAGAGAGAGAGAGAGATTAAAAAAACGGTGTTCAATATAATCTCGTTCCTTTTGTAAAAAGATAAACTAAGCATTTATATAGTATACTCCTTTTTTTTTAGATTTTTTAAAACAATATGAAAATTTTCTTTGTAATTAATTCAAAAACTATACTTTAAACAATCATTATACATAACATTTATGGTTAAAAAGAAATAAGAAAATTAGATTATTTTTATTTTAAACAATTCTGCAACCAGTAAGTTTACTTTTCTTTCTTCACATTTTTTTTGAATAATTAAAAATTTAAATTCAAAGAATGTCCAACTTTTTTTTAATTATCTATTTTTGTTTTACAAATACTGACAGTGACACTTATTAATTAAAGTAACAAGCGTTGAATTTAAATAATTATATTTTATCTTTTTTTTTTACTTATAAAAATAATAACTAAAATAGATTATTATATTGTATTTGTATTCCAAACATTTTTTGTAGTTCAATTTTCAATTCCTAAAAAAAAATATGGCAAAGATAGGCTCTCTAGTTCCTTAGGTATTAATTTGGTGCAAAAATAATGACGTAATGTCGTTTTTTGACGTATTTTTAACGCCAAAAAACGACATTGTTACGTCATTATTTTTGCACCAATCTAATACTTCCACGGACACTTAAAAAAAAGCCAAAAAAGAAAAATCTTTGAAAAATATAATACAATCTATTCTAAACATTTTTTTCAAAGAAAAATAGTTACTTTAAATTAAAAATTAATTGCTTATACATTTTACATATTACTTACTTTTTACAAAAACAAAAAAATTCCCAATCAAGGTTTGTCCTTCTTCTTTTATGTGACATATCCCTTCAGGACTTAGGCCCTCCACATCTTCCTGTAGATCTTAATTAGTTTTACTTTTGTCTTTTTGTTATTAATCCCAGACTCTGTTCTCCTATTTGCTCAAACCTATGTCACATGTTGTTTTCCTGTCCCTCTTTCCATCTTGTGAGAATCAGATTTTCCAAGCTTTATTTCCTCATTACACATAGCAGAAATTTCAACTGCCTCTTCCTGATGCTAAGTCTAAGTTTCCTCTTTGTTTACATTCTCTCCAAAACTTCATTGTTGCTCATATGTTCGGCCATGGTATCCTTAGCATCCTCCTCGTCTACAGTCACTTTCTAAATTGCTAAAAATGAGTTCACAACGCTTGTATCATTACTGTGTAGTGTGTAGTGTAGCGAAGTACAAAGTTAGAATCTCAAATGACTTCGCTGTAATTCAAGCTAAAATATCAACGAAACAACTCACTCACCAACTTCTGCAACTTACTAAAAAAACTATTCAATTTACGTTATTGAATCTTACTAAAACTTAATTACAAACAATTACGAACAATACTTTCAACTACGAGCAACGAAAACAAATTAGACATTACGGAACATTCACTCCTCCAACTTCTTTGAAGCTAAAAGTTTATCAACATATTTTCAGCTTTACAAGATTCTTTAAACTCTCTTTCAGTGAACATTTTGAGCGACAAGATAATTCATCTTTTTGTGAGCCCAGGTAAAAAAATACTTTATTAGTATAGACTTTAGCCCAGTCAAAGGGAAGTAACTCATATTAATAGTTATTGTAAAAGTAAAACTGTTGTCATTTATAAATATTGTACCTGTTCAGAAAGTTATTTTCTTGTGTTCTTTCTCTTGTTTGCTTTTTGTTTTCTTACACATTCGTAAAGTAAAAAAAATGTGTGGGTTGATTTATGCCGTCAATACCACTACAAAGTAATTCCTTTGTCTTTAACTGTATTTCTAATATTATTATAATTCAAAATATGAGTATCAAGTTCATTAGAGAAATTTAAGTGAATATAAAGAGTGTAAATCAGTGTTTGGTATGCTAAAGTAAACAGATAAAAAATACTATCAGCATGAATAGATTAGTCAAAAACTTTGAATAATTTTTGGTGGCCCTGAAAAGGGTGTTAATTTTTTTTTATGTCAAGGGACATAATTAAAAATTTTATTTTTTTGATCATCCACAGAATAAAAATATCGAACAGTTGGAAAATAAATTAAATTATTTTAAATAATGTTTACACTTGTGAAACTGACATTAAACTTTATCCTTTTCATTATTTTATATCAGCTGTATCTGCAAGAACCAAGATCTAAAGAAGTTTTAAATTGTGCTATAAAAATAAATGTCAATTTCTCACAAACAGAAAAATCAGACATTTTTCTCTGTGGAATATACAGTATATTTTACTAAAAGTAAAATTAAGTACCAGCGACTCTCCATAAAAAAAATAAATAAATAAAAAAAAATTGAGTTTTCCTGAAATCTTTTCCTAAGATTTCGGATTATATTTTTTATGTTCACACTCGATATTAATTTTTTTTTTTTTAAAGGCATAACACCTTCTGGGATTTCACTTCATAAAAATGTAAAAATCAGGAACATCCATAATTCATTCATACATATTAGCCACAAGTTAATTAAAAGATAAGGAGTATAACTGAAACTTAAAATTAATTCAATATAAATTTCAGTAATAATCCAACAATAACATTATAACACAGTATGTGTCCTGATACCACGGTAGAACACCTCTATTGTTTCATTATCCCCTTCTTGTTCATTTTCTTTTTAATTTAGGTACATTTTATATTAGTAACTGTTTTTTATTACTTTGTATTTAGCCTGTCGTGTAGTAGTTACCAGTGTTGGCATGATAAAGCACAAAATCAAACCACATGGTTGCCTTTCTGCATGACTGCGTCATTTAAAAGGTACCTATTCAGAGTGGTATTTTGATGCCTCTTTTATTTTTGTCCCCTCTTTCTTTAGTTTAATTACCCCTCTCCTTACTTGTTAAGTGATCTGAGATGTCAGTTCTCTGTTGGACGTGGGACATTGTTCATATTTTGAGTGTGCTTTTCATATTTGTTGATATGTTTGAATGAGTGTGTGCTTGAGTGAGTGTTTCGACAAATGACTGTTTAAGTTACTTAGTCCCACATTAATTTCATCCAGTCAGCTGATGTTTCTGCCACAATTAAGGATTGGGGGGGGGTATTATGAACATTATTTTGCTTAGTTTCTTGTCAATTGGTTTACGGTATATTGTAAATACACATTTAGGTTAGAATTTTAAATTGTTGCTTTTATTCCCTTCCCACTATAGACAAAAAATTCCACAGATGGAGACTAGTTAGGACTTCATAGAGATTCTGAGGTATTATGATGGATGTAATAAAAATGGTAAGTAAGAATGTGTTGTTTTGGTGTAAGGAATAGTGGTATGTTTAGGTCAGTAATTGGGTCTAGCTAAGTTTAATTATAAGACAGATGACCAGCCTTCCTCATCCTCCCTTTTGGCCTTTGTTTCTGTATTTCTGCAGAATAAATATCACTTTAATATCCTCTTAGATCTATAAGCCCCCCTCCAAACCATAACATTGCTGGTATGTAACTTTTTAAAAATTTCTCTCTAAGAATTAGTCTCTTTTAAATGTCTTATTATTATTCAAATATTTATTTAAGGTAGCCACTTTGTATTCATTTATCTTACTGCTGTACTTTCTGATATAGAACCCCTTTCACTGTGGGCTGACTGCACACAACAATTTCATGTAACTTTCTTCCTTTCTGTAGATTTATTATTGTAAACTTGATAGCATATTCCTATAAGCAAATTACTTGCAACCTTCTTTACACATTCAGACCCACGGTCTCACAGCTATGTTCAGCATTTTGGCCTCTTTTGTCATGTTTCTTCTTTCTGTTCCATTTTACCTTTTTAGTTGTTTTCTTTAAAGTTTGTATTTATTTCTTCTTCAAGTCTTACCCTTTTGGCTTTCGATAAACCTGCTGAGGAACAGGGTTTTCTCTTCAGAGTTTTGATTACTGTAAGACATTTACCTGGCTCTATTGGGAAAACAGTACAGTATGTATGTATATATATATATATATATATAAGTCCTGTAGATCAGTGGTGGACTGGTTTGAGGTGTCAGATTGCCCAATGACAAGTGGGCACATCATAAAAATGCAATAAAGAAACAAACACACACAACAGTTTTAGTAATAAATAAAAAGGAATAAGAACTTTATAAAGTCATCTGCACTTTATGAGGATAATTCAAAAAGTTCTAAGCCTCACCCAGAAGGAGTTGGAGAAACAAGACAGTTTTTCTCTATTTTTCAATATAGTCCCTCATGACACCAAAGTTCTTGGTCCAATGATGCTTAAGCATTGAAATTTGATCACAGAAGAAGGTGGTATACTGGTCCTCCAAAAACTCATCTACAGCACCTATGATCTCCTTGCCAAAAGACACTGCCTGCTTGAACATCTTTCAGGGATGGAGAATCAGAGCGTTCCCCATTTGCTTTGAATCTTTGATTCAAGTTTGAAGTGGTGAACCCAGGTTTCATCTTGAGTTACTAATCTGCAGTGGAAATTCTCAGGGTTAGCCTGGGAGCAAGTCAGAAATGTCCTGCTCTGGTGTCAGCATTCTTGGGACCCATCTTGCAGACAGCTTGCTTATCCCCAAGATCTCAATTAACTAATGCCGATGGACGTAGCTATCTGCTGGACAGTAAGATGTCTGTCACCCAAAACCATGTGGTGAATGGCATCAAGTTGTTCATCAGTGGTTGAGGTCTTTGGACGACCTGACCGAGAACATCTGTGATGTCCCTGTCCTGCTTGAATACCGCAGACTACTTCTTCACAGTTGCACAGGAAGGAAGTCCCCAATAAGTGTCTGTACAATGACATCATGGATTTTCTTGGGTGTGACATATTTCTTTTGCAGATACTTTATGACTCCTTGGGCTTCTGTTCTGTCCATTTTTAAATTTGTCGCATGACTCACCATTGGATGAGCCCAACCACCTATACTGAAATGAAGACAGAAATCTGAATTAGTGTTGTTGTAGAGAAAAAAACTGTAAACTTATAGTAGCAATAAACGCCTGCAATAGGTTCCTTCTGTCTCTTGTCCGCAACACTTGTAGCCAATTCACAGTTCAAACGATAGCCTGTCGTAACAGTCCAACAGGCAATGTAGAAACAACAAATTGGGGTCACAAATTGAACCTTCACTTCTCACCAGCAGAAACATACGTTCATCCACCAAGCTCAGAAAAAAAAATCATTCTTGCGTAAGCAAAAAAAAAAAAAAAATAACGGCTTTTATTCACCAAGCGATTTTTCTGATTGACCATGCCATTCAAGGGAGGAAAGATCATTAGCATTGATTCTGAGACTTAAAGTAGCAGACTGTTTCATTAATCTTCAGCAGATTGCACACAAAACACAAACACTTTTTTGAGGTAGGCGATTCTCTCTTTCACTACAATTAGTTTTTCTTTGTTTTATGAGAAGTGGTCATGCGTTGCCACAAAAAAAAAAGATGTTCAGCTATGACTCTTTTTTTCTGGATGAGGCTTAGAACTATTTAAACGATCTTTGTATCAGTTACTCAAGCCCAATGTGAGAGGATATTTTCAAGGCTAAAGATCATATAGACATGGTTAAGAAATTTGTTGCAAGGAATTGTTAGATAAATCTAACGCAGAAGCAATTATTGGCAGATTTAGACAATCATCTAGTGACATAAATGATTCTTCTTAATACAGTGAACTGCATATAATGCACTATTGTGCTTTTGAATTATCTGTAAATTCTGCAATAAACTACTTAAAAATATCAACCAATTACTTAATTTTAAAAAAAGATAAATAAAAAATTCATTTATAATATTCTGCATTTACATTACGTATCTACTGCCAGTAATATGTACAGAATATCTCCATCTATAAAAGGCAGGATGTGTGTTTGTGTGTGTGTAACGAATGCATAGCCACAATTTTTGAAGGAATTGCACCAAAATTTACATGCACATGCTCCAAGTTAGTGGGAAGGCCAAGACCAACTTTGCATTTCCCAACTTCTATCGATAGTGGAAATAATCGATTTTTTCATGCTTCTACGACAGTTTTCATGTAGTTTGCGGCCATTTTCTACTGGCCAGAGTGAGAGCCAATAGCTGGCTGCCACGAATAGGCAGGAAGATTCTATTGGCCAGCGTGAAAGCCAACAGCTGACTGACATGAATGTTAACTAGCATGCTAGCATGCAAAAAAAATCAATAGCTGCATTTGCCACAAGTGGGAAAAATTTAAATCTGCATGGCACTTTACTCCAATTGACTCATTCACTTGCTTAAACTCAACGTTGATTCTGACTCTGCAGAACTGGGTTGGGTGTGAAAAAAGTATTTGTTGTTAACATTCTTTTTTCATTCGGTTTTTCAAGTTACGAGTCCTTCTTTAAAGCTGATCGTTTTGTGTTCATTTTGTTTAGTTCTTTTTTTGTAACAGATTTAATGTTTAGTATAGAGCTTAGAAAAAATTTGCAGTGTGAGATAAGCAAGAAGTAAGGCATGTAGCAACATCAGCACAGCAAAGGGCACTACTTTAAAGGCAAGGAAGGGCAAAAATATTTTAAGTCAAGTGATAGCGATTGCTGTATGAGTCGTACGATTTTTGAATCAAGCACGGGCAGCGCCGGGCCATGCTGCTAGTATACACTGTAAATTACAAAGAAATACACATTTTTCTCCATTGAAATCTTAATTGTACTCTTTTTTTTATTCTATATGAAAATTCAGTGATAGCATTATAGTTGTCAGTATCTCCTGTAGACCTATATTTTTAAACACAGTCTACTATTGAGAATATGGAAAATCCTGAAATTTCAACCTACTTAAAAACTGATTGATTAAATATAGAAAACATTATGAAATATTTAACAAAATCTTTAGTAAGAAATCATCTTTATTTCATGGCAAATTCATCACTTTTGCAAGTTTAGTCAAAATTGGTTCAAATGTCTAATCAGTACGATTACACTTTTGCACCGTGTTTTCCTTGCAACAATGGATAAAGTTTCATGGCAATTTGATGCCAGAAATTGAAAAAAGGTGAATCACCAAACCTTTGAGCCCACATAAATTTTGCCAGGTATTCAGAAATCATCCCCTTGTTGACAGGGCTATTCATGGCCTTAAATTTAGCCCCGGCACACTGCCACATTGCTTCAACTCAATTCGTGGTGACTCCAGTGTTGGAATTCACAAAGTTCTGAGTATGGTTGACAGTGTCATGGGGGAAGGCAAAAGTGTAATAGCGCTATCTAATTTTTTAGATTAAGACTTTTAGTGCCCATCATTTCACTGATGGAATATATTTTAAGACGTTCAAACACTAAAAGGTTAAATCAATCAAGCATGCAGATAATCAAATAAAAAAAATTGTAACTACAATTTTAAAAGTCTTATGGAAAATCTAAAGTGAATGTCCAAAAATGATCAAAGATCAATAAGCTTAAAACACGCACCATAACAAAATATTGATAGCAAGTCAGAAAGTCAAAGTGGATAAAGAGAACCAAAAAAAATAAAATGGAGGAAGTAAAAATATGTAAAACTCAAGAGATTATCATTTAAAACCGCTTCTGATCAGCTTTACTTATGTTGAGATGATGTCTGCAGAAAAAAAATAAAATAAAAAACCTCTGTCACCAGAAACTATAGAAAGATGGTTAGATATAGAGTGAAGATATGTTTATAAAAAATAGATTTCAACAGGTTCTATCTGAATTTCTGGAATGAGGAGTTATCATTATTTACATGCAGACTGTTGTCCTCATCTTTGTTGTTATTATCTCCTCGTCACCTTCCGTCTGAATTTCTGGGATGAGGAATTATCATTATTCACATGCAGACTATTGTCCTCATCTTTGTTGTTATTATCCTCTCGTCACTTTCCGTCTGAATTTCTGGAATGAGGAGTTATCATTATTCGCATGCAGACTATAGTCCTCATCTTTGTTGTTATTATCCCCTCGTCACCTTCCGTCAGAATTTCTGGAATGAGGAGTTATCATTATTCACATGCAGACTATTGTCCTCATCTTTGTTGTTATTATCCCCTCGTCACCTTCAGTCTGAATTTCTGGAATGAGGAGTTATCATTATTCACATGCAGACTATTGTCCTCATCTTTGTTGCTATTATCCCCTCGTCACCTTCAGTCTGAATTTCTGGAATGAGGAGTTATCATTATTCACATGCAGACTATTGTCCTCATCTTTGTTGTTATTATCCTCTCGTCACCTTCCGTCCGAATTTCTGGAATGAGGAGTTATCATTATTCACATGCTGACTATTGTCCTCATCTTTGCTGTTATTATCCCCCCGTCACCTTCCGTCTGAATTTCAAGGATGAAATGTTATCATTATTCACATGCAGACTATTGTCCTAATCTTTGTTGTTATTATCCCCTTGTCACCTTCTGTCTGAATTTCTGTGATGAGGATTTATTTACTTTATTTATATTCAAACTTTTGTCCTCATCTTTGTTATCGACATATCGACTGTTGTGCTCTTTGGCCTTCCTCAAGTGCATATAACAGTTTACCCCAATAGATTAAATAAAGGATTCCAAATATAAATGATATAAATTAAGATTTTAACAGTTATGGATAATCCCAGTGACAACCGTAAGCAATGTTAGGTCAGGTGTTGAATGAATCAACAAAGTCTGTGCCCTCAACTGTGCAACCAGCATTGGCAAACGAGAAATACTGAAGCCCAAAACAAAACCTTACAGCTGTCACATCCTTTGTATAGCTGAAACTCATTGGACAGGAAAAAGTGAGTTTAATAAAGATTAATTATCTTCACTCCTTGGCAATGTTCGTTTTAAAAAGCAATAATTAGAATTGTAATAAAACCTAAATATATGAAAGTGAATTTATACATTTTCTTAGTTCTTGAGATCTGACAACAAAAATAAGAAACACTATTCATTTATTAGATTGTTTATTGGAATGGTTGGCAAAACACTGGCTAAATACCAATTGATTTGTTATAAAATAAAATAAGACATATCTCGGCTGATTTGCAGGCAAATAAACTAACATACTCAAGAGCGAGAGCCGGATGTGAATGGAACAAGGCCCCGTCACAAAATGACTATTATCGTCGTTTGCTCATATGCCCAACGCACAAGTTCCAGTCGAAAAATAAAATAATATTTTAAAGTGTTTCTATTTTTCGACCAATAAAATTGCTTCCCTCCTAATTATAATCACATCGTTTTTCGAGCCTGTTAAGCCATATAAAACACCATAAAAGGGGTCACACAGGGAAGTACTGACAGTCAACAGGAGGCCAGGGAAAAGATCTGACACGGTCAGTCTGAGCAGTCAGCAGGAGGAGCACCATGCCAACCAGTGAGAACTACTATGAGAGATCAACCCAGATCAGCAGCCAGCTTATGAACCACACGTTCCTATTGAAATAAACCACGTAAATCTATTTCTGCTGTTGTCTTATTTCTTTCTTGCAACCATACGCTTGTCTATAACAGATTCAAACTTTAAAAAATATTCAATAATAAAGATTTCCTTATAGTTGGTTCAAATATTTTAATAATTTAGTAAATGTTCATGAATTTATAAATAGAAAATTGTGTAATAATTCTCCTTATTTCTAAATGTTAATATAATTATCATGAAAAATTTGAATGGAGATGAGCTGATAAGGTGGTTTTCTACACATAGCTTACATGTGGCACAAGGTCGAAAGTATGTGCCACCCAGTAGGGACTGAACTTGTAATTAGTCTAGCAAAACAAGCTTGCTAACAATTATACCACTTCGAAGTGCCCTGGTGATTTTCTAAGCATAGCTGTGGCACAAGGTTAAAAGTATGTGCCACCCAGTGAGGACTGAACTTGTAATTAGTCTAGTGAAACAAGCTTGCTAACAATTATACCACTTCGAAGTGCCCTGGTGATTTTCTAAGCATAGCTGTGGCACAAGGTTGAAAGTAGGTGGCACCCAATGAGGATTGAAGTGACTATTCAGTTGTAAGTAATCCAGTGAGAGAAACTTACTAACCATTACACCACATCGAAGTTCTTAATGATTTTCTATGTGTAGCTTAGATGTGGCACAAGGCCGAATGTATGGGGCACCTAGTGAAGACCGAACTCACTAATCAGTTTCAACTGATCTAGTGTGACAAGCTAACTTACCATTACACCATGTCAGAGTGGTTAACGGTTTTCTAAGTGTAGCTTACCAGTGGCACAATGCTGAAAGTGTGGAGCACTCAGTTAGGATTGAATTCACTACTCAGTCGTAACTGATCTAGTGAGAAAAAACTGCTAACTCTTACACCACATCAAAGTGTCCTAAGATGACCTGATATGAGAAGGAGAAGTGTTGTGAAGAAAGACGACCGGCCTTCTCCACACTAATTACTGAAAATAGGTTCGTTCATTCAGTATAAGTGAGATGTCTGTTTATAGGAACAGAGTCACAAAGTAGATTGCAATACATAGCATTGATTTGTATGCATTGCTGCACTGAATTACAGTTCCATGGAACCTGGTTCACAAATTTAATTCATTCCCAAAGGCTGTTCGTAACCCGAAATGTATGTAAACCAAAACTATTTTTCCAATAGGAATCAATGTAGACAAAAAAAGTCACAGTTCAAGAAAATCGGAAAAGAAAAGCACAGCACAACACACGACTGTATACAACATGGCGGTCGACTCGGAAATTATTCTGTTCGGGTTAACTTGGTTTGGCAATGTTGTCCGAGAACCAAAATTTTGTTTGATAACCGAGGCATTTTCATCTCGAATTTTCTGTTCGAAAACTGATTTGTTCGACATGTGAGACATTCGAGAACTGAGGTTTCTCTGCATTTGCTATTATTGTATTATTAATCCACACATATCATGTCTTTAAACTTTTCTTTTGCTAATCGTTGTGCTAGTATTTTCTTTACAATATTATTAACCAGAAACTACAAGCTTATACGAGAATTATAACACAAATATAAGATACATTTCAGAGGAATTGGACTTCTGCAGAGTAGAATGGCACAATTATCTATGATTGGTTACAATCCTGAAAAAATTCCCATGGGATCACTGCTAAATTTCAGGGGAATCCTATAGACTTCTATCAACCAAGTTTTTCCACCAATTGCAGACTGTGATGACAGCAAAACCTCTACAAACAGTTGGTGTCCTGGGTATTACAATAAACTACATCTAGCAGCAAGGCCTCTGATCAAGGTTTTCTGAGAAGCATGGAACCACCTCTTGATAGCTGTTGTTCCTAGGTCCACCTTGACAGGGGGTGGTAGCACCTGTTAGGGACCCAGCTATGGGCAAATATTTAACCACCAAACTGGGATCAAAACACTATCAAAGGACAAAAAATTTTATAGTAAAAATACCAGCAATACATTTTCATAGTAAAAAAAAATTACCAGCAAAAAATTTTTGTAAAAGAACTTACTAATGCTCCCAAGAAAATTAAATTTCAGCATTAAAGAAGCTGCTAATAGTTGGCATCCACAAGGAAAGATATCCTAAATAATAATATCGAAATCCTGATAAGGGACTGGGGCAGAAAATGTAGGAAAAAGTGATTGACTGATTTGATTGACAGATAAATGAACCGCAATCAGAATCATAGTCATTGTAAACTCCAAAACCTTTCCTTAGCTGCATAGTATGTGCTTCACCAGAGTTACATAGTTTTAAATTCAGAGTTGTCCCTCTCCTGGACTAGTTACCAATCAAGGCTGAAGATCTGCCTTACTATGTAACCCATAACTGGGGGCAGAAGAGATGGATTCATACTTTTCCTAAGGGTATTTTTAACAAAGGTGAATATAACGAAAGTTGACTAGAATTTGATTGGTTTGATTTGGTTTGGTTTGGTTTACAGCAGATCAACCTTAATGGATTATTTAATGCCAACAAGATTTTTATTGCTGGTAATATTTATTTTCTTCAAAAATGCATTGCTGGTAATCATTTTTCCGCAAAAAATATTTTGCTGTTAGTAAAACCTATTTTTACACTTTCATAAACCCCAGTTTGGGGGTTAACTATTTGTCCACAGCTGGGACCCTAACAGGTGCTACCACCCTGAATCAGGGTGGACCTGGGAACACCAGCAATTAAGAGGTGGTTCCACACTCCTCAAAACCTTCTAATCAGAGGCCTTGCTGTTGGACGTGGTTTATCGTCTTACCCAGGACATGGATGTAGTTTATCGTCAAATCCCGGACAGCTAGAATTTGGACTTGGCCTTCCAATTTTACATTCAGTGCTACTATTCATTACATCACCCACATATAATACTGGCCACGAAAGAGTTACTATAGATCAGGTTACTATAGATCAGAGCAACAAAGCTGTCTGGTCACTGGAATATGATTTGAAGCACAATGTGATCATATCTAACATTTTCTTTAAGCAGAAGGACAACAGAAAATCAACAGTGCTCACCCAGTAGCAACAACTGCAACATGATTGACATGACCATAGTCAGCTGATGACATCAGCCAGTAGACATCTCTTCAGATCACAATACAGCTAGGGCTGATGCATACTAACCCTGAACTACTTGACTAAGGGAGAGGAGCCTGATTAGAGGGCTGGGCAGTGTTTTGTGACCCTCGCTATATTATCTTATTTGCTTTTATTTTCTACCTATATTTATATACATTAAAAATTAAACTAAGCATAGCTAACGATTAAAGGATGACAAATTTTTTTGACATCATTCTGGTGTCTTTTAATTTTGTTGTCCAAATCTTTGAATTTGTTTTGCTTGTACTAAGTCTCAGAGAAACACTATATAAAATTCGCTATTTTTTATCCATAATGTTGAATTTGTTAAAATTATTCAGAATTTTATCAAGAAAAATCTCATGTTAAAAATTGCTACAAAACTTTATCAATTGAAAATCTATTGTCTGTAATTTGTATTTACATACATTGTATTTATTTTCAATTTTTCTAATTGTTCTCCTGCATTGCATATGATCCATTATTATAAATAATTATGTTATAATGAAATTTGCATTTTATTTTTATATGAATGAATCTCTACCTATAAAAGGCAGGATGTGTGTGTGTGTGTGTGTAACAAATGCACGGCTGCAATTTTCAACGTATTTGCACCAAAATTTACATGCACATGCTCCAAGTTAGTGGGAAGGCCAAGACCGACTTTGCATTTCCCAACTTCTATCGATAGTGGAAATAATTGATTTTATCATGCTTCTACAGCAGTTTTCATGTAGTTTGCGGCCATTTTCTACTGGCCAGAGTGAGAGCCTATAGCTGGCTGCCACGAATAGGCAGGAAGATTCTATTGGCCAGCGTGAGAGCCAACAGCTGACTGACACAAATGTTAACTAGCATGCTAGCATGCAAAAAAAATCGATAGCTGCATTCATCACAAGTGGGAAAAATTTAAATCTGCATGGCACTTTACTCCAATTGGCTCATTCGCTTGCTTAAACTCAACGTTGATTCTGATTCCGCAGAACTGGGTTGGGTGTGAAAAAGTATTTGTTGCTAACACTCTGTTTTTCATTCAGTTTTTCCAGTTACGAGTCCTTTTTTTAAAGCTGATCGTTTTGTGTTCATTTTTAGTTCTTTTTTCGCAACAGATTTAATGTTTAGTATAGAGCTCAGAAAAAATTCGCAGTGTGAGAAAGTAAGGCATGTAGCAACATCAGCACGGCAAAGGGCACTCCTTTAAAGGCAAGGAAGGGCAAAAATATTTTAAGTCAAGTGATAGCGATTGCTGTATGAGTCGTACAATTTTTGAATCAAGCACGGGCAACGCCGGGCCATGCTGCTAGTATTACCTTATAAAAATTGAGATACAGTAAGTTGGGGTGCATATCATAGATTTGGGTTGGGGCCATGAGACCCTTTAACCAGCCCTGCATAAATATTTTACCAAAATAACATCTTCATTGATTTTCCTTCACATAACTCAAACTGTAAAAATTAAAACGTACACATAAGATATTTGGTTGGGTGAAACAAAACCGCCAAAATATTTCCACAGAGTTTTCTGATATAACAGCCTATTCAGTATTCATTCATGAAATATATAATAATGATAATTCTCTGATGTAGTAGAGTGTGGGGGGGTGCCTGTATCATAGAGTGAAAGGAGCATGAGACGCTTGAACCAGCACTGTATTCAGTAGATGTAATGAAAGAGACTCAGCTTTCTTCAGATGATAGTATGATAGTGTAGTTCTCTTTGTTTTCAAATTGGTCACCAATTTCATCATTTCTTATCCAGTGGTGCTATCTGACATTTAGGATATGTTGCAGCAAGTTTCAGTCATATACCAGCCTTCTCCAGAGTCCATGTAAAAAGGGACACAGAGCATATAGACTTTCAGTGTTCGCAGCTTAGTCTGCAAGCTGATTTCACTGCTCTTCCAGATTTTTTTGAAGCCAGCAAGTGCTTCATAGTCCTTTCTGACTACAAGATTGCATCATTATATTTACTTGTAGAAAAACAAAACAAAAAAAACATTCATAAAATAGCAATGGTCACAAAGCAATGCTTGGGGCTCCCCAATCAGAACCAGCATCAGGTGTTTGTTGATAGTAAACACCAGCCATGATTGAACAGATATCTCAAGACTGGTGAAGCTAGCAGTATTTGAAAGTGCTTCAAAGTCCTTTCTGACAATAAGATTACATCGTTATATTTACTTGTAGAAAAACAAAAAAAAAAACAAATATTCATAAGATAGCAATGGTCAAAAAGCAGTGCTTGGGGCTGTCCAATCAGGAACACCGTCAGGTGTTTGTTGATAGTAAACACCAGCCATAATTGAACAGATATCTCAAGACTGGTGAAGCTAGCAGTATTTGAAATCATAGATGGCAAAAACAAGAGAAGCAGCGAAGGATAGACAATATCATTCATTAGTGTAACATGGGAAATAATCGAGCTTACAGGTTCTGACAATAACAGAGAACACTAGAGAGCAATTATCCAGAATGCTGTGGAGGCCACTTAAAGAAATTAAGTCTATAAAAAAAGATTCCAAGCTAGGTTGGCAGCACTGTGTTAAATATTATCCCTTCAAAGAGTGTTACAAATACAGAAATAAGTATCATCAACAAATTCTACTATAGAAAGAAAAATTAATTCCTTTCAAAATTATATCTCCATCACTCAGTAAATTCGACAATTATTCTAACAATGAGGGGCAGTATTTCTAACAATGAGTGAAGGTGAGAAATTTGTAAATGCAAGCATAACCAATATTCCTGTTATATCCAGGGTCTGAAATAAAAATCACATCAAAGACAATGAAAGAAAAAAAAAACAAAAAAAAAAAAGTTGCCTGATAATTTATAAAGTTCTCAAAGCTAAAAATGCTTCAGGAACTAAATTTGAAATTGCTGGTGAATTTAAATGTACAGTTATTTTTCCTGGTAAAAATAATAAAACCGTATTAGCAAAAAAAGAGTTAAATCCTTTAGACCAGTTGTTCCAAACCAGGGGCCACAAGAAAGCCCTGGTAAATTTCATAGGGACCACAGAAACATTTTGGGATTTGGAGGGAGGGGGGCACACTATGTATGAGCATGAGAAAGGTCAAGAAATGAAGTTCTTGGGGCTATGAAGGAAAGATAATGACTAACTCTAGACTTGGAGAGGTCAAGATTTAATTAGTGAATAACATTTCAGAGTTAAGTCAGAGATGTAAGATGTATTGTGACGAAGTAGACTTTAGAAAGGAAACACGGTATACACCTCTAGTTTCCTTTTCAAAAAGACTGCCTAAAACTGACATGATTAAAAATAGAGAGAAAAGAAATGTAAAAAAGGATAATTGTTTTAAAGGATGCTCACAGGTTTTCAAAAGATAACACGAAAAAGCCCTACATGCTACAAATAAATATCATTTTTTTCCAGAATGTGATCGCATATGCCGAGTCAAACTTGACTTTAGTGTAAAAGAAGAGTTACACACTTCACAAGAATATGGTTTCTCTCCAGTGTGTGTTCGCATATGATGCCTCAAAGTTGAATTCATTGAAAATGAAGAGTCACACACTTCACAAGTGTATGGCTTCTCTCCAGTGTGTATTCGCACATGTCGCACCAAATGTGACCGCTGTGAAAAAAAACAGCCACATACTTCACAAGGATATGGTTTTTCCCCTGT
Organism: Acanthosepion lycidas; assembly: GCA_963932145.1. Lineage (NCBI taxonomy): Eukaryota > Metazoa > Mollusca > Cephalopoda > Sepiida > Sepiidae > Acanthosepion > Acanthosepion lycidas. The sequence continues at coordinate 88,584,807 of OZ010575.1, forward strand.
GTGTGTTCGCATGTGTCGCACCAAATGGGAACTCTGTGAAAAGAAACAACCACATTCTTCACAAGAATATGGTTTCTCTCCAGTGTGTGTTCGTAAGTGATTCACCAAATGAGATTTTTCTGAAAAAGAAGTGTCACACACTTCACAAGAATATGGTTTCTCACCAGTGTGTGTTCGCATATGCTGCTTCAAAGTTGACTTCACTGAAAAGGAAGAGCCACATACTTCACAAGAATATGGTTTATCACCAGTATGTGTACGCTCATGCCGCTTCAAAGTTGCTTTCTGTGAAAAGAAAGAGTCACACACTTCACACTTATACGGCTTCTCTCCAGTGTGTGTTCGCAAATGTTTCACTAATGTTGACTTTTCTGTAAAGGAAGATCCACACACTTCACACACATATAGTTTCTCTCCAGTATGTGTTTGCATGTGTCGCACTAAATGTGACCTCTGTGAAAAGAAAGCACCACACACTTCACAAGAATATGGTTTTTCTCCAGTGTGTTTCTGAAAATGTTGCTCTAAATTAGACTTTCGTTGGAAAGAACATCCACACATTTCACATTCATAGAGCTTTTCTCCAGTGTGTATTCGCATATGTCGAACCAAATGTGATTTTTGTGAAAAGGAGGAGTCACACACATCACAAGAATATGGTTTCTCCCCAGTATGTATTCGCATATGCCGCCTCAGTGTTGACATTCCAGCAAAAGAAGATCCACACACTTCACAAGGATATGGCTTCTCTCCAGTGTGTGTTCGCAGATGTTGTACTAAATCTGACTTCCGTGAAAAAGAAGAGCCACACACTTCACAAAAATGTGGTTTCTCTCCAGTGTGGGTTTTTAAATGTCTTTTTAAAGTAGAACTATTAGACAATTTACATCCGCAAGTTTCACAACAATACTGTTTTCTTGAGCTTTCCATATTTTCTGAGATGGCCACAAAAATGATGATCCATTCACATTCATCAAATTGTCAGTTCATAAAATATGTTCTAAGCTGGAACACCTGTAAAAAAAAAATAAAATATTGAAAATATGAGTAATCTGACAAATTAATTATCAGCAAAGTTTCACCTTCGAACCTGCAACAAATAGTGTATCAAAAGGATGTTTTTTTTCTTTTGACACCACTATTACTATGAACTACCTCAACTCATTCAGTAAAGCCTATTGTTTTAAACAGGTCATGTTTAGAATTTTAATAGCAAAAACATTACACACTATTGTTAGATTGTTTATTTACAAGATTATAAAAATATGTGAACCAACTATAATGTAATATGCATAAATTCACTTTCATCAAATGTTTAGGTCTTATTACAATTCTAACCATCACTTTTGGAAACAGTAAACATTGCTGAGGAGTGGAGGTAACTAAAGTGTCAAGGAAATCACCATAATTTTGTCACTCCATTTTTTTTGCAGGAACAAAGTTCCAAGCTTGCCAAAAATCTTTTCTATCCAATAAAGAAATACATACTGAAAATATTGAGTCTTTGTGGTCTCATCTAACATTAAAAGACTGTTTGGTTCAGAGGAAAAGATGCTCTCAACCTATTTTAGTAAATTTATGCGACAAGAACAAATGAAAGAAATGCCCAGAAAATGCTTTTTTTTTCAAAATTTCTATTAATAGTTATTCATTGTTATGTGTTTATTTAAATTTTCTTGTTCACAGATATTTTTATAGATTTACAAATAAAAAAATTTCTCTACATTTTTATTTCTTTATAAAACGGTAAATGATAAATATCGTATTGTAGTTGGTTCACATATATTAGGTTGGTGCAAAAATAATGACGTAATAATGTTGTTTTTTTAACGTCAAAAAACGACATTATTACGTCATTATTTTTGCACCAACCTAATATTTATAACCTTGTAAATGTAAAATGAATCTTTTAAATAGACAATCTAACAACTAAATAGTAATATTTTGGTTGCTATTAAAATTTTAAACATAGTGTTTAAGGCAATAAACATTCTTCTGGTAATATAAACTAATAACAATGTCAAGAGAAAAAAATGCCCTTTTGACATACTGTCTTTTTGCAGGTCCAAATCTTAAACATTGTCAAATTATCTTTCAATAAGATCACGTGGATTCAAGTTTTTATACTGTAATGATGTTCTTCCTGAAGAAATAATTTTTCTTATTTATCGATGTTAATATAATTATCATGAGAAATTTAGGTCTTTTTCTGGATCAAATTTTTGTCAATGGTACATATTGGCATGCAGAAGTTTTGGAGCAGCTATATAAAATGATTGTACACCTTTATTTTATTAAGAAGTCAAGATTGTTTAGCAGTATACTTTTATCAGACCTTGAGAATTGGAAAATAAGTTACATTTTCTTAGATGTCATGTAACAGCAGATACACCACTTTAAGCTGATTGAAGCTGAAAAAAGGCCATACAAATCTTTTGGACCACTGAAAGATGAAGAGGTTTCAAGAAATGATGATATGCAAATTTCTAAGTAGGAATTGTTCTAACTTATTAATATGAATATAAAGTGCCTTGACAAGTCATTATAGTTTAACATTAGCTTCCTTTTTGATGCTAAAATCACAGCTAAAATATATTTAGTATAATGGAAAGAAAGTGATATATCAGAGGCAAGGGAAAGTTGAAAAAATGCTGTTATACTAAATAAATGATCTCTCTGTTTTCTTTGCATATCCCTTACGAGTCTCTGCCGTGTTCAGCTTTCACAAGCTATAGGTGTGATAGAGGAATTTTGTGACTGTAAAAAGAGAGTTCCTAATATAAACATTAGAAACTTTGGTAATGTTATAGAAGCTAAAAGAAACAAATTGGTGTGAACATAACACAGCAGTTATCAGCACAGAAATTTGGGTTGGCATATCAGGTTCAAATTCCAGTCGAGGCTGTTGTATTCAGTTTCACACAAATACCCTTGGAAAGGTATGAATCCATCTCTTCTCTCCCTAGCTAGATGTTAATAACAGGGAAGACTAAGCTCTCAAGTTTTTGTTGGCAACTTGTCTGTAGCAAAGATAAAGCAAACGGTCGCAGATTCACAGAGCATGTGTTCAGAATCTTGTCAGTCCAGGTAACGTTGAGGGAGTTTTGAACTGAACCCTTTATTTGGTCCACAGTCATTCCACTGACCAAGTTTAGGATAACATTTGCTTTTGTGACAAACAGTAAGACTGGATTATTCTTTAAGCTAGTATAGACTGCAGCCTAGGGCCAAATTATCCTTTAGGCTAGTATAAGCTGCAGCTTAGGATTCCTCAAGCTTTTAAAAAGTAATGATTTTATTTTTTAGATGTTAGAACCAGAGACGGATTATCCTTTAAGCTATCCTGCAGCTTAGGTCCCCTGAAGCTTTTATAAAGCAGTGATTTTAATTTTCTAGATGTTATAACTTCTAAATAGTTTCACAAACTGAAATGATATCAATATGATAAACTAATAATTTATTTGAATTTTCGGGAAGCAAAGCAAGAAAAAGCATGTTTTAGTTTGTGTCATTGTGTTTCAAGTAGATATAAACTTTTTGTTTCAATCTTAGAAAGCAGTGATTTTAATTTTCTAGATCTTATAATTTCTAAATAGTTTCATAAACTGAAATGATATCAACATGACAAACTCATATTTATTTTGTCTTATTGTTATAATACTGATTATAAATGTTTGTTCTGTTGAAATATGTGCTAATTTGGTTTGCAATAAATAGTAAAATAGTGGTATTTCTTAAAGAATATTTTTCTTGACAAACAAAAGATAGCTATTCTAGGTTATTTAAAGAATTTTCAATAAGTTTACCTCAAGCAATGTAAATGTTGTTTTATATCACAAGTAAAAAATATTCAAGATGAATGTGGTTGAGTTAGAGGGTGGCTCCATAATTTCCTAATCATAATCCAGTCCTGACCAGCAGTGTCAACAGCAGGTAGATAAGGTTTAAGACTCCAAGTTCTAGACTCAGAACAATAGCCTAGTAGAGTTAAAGTTTTGGTTCATGAATTTTATGACACAATATTAATAAATTAAGCTAAAAATATCATTGAATTCTAGAATTTTCTCAAATGTTCCTGTTTTCTGTAGAATATTGTAGAGGGACAACTAAAATATATAAAAGCAACTAGTTTCTGGAGTTAATCAGCCAATTCAATCAGTTAGTCAAGTGTTGGCATTGACGTAATTTTGAATTGGCATAGGATTTAGTAAGTTTGTCATCGTGATTTAATTAGATGTAATTTATATTGTACCTACACATTTGTGTTTCTAGCTTAATTTCATAGAGTTTAAGTACTTATTTCATAATAAGCTACTATTTAAACCAATTTTAGTGTTTGTATTTAAGATTTTCTTAAATTTATATGAATTAAGGGTTTAAAATATCTTTACAAATTGGCAGAACAATCAAGCAATATGTTAAGAGCTAGAAAGCTCAAATGCAAAAACAACCATTTTGTTTTATATGGGGAAAGTTTACATTTCTACATCAATGACCAAATATAACTGACTTCATAAAAAGAGCTTACTTAGCTTATTTTGGCATAAAACTGAAGAACCAAGATAAATCATGGGCTCTACATAAAGCCTGTACATTGAAAGACTGTGACATTGGATGAAAGATTTGGATTCAAAAATACCTTTTGGAGTTCCCATGATAAGTTTATGATTTCATAAAACTACGTAAGTTAATCACTAGTACACTGTAACTTACCTAAATGCAATTGTAACTTAGTTACATAAACAAAAATCCACAAATAATGTTTATAAGCATCTCAAATCATACTTATTATAAAACCCAGGTTGTGTGTGTCTGTTCGTTTATATATTGGATCAGATTTCCTACATTTTTCATCCGATTTCAACAAAACTTCACAGGACTACGTAAAATTATCTTGCAGTGGTTCTGACAGTGCCAAAAATTGGAAAAACACAATTGTTTTTGCACAAAATCAATTTGAAAACACGATTAAGAGGCATCACTGTCGTGAGAATGAAAGGGGGATAACTCATATCAAGTTATACTTATTATAAAACCCAGGTTGGTTGTGTGTGTGTGTGTTCGTTTATATATGGGATCAGATTTCCTACATTTTTCAACCGATTTCAACAAAACATTACTTTTTTTTGGCAGGTAGTGTTTCTTATTGTCTTGCACACTTTTTTCTTTACTTTTACATTCAGAATGCTTTAAAAATTCCATTTACAAGACAATTGTTTATAATAAAATTCTATTCAATCGGTAGACTCATAACGATTGAAAATAATGTTTTTGTTTGAGTTTGGGTTTGACCAATTCGTAAAAAAAAAAAAAAATTAAGACATGCGTGTCCGTCAACCTTAAACAATAATCTTTGTCAATTTTTCAGTCTTTATGATTGTCGATATTTGATCTATCTCTTACTGTTACATCCCTGGGCAACGCTGGGCTTTACTGCTAGTATTGTATAATGTTGAAACACATAGAAATGTTAAATCTTTAGGTGATAGCTTTTGATAAAGTTCATAAAAACAAGTCTCCTTTTGTTTTTGTTAACTTGTTAATTTTTTTCCATATCAAGTGTTGTGAGAGCCTACTAACTGCAAGATGGATTGCTTTGTCAAGCCTTCAGGCTTCACCAAGAAAAATAAACAGTGTATCAAGTACCCAAATTTTGACACCACCATATGACCTGTGCGACATTAAAATGAGATCCCCATTCCTAAATTTAACAGTCTACCAACTCAAGAATTAGTTGAAGATGTTCCTGAAAATATTGTTGTGCACTCCTAGGAGCCAGACATCAATTTTAATCCCTGCGTATTTGAAAGTCAAAATGATCTGCAAAAGTCTAATCAGGCTGAGTTGAAAGATATTGTAAGGGGTCTAAATCTGCCCCAAAAGGACTGTAGAAATCTTAGCTTCAAAAGAGAAAATTGCTTACTTCAAGCACATACCTTTCATTTTACAGAAAAAGAGAAGAATTTTTTAAATATTTTCGAACAGGGGATATTGCAGCAACATACCAGGTTTGTTAAAGAAGATGGGATTTGAGTCTTACAATGCAAATTATCGGCACATGTTTTTAGACAGTTCGAAAAGAAGTGTGTGTTCTTGCATTAATGGCAATTGAGGAATCGCAGAGCCAAGTTTGAATTCCTGTCAGATCCATTTACGTTCACTTATGTGCTAATACTGTTGGGAATAGGATGAATTCTATTCTTCTCCCAGCTATGGGTAAATAGCAGGACAGACTGGGTTCTATAGCCTTGGATGGCAACTGGTCTATCACAGAAAGAAATGGCAACCTACTGCGGAAAAAAATCTGCCTCAGCAGTCATGCATCAAAAGATACATGATCGCCTAAGCGTGTATTATGCATAGCACATAACAGACTGATATGGCAATACCAATAAGGCAGTCAATGAAATTAAAAAGAAAAGTATGAACATAGAAAAGTTTTTACATCTTATCAAAGATAGGGTGTATCTATGGATCATATGTGTTGACTTAAAAATGGTTAATTTTCTGCTAGGACAACAAGGAGAATAGACTACATATCCCTACTTCCTTTGGGACAGCAGTGCCAATGATGAACATTATTTCAAACAAATCTGGCCAGCATGAACATCACTTACTATCGGAGAAAAAAACCTAGTTAATCCACCTTTAGTGAGCAGAAATAAAATCATATTTCTTCATCTGCATCTCAAACTAGGCCTCGTTAAGCAATATATAAAAGCTTTAGATACAAATGGCAAGTGTTTCAAATACATAGTTATGAAAAATCTAAGCAGGAATTTTTGATGGTCCACAAATAAGAACATTAATTAAAGACAGCAATTTTCCTAATGTTGTAAAAGAATCTGAAAGGGACTGCAAAGAGTTAGGTTACAATATAAGTGTTTTTAAAATGCATTTTTTGAATAGCCATCTTGACCAATTTTCAATTAATATAGGTGATATAAATGATGAACAAAGGGGGAGATTGCACCAAGATATCAAAATTATTGAGGAACAGTATCAAGTCCACTGGGATTCTCACATGATGGCTGATTACTGCTGGTGCTTGAAAAGAGAGCTGCCATCAACAAGCAAATATGCTAGAAAGCCTTGTAAAAGAACATTTTTGCCACAGTGAAAGCTTCATATCCATTTGTTTTTTATTTTAAGTCATTTCTATCATTATAATATAATCTTAGTGTAGTTTGAACTTGCAACTACTTGATTGTATTATCAGGTCATCCCATAAGTTCTGTCCAAATTTTGAATAAAGAAAACAAGTGACCAAATGTTACATTTAATTACAGATTCAATCAACAATGTATTTTCCCTGATTATCTATGACTTCCTTCCATCTATTAACAAGCTTACTAATTCCATTACTGTAAAATTCTTTTGGCTTTGATTCAAAGAACTCACAAATGTCAGTTTTAACCTCTTCCTGTGTTACAAAAGCTGTTACTTCCAAATGATTCTGTAAGCTACAAAACAAATGGTAGTCTGAAGGAGCAAGATCGGGAGAATAAGGTGGATGAGGAATTTTCTCCCAACCAAGTTCTTCGATCTTTTGTGATGTGATTCTTGCTGTGTGGGGTCGCGCATTGTCCTGATGAAACATCACTTCTTTTTGATTCACTAGAGCAGGTCTTTTTTTCCTCAAAGTTTGGTTCAAAGGCTCTAATTGCTGACAGTATATTTGAGCATTAATTGTTGCATTAGGTGGTAAGAATTCAAAGTGGATTATTCCTTGGCAATCCCACCAGATTGAAAGAAGAACCTTTTTCCCATGAAGTTCCCTTCTCAGCTGTCGCTGGGGTCCTTCCCCATTACCAAGCCACTGTCTATGATTTCGATAAAAGATCCATTTTTCGTCACCAGTCACAAGTCTATCCAAAAAAGGTGAAACAAGTTGGCGAGAATGGAGAGAAAGGAAATGTCAACTCAGGATTTGATGTTGTTTTCAGACAATTCATGAGGCACCCATTTTCCAAGTTTAGGAACTTTTCCAAGTTGTTGAAGATGATAATGAACAGTTGTATAGTTTGAACTGAGAACCACTGCCAATTCCTCAACTGATAAAGCAGGATTTTCTTCAAGGGCTGCTTCAAGAAGCTTTTCATCAAACTCAAATGGACGTCCGGTTCGATCTTCATCTTCAAGGGTGAAATCTCCACCTCTGAATTTTGCAAATCATCTTCTGCAAGTTCTTTCATTCACACATTCCTTTCCATAAACTGAGTGAATGTTTCTAGCTGCTTCGGCTGCCGAGTTTCCTTTCTTGAACTCATAAAGCATTATGTGCCTCAAATGATTCTTGGGTACTTACATGTTAGCAGGGTTTTAATCAAACAAAATTTAATTTTATTGTTCTCTGAAATAAAATTTGATCAGTTTAAATGCATCTAAACATAAAAACAATGTTCAGCTCCATTAGACATTATAAAATACTCTTTAAATTTTGTTCATTTTAACAAAAAGTTAAAATTCGGACAGAACTTATGGGATGACCTGATATATTATTATTATTTTTGATTCAGCGAATACTATGATTTGGTTTGGTTTGTTTTACGGCATATCAACTTCAATGGGTTATTTAATGCTGACAAAATTGTCATTGTTGGTAAGTTTTTTTTTTCAAAAATGTATTGTTGATAATAATTTTTTTACAAAGTATTTCTGATATTAAAACCAATTTTGCACTTTCATAGTTTTTAGATCCCAGTTTGGGGGTTAACTATCTGCCCATAGCTGGGACCCTAACAGGTGCTACCACCCTAGGTCAGAGTGAACCTGGGAAAACCAGCAATTAAGAGATGGTTCCATGCTCCTCAAAACCTCCTGATTAGAGGCCTTGCTCTTGGGCATAGTTTATCGTCCTACTCAGGACATGGATGTAGTTTATCATCATACCCAGGATGATCAGCAAATACTATGGGTCGAAAAAGATTTCAATGCATTTTCTACGTAATAGAACAACAAATTTTGTGCAAAAAGTGGATCACAGAGATTCTATTTAAGTCTGATTTCTGATTGGTTAACAAATATTAAAAAATACATTTCACCTGTTCTGAACTATGCCTGAATTGAATCAACCTAGTTTCTGACCAGAGGTAAAATACGAGTCACGCCAAGCAATTTGGAGCCTATCATGTGGTTGACATTAATTATAAATACTTGGACACAGCTTCACCTTTGCTCTTTTGTCCTTCTCAGACCCACAGCAATGTAGTTCTGTAGAGAGATCACATTTGTCCCTTTAGGGGAAAACTCTATGAAACACACACACACATACATATGAACATTCACTCTTTCAACTGCAAGGACAGAAGCACTTAACATTTGAAAATATGCCTTTAAGTAGGCGCCCAAGGGGGTCGTCAGTGATGTTTTGATTTGGTTTATTTTTCGGGTCTTTCAACATCATACTCCCCATCATCAAATCGACCAAATCAGGGGAGATCAACCCCTGATTCCCCCTTCCAATTAAACGCTAACAGCTACTCTGGCCTTTTTAAGGAATAAGAGGAAGAAAGACCACATATTCCGCACATCCAATTTTCCTTAAGTATTGTAGGGTTTAATTATTTGCCGTTTTTATTTTATTTGTACTTTTTTTCTTTTCTTTTGGCAGGGATACTTGAACTCAACCCTATTATCACATTTTATCGTTTAGCCTGTTTCTTAACATTATTGCATGTTAACTTTAAATGGATGTATTCGCAAAATTAAGATAATAATTGTCCATAAACATGGCGTATATATATATATATATATATATATATATATATATATATATATATTTCCCGTACATACAAAAATGAAATTAAAAATAAAATAAAAGTACAATAAGTACTATAATATTCCTTAACATTGATTTAAACTACAGTGTAACCCGGATATAAGAGAAACCCGGATATAAGAGAGATTTTATCTGGTCCCAAATTAGAGTCTGTGTTAATGTACAGTGTGACCCTGATATAAGAGAAACTCGGATATAAGAGAGATTTTCTCTGGTCCCAAATTAGAGCCATACTTACCTAAACAAAATAGACCAAACCTGGATATAAGAGAAACCCGGATATAAGAGACTTCTTCTCCGGTCCCGACAACTCTCTCATATCCTGGTTACACTGTATATACAAATTTGAAGTCGTTAAATATAACATAACATTGTGAGTAACAAACTGGTTAATTCTCTTACAAGTAACAATACATCTTACTAAAGTTCTTCAAACTCACATACATTTTAATACACATTACAGAACACTCACTCAAAAATTCCAAGGACAAGTAAATTTCAGCGTTTCGAACACAACTGAATTACTGTGTGTACAATTGTTGTTACGCATATATAAATTCTATTTACTTATACCATTTTTCTTGTTGAATGTTTCTTATTGTTTTATATTTTTGTGGTATTTTGCGTTAAATACGAGAGGCCCTAGTGCCATCTACAAACTGCTTGTATTCATGCAACTTGAAAAAGAATTTTAACACCTGACTTGATTTTTTAGTCTTAATTTGAAAAATCTGGAAAATGGCACATAGGCTGTTGACAAGAAACAGGACTTGATAGAACCAAATGGCATTGAAATTTGTATTCAGCACAATCAAAAATTACCAATCATCAGATATCATTCAATCAAATGTGCATTCCCTAATTTTATTTATAAGTGACTACAGTTACTCAAAACAAACTGTAGTTGACTAGGAATGTGAGCTGCTATTTCACTGATAAAAAAACAAAACGAAAAAAAAAAAACACAGTGGTGATAAAATTGTTGATGAAACTGATTGTAAAAAGAAAATATAACTGCAGCTGAGTGCATTATCAACAATGGCTCTTTGAAGGAAGTGAAAGAAATTCTGAAGAATTTAAATTACTTGTAGAATTTGTTCCTGATGGTTCCAGAAACACTTCTAGAGAAGCAGGCTTCCAAAGCCGTATTGAACAAGGTTCTATGATCGTTAGTAATGGTTGGTCCACTTATAATTTTTTTTTTCACAGTAAGGTTCACTCTGTACAAGACCTGGGGGCCTAGAGGATTATGTTAAGTAGTTTATACAGATATGTGAAGTGATCAGGGAAACATCGTCTTGGGAGTCTGTTCCACAGGAAGAAGCTGTTCAAGCGGAACTTACTTCTCACTGATAGAATACCAAGGAAATGTGAATGGTTTACTACAATGTAAGTGTCATGACAGGTCCTAGCCATGAAGCTTAGACCTGCCCTGGTGGCATTAAGCCTTAAGGAATATAGTTTGTCCGAGCACTTTCCATGGAATCGGCAATAGCGCAGTGAAAGAAATGATCTGGGATACAATCACAAAGTTATAAATTCATTTAAAATAATTTTGTTGATTTATATGAATTTTTAGAGAACGATAGAGAATAGCTGGTTTCAAAGCGTAAACAATAAATAAAAAACAATATATAAATAATAAATTTTAACTTGTGAATTATGGTCCTTATTCTTGTAGACTTTTACCAAAAATTATGTAAAAAGTAGTAAGTAAAATAAAAATATAAAAAGAATAACTTTGGAAGAAAAATTGATTTCTTTCTTTATACCTACAAAAACAGCAGAAAACTTTTAGAATTGGAATGTCGTTTGCATAACAAAACATTGCTGTTTGTTGAAAAGCATGTCAATCAGAAATAGAAGTTTTTGTTTTTTCAAACAAGTTATGGTAGATAGGAATGTAGGTCGCATTATGAACTTTTCAGATATTCAAACAAAAGAAAATTAAGTTAAAGATTTTTATATCAAATATACAAAAAAAATCAGAAATTTTTCTCTTCAAAAAGGTTTTTTTTTTAACAATTTTAAAAGTAATTGTTTACTTGTAGAAATAGTGGTGAAAAACATTTTGTTGTAGAACCTACGCCTTCATTTGAAAAGTCTACCAACAAAATCCAAAATCAGCTGACTTCTATAAAAAGAAATTTTAAGTATTCATTTACTTATGAAAAGGGAATTTTCTAAGAAAAAATTGTTGAAATTATTTTTAAAGTTAGTTACAACTCTTAATTTTTGATGAAATTTCAAATTAAATGTCACTGTACTTAGACACTAAAAAAGTAAGAAATTCACAGTTGTGATTTTTGTGTTTATAAAGTCTGTGAGAAATTAAAAGTTAAAATAAAATGGCAGTTACTGTGAAATTGAAAAAAAAAAATACCTTGAATTGGAAAATAAAGACTGTAAAAAAAGAAAAACAAATTGAAATATTTTGTTTGGAATGTGTATTTTTTTTTATTTATTAATTTTTTCTAACTTTAGTTTTAATTAATACAATTTGTTATTTATTTATTTATTTATTAATATTTTGGGGTTCAGTTTATGAAAGTAAAAGAAAATATTCACCAAAAAATTATTTTTTAAGAGATTTATTTTCATTTTAAAATTAACGTGTTTTTAGAATTATTCTTTGTTACGTGTACATTTCTGAAATATTGACTTCAATCATTGACAAATGTGAAGTTTAATTAACAAAATCCATTGAAATATTTAAAAAATTAATTATTTTTAACATATTTTGGTTCTTCAATTATATATGGAAGGAATGTTAAGAAATAATTTTATCATCTTTAATTTATTACCTCCCAATCAATTCACCTCTGCGCATTTGCAGCTTATCTGTCACTGAACAAAAACGTGTTAATCCTCTTTACGAACTTGTTAATTCGACAAGTTCCGTATTTTTATCAGTTTGTGTTCCATACTTGAACACATGACAAGCGAATGTTTATATACGATACCTGTAGGTAGGAGGAGAGGGTTACGCATCAGGTGTACCTTTGAACTGAACTGAGAGACAGATAGACCCACCCCTGTAAACAAGTGTATTTTATTTCTACTAAATTTTAAACGCAGTAAGTAATATTTTTTCATGAATTAAAATTAATTAATGATTAGAGATTATTATTATTTTTATAATTAAAATTTCTATAAGAACTAATTCATTTTTTGAGAGATTTTTAAAAAGTTTTGTTCTTTTATTTTTATCGATCAAGACATGAAGGAATTTTTAGTAATTTATTTATTGACAGAAAAATAAATGTAACAAATAGTAGTACGCAAAACAAAAAGTTACTATTTTCTTCATATAACAAACTAAAAACAAAAAGCTTCATAGTGGAAGAACTGGAATATTGTCTTGTTAGTTAAAAATAAAATAATTAAAAATATTTTTTGGATTATTAAAAAATAAGCATGTACCGATAACTATTCAAGAAATTTTTTATTTCATACTTAGCGCGGGGATTAAAAAGTAAATTACCAAAGAAAGAAATCTTTTTATTTTATTGATGATGTAAGAAGAAAAATGTCTTTTTACTCACCATTAGCATCTGAATATAGAGAGACTCTCTAAAAAAAAGTTTGCAAAAAAAAAAAAAAAATTGTTTTCAACAGTAATTTTTTTCATTTTTTATTTCATAATTATTTTCTTAATTGCAAACAAAAAAACAAATTAATTTAAAAAAATTCTTTCTAATATTTTAATTAAAAAATTCTTTATCAGTTTGAAAATAGTTAAGGAAGCAAACTATTTTTGAAACTGTTGTTAAGGGTAACTTAATTTTGTTTTTTGTCTAACAGCTACATATGAAAAATTCGGTAAGGATCGAACCCACTCAGTGGTATTTTATTTTCTTCAAAAACAGAAAGCTTCATGGGGGGGAAGATATTAGGTTGGTGCAAAAATAATGACGTAATAATGTCGTTTTTTGGCGTATTTTTTAACGTCAAAAAACGACATTATTACGTCATTATTTTTGCACGCCAACCTAATACATAAAAACTGGAATAGTCTTTTGAAAACAATTAAAAATATTTTTTTTAGAATTTATTTTAATTTTATATATTTTTTATTATTGATGTTTGTGAGATTAGAAAAATCACCATTGGCAACTGAATATAAAGTCTATTTTTAAAAAGTTTAAAAAAAAAAAAAAAAAAAGTTTCCAAGTCATTTTTCCCTTTTAACTTGCAGCTTGCTTATATTTCATAATTATTTTCTTGCAAACAAAAAACAAAATTAATTCTTTTAAAAATTTTCAAATATTTTAATTAGAAAATTCTTTATCAGTTTGAAATAAACTATTTGTTATTGAACTGCTGTTTAAGGGTAACTTAATTTTGTAAAACAGCTACAAATATGAAGAATCCGGTAAGGATCGAACCCACTACTACTTGAGTAGATTTACTAGGCTTGCTTGGTAACTGTAACCCGACGGACGTCTCCCACTGAAGTTGTCTGGATCGTTAAACTAAAAAATAAAAAAGGGATTCGGAAATCCTAAACCTGATAGTTAACGTATAATAGACAAAAAAAGGAATTTTCGAAGAGGAAAAAGAGTGACTCTAATTAATCTGCCACAAAATAGAGTAAGTGAAGATTACTCTACATTTTTTTTTTGGTTTTTGTCTTTCGTTTGCGGTTTGTTGACTGATTCTAAACTTTTTTTCACTTTCTGAAAAATCGATGTAACATTCATTTAGAAAAATCTATATAGACAAAAGGAAAAAAAATATTTAAAAATATTTTCCAATTATTTACTGACAATTCTTTATTTTTATTTAAATAACTTATTAAAAATCTGCAAACCCGCAAATTAACTAAAAAAAAGGGTTCTCTGATTTAAATCATTAAAAGACGGAAAGTGTGTCAATCAATATTCAATACTATTTTTTTTATTGTTAGACAATTATTTTTCCCCTTTATTTATAAAAAATATAAATTGAATTGCGTAAAGCTTTAAGAACCATCTTTTTTTAGAAAGCATGATTGAAATAATTTAGGCAGAAATTAAAAAATAAATAAATTCACGACTCGTTGAAAAGATTTAAAAAAAAAAAATGAAGAATGACCATAAATTCTTTTTTTTTTTTCTTCTCAAAAAAAGTCTTTGAAAAATGAACGAAATAATCCTTAATAGTTTTTAATTTTTCCTCTGAAAACTACAAAATTTCAGTCTTAAACTTTCGCTGATAAGATAATTTTGTTTTGTCCACTGCACTTTTCCAAAGGTACGAACGACTACAATGCACACTTTTAGGAGGAAGTCAACTACTTACATCTTTCTGTCTTCCTTTTTCTGATTTCTATGTTTTTACTAAAATTTAAAATTAGGGCAAAAAAAGTTAGATAAAGATTTTACTGTCAACTTTCTTTTTGGTTTGATTTCGATACGGTAAGTAAATTCTTTTGTTTTGCTATTGGAAGGGAAAAAAAATCGGTTTAAATGGGTAAGGGAGATAATCCATCTAACAAAAATGTCTATCAGAGTATTTATTCATGTATTTTGCATAAAATGTGGCACAAGGCCCCAAAAGCGGGAAATTAGGTAAACTGGTCATCACTGTTCTTAACTTTAACTTAATCATATTCAATGACCCATTCATACGTATAATGATCCTTTTACCACAATTACATATGTCCCAATCACCAAAATGACGCAGTCTCTCTATGAATAAATAAAAAAATAAGACCTTTTTAATTTTTTACAAACATGTGGAGATGAAAAAACATGATTTTTATTACATCATTAAATAACCTCGTGTGATCTGCATGAATATAAAGAAAAACTAAAATCGTTTGTTGAACCAATGAACAACTTGCCAAAACACTTAAATTAAATAACCTTACAAGGACACGAATAATAAAGACAACAAAAAAAAAAGCTAAAAAGGCAAACACTTACTCGGTAAAAGTTATATTGCTCAAAATGCCTAGATTACCTAGACAGCAACTCTTTTAACATGGGGAAGGTCCTATCAATTTTGTTTACTTGTAAATAAACAAGTAAACAAGAGACCTTCCCCATGATAAAAAAATAAAAAATGATTATCAAACAACAACAAAAAAATAATCACATTCCCATTTTTTGGCGCTAGATATTTTATTATCATTTTTTAGCAAAATTTGAGGCATTATTAATTAACGAAAAAATTGAATATATTGTCATTACCAAGTGTATTTTTTCTCAAGTAAATATCTCTAAAGAAACTAAAGGTATGCTATATGTACGAGTTAAAAAAGAAAAAAAAAAGTACCACCAACGAAAAAGTAACAAAAAAAAAAAGTAAGGTTTAAAATGAATTTTTTAAAATGAAAAATTTTGTTGTTTTTTTTTTTTTTTTTTTTTTTTGCCAGTAATCTTTGGGAAAATTTCCTCCGTATTTTAATGTTTTAGATTTAGGTACTTTGGTTTTAAATTTACTAGTTATTTTTTGAAAGTCACATATGATGGACGTCCGTTATTTACGAAAAGCGACATACTGTAGTAGTGTATATACACAATTTTTTTTTTTTTTTTCAAAATATTGGGGGTTGTTGAATTGTAATAAGCTTTTCCATTTATTATTAGTAAATATAGTTTTTACTAAATATTATCACCTAACTCGTACAAATTAATGCAGAAGTTTAAAAGATTTAAAATAAAAATTATTCTAATTAAAAGTTTTATAAAAATGAAAACAATTCTTGTAAAAAAAAAATTCATTATTTATAAAAAAAATTCTTTCTTTTCTTAAGACAGTAGTTTTCATTATATTTTATTCATAAAACAATTAAAAAAAATTTCTAATTAAATAATGGCTTAGCTTCATTGCATTTCTTATTTTACAATTCAGAGATTTTCAGTAATTGTGGATCCTGTTTGACAAAAAGAAATTGATAATTGAAATTCTCAAACAAGTCCTGCATCTAAATTTCATAAAATTAAATAAGTAGAGGTAAAAATTGTAAAAAAAAAAAAAAAAAAAAAAAAAAAAATTATGTTTTACCAAGATTTTCTAAAAGAGAAACATTTCTAAAATAATTTTATTTGTGAATACATCCTGAAAGTTTCATTAAAATCTGACACTTATTTGATTTTTAGAAGAATTTCCAAATCAGTGTGTTTTTTATCATGAAAAACTTTCTGTAGTAATCTGTGGCTCCAGATGGATCTCAACTTTACACACATGATTAGTCAAAAAATTCAATGGTGTATATCATTTTGGAAAATTAAATCACAAGCCATCTACCTTGACCAACTTATCTTCATCAGTTCTTTCTGCGCCATTCTATTTTTAGAAAATTTAAAATGTTTCACATCAAATTAGTTAATTTTTTTATTAATTGTCTGTCTTGCTTTTAATTTTTATTTTTAAGCACTTCTCTTAAAAGGAAGTGCAACAAACAAACATAGACTACCACAATATTTTTTCATCTGTTCACTTTTATTAATCATTTAGTTTACATTTATTTATATAAATGTTTAAATTCTATACCCAGTCTGCACTACTGATTTATCCAATAACTTTAGTAAAGATCCGGTCTGTGCTATTATTTAACTTGGATCAAGGGTATTGGACTGAAGTGAGTGATACAGAATCAAGTAGGATTTGAATTCACTTGCCGTACTGATAAACATTAGATTACCCCTGCCTCAATTTAAACAACAGCAAGTTGGAAATAGTTTCACTTGAATCTTTTTCATCTGTTGATTTTCAAAATAATACATTTCAGCAAAATATTAAGACAACAAAAAAAAACTTCATCAAAAGAACAAATGATGTACAATATCAATAAACAATAGATTATCTGCTCTAGTGTAAATAAACTTGTCCTGGAGACAATTATAAATGAGTTTAATAAAATACTTTTACACATGAAAATCCATCAAAAAAATTCTCTGTAATCCATTTTGTCATAAAAAGTATTTCATCTGCCTAATATGTTCTTATCATATCTATTTTTTTTTTCTTTACAGAGGATAAATTATATAACAACTGTTCAATTGTTCTTTCTTTCCAAGCACTTTTGGCTATACATTTAGCTATTTTCAAGGTTGAAATATATTAACTGTCAACAAGAAATACATTGTTGTATGTATGTATTTATATAATGTTTTATTTTCAAAACACTGTCAAGATATTGTGTCCATCCATGTTCATAGTTGATATTATTTTTATATAATTTATCCTCCAAAAAGAAAAAAAATTAAAAGATCACATGAGAAATTGTATAAAAAAAGTAAATCAAACCACCTTGTCTGTCATATTCAATGAAACATGCATGAAAGAAAATTGCTACCTAAATACACACACACACGCTCGGGTGAGATATAAACATAAATATTGCTTTTCAGCTGCGATAAAAGTTAGGTCATTGTGTCATGCTAGACAATTTTTCTCTCCAGAATCTATCTTATATATCTGTAAGTCTACCATTCGCCCATGCTTACAATAGTCCCATGCTCCCGCTATATATTTAGAGGTCCTTGATAAAATACAAAGAATCAGCAATATTATTGGTCCTGAACTAGCAACACAGTCATTTTTCCACCAACATAAAGTTGCTTAAATGATTAAAAAAATTGAAAGTGGTTGTAATTCATTTAATAAAGGTTTTTCTTAATGAATTTATAGTTTAACGGAGATTTCTTTATTATTGGGAGAAAGAATTTTTTAAAAATATTATCTTAGGAGTTCACTTATTTTGCACAGCACTGTATGTGAGATTGGAAATCATACAAAGGTAAAAATATTACTTATCATAAAAAATATGAAATGATGTGTTATTAACAATTTATAATTGCAAATAATGCAAGCAGATGCCATTTTCTTTAATAATATTTCTTTTTCATTCACAGATGTCAGTTTCAGTAGAGATGGAATGAATTCATTTGATGGCCATAAATATTAAAAAAACAGATAAAATATTTAAATATATCCACACAAATCCTTGGATCAGAATTCCTGTTCTTTCATTGTTATTATTCAAGGCTAAACTATGTATTTGCATTTTCTTCAAGCTAATATTTAAACACTTTGATGCACACATTGGAAAGAAATGCTATTTTGTTGAGTGACATGGATCATTATTTTCAGGAAATTTAAAAAATATAAATATGAATACAAACTAGACAGAAATACTGTATTTCTGAAGTTTGTTGATCAACATTTTTCAAAGTTCCATTTTAAATAGACATACACTGGGAAGAAATGTTTATGCCCTATGTGAATCTACATTTGCAATGAGTTCACTTTTGAAAATAGATGAAGACACATACAAGAGAGAAACCCTATGTTTGTAACTTAAAAATGCACAAGCAAATACCCACTGGAGGGAAACCTTTCCCTTGTGAAGTATGTGGAACAACATTCTCAAGGAAATATCATTTAAAAATACACATGCGAACACATACTGGAGAGAAACCATTCTCATGTGAAGTGTGTGGATCACAATTTTCAATCAGTACACACTTAAAAATACACATGCGAATACATACTGGAGAGAAACCCTATACATGTGATATATGTGGATCAACATTTTCTCAGAGTTCAGGTTTAAAAACGCACATGCAAAAACACACTGGAGAGAAACCGTACTTTTGTGAAGTGTGTGGATTAGCATTTTCAGTTAAATCAACTTTGAAAACACATATTCGAACACACACTGGAGAGAAGCCCTACATATGTGAAGCATGCGGTTCAGCATTTTCAGTAAGTTCATCATTAAAAACACACATGCGAACACACACTGGAGAGAAACCCTTCATATGTAAAGTGTGTGGATCAGCATTTTCAGTGAGTTCAACTTTAAAAACACACATGCAAACACATATTGGAGAAAAATCTCTATACACATGAAGTATGTGAATCGGCAATTTCACAGACATCCTATTTAATAATGTACATACATGCGCAATGTGCAAAAATCTTTTACTTGTAAAATGTGTGGATTAACTTTTTTACCTTTAAAAACCGATGCAGACACAAACGAGGCAGAAACCTGATATTTGTGAAGTTTGTGGATCAGCATTTTCAGCAAATTCATCTTCAGGAATGCACAAAGCAGACTGGAGAGAATCCCTTTTCTAGTAATATGTGAATTGTGTTATATTCAAAAAAAATTATATAAATGCATTCTGAAGAAATTTGTATGTATTCCTCTTAAATCATTCTCTTTTTGCTAAGGCATAAAGACACCTGAAAAGTATCCATACTGTTTTAATACATGTGACCTATTCAATACATTTTAAAATCATGAAAAGACATATCAGAAAAGAAATAGCTTGAATTATTATAAGTGTGCATTTTCATTGAGTTCTTTGAGAAAGCAATAAATACAAAGCTTGAATCTTATTGTATTTTAGGATTTTTGTTTTATAATTAAATAACATTCAAACATGTTAAAAATCTTTGTAGAGAAAAAACTTAGTATTATATGTGAATTGTTAAATTTACAATCATTACAGACATTTTTTTATCATTTCACCACAAGCAAAGCAATAAAGTCACTAAGACAGAACATTTTACTGAGTGTGAGAGAATATGAGGAAAAATAGAACATTATTAAGATAGAACAATAAAAGAACAGAAATTAAGAAGATATTACATTTAAAATTTTTGAAGATCAAAGTTGACCAGAAAGCAAGAAGCCAGAAGAGTTTCACAAGCACTTCTTGCTTGTGGAATTTTATATATATATATATATATATATATATATATATATATGTGTGTGTGTGTGTGTGTAAGCCAGTAAAAGGAAATTTGTAATAAAAAAATCTCAATAAATTGTTTATTTGGTTTTATTCGAAAACTTTGTTTTTTAAATCAATTCACCCTAAGCAAAGTGATAATGCCGCTACGACACAGGGGATGCTACTGGGAGTGAAAGAAGAAAATGAATGAAAAGACTTTAGAAGGAACCGGACGCCCAATCTTGAAAAAAGGGATAAATCTTTACTGTTCGAAAGACCAGGGAGGAATGTGAACCGAACAATTGGCAAATCTATCTACTCCTATTGAGGAGAAATAAATGAATAGTAAATAAAATTTAAGAGTTTAGGCAGAGACATAAGAGGTACTGAGTTGGAGTAGACTTTAGAAAGAACAAGGGCTAAAACTCTTGTTCAAAAGAATGAGGAGAATGTGAACTGGACAATCAGCAAACGATACCAATCTTGTTGAAAATTTACAATCCTCATTTCCTTTATAAAATAAATGTTAAATATTAGTTACATTGTTCAGACTGTTGTCCTCATTTTTGTTGCCATATTCACAACGTTTCGGCTGTTGTATACTGTGGCTTTCTTCAGGAGATATTTTGAACCAAACCCTTTTAGTCTGCAGGGATAGATTTTTCTAGTTCTATATGCCATACATTTTGGATATCACGGTTTGAATTAATTAGAGTTAGATAACTCAACTCCCCCCCTACTTTTCATTCCCTCTGCTGTGGCCAGGTATTGAACACACAACTCTTTGTGTCAAGTCACTGTTGAATATAGCAATATAACAGTCCGAACAATGTAAAGTTACAATACCTCACCTCAGAAATATAGACAGATATTAGTAAATATTAGTTTTAAATTGTTTTTTCATTTGTATTTTTATCCTCATTTTGTATTAAAGTACATTTTTATTTTTCTATAAATTCAAATTTTTACTTAAATACATTATGCATCATTTGAAAAAAAAATCTTTGTTGCCATTAACAATTTAAAAAAAAAAATTTATATAAAAAAGAGGTTCATATTTCTGGCTATGAGACTGACAATATTCTGTTGAATTGCCAGTGGTTCCGACATCCTTGATAACCTCTGCAAGTGTCTTGGCATTTGCTGACTGTAACATTATTCTTCAGGACATGACACAAATTTCATATGGGTTTGATACAAGGGCTGTTGCCAAGCCATACCAACGTAGTGAGCTTGAACTTGCACTTTCGTTGCTTTGTGGCATGAGATGCCATACGCTGCAACCATGTATGTGCATGTGGCCTTAATTTATTCTGCTACAATTCCAGGTATTTTTGACCATTTATGCTTGTTCCAAGGTCAACAAGATATAAATCAACTGTGCCAAACTTCAAAATTGTACCCCGAAATAATCTGGCTGGAAGAACGTTCGCTTTCTGACCATGAGACCTCAGTTCAAATCTCACCAAAGTTGATTTGTCAGGAAGGCAACTTCCTGATGATATTGGATTGGATTGAGGTTGATCCCAGTGTGTGGCACTTTTAGAAAGTGCCTGAAAACCATACCACAGGTTGACCCAAGCCTTGTGCATGAAATTAGGTAGATGGAACTCTTGTGGGTCATCGATAGCTGTGCTCACATGAAGCCACAAGTCATTGTGGTTGAGGACTTGAGTGTGCTGGCCTTGTTCAAAATGTTGATCACTCTAGATAACACGCTCTTTCCCAGAAACTGTAACTAAGGTCTACTCAGTTGCATTATAAAGCACAAGTGGGCTCTGTGGGTGATGAGCAAACATAAGTGTGCCTGAGCGAGCGTCTGCAATAGGGATTAGCTGTTAGATGGGTATCCACAAGTACAAATGGCCAGCTATTATATTTACAACATTATTCATTATACCTCTTTCCTTGCGGCCTTCTGACATAATGCAAACACATGACAAACTGCTGCACTGTGGTTTCCTTCAGAGAATATAACATTACTCTATTGTTTCTCTGTCCAATTTTCATACTTCTTGGTGAATGTCACACACTTCTTTTTCATTTCCACAGTCAATCTTGGTTTTCAGGGAGGTTTGCAAAGTCTTGGCTGAGATTCAATGACCAATCTGCAAGAAACCATCCCACTATTCACATCATTACTCCTGAGAAGCAGAACGTCTTGAAGATCATGCAATGCTTGTTTGGTCTCAGGTTTCATATATCATTGTTCTAGGTTCTTTCCTATTAATAGCGCTGACACAGTTTGTAACTTTCACGGAAGATCGCGTTTTCCATCTTCAATAAATAATAATAAATAATGTTATATTTGCATGTGTGCATTCATGTGCGTCAACCTCTTTCTGTTACACTGGTAACAAGCAAATTTCTGACCGTTGAAAAGAATATGAAAATCACATGTGAAAAGGGGGAATTGTTTTAGATCCTAAGATCATCACATAGTCGAGTGTGCGTTTTCTGTGGTGGACAAATGATGAGAGATTAAGAGAACCAGGTGAATGAAAAAATTTATAGTTGTTGCCAAAGCGAACATCAAAGAACCAAGAAAGACAGTGAAAATGATTCTCTCACAAGTGAACACAAACTACACTTCTCTTTGTTCCAAGATATGAGCCATATGGTAATTACATTCCCACTGGGAAATGTTAGTTTCCCCAGTCCACTGACAACTGAACTTTCTTCCAAATTTCCAACACATGGCATTCACATGTCTCTTCCAAAAAACCTCAAGCTATGGAGAAGGTTATGGTTTTCTCTCTAGTTGTTCTAGTTGTCCCAACTCAGCGTACAGCTGACTTAAGTGAGACTATAGTAACAATGCTTGTACTTACCCTATTTTTTATGAACCAAGAAAAAGAAAACAGACATCCTATAACCATTGTTGGGGCAGAATACTTACTTGACCCCCCACTGAGTCAGGTTGTGAGACAAGGTCAGTTTTTAACGTGGGGACCCAAGTGTTTTCACTCGAGCTGCTGGTCTAAGCTAATCATAGCTTGTCCAAGCTAGTCATAGCTGGTCTTGGCTTGTTATAGCTGGTCCAAACTGGTCAGAGCCAGTCCAAGCTGGTATACCCCTCAAGATAGGGGTTTGCACACTGAAAATGATTTTCTAAGCTAGCTTAGATGTGGCACAAGGCTGAAAGTATGGGGCACCCAGTGAGGATCGAACTCACTACTCCGTCACCATTGATCTAGCAAGACATATTTTCTAACCATTACACCACGTCGAGATGCCCAAAACCATTGTTGAGGCAGTAAAAAGCTTTGTCTTTATCCATGCGTGGAGAGATAGATCACATGATAACGGGACAGTCTCCCATTGGTCGATCCTGCCACGGGCCGCCCATACAAAAAGCGTAGCACATGCAAAAGCTCCCTCTTTCAGCAGGCCTCACTGAGCAATGCACGTATTGGTGTTTCCCGTCCAGACTCGATCTGTGAGATTAGCCATGAGACCAGATCTCTGAGAAACGAGTTTGATTGTGTTCTACCATTTGGGTAAGTCTGTCAGTCATTATCTCCACATTAGGGAAAGACAGGCATATATTGTTTAATGTAAAATAAAACCTGTCCTTTTTATAAGTGAGGTTTTTGGTTATCTTGTTTTGCTGATTATATTACACTAGCAGGAGAACCTGGCGTTGCCCAGGGATGTAACAGTAAGAGATAGATCAAGTATCGACCATCATAAAGACTGAAAAATAAAATTGACAAAGATTATTGTTTAAGGTTGACAGACATGCATGTCTTAATTAGTTTTTTTTTTTTTTTTGTTTTGTTTTTTGGGGTTTTTTTTTACGAATTGGTCAAACTCAAACAAAAACATTGTTTTCAGTCGTTATGAGTCTACCGATTGAATAGAATTTTATTATAAACAATTGTCTTGTAAATGGAATTTTTAAAGCATTCTGAATGTAAAAATAAAGAAAAAAGTGTCCAAGACAATAAGAAACACTACCTGCCAAAAAAAGTGAAGTTTTGTTGAAATCGGTTGAAAAATGTAGGAAATCCGATCCCATATATAAACAAACACACACACACACACAAACAACTTAGGTTTTATAATAAGTATAACTCGATATGAGTTGTCCCCTTTTCATTCTGATGACAGCGATGCCTCTTAATCGTGTTTTCAAAATGATTTTGTGCAAAAACAAATGTGTTTTTCCAATTTTTGGCACTGTCAGAACCACCGCAAGGTAATTTTACATAGTCCTGTGAAGTTTTGTTGAAATTGGTTGAAAAATATAGGAAATCCGATCCAATATATAAACGAACAGACACACACACGCACAACCTGGGTTTTATAATAAGTATGATACCGCTTGTAGTGGACCATTGGGTGAAGATGTAATGAACACACAGCTTATAATTTCCTGCTAGCCAGTTACATGAGAATATTGGACTTTAATTAACTACAAAGAAGACAAACAAGACCGATAATTATATAGAAACAAATATATGTATTAACAACAAGTTACAAGCACATGGACAGTTACATTGAGTTTGTGTGGTGAATATTATGTGTGTGTGTGTGTATTGTGGTAAGTGTTTGTATGTACATGTATTGTTCTTAGCATGTTCCCAGAATTTGGGAAATGCTGTATCTGTGAGAGCTCACATATTGGTGTTAGCTGAAATGAGAGAAGAATTATCACCTCACCTCCAAGGGAGGTAACGGCCCAAGGCCTGAGGGAAAAGAAGAGATCGAGGCGAAGGGTCAGCCAGTATTTATAGCCAGTTGAGAGAGAGACCCCTGTTGAAGGATTAATGAACTGAGTAGGAGCTAACTCCGACAGTGACGAGAAATCTCATGCTTATACCATGTTTAACCTTGTAATAGTAAAGTAAGTAGAAACTTTCCTTTGGTTGTTCTAACACTGCACAAGGCTGACTTGAGATCGATCATGAATACGATACCTATATTTACCTACCCTAACTTCTGAACCAAAAAGCAAATGAACATTGATAACTTTGTTCCACCGTAATGAGAGTAAACATCTGTAGTAGAAACTCAAGTTTTTATATGCTTCTACCTTCTTCGTTTACATATTGAACATGCACTCATTTAAAATACACACAAACACACAACCTGTTAACTTCCATACACTCTGTTTCCACTGAGTCAAAGTACACACTGCTCAGTCCAGGTATTGAACTCACAATTACTATATCAACAATTTCAGAAATCAACTTTTTAAGCTACTAGGTTACTGTCTATGGTACTCTTTAATATTATGTATTTAAATTTTACTCTGATAACAAATATATCGAGTATTCATATGTTTTGCTGAGTCAAGTCATTGATAATTGTGCCTTACTGTACTCCATAACTCAGGTTGAACATCAAAATAAATTCAACTTGTTTCTAAGTGTCAGCTGCTGAGAACTTCTGTAGATTCCACTCTGACGTTGGTGGTAAAAACAGAATTATTATCCCAATTTCAAAGTAGGTCGTTAAAAATTGTAAATATGGGACACAATGAACAGTTTTTGAAAATCAAAGAGTTCATCGTTGTTACTCAAAAAAGGTCTTGGTTACTGAAGGGCTTCATTAATTATCTCCCTTGACTTCCGCTCTTTCGAATAATTCTGTATTGATCGTAAAAAGTGTCATTTTCGTTTAAAAAAAAAATTTAAAAACTGATTTAAACGGAAAATATTTTAATTTAGTTTGTTTAAAGTTCTATCTCCTCACCTCTCACATTTTACTTAAACGTTGCATTGCCTAAATTAACAAATTTTGGATGATAACAGACATTAAAAAAAAAAAAGTAAGTAAAAAATCCTAATTTAATTTCTTTGTTTAGGAATATCCTATTCTCTGAGGTTACACATATCGTTATTATTATTAACAGGAGTAGTCTCGTGGAATTTGGGAGGGTTAACAGTTGAGTAACACTAATTAAAATAGCCCATCTCCAAACTGTATAAAAACCATTACGAAAAGGAAGAATTGGGATAAAAACCTAGTAGAAATGTATTTAATTTGCTTCTCTAAAGAGAAACAGTGAAAACGAAAATAGACGAAGGCACGAAAATGATGATTTTTTTTTTAACTGCATTGAATAATTTCTAATGAAATGCTGCTTCTGAGCGAATAATGATCAACAGCTCATCAATTTCTTTGTATGGACATTTTAAAAAATTATAACGGAAATTAACATGCTATTGTTGAAATTGTAGAAAATTTAATACTGCAAAATAACGATGATTTTTGGGGGTTTTTTGTTGTTCTATTTCGTAACGAACCTTTTTTATTAGACAATAAACATTAATGAAAAAAAAACTTAAATTACACTACACTACAGTCTTGTTAAAAAGGTTATTAAAACTTTTAATTTTGAAATATAGGCACCACCCAAAGATTCGCAAAAAAAAAAAAAAAAAATGATCAAAAAACATTATAAACAAAGTTTTATCGACAAAGTCTTTTTAATTATCAAGAGGAAAGACGAAAGGATTTTTTGATTATTTAAATTTATTTTAAATTTTTAATCCTTGGAACCTTCAAAATTTTGGTTAAAAATTTTGTTTTTCTTGTATCCAAAAGCGGCATGGATGGGAAATTTCTGCATCTTTTTCGATGTTGAGTTGGAACTTGTTGCAAAAATCAGATAACCATCGGATTTTAATTCAAGTCTTATTCACAAATGAATGAAATTATATTATTTTAGAAAATCCTGGTAGAAATATTTTTCTTTTAAACCTAATTGATTCTATGAAATTTTGAGAAATTGAATTTTCTAGAGCTCAAAAGCTTGTATCAAAGCTTGTCCTTGGAGAATTTAATTTAAATCATTTTTTTTTTTTTTTGTCTCTAACAGGACCCCCATTTAGAGTAAATCTGCTCTGAATTGAAAAATAAAAAATGCAATAGAACTAAGACATTATTTCATTAGAAAAGCTTTTAATTGATTTTATAAATTATATTGTCTTTAGAAAAAAAACTTTTATGAACAATGAATTTTTACAAGAATTGTTTTCATTTAAAAAAATGTAATTATAATTTATAAAATTCTGTATTAATTTGTAGTAGTTAGGTGATATTGTTATTAATTAAAAACTATATTTACTAATCATAAATGAAAAAGCTTACTACAATTCTGCAGCCCCCAGTATTTTAAAAAGAATTTTGAATTTGTGTGTAGAAAGTTCTATTTTTTTGCAAGTCCAAACATCCATATATCATATATGATATTATTAGAAATTAAGAGAGGTAACTATAGTAAATTTTAAATTTATTGTTAATTTCCTAGCATTTCTTTGTCGAGCATCTTTCAAAGTAAAACTATAAAGCCAAAGGACAATATTAGATTACAATTAGATTAGAGACACATTTTATATTTTACCCAATGGGGAAAGTAAATTACATCTCCATAGTTGTCAATTTTTAACTCCATTCAGAGCCAATTTAAGAAGTCTGGTTTTTGTCTAACAGAGAGAAGGGGTTTTGTTTTCACAAGCAAATGACTAAATTTCATATCTTTTCATTTGTACCCCCTTATTTCTTTAAATAATGACCAGCATTCATATTTATGATTGCTATTGCAATTTTTTATTAAAGTTGTGAAGCTTAAATATTTAACAATGCATTAAGGAAATTTCTATGGATATTTTATTGTCGTAGAACTCACAATTCAATTGTTAACTAAAGAATTAAGATTCATGAGAAATTTCAAATAGGAAAACTGTGAAATTCTCATGGGTTAAAACCAGTAATTATATAATGTTATAATAAATAATAGTATGATAGAGACTTGAAATAAAAATAAAGTAATTAGGACACACATTTTATTTATCCAATGACTGATGGCAGTGGGGAGTGGGTACATTAAAACCAGATGACATCCATTAAAAAAGAGAAATGAGCCAAATTCATCACAAGCACTTTGATAATCATCCAGAACACTGCCTCTTCAGATCTAGAAATATGATCTACCCTAATTCTTCCACACAACATCAAAAAGATTTTCCCTAAATTACTCAAAAACCAAAATATTTACACAAACCCATTTTTTTATTACTATAAATGTTACATTTAGTGGCTTAAACATTGAAATGAATTTAAAAATGTCAGAGCATATCTGTAAAATGAGAGTATGAAAAAAATACCTGCAACAGCAATAATTCTGAAGCAGGTACATCAGTCAGTTATGTGCCATGCGTGATACACACTTAGGCGATCATGTATCTTTCATTACATGACTGATGAGGCAGATGTTTTCCCCGCAGTAGGTTACCACTTCTTTCTGTGGTAGACCAGTTGCCATTCAAGGCTATAGAACCTGTTCTGTCCTGCTATTTAACCATAGCTGTGGGGAGAAGAAGAGGATTCATACCTTTCCCAAGGGTATTAGCGCATAAGTGAATGTAATGGATTCAGCTGGAATTCGAAGTTGGCTCTCCAATTCCTCAATCCGAGCCGCTATCCATATTTCACCAGAGTTGATAATTGTCCTTAATTGCCGATTTTTGAAAAGAACAGTCCTTTATTTTGTTCTATCTGTTCTTAAGTTGAATTTGAAAGCTATCGTTTTTTTTTATTGATGGAAATTCAAAATTACCGTTTACATATATTTTCTTTATTATAAGTTAGCTAACCTGGTAACATGAATGTATTTAAAAGTAAATAGCAAAAAGCAACTGCTTTGTCTCAGTTACAGCTGAATATAACCTTTCCCTGCTCAACTGGATATCCAACCTGCTCAACTGGATATCCAACCTGCTCAACTGGATATCCAACCAAACACAACAAAACCTGGAAGAGTTTAAGTTTTCTATGTCTGTTTTCACTATCACTACCATATAACTAATAAAAAAGAATTCATTTTAATTTTTCAGAACCATTTTACCTGACATTCCATAACCTATTTCTTTAGATACAGTTTACCAAGTATGTATAAACACCCAATTCAACCTATTTTTTAACAATATAAACAATGTACCTAAAGTTTAAAATGTATTTTTAAAAATGAAGAATCTTTCTAAAGTTTTTATTTTAGTTTTAATTCCAAAGTAATAGATTAAACGTAATATTTCCAATAAGTAAAATCGCCCAAACTGACAGATCAGTCAACACATCATAATTCACTTTATTAAAAAGTCTTTCAAAAATAAAATATGCTTTTCTGACTCAGCTGATTTAAAGTTTAATTAATCTGATTCAAAACAAATATTACTTATTTTAAGTATAAAATATCACAGAAGTGCATTTTTTAACATGGAGTTAGATGTTTATTTATTCAAGGTGTTGACACCTTGACTGACAGATGGAAGTTTGTCTAATTTTTTCTACAGGGGAGGTTTAAAATTAATTTTTAAAAAGGAAAAATTTTTCTTGAAGCTAATAGATCAAATTTAATATTTCCAATAAGCAAAATACTTTTCTATATTTCAAAACTAATTTAAATTGACTGGAATGCTTTTTGTTTTGAAATTGCTAAAAATCACTAATTTTGGTGCTATTTTTAGTCATCTGTCAGCACAGTGTAATTCTCTTTATTAAAAATTTTTCCAAAATATTTAAAATATACTTTCTGAAACTTTATTTGAGGAAAATTAGCTGATTTAAAATTGAATTCATCTGATTTGAAGCAAATATTTCTTTTTGTTTAAACTATCGGAGAAAAGCATTTTTTTTTTTTTTTTTTAACAAGGAGGTGGGTGTTTTGTCCACCCAATGAATAGGAGAATGCTTGTAGTAAATATTGAATGTTTGTAGTTTGTGGAAAAACTTAAATTAAAAGAATGTTTGGTTAAATGGAACAGATGCTCTACACAGCCTATTTTAGTGAATTTATGGTGGCGAGTGCAAATGAGAAACAAAAATGTCCAAAAAAATGTAATTTTCTTATTCATAGATATTCTTTATAAATTTATAAATAAAAAAAATTCTTTTCACATTTATTTTTTTATAAAATGGTAAATAAATTTTTATGAAAGGTAATAATAAATATTGCATTGTATTTGGTTCACATATGTTTATAATTTTGTAAATAAACATTATCAGAGGAGTCAAAAGTGTATAGCATAATGCAGATGTCAAGGGAATAACCATCCTTTTGACGCACAGTCTTTTTTGTGTGAACTCAGTTTTGCCCCCCCCCCAAAAAAAAACAATGTGTAGATAATAGCTTAAAAGATAATTAATAAATTTTGCAGCTCAGAAAAGGACCAGATTTTGTCAATGTTTTAGTATTATGCATGATAGTTACAAGTTTAGGATTCCAAAAATAGTTTGTTTCAGAATTGTCTTTGCCACAGCCGATATAACTTTCAGTGGAAACAGGTTACATTCCTTCTCCACTGTATCGCTGTATGGTTAGCAGGTGCTCAGTTTATCAAATACCTGCTTATTTTCTGTATTGTCTTTGATACTCATTAAAGCATGTTTCATTTACTGAGTCCTGGGTATGATGATTAACTACATCCGGCAGCAAAGCCTCTGATTAGAAGATTGAAGGTTCTGAGGAGTGTGGAACCACCTCTTAATTGCTATTGTTCCTAAGTCCACCTTGACCCAGGATGGTAGCACCTGTTAGGGGTCCCAGCTTTTGAGCCCTGTATTGGTGAACGTTGTTAAAAAAAATCAGTCTTCTATGCCTACGAAAAACACCTTTTCCTTTCTCTGTTCTTCCAAAGCTCCAATAAGCATCTACCATTTTTACACTTTTTATTTTTTTTTATGGAATTTTGCCTGATTTATTTCTACTCTTACTCCTTTCCCTGCCACATTTACCTCATTATCTTGCTCTATAATTGTAGCCCCAAACTTCTGTAACACAATTCTACCAATCTATAAATGTCTTCTTGTTACCCTCTACATAAAATTTTGCAGATAATAAGTTAATTTCATGACCTACTCCAGCTTCAAGTGTGACCCAGCAAACCATCTACTGTGCCCCTAATAGACTTTCTAAAGCTACAATCTCTAACATTATAAATAAACTACCTTGGCATGTGTATAAGAATCATTACTAATTAAAATGTAAATACCCATCACTTGTTTCTTCACTGTAAACCTAGCTACCATTTTTATATCCCCAAACCAACTAATTAATGTTGAGATCATAGACACGGAACACCATTGGAAAATTCGTAAACTTAAGGAATCAGCACATATGCTAGGCCACAAAAATCTCCTGAGCCGACCAAGCATAGAAATAAATACAATATGGGAACCAGTAATAAGGAGTGCCAGAGAAAAGCAATGATAACAAAGTTGCAATATGAGCTCTGGTAAAAACATAAATGATAACAGCAAAATTGCAATATGAGCACTGGTAAAAAATGGTTGCTGAAAACATTAGGTTTATAATACCTAGAAATTCATACCCAGATGTCCTGAAGGACACAGTGGATAAAGGCGTTGGTTAGATCCAGGGACAGACCCAAAGAGTGTGAGTTCAATACCCGGTTAAGGCAGTGGAGAACTTTCAGAAGGAAAATTAGCAGGAGATAACTGATAACTGACATCCATCAAACATGGCACGATATAAAGGGTTCAGTTCGAAATTCCAACCACCTGAAGAAGGCTGGAGCGTACAACGGCCGAAACGAAAAATATGGCGACAAAGATGAGGACAATAGTCCGACTAATGTAAATACTGAACTAATTAACTCTATTCTACTCTTACTATTTACAAACATTTTCTCATTTTTTAATTCCTTCAGAATACTCAGTTTTCTATTATTTATTTTTTAAATATTTTTAACAACAAAAATAATAACAGATAAAATGTTTACATATGAAGTTTCAAAGACTATAAATAGCTATGGCTATTATCCATGAGGCAGTTGAGTGCATACTACTTTCCATGAGGCAGTAATACTACATTGCACATATATTTGATAATAATTTTATATTTTTATTCTTTTCTTATTTATTTATTGATTATTTATTATTATCATCATTTAAAATATATATAATAATAATAATTCTTAAAGTGATACATTTAATGACTGTTTACTCCAACACCCAGTGTAAAATATATATGTGGGTGTGTATAAACACACACTTTCAGGTAGATGGAACTCATCAGCCTGAGAGAAGGAAAATTCTGATTTTAGAATCCCTTGCAGCCATATTCATGGGAAAGGCTTCAGGGTCCAGTAGTAACCCCTGAGGACAAATCCAGTGTCATTCCTTAACACAGTCTGATGTTATATTCAACTTTGTGACAACTGTTGCTATGGTGCCAGGGTCAAGCTGTATTGGCCTCTATGTTTCCCATGAACAACATCAGTCATATAGAGAGCAGAGAAATGCTACATGGGAAACTACCAATCTCTCATAAAACCCTGCCCAGGCTTGCATTCTGGAGAGGACACTCAAAACACAGGAAGCAACAACAGAGTGACATCAAGTGAGAGCGTCTTCATATGCATTCATTGTAATAAAGACTGTCATTCCATATGGGCCTGTACAGCCATGCTGCACCTCTATCAGCGGCTGAGGCATAACTCTTTGGGTACAGGTCACTGGTCTCTCGAAACTGACAGATGACACATATACTCTTGCTATTTCATAGATATTTTTGTACACTATAAAGTCCATGTCATGATGACTGCTGCGAAGGTTACCAAGTAAGATGACACCTGAAAAAGCCAGAAGGTGCAAATAGCCGAAATATGAGAAAATCAATGAAATTGAGCATGCACGTCTGAATAGCAAGGTATATTATAATAATAATAATAATTATTATTATTATTATATCTAATTTTAAAAAATTCTAACAGAAATTATCTAATTAGTATGGACCCCCCTATATGTTAAATGGTAATAACAGGAGAAACTCTGCCCAAAACTGGTACAAATCAAGAACCATCTCATATTCCTGTGTAGATGTAGAGAATTGAAGCTAATTTCAATTGTTTTAATCATCTGAAAATCAATCCATATACTAGATTAGGGTTAGACTCTTTTCTTTGTCCATGTCTAGGGATGTTGTTCTTATTTTTTAAGTATTGCTCAGTTATTATTCACCCTGTTTCCTCTAAGTCCAAGTACATAATGCCTGACCCAGGGATTGAACTCATAATTATTATATCAACAAATTCGCAAACCAACCACCAGGCAATTGTCCCATGGGAAAAATAGCCTAAAGTATTTCAGTTATATAAAGGGTTCAGTTTGAAATTCCCTGTAAGTTACCCAGGGTTGACATA
Organism: Acanthosepion lycidas; assembly: GCA_963932145.1. NCBI lineage: Eukaryota > Metazoa > Mollusca > Cephalopoda > Sepiida > Sepiidae > Acanthosepion > Acanthosepion lycidas. The sequence goes on from OZ010575.1 coordinate 88,618,439, forward strand.
CACCTGATGAAGGCCTGTGGTGTGTGGGGCATGGATGATTATAATGGCTGAAACATAAGGACAATAGCCCACTTGTAAATAGTATAAATATATTGTTTTCTATTCTGTTTGAAGCCCCATGTATTGTTAATGCATGAGAATGCTGTTTTCTTTAATAATATTTCTTTTTTATTTGCAGATGTCATTTGCAGTAGACATGGAATTCATTTATTTGATGGAGATGCATATATAAAGAACAGATATTTAAAAAAAATATGGAAGCAAATATCTTGTAAACTATTCATCTCTACATTTCCTTTTAGTTAACATTTGAATCCAAGTTGATATGCAGAAATGCTATTTTGGTAAGTTGTGTGGATCATTATTTTCAGTGAATTTTAAAAATATAAATCTGAAACACACACTGGAGAAAAACCCCATGCATGTGGTTCAGCAATTTTGCAGAATTACATTCTAAAAATATACATTCAAATGCACAGCTCATAAACGATATTATAAAGTCTATATCCCCATTTCAGATGAGTTCAATTTTGAAACCATATGCTTGTGAATTGTGTCCATCAGCATTTTCAAGGAACTGTGATTTAAACATGCACAAGCAAATACACAGTGGTGAGAAACCGTTCTCTTGTGAAATATGTGGAGCAACATTCTCAAGAAATTACCATTTAAAGAGACACATGCAAACACACACTGGAGAGAAACCATTCTCGTGTGAAGTGTGTGGTTCACGGCTTTCAAGCAATACACATTTAAAAGTACACATGCGAATACACACTGGAGAGAAACCCTATACCTGTGACATATGTGGATCAACATTTTCTCGAAGTTCAGGTTTAAAAACACACATGCAAAAACACACTGGAGTGAAACCATACACTTGTGAAGTGTGTGGATTATCATTTTCACTTACATCAACTTTGAAAACACACATCCGAACACACACTGGAGAGAAACCCTACATTTGTAAAGAGTGCGGATCAGCATTTTCAGTTAGTTCATCTTTAAAGTCACATATGCGAACACACACTGGAGAGAAACCCTTCATGTGTGAAGTGTGTGGATCAGCATTTTCAGTGATTTCAACTTTAAAAACACACATGCAAACTCACACTGGAAAAAAATCCATATATGCATGAAATATGTAAATACTGGAGAGAATCCATTTTTTAGTAATATATGAACTTGCTTTTTCAGAAATATCAACTGTAATAAGATGTGCGAGCTCACAGTGAAACAAAGCCCTAGTATAAATTGTGAGGATCTACATTTACACTTTGAAAATGCACAAATGTAAGAACAAAAATTTCCTAAGAATTTGGTAGGCATTCATTTTAAATGATCTTCTCTTTGCTAACCATAAAGACATCTGAAAAGTATCCACCTAGTTTATCTGAATTATTCAGTAAATTTTTAAATTACTATGTAAAGACATATGAAAGAAACATACGTTTAAGTTATTATAGCAAAAGCAGTCAGTAAGTTTGAATCTAGTGTTTCAGTGTTTTCTTTTCATAATAACTGATCTTTAGACAACTTTTAAAATGTCAGAGTTTTAACAATTTTAATATTATCCTTGAATTTTACTTTCATCCATGTATGTGCACCCTTAAAAGAAAATGTATAATAAAAAAGTTTGATATAAGATTAGTTTATTTAGTGTTTTTCTGATAACTTTTAGGTTGTTTGGAAAATAGTATCCAATTTTAGAATCAAATATTATGAATTCATTTAAGCACTGTTTAAAGTAGTCAATTGGTTTGAGGCCAAATCACATTGAAACATTGGTCCTCATGCAATCACCAAAGTTAAGCAAAGCCAAGCCTAGTAAGTACCTAAATGGGTGACCTCTTGGGAATACCAGGTGTTGCAAGCTTGGATGTTTGGATGGTGCAATGTATAATGGCTTGGAATTGGAAATCAAAGAAACGAATATCAAATTTCAGTCATATTCATTCTATTTACTTACATGCAAATACCCTTGGAAAAGTTATGAATCCACCTCTTTGCCCCAGCTATAGGTTAATTAGTAGGTTTTGTATCAGTAAATCATTATTATCACCAAAAAATTCTTACAATCTAAATTATTTTATGGCTTTAAATAACCAGCAAAGGGTTGATAAGCTGTAAAAAACAGTAGGTCTTGTATCAGTAAATCATTGTTATCTCAAGAAAATAACCAGCAAAGGGTTGATAAACTGTAAAAAACAAATAAATCAGTCAAAATAAGTACCCTGAACATCAATACATTTCTGCCATTGAGTTACAAAGTTATTTATGCCTTTATGATAAAACTCTAAAGGTTTGTATACCAAGAAATCTGATTGCAGTTTCTGCATCATCTATGCAATGGAATATCTTTTAGCTTGAAAAGTAGTAGTCAGTCGTTAAGGGATTGGAGAAATATGGTGGATATGGCAAAGTATCATATCTCAAGTCAGTAGGCTTCTGCTTTGTCATTCTGGCAACATGTGGCCAAGCATTGTCACAAAGCAGAACTGGACCTCATTGATTAACCAGTACCAGGGGGGCATTTTTCCTTAACCGAATGTGCAGTTGGTCCAGTTGCTGTGATGCTCTGATTAGACACCAGACATAATCTTCTATTGGTGTAATTTTGGCTTTGGAAAGTGTTTGGGTACTTCATCATGGTCAAGCCATTGTGTCAATCATTTATGATTGTCCTAAAGCATCCATTTCTCATCCCAAGTCACAGTTCAGTCAAGAAAGGGATCATTAGAATTTCTCAGACTTATGACCATGTGACATTGAAACAGTGGTTTCCATATGATCACCAAAATTAAGCAACATCAAGCCTGGTCTATACCTAAATAAGTGACCACTTGGGAACACCATGTACTGTAAGCTTGGATGTGTGGGTGCTGTAATGTATAATGGCTCAAAATTGTTACTTGGAGAGCCAAGTTCCAATTCCAGTTGGGTTTATGTTCACTTAAGCACAAATACTCTTGGAAAAGGTATGAATCTACCTTTTGTTCCCCCAGCTATGGGTTAATTAGTAAGACTTGTATCACTAAATCATTATTAACTTCAAAAGAAAAAATTATTACAATCTAAAAAAAATGTATTTTCTGGCTTTAAATAACCTGCAATGGGTTGATAAGACGTAGAAAATGAATGAATCAATCAACTGAATTTTGCAGATGCAACATTGAACTCTTTAACTTTTACTGAGTTCATTATCAAGTTTCTTCACATTGCCAATTTTCTTGAGATGGTCTGATATTATTGAAATGCTGACACTTTGACGTGGGTTTTGATATGACTAGTGTTTTCAGATGTTGATTGTCAGTTGCAGATGGAAATACTCTACGACCTTGATCTTCAGGACTCGTATCCCCCCCCCTGCAGTACTTCAGAATCTAGCATTGTACTGTTCGATCACAAGCAGGTCCTTCACCCCATGCTCTGTTAATGTCATCAGCAGTTTGAGAAGTGTTATAACCAAGCTTAAAAATAGTAAACACTTCCCTTCTTTTTTCATGTTCAAGATGAGTTCATGTTAAATTTTAAGTTAAATTCTGAAAGAGATTGATATAAAATTAGCAAAGAGGACACTTTAATCCATTGTTTGCCAAAGTGAGTGATAGCATCCCCTTGTGGGCTCTGTTTTGTTGAAAGGAGGGCACTGGGAGTTTTTTTTATTTCATTTGGGTGGTGGTGAACATGTATCCAATTTTTTACAGATTTTTAAAAATTATTCAATATTGGCTACAAAAGCAAATTTCTGAAAGTGCTGTGGAAAGCTATCAAACTTTTCTTCATTGCTTTTTCAACTTCATATATGGCTGAATGTGGTGCAGCTATTATGATACTTTATTAGGTTACAGTTAAAAGGTCTATTCAAGAATCATTCTTCCATTTCCAGTATGATCACCAAAGTTATGCGCTATCAAGACTAGTCAGTACCTAGATGGATGACCACTTAGAAACACTAGGTGCTGTATGCTTGGATGTGCAGGTGGTGTAATGGATAATGGCTCAGAATTTTTTAATTGGAGAGACGTCTTCTGCTTCCAGTTAGGCTTGTTACATCCAATTTAGCTGCTGGTGACTGGACCATGTAGCAGAGGTTACATGGCACCAATAGCCCTCATACAACAACAATTAAGAGGTGGTTCCATGCTCCTCAAAACCTTCAATCTTCCAATTAAAAGCCTTGCTGCTGAATGTAGTTTATCATTATACCTAGGACTTGTAACTACTGACATTAGATATCTGGCTGGAGCAACTAAATTCCTTAGGCACTGATGCAATCAGAAAAATAATCATGAAATCTGTAATTTGTTCAAAATTCCTTTGTTTGTGTGTGTGAGAGGGGCAATTGCAGATGTTCATTTTGACTTTATTATACACACGGATTGATCAAACTGTGTTGTAGCATACCTACGGACGATAATGGGTATGCTCCCATTCCCATAAATACAGTAGTAAGTACTGTATGTTAGTCTGCAGTTGGAGATTCATCTCCTACTGTGCTGGCCAAACTCTCTACCTCCAAGCAGAGAAGATCTCCAGATGAGCCTATGTCTTGTCTTGGGAAACAGCTACCCAACCCTGTTTTATACGGAGAATTTTTGGCCGAGCCTATAGGCTTGGATACCCCACATTAAATTCGGCCTTGTGCCACATCTGACTGTGTATAGCGGTTGGTAGATATCCTGCAGTTGGAGATTTGTCTCCAGCTGTAATGGTCAAACTCTGCCTCCAGGCACAGAGGATCCCCAGACAATGCTATGTCGAAGGGCAGAGTCTCATCTCGGGAGAGAGCTACCCAACCCCGTTTTCTATGAGGTCTATGGGGAATTTTTGTCCGAGCATACAGGCTCAGTTACCCCACATTAAATTCGGCCTTGTGCTACATCTGACCGCGTGGGGTGGTTGATAGATATCCTGCAGTTGGAGATTCATTGTGCAATTCACTTGGCTCACTTCTAGCAGTTGATTACTTCTTCTACATGCCAATGGCATGTAGAAGAAGTAATTATTCATCTTATATGTGTTGTTCTTGTCCTAAGTATTATTGTTCATTACCAACTTTCATGTGATTATTTTTTTCAGTAACCTTCCCAAGGTTACAACACTATGCCTCTATTCTTTCAAGGAAGTGTTTGACTGCTATAACTACTGTTTGATTGATTTGTTTGTTTAATGACATATCAACTCTTTATGGGTCATTTAATGCCAAAATTTAACTTTCTTGGGAGCTTTGAAGTAATAAAAATATGGTATGTTATTTTGCTTTCACATTTAAAAAGCTTCACAATTTTTTAGCCTCTCTGTCAAATGATAGGGAATCAATTTTTGTAATTTCCTGCCCTGAAAATTCACATTTGTATTTTATATTTGTATTTCTTGCAGTTGAAGACACTTTGAAGACCCAAAAATGATAAACGTAGTTTTTATAATTATATGGGATCAGAATCCCGATAAAACAGTTAATATTGATTAGCAAAGGACCATAAAAATTCTTGACAAATGCTTAACAAATGAACCTGCACAAAAAAACAGTGTATCAAAAAACGTTTTTTCTCTCGACATTACCATTACTGTGGCACTTTTGATTCCTTCAACAATTCTTATTGTTTTTAAAAGCTATTTTTAGAATATTAATAAAATCCAGACATTTGAAACTGAATTTCTGCATTATCATTTTTCTCAAAAATTTACAAAAGTATTAAACACTATTCTTGAAAACAGTCTAATGAATAAATGGTGTTTAACATTTTTTTTTTTTTTTTTCAAGAATATATAAATTCTGATGACCTCAACCTATTTTAATGAATTTATGTGGTTAGAACAATTGAAAAAAATGCCTTGAGAATACATTTATTCAAAATTTATAATTAGTTATTTGTCCTGTGTTTATTTTAATTTTTTTAAATTTTTCAGACATTTTTATAAACTTATGAATAAACTGTTTTCATAGTTATTTCCTTATAATATCATAAATAATGAATATTGCATTGCAGTTGGTTCACGTTTTTAGAAACTTGTTAATATAAAATTATTCTTGTAAATAATCTAATAAAGCTGTTTAATTCTTCTGTTGTCAATTCTCGGGGGGAAAAAAGTGAATCTAGTTCCATGTTTGGTTTTATTAAAATTTTAAAAATAGCTTTTAAAAACAAGACTGACTCAAGAAGTATACAGTAATAGCAGTGTCAAGAGAAAAAATATCTGGCAAACATGATCTTTCATGCTCACAAAAAATGCACTGACTAAAGGGAGGTTTTTTCAATTGACTCTGTTAGTATGTTAACTATCGTAACTAATAAATAGTGTTTATTACTTTTGTTGTCTATTCTCAAGAACAAAGAATATGTATAAAATCATTATTATTCCCGCAAAAATCTTGCAATCTAAAATATTTTATGGCTTTAAATAACCAGCAAAGGGTTGATAAACTGTAAAAAAAAAAACAAATAAATCAGTCAAACTAAGTACCCTGAACATCAATACATTTCTGCCATTGAGTTACAAACTTATTTATGCCTTTATGATAAAAGGTTTGTACATCAAGAAATCTTTGATTGCGGTCTCTGCATTGTCTATACGATGGAATATCTTTTAGCTTGAAAAGTGGTAGTCATTGGGTAAGAGATATGGTGGATATGGCAAAGTATCATATCCCAAGTCAGTGGGTTTCTGCAGTGTCGTTCTGGCAGCATGTGACCAAGCATTGTCACAAAGCAGAACTGGTCCTCATCAATTAAGCAATGCAATTACTTTTTAAAACAATAAACCTTGCTGAGGAGTGAAGTTAGTTAAAATAATAGCGGTGTCAAGGGAATACCCATCATTTTGACACGTTTTTGTGTGCATAAAGGTTCAACCATCCTTTTAACACACCATTTTTTTTTTTGCCAGTATATATTAGGTTGATGCAAAAATAATTTCGTTTTATCATATAGTAACATATGTTAGAAAACGAAATTATTTTTGCACCAACCTAATATGTTAAAGATTATCTAATTCTCCTTCCCATCAGAAGTAGTGCTGAAAACAAATGAAACTTAAGCCTCACTTAAATATAGCATTTGATGCATACTAAAATCTTAACATACACTAGTGCAACTGTTCAATATTTATGGGATAAATTTTCAACATAGCCAAAAATTAACAAAGTTAAAATGCTTGACAAACTTTCCAAGCAAGTTTAGTCAGAAATATTACTATGAAATTTCACATTTTTCTTCATTACTGGTACCATGTAATCCAGCTCTACCTACTACATGGTCAAGTCATTGGTGACTAAAACTGATTCCCCCAGCAGGTTTTTTTTTTGGCAAGGAGGGTAGTTTGAATGTTAGGAGGATTAAAAACAAAACCTGTCAAAGAGCAGATAAATCATTTTGTAAGGTCAGCAGCATTTTGCACAATGAAGTAGACTGCGTTCCATTGCTATGGATGTATAGTTGCTTGGGGCTTAGGTGTTAAAATGAACAGTTGATTTACCCACACCAAAAAGATTAATGAAAAATGGTAATTTTAACAAAACAAGATAAGAAATTTATTCACAAATTTACCCAGTTGAAGTAGCCTCAATGATTTTGTTTCAGGAAATGAATTAGAATTCTTAAAGTCCGTAGTTTTAATGTATTGTCATGAAGAGGAAATGTTCATACAACAGATTAAATGATCTGACACAAAATAATATTAAAAAATGTTAGTCAGTTTAAGAGAGTTTATTCCTCATATGGATATGTGGTATGGCATACGTTCAAAAGTAGATGAGAGATAGTTCTTTTTGAGTTCTCTGTGCCTGATTAAAAGCTGATAATATAATTGGCAAGTAATTTGACACTGTCGAAAAGTTCAATGCTGAATACTGTGAAAAGATATGAAACCTTTCAGATGTCAAAGAGGTTGGACTATTTTTGGTCTCTAGTTCCATACATGCGTGGGATTGACACATTTTTCTTTTTGTGCCCTATTCTGTTTGAATGGGCGTACTGATAAAAATCCTATTGTTTTTGCTAATTATCTCCTTTGACATCTGCTCTTTAGAAGGTCATTTTTCCATCGATTGTAAACAATAGATGCTCTTCTGATTGATTTACTTTTTCTCCTCATTTTATATCAAAAAGAATTTCACATAGGTTCATTCTTTCCTTCTTGATTCACTGGTTAAATTTTGTAAGGTTTTCATTGATGAAAAAAAATTCACATAGGCTCATGAATTTCTTCTCAGCTCACTGGTTAATTTCTGTGAAAAGCAAAAATCACACATAGGCTCTCAAATTTATTTCTTCCTCTTTCCACAGTTCTCCAAATTTGAAGAGTGTCGATGAAGGGAGTTATTATTTCACACTCATTACAGATGCAGCTAGAGTGTTGTTGACATGGCATTGCTGGGTAGAGGGCTTTCTACACTAAGGTTAACTGACAGGGTGGAGGGCTCCCCTGATAGAGTCTATGACCAAGGCAGACTTTCAAATTGGATGATGTGGGTTACTTGATTTGGCTTCACCAAAACACCCATTTAAGTTTATAAAAAGGCAAACATTTTCCTCATATTTCTCTTTTTTTTATTCCTCTTGCTTCAAGATGTAGTAGTATATAGATAAGGTGTCCCCACCAGTGCATATTTGTTTCCCTGGTACACTGAGAAGTGAATTGCTACACACATGCACATGTCAGCACTCCCACATTTTTAACAACAACTTAACCAGCGATTGTTGTAAAACTGATTCAGGATATAAAAAGGTCTCAATGCAACGCAAAGTCACCTTCTGCAGCCAATGCCAGGTAGGGTTATCATCTGTCTTTGGGCAGAATGCAACTCAGTTGTGCCACTGTCCTCAGACAGAGACATAGCTGGGGGGAAAAATACTGAGAAGCACCTAGGGAACAGCTGCTCTCAGCTGTACCCACTTCATTGCACTAGAGAGAAGGGATTGATACTCATACTGATGCCAGTGCAACCTATGGTTGTGGAGGCTGGGCAATTTTTATCCCTGGCCCGGATGTACATGCTCAGGTTCCCCACATTAAACCTGACATTGTGTCACATCTTGTTTCAGTGGGAAAACTAGCTAAATATTACCTTCCGCGGACCAAACGGCTAGGATCAAAGTGTAGTATCTGTTCCAGTAGCCAACCCATGACTCCAGCCATCATCATCATCTGTCGCTCCTGTAGGCCTCTAGATCCTGCCATCCCTACCAGCAGCAACAATATGCAATAAACTGTCCTTTTCAGGACAACTCTCTCCAGTGATTACAAAGCTGTTCTTTTCAAGACAACACCCTTCTCACCTTATACATGAGCATGCAGATATATTTTTTGCTTTGTGCACTCCAACCTTATTTTTGTTGATGTATTTTCTTTAACGAAAATAAACTCAACATTGTTTTTTTTTACCCAAGTCTTCATTTTGTTTGTTGTTGCCATCCATCATTCAAAATCTGTTTACAGGCCAATATGTCACCTGCAACACACACACACAGATGCTTGTGCCTATCACACATATGCACATTTTTAATAACTAAATTTAATTAATGTATTTTCCTTGACTTTCAATCGTGTACACAATGTCATTTTCTTTTCTTTTTTTCTTTTTTTTTTTTTAGTGACACATCAACCTATGTCTTATTTAATAATACTGAAAAGTGAAATTTAATAAAATTATTTTGGACGCAATTTTATTTTTAAAGATAAATGGTTGCGTCAGGTGATCAAGCCATTATCCTCCAGACAATAGATTTCTTAGTTTTAATGACTAAATCAGAGCAATTTAATTTTAAATTTGCTAATTTTGCTAAAATAATGTGTCATAAATATATATTTTATATTTGGAAGATTTTTAAAATAGATAATTTTTTTTGGTTTACAATTTTTTTAAATTAAGAAAATGGCCGCCTTTAAGAAAATTTTCTGAAATCGGCCCAAAAGTTGAGATTCTACTTTATATAAATTTTATTTAAAATACTCCAGAATATTTTACTGACTGGAAATAGTAAATTTAATCCTTCAGCTTTCAATTAAAGCTAAAATGAAGTCTTCAAGAATGCTTTTTCATTTGTAAAATGTCATTTTAAATCTTAGGTATTGTAAATTTATACCAAATTAGTGGAGTATCTACTTTAGGAGGCATGGTGGAGTAGTGGATAGTGGCTCAGATTGAGGAATCAGTGAGCCAAGTTCAAATTCCAGTCGAATACATTACATTCACTTCCGTGGGAAAAGGTATGAACCCTCTTCTTCTCGCCCCAGCTATGGGTAAAATAGCAGGACAGGCCGTGTTCTCAAGCCTTGGATGGCAACTGCCACAGAAAGAAATGGCAACCTACTGCGGGGGGGGGGATCTGCCTCGTTAGTCATGTATCGAAAGATACATGATCGCCTAAACGTGTATCACGCATGGCACATATATGATTGACCTATTTTAATCCCTGCCACCTTATGCATCTTCAAAAGGGAAAATGTCAAAGAAGTTGGACTATTTTTGGTCTCTGGTTCGATACACGCGTGGGATTGACACGTTTTTCTTATTGTGTCCTATTCTGTTTGAGTGGGCGTACTGATTAAAAATCTTATTGTTTTTGCTAATTATCTCCCTTGACATCCGCTCTTTAGAAGGTCATTTTTCCATTGATTGTAAACAATAGTTGTTTTTTTTGAAGAACATTTATTTTATTTATTTAAGTAAGAAAAAAAATTTGATTTTACTTAAATTCCATAATTTCTTTTTATTCTGATTGTGCATCACCCTAACAAATCGGAGGATAAAATCAAAAAAAGAAAGTAAGTAATAAATAATTTATTCAATTCAATTTTAATTTCTTTTTTATTTAATTAAATTTTTAAATTTCTAAAAAGTTACATTTTTTTTTAATCATACCGAATGATTTGACTGTGACAATCATAATAATAACATTCTGTCGTTAACAATAAAAAAAAACTAAATCGCATAAAGTGAATTCAGTTTTAAATTTACAAAGAATTGATTGAATAAAAAAATAAAAATATTTTGTCCTCGGCTTTTCTTCTCTTTAAAAAAATCAGTCTAAAAATAGAAGACCAGATACAATAATTGCGGCATTAATTGCGTTTTTAATGTGTAGAAATTCCGTTAACGTTTAAATAATAATAAAAATTTACTGCAAATTTAAAAATCGATAACAATTTTAAAAAGAAGCGCACAAAAAGTTTTTTCGGAACACAGAAAAAGAGAACATTCGGCCATAAAAATGTTTTATAAATAAATTTGAACATTCTGTCGGGACACAGGAATATGCGAACTTCGAAGGCACGGGAGTTTACAAAAAAGATTTAAAATAAATCTAGCTATCACAAAAAAGAAAATTTAAATTTAACTTGTTTGTTTAAGCCTCAAGCCATTTTAAAATTCTAATAAATTTGCCAACTGTTTTCCTTGGTTTCTGAAGCAATTTAAATGTTATTTGAGTTGAAATTGCAAATCTTTTTCATTGGGAAAACCTTTTTTCTTTTTTTTTCTCTTTTTTCTATAACCCAATTCAAAATGTTACTTTTTCCTAGGAAATTTATTTATTTGAATTTTAGATTTCAATATTTTAATCAGTCGATAAGAACTTAAGAACGATATTGAAGTGGGGTATTAATTTTTGGCGCTATTACACTTTCGCACCCCCCGCCCGGATACTTAGGTTTTTTTGTTTTTTTTTGTTTTTTTATAAACATTGATTTTGTTTCTCGAGATGTATATTTTAATTTAATTAACAACAACAACAGGAAGCAACCGGGGGTGCGAAAGTGTAATCACCTTAATTTTGATGCAGATGCGATTTTAATGTAATCAGTCTAGGAATTATTTCTAAAACATTTTCTAAATCAAAATTCAGAAGTAACAAAAACAAATAAAATTCGAAAATCATTTACACAAGTTTTTAACTCCGACAGCCTGCGAGCTATCATTTTTTTTTATTGCCAATAAATGTTTTAAAAATTATTAAACTGATTTTATTTTTAACATTTTATTTATAAATAAAAAAGGTAAATTTTCATTTTAACACCCGAGCGTCATTTACTGCTGAACTATTTTCTTTCAGAAATTAGTACGCGTTTCCATAAAGCGATTTTTTTTTGGTACTTAAAATTTAAGATGCTGTCAGAACCACCGCAAGATAATTTTACGTAGTCCTGTGAAGTTTTGTTGAAATCGGTTGAAAAATGTAAGAAATCTGAACCCATATATAAACGAACAGACACACACACAATCTGGGTTTTATAAGTATGATAACTCCAAAGCGTTAGATTTTAACAAAATTGCTTTGTTATTTTTTAATTAAATATGTACATTTATGCCTAAATCATTTAAAAATTTCCCAAATTTAGGCTAAATGTAACTATTTGGGAAATTTTTATTAGAAACTGAGTGTAAGGATTAAACTGCAAATTTATTCACAAATGAATGAAATTATTTTAGAAATTTTTTTTTTTTTATTAAAAAATCATGTTAAAATATTTTTACTTAATTTTATGCAATTTCAAGAAATTAAATTTGTTACTTAATGTTTATATTAGTTAGAAGTAGAACCCCGGGAAGAATTTAAATCAACATTTTCTTTTGAAACTGAAACCCCATTTACCAAAATTCTGCTCCATACATATACAAAAATCACATCACTATACCAACATCCTGGCTTGTTTATTGTGCATTCATTTTACTCAGATAAATCAACATCAACTGGTTAATGTGAGACTCAGGTTTGAACCATGCCACAATCAATTCTGTTTACAGCTACAAACAGTGCATGTTAATGCATGAATTCTTTTCACAGCGAGTGAATGATGCCTTTTCTCGGCAACTCCTTCATTACAATGAATAAGATGTATTAAGGACACTAGTGTCTTTAAAAAAAAAAAAGTTTTTTTTATGAATAATTAAGTTTTACAAGAATTGTTTTCATTTTTAAAATTTTTTAATTAGAATGATTTATAAAGTTTTAAATCTTTTAAAATTCGGTATTAATTTGTAACTTTTAGGTGATATTGTTATTAAGTAAAAACTATATTTACTAAAAATAAATAAAACATTTAGTGAACCCAGTATTTTAAAAAGAATTTTGATTTCTTTTTTTGTATGTGGACAAACATGCCGATATTTATAGATACAGTCATACATACATGATATCATCAGAAAATAAGAGCAATAATTATAGTAAATTTAAAGCCAGAAAGTATGTAAAATTCTATAAAAGATTAGATTTTCCTAATTTTTTAAGATTACTGAGCACTTAACAACCAAATAAAAAAGGCTCTCATATTGTATTCTTCAATTATTTTTTACAGATATATTCACTGTAGAAAAACATTAGATAAAATTCCAGCTGTCAACATGTCAGCACCTTAAATATAGCATTTCTGTGATATTGTAAACTAATAAGTAAGTAGCATTTGTTTCAAATCAGTTTAATTAAACTCAGTTAATATTCCTCAAATAGACTATCAGTAAAGTATATTTTATTTTTGTAAGCTTTTTTTAATAAAGTGAATTAAACTGTGATAAATGATGGCTAAAAATGTTACTAAATTCAGTTTCTTCAGCTAAAATGAACAAAAAACTATTTCCCGTCAAAATAAATTAGTTTCGAAATACAGCAAAGTATTTTGCTTATTGGAAATATTAAATTTAATCTACTAGCTTGAAATTAGAATTAAATAAAAGCTTCAAGAAAGAGTTTTCATTTATAAGAATTCATTTTAAGCCTTAAGTATCACAAAGTATAAGTATCATGCTAATCTGCTTTCATTTGTCTTCTTTATTAGCAGCTCCCATATCATATTTATTGATCAACGATAGTCTTCATATAAATGTTATGATTCACCTGTGAAAAGGAAGACAATTTCTATTTTTGGATGCTTTGGTAGACAAATCTGATTTAATTTTTCATATATCTGTCTCTCATAAACCTTCTTTCAGCCTCTATGATATGACTGCTTTTTGTTCCAAGCAACAAAATTAAATCTTATTAAAACCTTCATCTATCGTGCCCTATTAATTTGTTCTAAAACCAAACTTATTTCAGAAAGTGAATTTATTAAGAAAGTTTTGGATGATAATGCATATCATCTTAATATGAAATCTAGCATTCATGTTAAAATTGCACAATGAATAGACCTAAGTTAGTCTGAAAAAATGTCCCACTTATTTGCATGTTAAAATATTGATAGTGAAATTAAAAAATAAACAAAGTTGATAATTACCAAGAACAAACATAGTGACATCCTTAAAAAAGGGGAAGAATAACTAAAGTTTAAAATACATTTTAAAAATGATCTTAATTGCAAGCTAATAAATTTAATATTTGCAATAAGCAAAATACTTTGCTGTATTTAAAATAAAATCAAATTTTAATTCATTGTAATTATTTCATTTTTTTTATTTTTTGATATCAGTAAAATCACTAAAATTGTCTATATTTACAAATCTGTCAACACAGAATTATTATCTTTATTAAAAATCTTTCAAAAATAAAATATACTTTTCGGAAACTTTATTCAGAAAGATTAATTGATTTAAAGTTTAATTAATCTGTATTAATATATATACATGTGTATATATATATATATATATATATATATATATATATATATATATATATATATAATAAAGTAATAATAATAGCTGGGCACTTGTATTCGAGGATACCTATCTATTAGTGTGGCTAGCCAATCCCTATTGCAGACGATCACTTAGGCACATTTGTGTTTGTTTGACACCCACAGAGCCAACCTGAGATTTTTAATGCAACTATGCTGAATAGATTTTAGTTACAGTTTCTGGGAGAGAGAGTGTTACCTAGCATGATCAACAACCTGAACAAGGCCAGCATACTCAAACCCTTGAACACAATGACACTTTGACTTGATGCTTGCACAGCTATCAACAGCCTCCAAGGGTTCTGTCTACATAGGTTCCCTCACAAGGCTTGGGTCAACCTGTGGTATAGTTTTCAGTTACTTTCCAAAGGTGCCGCACACTGGGATCACCCCCTCCAAGCCAATAACATCAGGAAGTCTACTTCCTGACAAATCAACTGTGGTGAGATTCAAACCATGGCAGACGTTCTAACCAGTCGGCCATGCGACCATATATATATATATATATACATATTAGGTTGGTGCAAAAATAATGACGTAATAATGTCATTTTTTGACGTTAAAAAATACGTCAAAAAACGACATTATTACGTCATTATTTTTGCACCAACCTAATATATATATACACATATATATATATATATATATATATATATATATATACACACACACACACACACACACATATATACACACACACACACACACATATATATACATAGACATATATATATGTATATAATGAAATGAACTTAATCCAACATTTATTTAATATATTTTCTGTTTATACATTATTTTAATAGATACAATTTATTTTAGCAAATGCTATGTTTTTTAATTAAACAGTATTAATTACATTACTGGATGATTTTTCTCCTGAGCAGATATGATTGAGCAAGAAAAATCATTGGAGATTGTGTGTTTAAAAACATTAATTTGGACTTTGCTAGCCAGCCTCTTCTCTCTAGCTAATAGTAGAGCACATCAGATCAAATGATGCTTCCATGTAGGACATAGGTCCAATTCCTTTTGGAGAATGCATAGTTTCTATGAAATTTCTCGAACATTCAGGACAGTGAATGTAATTAATACTGTTTAATTAAAAAACAGAGCATTTACTTAAATAAATTGTATCTATTAAAATAATGTATAAACAGAAAATATATATATATTGTGTGTGTGTTTGGAACCCCATTACAGAATTGTAGAAAAAAGCTGTAGATTTAAATACTGTCACTGGAAACATTAATGCATTTTGTAGGCTCTGTTTATAATTTCTATATTCATATACATTAACCAATCAGTGATATCATATGAAAAATGATGTAGTCTTTGAATTTTTCAAACAACACTGTTTATAATCTGCTATGAAAATTTGAAGGGTTACTACAGAAAATAATCAATATTTCCTCATTAAAATAGATATTTAAAAATTGGGAAAATATTTATTAACCTTTAATAAAATCTAACTTTTAGTCTTTCCAGAGCTGATTTCTCTATTATGAAAGCGATTGTTTTAGTTTGCAGAAGTTTTTCAGTTGATCTTTAACCAGGATCATTTGGTGTTATACAAGCTGAAATTCTCAAGTCTTAATTACTCATGTTTTTGCATATTTATTTGAGTATACTATATTACAAAGAGACTTATAAATGTTGAGTTAAGTAACACAAAAAAAAACATACAGACTAGGTTTGTTTACAAATGTAAGCAGTAGTATTAACACAGCTAACTGCCTATTGGTTGCCAATTGCTAGGAAATTACACGCATAGATAAAAACATGTAAATACATGACACACTCATTCTTATATGTAGGGACATTCTGTTTTCTTAACTAATTTAATTGATTTGGTTGTATTGTAAAGAAAGACAAAAATATTTTGGGGTGAAGTTGTTTCACAAAGAATATTTCTACATCATTTCTTTCAATTTGAAAGAATACTAATAGTAATAAAAATTTGTTTAAATTCATAGAGCCATATTGAAGATTTCATTTTTTTTCTTTTGATTATCCACACATATTCCTTTACATATATGTCTTTGGCATTCCGTATCCTATTTTTTTCCGTTTTTAACTTTAACTGTGTATGTTTTAATTACTGTGCACACTTTTTTTGTTTAATTCTTCAATTTGAGCCCCAAATAATGAAGAATGACAACTGGTTACCTTTACTCTTTTGTTTTTACTTGGTTTATGGTAATTATATTTTTTCTTTTTTCTTCTCTTCATTCCCTTACTATATTTCTTTTAATCTGTCTGCTCTTAAAGCTTTGTTAAAAAAAAAAACACATTAAAATATATCCCAATGATTTCTGTTTGAAGAACAATCATATATAAATTCTATTTGTAACTGAACATGGAATTTAAGTTTATTGAAACAAACTTTTGTGAATTTATAATTGTAAATAATGTATTAGAATGCTGTTTTCTTTAATAAGTGATTGAAGTTACAGGCCATAGGATATTCTCCCATGGAATTATGGAGTGCATTACATCTAATGTCTAGTCTTTTCTAATCAATTCTACAAAAGTTACTAAATATGACAAGCACCAGAAATAAGTAAAAGTATTCAGTTGGCAAAATAATTGTAAATAATGCATGTGGATGCTGTTTTTCTTTAAGAATGTTCCTTTTATATTCACAGATGTCAGTTGTTGCGGAATACATTGGTTAAAAATCCTAAGTTGTGTTGCTCTGCATTTTCTGTAATTTCAAATTTAAAAATACACTTGGAGCCACATGGGAAAGAAATGCTATTCTTGTGAAGTTTTCTTGTATGGATCATCAACTTCAGTGAATTTAAAAAAAAAACAATTACAAGCACACGCTGGAGAAAAGATTTTCTTCTCAATGTGCAAGTAAATGTTTTCAGTGAATTCCAATTTGAATACACTAATACACATAGAGACTATAGAAAAAATCTATAATTGTGACTGGTAAAGTTTAACATTTTTACGAAGAGTGTTTACCCAAAATTTTCATTGGCTTCAAATGTGAAATTACACAAGTCAAAACACACCAGTGATAAACACTACACTTATATCCTGTGTTAATCAGAATTTCCAACAATTTCTAAGTGAAAAAATATTTGAATGCACCATGGTGAGAAGCTTTATATCCTTGAAGTGTGCTGATTAGCATTTTCAGACAGTTCCTACATTAAATTATCCATGCAAACATATACTGGAGAGAAAGCTTTTTCTCATGAAGCAAGTGGATCAGGGTTTTCAGATGGTCTATATTTGAAAACACACATGCAAACAGGTAGTGCAGACAAACCCTACATCTGTCAAGCATGTGGCTCAGCATTTTCACAGAGATCATATTTAAAAACACATGTGCGAGTACACACAGCAGAGAAACCCTACACATGTGAAGTGTGTCAGTCAGCATTTTCACAGTGTTACAGTTTAAAAATACACATGCGAATACACACTGGAGAGAAACCCTACACTTGTGAAATATGTGGATCTGCATTTTCACAGAGATCCTATTTGAAAACGCACATGCGAACGCACACTGGAGAGAAACCATTTTCTTGTGATATGTGTGGATCAACATTTTCACAAAGTTCTAATTTAAAAACTCACATGCAAACACACACTGGAGAGAAATGTTTCTCCTGTGAATTTTGTGGATTAGCATTTTCAAAAAGTTCAAATTTACAGGTACACATGCGGACACACACTGGAGAAAAACCTTTTACTTGTGAAGTGTGTGGAGCAACATTTTCACAAAATTCCAATTTGCAAATACACATAAGATCACACACTGGAGATAAACCCTATACTTGTGAAATGTGTCAAACAGCATTTTCAGTGAGATCACATTTAAAAAGACACGTACAAACACACACTGATGAGAAACCTTATCCTTGTGAAGTGTGTGGATTAGCCTTTTCAAAGAGATATCATTTTAAAAAACACATGCAAACACACACTGGAGAGAAAATGATTCCTGGTGATGTGTGTGAATCAGCATTTTCAAAAGGTTCAAATTTTAAAAGACACAAACAAATGCACAATGGAAAAAAACCCTACACTTGTGAAGTGTGTGGATCAGCATTTTCACAGAGATTTGATTTTAAAGCACATACACGGACGCATACTGGGGAGAAACCCTATACCTGTGAAGTGTGTAGGGTGGCCTTTTCGCAACGTTCAACTTTAAAAAGACACATTCGAACACACACTGGTGAGAAACCCCACATTTGTGAAGTGTGTAGTTCAGCATTTTCAGAGAATTTCAATTTACAAGTACATATGAGAACACACACAGGAGAAAAACCATTCACCTGTGAAGTCTGTGGAGCAGCATTTTCAGTGAGATCACATTTGAAAAGACACATGCAAACACACACTAGATAAAAGTACTCTGCTTGTTAAATGTGGAACAACATTTTCTATCAGTATTAATCAGTATTAAAAATACATTCGAACATCCAGTGTTGAGAAACTCAACATTTGGAAAATTCAATTTTGTAAACACAGATGTGGAGAGAAATCTTAATATTGCAAAGTATGCATGAATCAGTACTTTCAATGATATCAAATGTGAAATTTCACACATATAGATGGAAACAAGAGAAATCTTAAATTTATATGGTTGAGTGGATAGAATGTTTAATTTACGACCGTGAAATCTGAGTTTCAATTTCACTAATGTCAATTTGTCAGGAAGGTGATTTTTTTTGATAATATCCTGAGAAGGCAATTCCAGCATGCAGAAATTTTGGAATGTGCCTGAAAATAATATCAAGGTTTGACTCCATCCTTGTGAATGAAATTGTGTAGATGGAACATTCAGTGTCATTGATAGTTCTGCTAGCATAAAGTTACAAGTCATTGTGATCAAGGATTTGAGCATGTGGAATAATTGGTCATGGTTAAATGTAATTGACATAGTTCTCAACAAGCAGAATTGACAAAGTTCTCAATAAACAGAAGAGGGGCACAAAAAAGATCAATACAAAAAAAAAATACTGAGACAAATATAGGATTAATACAAATGTTTTGTTCAGCACCCCTCATCTCCAGAATTTCATAGACAAACCTTTTTTGTAATCGTTCAGTCCACTTGTCTGGAGGTATCAGCAGTTGACTGTGGATTCTCTCATTTTCGCTATATTTATACTAGGTTAAAAAAATAGTTTATGTGCTATTTATTGGTGTTAGATAGCTCAGTTTTGTTCATTTTTAACTTAGTATAAAAATAACAAGTGAAAAAATCCAATGTTCAGTTGCTGAAACATGACAAGTGGACTGAACAATTACAAAAATGGTTTGTCTATGAAACTCTGTAGTTGGGGTGCTGAACATTAATCAGCTAAGTGACAAATCTTATATTTGTATTAATCCTATGTATAAATCAAGTCAAAAGCAAAGATTTCAGAAAGTAAGAATTGTGTTTGCACACAAAAGGAATACAGTCAATTGGTTATATTTTTCTGACTTTAAAAATGAGAAAGAAAGAAAATGATGTGAAACTGAGAATTGTCCGTTTTCATTGGCTTGTGAGAAATCCCAGCATGCAACTGTAGGATTCATCTATAAATTTAGGTAGGGGAAATTTCTAGCAGTCATTCCCATTAGATTGTAACCAACAAAATGTACTGTCCTTGTTCAAATTGTTGATCATGCCATATGAAGTACCCACTTTCAGAAAATGTAACTAAGGTTCACTCAACGTAATTGGAGTTCAAACCACAGGTTGGTCCAGTGGGTGTTAAATAAATACAAATGTACAGGAATCTGCAGCAGGGATTGGCTAGCTGCCCTAGGAGATGGATGTGTTCAGAAATGAGTAACTGGCTATTATGAACCATGATTTCAATTGTGTTCACATTAGTAAATAGACATACAAAAATAAGTAGAAAGAAACCCTTTTATGAAGTGTTTACCTCAACATATTTATTATGGCCAACTCTGAAAAACTCATGTGATCACATACTAGAAAGAAACTCTATAGTTTTTAAATCAGCAGATTGTATTTTAATAAAATTCCATTTTCCTAATATACATGCAGACACATTGTGGTGAAGGTAGCCATAGTTGTCGCCCTCTCAAACTACTCGACTATAAAAGAAATGGCCAAACCTCACATATGGTCAGTAATCAAATTGCATTGAATAAAGCCTTACTACAAGCTTAAGCATTTTTCTGTTTTTCTTTACACATATGATGTGTTCGGCAGAGGAGGGGTGTATTCAACATTTGATAATTTTACAGCAATACATGCTTAAAGCTTTTAGGCAGTTTTGGTCAATATCTCTTTTTATAGTTAGCTGTAAGGAATTGTAAATGTAGGACTACCTTACACTTAAGTAAAATAATATTTATTAAGAATTTATTACAGGAAATATTAAGATTTATAGAAATATTGACAATTATGTATTAATTTGCATAAGTAAATAAAAATAATATTGATGTTATATTCAATTTGTTAGGTATTTTTCATTTTCTCCTTGTTATTGGCAGAATTTTAAAATAATTTGGCTGCAATACTAAGTTGAACAAACTAGAGCTATTTTATTTATGCTTTGTTACCTCTCTTTTCCATTGTTGCTTTTAGATTGCTTTCTTCCAGTCATTTTAATGGGCAATAATAAAATTCTGAAATTTAGAATCATCTTATTCGATTTAAAAAATAAAGCCTGTAGAAAGGGATATTTTAAATTAATATATGACCAAAAAGAAAATGCTTTTGACAAAAAACCTTAATGATTTTGCTATAATTATGTAACAATAATGTAATGATATTTCACAGACAAATCTACAGTTTATCTTATGTCATTGCATGGTTACGGACGATGAACCTTAATTGAGTTTGAAATATTGTGTAATCGGCCCTAACTTTTTGTAAAATATTTGGATATGATATAATGAATAATTTGCAGTGAAAAAAGCAATTTTCAATTTTTTTTATTGAATACCCCCCTCCTCTGCCAAATGCATCATATATTGAAGAGAAATAATATTTTTGCCCAATTTGGGGATCCATATTTACATGTGATTTAAACTTAAATGTACCCAGGCAAGTACACATGACTTGAGAGGAAAACATGGAAAAATGTGTGGGTAAATTTGCTTTTTAACGTCCGCACTAAATATCTCTTAAAATTTTCCCAAATCATCATAATTCCGTGTAAATGTACATGCTGAACTCGAATTAACAATTAAATTATGAAGAAACCTACCGTTTTGCAGTTATTGACAAGAAAAAATCAGACTAATGTTCACTAATTCAGTGCAGCATACTACCATTGGCGTAAGCATAAATTTTGGCCTACTTACTACTTTTACAGCTATATCTCTTTTTGAAATCACTACACATTATCATAAAGCAATTTTTTTTTTGATAAGTGTAGTTTTATTTATAACAGAAAACTTTAAACAAAAACAAATTCAAAAATACAATAAAACCTTTTTTTCTGTGTAAAATATCAATGAGAAATTATATAATACAATAAAGCATTTTTTATATTTTAAAATTGAAAATAAACAATAATTAATGTGCAAACTTGGTAAAGTAGAAACAAAATAAGTGTTGATTGTATTATTTAATGTTTTTTTTTAATTTGTCCCCTTTTCTACACAGGATGAACCCTTACCCCACTCCTAACACCTAACCCTAAACTTACCTAGATGGGTGTCTTCTTGGGAATACCATGTGCTGTAATTTTGAATGTGTGGGTTGTGTGATGGATAATGGCTTGGAATTGTTAATTAGAGTTTTAATTCCAGTTTGGTTCGTTATATTCACCTATGCACAAATACCCTTGGGAAATGTACTAATCCACTTCTTCTCCCCCCAGCTATGGGTTGATTAGTAAGATTTGTATCACTAAAATGATTATTATCTCAAAAAGACAAAATAAAATTGAATACAAAATATTTAGATTTTGGCATTACATAACCCGTAGAGGTTGATATGTCACTGAACTAAAACAACCAACCAACCTTGGGAAAGACATTAATCTACCTCTTCTCTCCCCAGTTATGGGTTAATTAGTAAGACTTGTATTACTAAACCATTATGATAAAAAAAAGAGAATTTTTACATTCTAAAAATATTTTCTGGCTTAACGGCATGCAAACGTTTGATGAGCTATATAAAATGGATCATAAAACAAAATTGAACAGTTTCATGTCTTGTAGTATATGACACAGCCTGTTTAATTAGAACAACTGTTCTAATTAAAAGCAAAATGGGAAAATACATTCTTTTGAAGTACATTGTCATAGTTTGTAGGTTCTTGTGACTATGTTTGAGTTGTGAGTTAGATAAGACTGTTATTACACCATCGTTTCACTCACCAGAAAAATTTTAGAATAAAGGAGATAAATGAGAAAAATGCTCTAATTCCACATAGTTCCCTTTAAGTTTTACTTACAGTGAGCTGTAGAAAGAGCTAGCATTATTGTAAATCAGTGACATTTCTCTTGTTTGGAAAAAATGTTTTTATAAAACTGGCATACAGATGCTTCTTAAAAGTGATCTATACTACTGTCTTTTTTTTTTTTTTTTTTCGTTCAGTAATAGCAAAACATTTTAAGCATTCATCAAAACACTTTAAAAAATGACAGCCCAAATGTAGCGAAACTGAAAGGCAGCAGTCTGTAGGTTCTGCTGAACCGACTACAGTTCGCTGTTCTAAGAGGCAACGAGTGGCATGTGTGATATGTAAGCTGAATAGTGGACGCTTACGCAAATGTAGCAGCAGTCCCTGGCTAAATGAAGTGCTGGACGAACAAGGAGAAAAAAAAATGGCCTACCTTAGAATCCGAAATGAGCGCAGACATGTTTCACCTGCAGAGTGCTGGAAGTTAACAATAAACGTACGAGAGTCTTTGGGGGGGGGGTATTTATGAGTCACAGACATGTAACGTATGCAAATTTCAGCCACTTAGAACTGATATAAAACAAGCAATCTCGCAGGCGGTGGGGGTCTTTTCTTTTTCTTTTGTTCTTGAGTTGGTCGTATGGTTCGGGTGTGCATATCATCAAAGACTAAGAAAGACTATAGGAATCTATCTTCCTCCTTATCCTTGGGACGGCAGTGTCAGACTTAAAACCAACTCTTTTCCTTCACCAAACGAGTGCTGAAAAAGACACTCGTATGTGTTGCTTTATATTTTTGTCGATAACTCTTCAGTGCTCCTTAGTTGTAATTTTTTTTCAGATTCTATCTTAGGCTTTATCACTCTGTATGTGATGTCATTTGCTATGCAGAAGGTGACTCTGATCCCTGAATTTGAATTTGTTTGAACTTCATAGTTATGTTGTCATATCCTGCTATGGCAACAGAAAACACCTTTGCATGGTTACTGCAATTGAGAGCCACTGAAAAATAATAAAAGTTAAGTAACATTGATAATTCAAAGTGCTAAAGGTAAGGAAGATAAAGGAAAAAAATATCCCAAAATAAGTTCAGGTTATAAATGTTTTTCTACTATTATATCAGTACCACTTTTCACCCCACAAAATTGAACATTTTTCATCTTTTAAATTCTCGCAGCTTGTAATGCCACAAGAGAAACTAGTCAATTATATATTGTTCTGAAAGATAGACCTTCATTTTTTAGCTAAAATATGTCTGCTCTTCTTGTGGCCTTTGGAATAATCTTTTTCTCTACTGACTGACACTGAAGTGCAATATGATTATTTTTTAAGACAATAGTCAGAGATAGAAAAAAAAGGAACAATAAAAGTATTTTTATCATCAATGACACGCTATACATTTCAAACAGAAATATTCAATGAATGTAGCCTCAGAAAAGAGAAGATTTTACTCATAACCATCTAAAAGAGAGTTGTTCGCCGAAATTTTTCAGTCTTTTGCAAAGACGTTTTCTGATTGGTTAACAAATATCAAAAAAAAAAAAAAATACATTTCACCTGTTCTCAACTACGTCCGATCGAATCAGCCTATTTTCTGACCGGAGTTAAAACACTGATTGCGCCAAGCAATTCGGAGCCAATCACGTGATACAAGTTTTGAATATAAATTATTTAAATAAAAGTAAAACGTTGTTCATACTCGGCAGTTAGACGAACCAAGTTTTTTTTTTTTTTTTAACTCGATAAAGAACTTATGTCACCCAATTTCAAGCTTAACGTTAATTACTTAAATTAAGATAAACCCAGCTTGCAAAGGAACACTCACTCAAACAATTTATTTAATTACAAACATCGCAAATTAAAATGTCAGTCAAAGAGCGACAACTTTGTAGAAATCACAGTAAATCGAGAACAATACTTCTATTTTAAATACAAAAATAGAACTGGTTAATTTTCCTACAATTACAATAGTACTTAAGCACACTTTCTCATTTTCATACACACGATTCAACAACTTCAAATTTTTCAGAACAAAACTTTAATAACACTACAAACAAAACAAAACTTTGGAACAATTTAAACTACTTGAACAACTAAATTAATTTGTATCTTTTAAGTGAGTCACTGTGAGTGTGTTTAAAATTTACCCTTAAAGAAAAAGATTGCATACCCAATATTTATCAAATTCGCATTTGTAATTTGTAAAATAATTGTTAATTACTAAGTAAAAGTTACTATGTAACACTAAAATGATTATTTCGAAATTGGCATTTAAAGCGGATATTAATTTTGTAGACTCATAACGAAAATTGATAATTCATTGTTTTCCTTGTAACTATCAATTATCTCCCTTGATTTCCCCATTTTTAGAAGACATTTTAAAAAGTGATGATCTCGGACTGTGGAAACAATGAAAATAGAAACTGTTCTGTTTTGTAAACTCAGCTTAAAGCAGCAATCAATTCGTTTGATGTTGTTCATTCCTGTAAATTCTAAAGTCAATCGAAATTGATATGGATTGAAAGGAGAAGGCACGAAGAAAGCATGGATTGTGAGATATTTTTTTTTTAAAAAAAAGGTAAATTTAACCTAGACAAATGCAATTTCTCTCGTCTTATTGAATCGGGTTATATATGTTTACTTTAGTTTACACTACAAAATGTTAAAATGTTTCTTCTTTTTTTGTTTTCTCACATTATCATTCTCTTGAAATTCTGTCACGTGACAAAGTTCTTTTTAAATCGTATAAAAAAAATTAATTCTTTTTTTTTATTAATTGCGTACTACCAATCTTTTTTTTCTTCTAATTCATAGTAATGACGTAAGCAATTTTACACTTTTTTTATTTTGTAAATAAAAATAAAGTACAGATAACTCTAAGAAATCAGATATCCATGATCATTTGACAGTACACTACGAACAGGACTCCTTCAAAATAATTTATAGATTGATAGATTCTGACAATTGCTGTGGCTTGAAACTGAAATTCTCTAATTAAAAATGAATGCTAATCGATAAATGCTTTTAAAAATTCTTTCAATTTTTTATACAAGTGAACCAGTCATTTTAAAGTAAGTGTTAGAAAAATAAATTTGTCCAATATTTAACATTATTTCTGAAAATATGTTTTCATTTAATTGAAAAAGAAAGACCAACAAAAAAAAAATGTTGGACACCTGATGTAACCGAACTTTTTTAAATAATCCCTTGAAATTTAAAAAGTAAATTATTATAATTTTTCTGTACATATTGCATCGATAACTGAATTCAGAAATTGTTTTACTTCGGTCACCGTAAGATCTAACACGTAAACACTAAACAGAAACTTGCCAAAGTTCAATTACAAAAAAAGAAAAATGAATTCAAACGCCAACACTACAGGCAAAAAAATTTTTCTTCATGAGTTGATATATTTTTTTATGTTTTAAGTTAAGACCATATAACTATAAAAAATAAATAAAAAATTTCGTGTGAAAATAAATTCATTGTTAGCACCGGCAGATGAAAATGTATTAGAAAATAAAAAAAAGGCAATGTGTTTGAGTTTAAGATCACTTTAAAAGTCTTAAGTTAGTCACTAACTGTTAGTGGAACTCCGATAATTTTGGGTGAATAAAAATTCAATTAAGCGCTCAAGGCAACTGTTCCAAAAAACTGATTTTATTATTCTTGACTCATTGTTTTTTAATAATAATAATTGATATTTAAAGGCTAAAAAAGCCTATGGATGGATATAGGTACCGCTATAGATTCGCTAAAATATGAGCATACCGTGAAGAAGATAAAATGCGTCAAACAACAACAAAATTTTATCGTCAAAATCTTTGTTATTATTAAGAAGAAAGAAAGACCAAATGATTTTTTGATTATTCAATTATATTTTTTATCCCTTTTTGAACGTTTTAACTTTTAAATTTTGATTAATAAAAATCTTGCTTCTTTTTTTTTTTTTTTTGGCGTCGGCAGTGGAAGATTAGTATATAGTAAAATTTTAGTGTCTTTTTTTGTGGTTAAAAACATTGATTTAGAAATTCTTCAGAAAATCAATTGTCGGATTTTAATGAAACTTCCAGGACCTCACAAATGAATGAAATTATTTTAGAAATTTTTTTTTTTTTTTTTAAATCTTGGTAAAAACATATTTTTTTTTTTTACATTTTTGCTACACCCAGCCAGGCTTATTTATTTATTTTATTTTTAATTTTATGAAATTTCTAGAAATTAATTTTTTTACCATTTAATGTTTATATTAGTTATACAAAGAACTCGTTGGAGAATTTAAATCATCAATTTTTTTTTAATTATGGAAAATCTGCTCTAAATCATAAAAAATGCAATAAAACTAAAATATTATTTAATTAGAATAGCCTTTAATTACTTATATGAATAAGATATATTAGACACTATTGCCTACAGAAAATTTTTTTCTCAATGACTAACGAATTTTTACAAGAATTGTATTCATCTTTTTATAATTAGAATCTTACTTATAAAACGCAGATTGTGTGTGTGTCTGTACGTTTATATATTGGATCGGATTTCCTACATTTTTCAACAAAACTTCGCAGGACTACGTAAAATTACCTTGCGGTGGTTCTAACAGCGCAAAAAATTGGAAAAACACAATTGTTTTTGCACAAAATCAATTTGAAAACACGATTAAGCGGCATCTGTCGCCAGAATGAAAGGGGGACAACTCATATCGAGTTATACTTATAAAACCCAGGTTGTGTGTGTTTGTTTGTTTGTCTCTATATGGGATCGGATTTCCTACATTTTTCAACCGATTTCAACAAAACTTCACTTTTTTTATTTTTTTTTTTTTGGCAGGTAGTGTTTCTTATTGTCTTGCACACTTTTTTCTTTATTTTTACATTCAGAATGCTTTAAAAATTCCATTTACAAGACAATTGTTTATAATAAAATTCTATTCAATTGGTAGACTCAACGATTGAAAACAATGTTTTTGTTTGAGTTTGACCAATTCGTAAAAAAAAACTAAAAAAAAAAAAAAAAATAATAATTAAGACGTGTGTCCGTCAACCTTAAACAATAATCTTTGTCAATTTTATTTTTCAGTCTTTATGATGGTCGATACTTGATCTATCTCTTACTGATACATCCCTGAGCAACACCGGGCTCTACTACTAGTAATTTATAAAGTTTTAAATCTTTAAAATTTTTTTAGTAATTTGTAGCAGTTACTGCAGCAGGTGATATTGTTATTAAGTAAAAACTATAATCATAAATGGAAAAGCTTATTACAATTCAGCAACCTCAAATAATTTAAAAATAATTTTGAATTTTTTTTTTATGTGTATAAATGTGCTGATTTTTTAAAATATAGACTTCATTACACAACAGTGTCAGAAGATAAGAGCAACAGCTATAGTAAATCTAAAGCGAAAGTATCAGATTACAGAGAATATTTTTTGTAAATTTTAACGATTACTGGATAGTTAAAAATGACATAAAAGTGTGCTTACCTCAAGTACTTTTTACAGATATGTCCACTATAGAAAAAATTAGATAAACTTCCATCCGTCAGTCAAGTTGTCAACATCTTAAATAAACACTTACTGCAGTGTTAAAAAATTCATTTCTTTGATATTTTAAACTTTAAGTAATATTTGTTTCAAATTAGATTAATTAAATTTTAAATCAGCTAATATTCCTCAAATAAAGTTTCAAAAAGATATATTTTATATTTGAAAGATGTTTTTAATAAAGAGAATTACATTGTGATGAATGATGGCTAAAAATGGTGCAAAAATCAGTATTTTTAGCAATTTTGAAACAAAAACTTCTTTCAGTCAATTTAAATTAGTTTTGAAATGCAGCAAAGTATTATTGAAAATATTAAATTTAATCTATTAGCTTGAAATTAAAACTACAATAAAAATTTCAAGAAAGATTTTTCATAAAAAAATTCATTTTAAACTTTAGGTATTGTGTTTCTGAGGAGGTACCTATATTTACTTAAAGGAATATTAAATACGTTTCTAATGAATCTGTTAAAATTTTGTTGAATAAGATAAAAGCTTATCTTTCCTATGTTTTATTAATTTTATTTTGTGACATCTTAACCCTTTGTGCCCTTTATCGGGGGTAGAGAAAAATGGTGTAATGCCCAGCCACTGGTTGGGCGGTGGGTAAACACTTGTAACTATTTGTAACATTACATACTAATTATTTACAAATTTTCTCTCAGGAGCTCAGACAGAAGGATTAAAATTGTTCAGGAATGCTGGGCTCAAAGAGTTAAAGGATGCCGCCAAATTACTGATGAAAATTCTTGAGATGATAACATAACCATTAAATTAATTAATAATAATGACAGTTTATCAGCATAACATTTCAGCCATTGTCCACTCTGGCTTTCTTCGTTTTTTTTTTGTTTTTGTTTTTTTTCCCCAATTCACTGGGCTAGTTTGCTAATATTTTGCTGTCCATTTCAAAGAATCCTTTGTATGAGCTGCCAACTTTCCTCATTCCACTGAACAAGTTTCTTTGAATTAATGGATATAAAAGTTTCTTTGACTTAATGGATATAAAAATTGATTATAGGGATGCAGTTGAGCAGATCATGGTAACTGCACTTCTTGAAAGTGCAGTTACCATGATCCGCTCGACTGCATCGACTTAATAAATATTTATATCCATTAAAACCATTGTGTCATTGAATTTTGGTGCTTTCTTAATCAATTCCCCAAATATTACTGAATACAACATGTAGATAGCCAGAGAACATAACAGCTGAAAATAGTGAATGAAGATGCCATTTCCTTTTAATGATTTTAATTTTTCATTCACAGGTATACAGTCAGTGGAGAAGAACTGAATTCATTTGACCAACAAATATAAATACAAAAAGCTGTCAAAGCAAACATTGTTTAAAAATAACAATTTGTATAGCTTTAGATTTTCCCAAAGGTGACATAAAAACATTTCTATACACATTGAAGACACATGCATTTCTTGTAAAGACTGTGGATCATTTAGTGAATTAAAAAAAAATAAATGCAAATACTGGAGAAAATATGTTTTTTTTTTTTTTTTTTTGTAAAATATAGGGATCAGCATTTGAGTTGAAATTCAATAAGGGAAATAATGATGAAGACAAAGGCTAGAGAGAGAATCGTACACTCATGAAGGGTAAGAATAAATGTATTTTTTAAATTGATGAATATCATTTTTATAACAAATGTCAAATTACACATGTGAACACTGGTGAGAAACCATATATTTTTGATCAGGATTTCAAATAATTTCTAATCTGAAAAACAAATGTGAATAAATATTAGAAGAAAAATAAACATTTTCTATTGAAGTGGGTGGATGTATATTTCCAAGCAGAAACAATATATGAAAAAACACTCCTTAGATAATCCCTACACATGTAAAGTGTATACAGCAACATTTTTAATGAGTTCA
The DNA here is from genome assembly GCA_963932145.1 of Acanthosepion lycidas. NCBI lineage: Eukaryota > Metazoa > Mollusca > Cephalopoda > Sepiida > Sepiidae > Acanthosepion > Acanthosepion lycidas. The sequence continues at coordinate 88,648,824 of OZ010575.1, forward strand.
CCTTTAACACAATACATGGAAAATTATACTAAAGAGAAACCCCACACTTGTGAAGTGTGTGGAATATCATTTCCAAGTAAATGTGATTTGAAAAGATACATTTGCCCACACACTGGAGAAAAGCCTCATATATGTGAATTTTGTGGATTAACATTTTCACAGAATTCTCACTTGAAAAGACACATGCTTAAACACACTGGAAAAAGACCCTATACTTGTGAAGTATGTGGTTCAGCATTTACACGGAGTTCATATTTGAAAAGACACATGGTAACACACACAGGGGAAAAACCCTACTCTTGTGAAATTTGTGGCTCAGCATTTACACAAAGCTGTACTTTAAAAAAACACTTATTTACACACACTGGAGAGAAACCCTATGCTTGTGAAGTGTGCGGAGCATCATTTGCAACAAAATTTATTTTAAAAAGGCATACACAAATACATACTGGAGTGAAATCCTACTCATGTGAAGTGTGTGAATCAAAATTTTCACGGAATTCACATTTAAAGAGACACATGTTTTTACACACTGGAAAGAAGCCCTATGCGTGTGAAGTATGTGGATTAGCATTTTCACAGAGTTCTTATTTAAAAATGCACATGCAGACACACACTGGAGAAAAACCTTATGCTTGTGAAGTGTGTGGATCAGCATTTTCAAGGAGATTTGATTTAAAAAGACATGTGCAAATACATACAGGAGAGAAGCCTTATACTTGTGATGTGTGTGATTCAGCATTTTCAAGGAAGTTTTGGTTGAAAAAACACATGCTAATACACACTGAAAAGACACCATAGATTTGTAAAGGGTATAAATTAACATTTTCAGTGTTTTCATTTTAAAAGGCACATGTACACACATACACAGATACTGGAGAAAAACCTATGCCTGTAAATTGTGTGGATCAGTGTTTTTACAGAGATTTCATTTTAAAATTTATATGCAGGAGAAAAACTATACATATGTGACTTGTGTGGATCTGCATTTTCGAAGATGTTTGTTTTAAAAGCATATGTGAACATACATGAGCTAGAAACTTTACATTTGCAATGTGGGTGGAGCAGCATTTGCAATGTCATAGTGCAACTCCTGTGCAGAACTAGAGACCTCTTTCATTCTGCTGGAAGCAAAGATTTTTAGTTTCAGCTTGGGTTTATGGTACTTCACTGTTGTAGTTTGCTCAAGAAATTTTTGCTTTTTACAATGGAATAACTTTAGCTTATTTAATTGAGGTATAAAATTTATTTATTTTATTTCCTGTAGACTTGCTATATTATTTTATGTTTTCATTGCAAAAACAAACTTCTTTTGTGTGAAATTCACTAAAAATAATGTATTTTTAGGAGACTTGATCTTGTTACTTGGAAGTTAATTTAACATTTTTTATGATTAAATTTTTATTCATAAAAGCAAATACACTAATACACATCAACTTTATTTTTTCATAAAGCTGAATTTCTATCTCTCACAATTCTTCATATACCAAAGTTATCTCAAGTATCACCTACCTACCCATCCAGGTGAACAGATGAAGTCCTGAATAAAACATCTATTTTTTAATATGGGAAACAGGATTTGAGTTCTAATTCCTTGATGTAGAGTTTGTCATTCATCGTGTTACTGTATGAGCAGCAGTGGGCCCTTTCCTAGCTTTCACTGCATATTGACAAGATTGAGAATTGAAACACAATGTAAGGTAAACATTGGCCAGCCAGCGGAAATGATAACTGAGAGTCACATTGTGTGTTTACAATATTACTGATGTTGTCTTTTCTTCCAATTAGGAATTATACTTTTTCCCTTTTTTTTAAATGTTTTTTTTATGAAATTTATGTATATTTTTCTTTTTGGTCTTATTATGGAAATATATGTGAAAAAAAGGGAGATAATAAATATTACCTTTTGAGGACTTTCCACATCATCTTATAATTCTTAATTAATATGTTAGGGTGAAATAGATTTATCCTTTTTTTAAAAAAAAATCTTTTTGAAGGAACATGATAATGTTTACTAAAGGCCATATCATAGTGCATCCCTTGTCCAGAAGTAGAAGCTATAAGATTCATTTATAAAAGCAAATACACTAATGACCAACTTTATTTATTCTTGTGTAATATGTATTTCTGTTTGTAACAAATCAAAAAAAGTATGTTGAATTTTTACCACACTTCTACTGAAATATAACATTTTAATTTGACTTGATTTAAAGAAATAATTTATTAATCCCATTTTTTCTAGTCTTATTACAAATGTTATAAAGTCTCTCCCATGAAAGTTAATTTTAATATGTTTTTATTTAATTTTTAACACTTTTGGTGCACACACACACACATATATATATATATATATATATTAAATAATAAGAAAGAACATTAAGATTTATGATCACGTGTTCTTAGCAATTATTTATATTTAAAAAAAAAACAATGCTCAGTACAAACAGTAGAGCAAAATATAATTATTTTCTTTTTTAAAAATATGATTTTATCACTACGTTTTTTTATCAAAACTGAAACTAAATATATAAATTTAATTATAAAAATTAAACTTAAAATCGATAGTTTCATTCCATTTTCAAGCAATGTTAGGAATAACTTTCTAAGAAATTTACTTAAGTTGTAAGCGCAGACAATATTAATATTATGAGTTGTTAAGGTTAAGGAAAATTCAATCTGTTTTGATTAGGGGTGGTTGGGTTTTAATTTCCCTAGACAGCTTATGTATCCATTATAAGTTACTTACAAAGTCAGTTTAAGTTTAGGTGTGGTGAGGACGCCTGCTAACAAACAGACATCCATTATTCAGCATGTCGTCTGGGTTTTCAATGAAAAAAAAATATTTTGGCATTTTTATTTATCCACTTAATTCATATTTTTATACACAAAGATTTTCTAAAAAGATCATTTAAACATGTTTATGTCATATTTTTAATATTTAAACTTTATTCCTACATATTTAAAGTACCATTCCTCCTAATAACTAATAGACTATATGGTATTTTTAAATATATATATATATATATATATATATATATATATATATATATATAAAGAAATATAGTCTTAAGGTGTGCTATATTTATGGAATAAAGCGCTCAATATCAGAGATAGAGCGTGTGTAAATATAAAAGTGAACATAGAAGTCAACACTTAGAGGCGACAGTCTGTTTCATGCTATATGCAATCGTCAGGCCACATATGCTGTTATTTTTCTCGCCTATTTATATATATACGGGTTAGTGGTGCATTGTGGGTATTCTGTTATGGCGGTTATTTCACCAGAAGTCGTTTGTTTATTTAGGTCAAATTATATTGCTTGTTTTTATTTTTTTTTTCTTATTTTATTTATTTAATAAATAAAATAAGAAATAAATAAAATAAGAAACAAAAAATATATAAATAAAATAAAATAAGAATAAATAAATAAAATAAGAAACAAAAAATATATAAATAAAATAAAATAAGAATAAATAAATAAAATAAGAAACAAAAAAATAAAAACAAGTAGTTGTATGCATGAGTATGTGTATACAGACATACATATATATGTTATTAAAAAAAATCTTGATGGTGTTTGTGCATGCATAGGTATGTATTGATAGGTGTGTATGTATGTATATATATATATATATATATATATATATATATATATAAAGGAATATAGTTTTAAGGTGTGCTATATCTATGGGATAAAATGCTCAATATCAGAGATAAATCACATGTAAATAAATATACATATATACATATCTATATATATATATATATATATAAGGTTGGTGCAAAAATAATGTCGTTTTCTCACATATGTTACTATGTGAGAAAACGCCATTATTTTTGCACCAACCTAATATATATGTGTGTGTGTGTGTGCATTAACATAATATATTAACAACTTTCAGCATAAACTTAAAAGTTAAAGAAAATACAGAATAAATATTAATGGACTTTTTTAAAATGTCACTCATTTTTTTATTCTTTAGTCACATGAAACACCAGCTTAGGGAAAAGGTACTATGATTCATTATTTATACATACATACACACACACATTTTTTTTCTTTCGTTTTTGGATCTGATTATAGTGAAATGTATAATCAAATCTAGTTTCAATAAAACATTTTACATTTGTCAAATTTCTTAAAAACTTTGCCAGGATTCTATATCTTTTTTTGAATACATATATGTGTGTATACTATGTCTGCCTATGTATGCGCATGTAGAGTTGTATGTGACTATATTTGTGTATAGAAACAGATATAGATGAAACAAACATGCACAGAGACATACAGGCTCTCTTCAAAATGTCAACACTAGAACACAGGATAAGCCAGAGCAATTAATGTGATTTACGACAACCAACTTATCCTCAGTGATTTCAAGAAAACACTCTTCCAGTACATGGTTTTGTCTTTCTTCTTTTAGTTGAACTGGTGACCCCAATGAGAACATGAGCTAAGCTTTTCTCTGGCAAAACACATCTTTGATTAAAGATTTTCCACTTTCTCTCATCATTCTCAACACTTTTCTTGCAAAAACTTCAATTCTGTTTTTACACTGCAAAATTTACTAAAATCAGGTCTCGTCTCTCGGTATGTTTATCGATTTATCCTTAAACCCTTAAGGTGTCACATCTCTCAGTATAGCTATCCCTTCGAAACTTAGTGTTACATCTCTCTTGGTATAACAACCAAGCTATCCCTTCAAGCCATAAAGTGTCACATTGGAATTACATATGCTGCTCTGGCAAAAATATAATTTTCCACTTTGTCTCATCATCTTCACCATTGAAATAAGTGCATTTCAGAGTTTCTTTGATGCTGTTCAAATCCACACAGGCCACAATTTCAAGGTCGGTCATGTGATTCTGCAACTTGATCCCAAGTTTAAAGTGAAGGGCGCGAATATAGAACTTTTCCTAGTGTTTGATGTGTCTGTTGTACCAGATCCATGTTTCGCATTTGTAGAGGAAAGAAAAGTGGGAAAAAAATATCAATTTAATAGTAAGTCTGATTGGTTCAATAAAGTTAAATTGGCAACTGATCTAAAAAAAAAACAAAAAAAAACTGACCTACAATCTGTTGTTAATGGGACAAATAGGAGCAATTAATGTGATTTGCGACAACCAACTTATCTTGAAAGATTTCAAGAAAACCCCTCTTCCAGCACACGGTTTTGTCTTTTAGTTGAACTGATGACCCCAATGAGAACATGAGCTAAGCTTTTCTCTGGCAAAACACATCTTCGATTAAAGATTTTCCACTTTCTCTCGTCATTCTCAACACTTTTCTTGGAAAGATTTTTTTCTTCAGTTCTGTTTTTACACTGCAAAATTTATTTAAAAATGCTATTATTTGTTACATAAAGTTAACTTAATATTTTTCTCTATGATATTGTTCTTCATAACAATGAATATATTGATGACAAAATTAAAAATTTTTATGAGTAATTGATGTTTTTCTTTCTTTTTAAAAGTATTTTTTTAATTGGTTTCAAGGCAGTAATGCTACTAAAACACAAGGGGTTACAGGATGTGAAAGAATTAGGGAGAGAAACAATAATGATGAGCAAAAAGAGAGTGAAAGAATTAGGGAGAGAAACAATGATGAGCAAAAAGAGAGTGAAAGAATTAGGGAGAGAAACAATAATGATGAGCAAAAAGAGAGTAATCAGGAGGACAATAGATAGTGATTAACATTGCATTTAAATTTTTACAGATTAAAGTTGGCTGGGAAGCATGGAACAGGAAGTGAGTTCCACAAGTGAGAAGTGCAAGAGAAGAAACTGTCAGCATAGAATTTACAGCTACATCTAGCCAGCTAAACTGTAAATTGATGAGATCTTGATGCCAGTTTAGTGTTGCACTTAAATTCAAAAACTCTGGGTACCATATCAAAGAGCTCATCTGAACAATTACCATGAAAGTATTTATAAAAAAGACATACAGAGGCAACCTTACAGTGGTGGGAAAGTGACTGAAGCCGAGCTGCCAGATCAGTACCAGTAATATTGCTGATTCTTCTTTGGATTTCATCAAGGAAATTTAAAATGTTTCGAATTTTAGTTTAGTTAAAAAAACAAAATAAGAACAAACATATTTTATACTACAAATTTAATGAAAAGTCATTTACGAACATTGTCTCAGTGTCATAATTAAATTCAAAATATATTTTATCCAATATGTTTAGCTATTGTAAAGATGGTGTACAAAATCATTAACCCTAACCGACACATTTCTGTGTTCCCCCTCACTGGAATATGATTGGCTGGTGTCCGTCATAAATACCGATGGACGTGTAGATACGACAGAGTCAGAGCCTTAGTCTGAGAGCTAAGTCTATAATGACGCCCATTGGACTATGCCATTGATCTACACTTCTTACCTGCAACTACGATGCATACTAGTCGATTACTGCTACCATATTCTACTTGGTTATAGTAACCAAAACCACTTAGCAACTTCATTCAAATATATCCCTTTCCGGGACATATCAAGTATATACTCACATATCATGAGACTTTTGAAGACCTAACTTTTAAGGGGGTCACATCATACACAAGATATAAAATTAGCATATGTACTGCTGGCTGTGGCTATGCTGTTGACCAAACTATCAGGTCATCCCATAAGTTCTGTCCAAATTTTGAATAAAGAAAACAAGTGACCAAATGTTACAATTAATTACAGATTCAATCAACAATGTATTTTCCCTGATTATCTATGACTTCCTTCCATCTATTAACAAGCTTACTAATTCCATTACTGTAAAATTCTTTTGGCTTTGATTCGAAGAACACACAAATGTCAGTTTTAACCTCTTCCTCTGTTACAAAAGCTGTTTCTTCCAAATGATTCTGTAAGCTACGAAACAAATGGTAGTCTGAAGGAGCAAGATCAGGAGAATAAGGTGGATGAGGAATTTTCTCCAAACCAAGTTCTTCGATCTTTTGTGACGTGATTCTTGCTGTGTGGGTTCGCACATTGTCCTGATGAAACATCACCTCTTTTCGATTCACTAGAGCAGATCTTTTTTTCTCAAAGCTTGGTTCAAACACTCTAATTGCTGACAGTATATTTGAGCATTAATTGTTGCATTAGGTGGTAAGAATTCAAAGTGGATTATTCCTTGGCAATCCCACCAGATTGAAAGAAGAACCTTTTGCCCATGAAGTTCCCTTTTCAGCTGTGGCTGGAGTCCTTCCCCTTTACCAAGCCACTGTCTACGACGCTTAACATTTTGATAAAAGATCCATTTTTCGTCGCCAGTCACAAGTCTATCCAAAAAAGGTGAAACAAGTTGGCGAGAATGGAGAGAAGAGCAGATGTCAACTTGGGATTTGAGGTTGTTTTCAGACAATTCATGAGGCAACCATTTTCCAAATTGTTGAAGATGACGATGAACAGTTGTATGGTTTGAGCTGAGAACCACTGCCAATTCCTCAACTGAATTTGATCAGTTTAAATGCATCTAAACATAAAAATAATGTTCAGTTTCATTTTAACAGAAAGTTAAAATTCGAACAGAACTTATGGGATGACCCGATATATATCCATTTACTGTAGTCAAAATTACAGCTGTGTTTAAAATAAACATTACACATTACATAAGTATATACGGTATATTTATGGCAAAATAAGGTAGCCCAACAATAGTTACAATAAAAAAAAAATAAAGTTATTTTCATGTTTATTTTATGTTGTATTTGTGTTGCAAAATACATAGTTTGGATATGGTTTTAATTTCATTAAAACTGCTTTAACGCAGGTAATTTAAAGATTAAAAGGCATATAACATTTCGTACATGCTTGTTAATGTGGTGGAGAGTGATGGATCTGAAGTTCTACCAAATTATATGTTAATTGTAGTGAGACCTTAGTAAAGAAAAATCATACCAGGATAAAGAAGATAAATTTTTTCAGCCAAAATAATTTTGCTCTTAATCTTGACGTTTTTCTTTGAATTTCTTAAACTGACTACAGTAGTGAACTATCACAAACCAAATCTGAAAGTAAAGATCTTCACTTCGATTGGAATGACAAGATTTGCGATTGGCCTCCAGTTCTGGGCATGAGTTGCACTATGACTTGGCCTTTAGTAAAGAATGCCATAGCTAATACACACTCAGAGTTTAACTTTAAAATTACACTAGAGGGAATCTTTAATCATTCAAACTGTATGAATCAACATTTTCACTGATTTGAAAAGTGAAATTAAGCATGTGAACACAAGCAGGTATAAAACCATATATTTGTTACAGGTGTAGACCACAGTTTGCACAAAGTTCACATCTGAAAACACATGTGAATACCATTGGCTTTTTTGTTTTGTGTATTGATGGTATGAAAAATTATTTTGCAGGTAAAATATCCATGGCAATTATTCTATCATGTTTTGCTTCCACAGTTTGATTTAGTTTCCATATTTTCTTGGATTAGCCAACTTTCAAAAATGGGGATATGCAGCCAGTGATGATCACAAAATGCTAATGCAGGCAACATAATTACTCAAGCTATGGAGCATCTTTTAGTTTGCTCCAATCTTGAAGATTCATGCACACTTAACAACTTTGAAATCATAACATTCACAATTAAGGCTCTGTGTGCAACAGTAGATGGGTGTAGTATAGCGACTCAATAAGAAAACTTGCTCGTAATTGTTGCTGTCAAGGTGAAAAGGTTTTAATGATAATGCTGATTTCTGAAGAATTTCTCAATATTTCCACATATCTATTTCTGTATTTTTCCTTCAACTTTGTCTATTTAATAAAAATTTCTTGAAATATTTCAAAGAATGCTGTTTTGACATTTCTTATTTAACTTGGAACCTCTGAATTCTGACCATTCTCCTGATTTCCAATTTTTTTTATAAGTTTTTTAAGAAGCTTGTCAAGTATGAAGTGCTTGAGTAAATGTCAAAGAGGCCATTTTTTAAGTAAATTCTCTAAATAATTAATGCCAATGAATGTACATCTTTTAGTAGAAAAATAATGAAATGACTTCTGTTTGTATCGTCGAGTTTCCAAACACAGAATTACTATCATCATTATCTTCATCAGTCCCATGACCAGAGGTGACCATAGGGTCACTGCACAGTTATTGAGAATATTAACTGTTGTTTGATCTAGAGATGGATGATTTCTACTAGGTCTACACAAATAAGACACAATACATAAATGAATACTTCTCCAGATTTCCAGATGTGTGGAGGGAACTGGTCAGGTGCTCAGTGGTACGATGACTGTATGACTAGACATGGTCATGCGATTGATGATGGGTTTTCTCCAATGTCTTTGACATCACGTTTTCATTGTGTTCTTGAACAAATCTAGCATAATCTGAAAAACTTCATTTTTTTTCAGGTTAAATCAACCTATTTGTGTATCATTTTCTAGAAATTTTTATTGTAATTCTAACCATCCAAGTAACTGTCAAATAATGCGACCATTTTGGGGAAATTGATTCATGGGAAAATGCATACTGGAAAAGAATTATTCTTTTAAAGATATCAATTTCTGAACATCAATTTTGGGTCACTCATTAATTTCCAAACTTATTAAGCTTTATTAGCTTGTTTTCTTGCTCTTTTATAGTTTCTTATATTCAAAACTTCAGGAATTTAAAGGATAAAAACAAATTATGCATTAAAGTAGATTATTATTTTTTTTTTTTTTAATTTTTGGTTATAATCTTTATATAGTTTTTTCCCCACCAATATTTTCTTTTATGTGGTCTTGAACAAACAGAAATACATTTAGAGACTTACTAAAAACATTTTTCAAAAATTGATTGCATTAATGAAATAAAAATGTAAGCATGCCAGTATGTACTACAGTAGATAAGTCTGCCTCAGTTAGTGCTTTTTCTGCCTATGTTTATATACATTACAAATTAAACTAAGTGCAACCGACAATTTTTGCAGATTTTGATGTCATTCTGGAGTCTTTTATTTTTTTGTCAAAATCCGTAAATTTATTTTTGCTCATGCTAAGTCTACAAAAACAACTATATAAAAATCATGATTTTTTATCCATAATGTTGAATATGTTAAAATGATTCAACATTTTAACAAGAAAAATTTCAGTATCTGTCTATATTTCTGAGATGAGCTATTATGTACAATATTTACATTATTCGGACTATTGTCCTCATCTTTGTCGCCATATTAATCGCAACATTTTGACTATTCTACACTCCGACCTTCTTCAGGTGGTTGGAATATCGAACTGAACCCTTTATTTTGGTCACTGGGGTAGACTGTTCTAGTTCCACATGACATGTTTAATGGATGTCAGTTATCTCCTGTTAATTCCCCTCTGAAAGTTCTCCACTGCCTTAGCCGGGTATTGAACTCACACTCTTTGGATCCTGTCACTGGATCTAATCAACGCCTTTATCCACTGTGCCATGTGTCCTTGAGATAACTGATAACTGACATCCATTAAACATGGCACATGGAACTAGAACAATCTACCCCAGTGAGCAAAATAAAGGGTTCAGTTCAACATTCCAACTGCCTGAAGAAGGCTGGAGTAAACAACGGCCGAAACGTTGTGATAAATATGGTGACAAAGATGAGGACAATAGTCCGAATAATGTAAATAGTGAAGAAAAATCTCAGGTCACTGTTAAAAACTGCCACAAATTTATTTAGATACATTGTATTTATTTTCAATTTTTCTAGTTGAATTGTTCACCTATATTGCATATGATCCATTATTGTACAAAATTAGGTTACAATAAAATTTGTATTTTATATGAATATTACCTTAGGAAAATTGAGATGTAGTAGAATGGTAGGACCCATATCATAGATTGGTGGGGGTGGCAAAACCCTTGCACCAACTCTATTTGTGAGCATTTCTAAAATTTGCACCTAAAGAAATAAATGTTTTATTTTAAATCTTTAGTCTTACTTTATGTATTAGATTTGATTTATGATTATATGGCACGATTGATTTTTAAGAAAGTAGGAAAGTGTTGTAAGAAAAGATATATTTGTTCTTTGAATGTGCTGACATGTGAGGACGTCATAATAAAATGTATTTTTCATTATTTTTAAACAAAAAAAAGTAGATAATATTTTTACAAAATTCAGTTAAAAAAAAACTAATCCTTAAATTTACTATTATTTTTTGAGGACAGATATTGGGTTTTTAAAATAAATTTTTAATTTTTTATAGTTTAAATTTTTCTTTTGTGGGCATCCACTAAATTAGCTAATCGAATTGGGTGGGAGTGATTTTGTTATTACAGTGTAACCCGGATATAAGAGAGTTGTCGGGACTGGAGAAGAAGTCTCTTATATCCGGGTTTGGTCTATTTTGTTTAGGTAAGTATGGCTCTAATTTGGGACCAGAGAAAATCTTTCTTATATCCGGGTTTCTCTTATATATGGGTTACACTGTAATTTGTTGTTATAAATCTCCAAAATCATGACCTTACTTGTGACTCATCAGTGACAAACATGCCTGCAAGCGACGTGTACAGACTCCTTCTTGATCTTCGTTTTGCGGAGCCAAGCCATGATGAAGACAAATCTCTAAAACTCTTATTTAAATAATTAAAATTATAATTCTTTTTATAGACCAAAATACTATTATCTTTCAAATTAATAAACCCAAAATTTAACTTCTAAATTACTTTAAAATGAATTTTCAAATTTTTTTTGTATGTCCATGGGAGTATGTACTGAATTAACATTGGTAGAGTTGTCTATACGACTGAACACTGATGTTGACGATTAACACATGGATATTCTAGTGACAAATCAGCACCAAATAAGTCATCACTAAGCTGAAAAATGTCGCAGATGTTTGACATTCACTGAGAACAAATAATGCAGCCGTAAATGGCGAGGAATGGAAGTTTAAGCTTAAGTTGCTAACTTTGTCATGCTTTCAGAGATTATAGAATTAATTCATCAATTCTGTATTTCAAAATTTTCATTACTAATTATTTTAAAAAAATTACAGTGTAATACTAAACTAAAATTACTATGTAAACTATGATGCTGAAATGCAGATATTAATTTTGCTTAGCATAATTTCTCGAAAATAATACGCACACCAACAAATGCTCCAAAAATTAAGGAAAATATCTATGTATAATACGCATCTATAAATTTTGTCAAAAAAAAAAAAAATAATTACGAAGACATTTTGTCGACCTTGACATTAGGAATAAAATCAAAAATTTATTTATTGACAAAAATTGTTACAATATTGTTGGATTGGGATATCTTTCTTATTTTAGAACAAGAAGTACGTATTTATTATTATAAATCAATAACGAAAAAAATATTTTTGATTAAACCTATTTATAATACGCACCCCCACTATCACCTGTAATGCGTATTATTTTCGGGAAATGACAGTAGTACTCATAACGAAAGTTAATATTTCATTATTTTCCGTATCTAATTATCTCCCTTGAGTTTCACTTTTTAGAGGACATTTTTTAATCGATCATTGAGTTGAGACGTTATAAGAATTATTTCGTAAGCTCATTTTAAAAGGCTGCAACCAAATCGTTGATGTTGCTCATTCATGTATTGTTAATTCTAATCAGTCTGGAGTAAAATGAGAAGGAATGGACCATGGGATGTTTTTAAAGGTAAATTTAACCAGAGAAAAAAAAATTATTTCTTAAGTTAAAAAACTTTAGTTTCTTTCGTTGTTTTTTATTTTTCTTACTACAAACAGAAAAAAAGTCTTTTTTATATTGACTTAATTTCTTTGATATTTGCAGTTTTTCAAACTTTGCAATTCTTCTTCGCAGTTAAGTAACATAATAAAATTATTTAAGACTTGTTAAACCGATACGATTTTTAAGAATTACCGACAAAATTTTCCTAAGAATGATTCAAGATAGAATCATTTCAATCTTAGGAAAACTTTGTCGACAATGACAAAAAAAATCCCTTGTCCGTTAAGTTAAATAATATAATTATGAATAAGGGACAAAAAAAAAAAAAGGAAAACTTATTTTAGCCGACGCGTTTCGTCCTCTGAGAGACTTTCAAGGCAAATGCAAAGAGTTTTTTTAGACAAGAGCAAAAATTGGTTTTTAAAAAATTAAATTTAAGAGCGCTCATATCAGGTTTGAAAGCACATTAAAATCTAATGATTAAATTATGTTAACTGCGAAGAACTATAAGAATTGGCAAATTCTGTTAGAAAACCTATTTTTGTCTCGTTTAACTAACAGTTCTTGACAAAGACATTTTATTTTTGTTTTTTTTTTCACTTAAAAAATAATTAACGAAGAAAAAGTCGAACATGAGATACACAGCGCAACTGCATCTGAAATTTTAGTTATTAGGTTGGTGCAAAAATAATGTCGTTTTCTCACATGTGAGAAAACGACATTATTTGCACCAACCTAATATTTAAATTTTAGTAGTTAAGAATTTACACAGCTTTCTGTAGATATTGCATCGATAACTGTATTCAGTTTTTTTGTTTCGTTCGAATTAAAATTCAGATCTAATTGATTTTTTATGAGACTCAAATAATTTTGTCATTTTTGGCTGAAAAGAAAATCATAAACTTAGGTAACTCCATGAGATCGCTGAAAAAATAGCATAAAAGACGCTAAACTTTACGAAAACAAAATTTTATCGTCTAAAAATGTTCATGTTATTATTAAGAAGAAAGATCAAAGTTTTTTTTAATTATTTTTTTTAAAATTTTCTTCTTTTTAGAACATTCTAAAAATTGATTTTTAAAAAAAAAAAAAAAAAAAAAAAAAAAAAACCTTGTTTCTCTTTGTATCACCGGAACTAGTAAAACAACATATACAATTTTTAGCACTTTTTTTTTTTTTTTTTTTTTTTTTTTTTAACAGATATTAATTTGGAAAATCTTGTAAAAATAAAAATAATTGTCGGATGTTAATGAAACTTTCAGAAACTATTCACAGACGATGGAAATTATTACAAATATGTTTTTTTTTGTTTTTTTTTAAAGTAATATTATAATAGAAATATTTTTTTTATATTTATTACCCCCCCCCCCATAACTAATTTTATGAAAACTCTAGAAATTCGATCGAATACAGTTTAGTGATTACAATATAGTTAAAAGCACAAGGCTTTGAGGAATGCAAATCATGTTTGTATGTTTTTTTTAATGTTTCCATGAGTAAGTCAAAGGTCACGGATGGGCTGTCAGGTACAAGGTCATTCTTTGTTAGTCATGGGCAGAGTTGCTGTTTGTGTTGCACTCAGACTTGCTTTCCAACTTTAACCTTGTACATTCATTTTCCTTTTCTTTCTTGTATGATACAAGGTACCCAGCTTGAATTACCGGGTCAGTAATTTCTAGCCAATACCAGTGTGTGTAGTTGTAATGTAGTGTCTCTTGTTGTTGCCCCTGGACTTGTTTTTGTTGAGGATGTAAGGTGTCCAGTGTTGTACGAAGTTTCCATCCCATGAGTGCCTCTGCTGGTGTTTTTCTTGGTGACAATGGCAACCTGGCTACCAAATTGCACACAGAGTTGAGAGGGGTATTGAAGAGGCCCAGTGACTCCATAAAATCCATCCCCAATAGGTTATGGTCTGTGTTTCCTACAAAAACAACACCTGACATGCTAGTTCCGTTTAGAGAGTGACAGTGGCTGTGAATTCACCAGTAATACAAACACTATCTCTGGATGCACTCTGTGTGATATGCGATGTTGCCTCTAATTTATGGTGTTCAATAGTTTTTTGAAATTAGAGTTATATCCGAGGCAGTGTCAATTTGCAATCATGTGTCATGGTTATTTAAGGTAACCGAGATCTTGAAATTAGGGACGAAAGTTGCTACCAGGCTGTTAGATTGTGAAATTTTGGAGGGCTGTCACATGTTTGATGGTTTATGTTCAGGTGTCGGACAGAACCCATATGTCCTTTTTTGTTACATCTTTGGCAGCAATGTGGCTTGAACAGATAGTTACATGCAAAATGCCATCCACCACAGTTCCAACACGTGGAGGGGGTGCTTGCCAGCCCTTTTGTCTGATGCAAGACTTTCTGCTTTGTCTTGTTGTTGGACCATGTTGACTGTAATGACAGTGGAAGGGGCTGAATATTGAACCATTGAGGAGTCATGTTTCAAGTTTATAAGTCACTGGCATTCAACTTCCACTTGTTGCAGTGTAATGTCGGGATTCTGTTCAATTTTTGACAGGATCCAAGTACGAACTTCTGCATCACTTGGTGAACGCAAGCTACAGACAAAAATTAAGCATTTAAATTAGGAATCTGTGATTGATGAGAGTCTGAAATGTTCACATTCCCAGTTGACAATACCAGCATATGTGATGAAATCCAAATTATCACATTTCGACAAATTCAAACAATTGAAATGTAAATTAAGAATAAACGTTTGCTCACTAAAATTTTCTGTCAATATGTCCACTGTTTCTTTTAAGGAGTAGTCACGCGGAAGTTTAGGGAGAATATTCCTGCACTCCAAGCTTTCATAGAAGAAGCCTGGCTCTCTAGTTATCAGTTTGTGCCAAAAAATCCCGCACGAAAAAGATCTTCGTAGCATTTGAACCACGCATTGAAAATTGAATTTTCAGCTGGGTCGTAGTGGAATTCTGTGATGGATTGTGCAATCAATTCCGCTGTAGATAAAATGGTCTCTTTTGACAGATATTGTTATTATTTAAACCGTTATTTTTGGTAATACCAGCATGTAACCAGCGGATGTGAGAGGACTGAATAAAGCCATGGTTTGCATGTGTGTTTATATGTCCACCATTGTTCTAGAATGCGAGGCCAAGCTCCCCAGTCAAGGCTGTTAACTCTGTACGGTTATCTCCCTTATCTGGCTATGCTAGAGCACCACCGCTCCAGAGAACTGTGCCTTCTGTCATCTGGAAAAAAAACATTCATTCCCTAGCTAAGTTAACTAATTTTCTAACATGAAAAGAAAACTTTTGCTACTTTTTTTATGATTTTGCAAACCAAATGAAGGTTATTTTTGGATCATTCAACCCTTTACACTACAGCATCCTGAATATGACAATAAACTACATCCAGGCCTCTGACCAGGAGGTTTTGAGGAGCATGAAACCACCTCTTAATTGCTGTTGTTCCCAGATCCACCCTGACCTGGGGTGATAGTAGCTGTTAGGGTCCCAACTATGGACAAATAATTAACTCTCAAAAATACATTTCTATAGTAAAAATTCCAGCAATATATTTTTATAGTAAAAAAAAAAAAGGAAATGCCACAAGCACAACCTGCAAATGGTTCACTAGGACCTTGGTCAAAGTCTTCAACTTTGCATTAAGCATTAAGAACCAAAAGTCACTAATCCCATCCCATCTATAGAAGCTTCATTACACCCCTAGGGAAACATTGGAGAAAAATCCCCCCGTTTCAAAGTCTCCATTCGAATTAAAAACTTTTGTACCTTGCACTGAGTGAAGAACAATGCAAATGGCGTTGAAAAATGAAAGTTAGCTTTGTTCTGAATTAAAAGTAGTCTGTTTTCAGCTTAAAATATTGGAAATATTGCAAAGTATTCATTTTAAGTACCTCTCTCAAGGCGATACATTGTGCCTGCAACTACAGGGGAGAAAACTCATATGGTGACACAATGCACTGTAGAATAACAATACATCAAACAGCACTTACCGGCATAAGGATCCCAGCTAGCATCCAGCTGGCAGACAAAAATAAAGCAGGTTGTAACTCAATACAAACCCTGCAAACTAACTGATGAATCAAATTGGTATTTATACAGAAATACCTCCACTCATGTACCAGCAGCCAATCACAGCCCAAGCAATGGACTATCCCACTTTAGCACAATGAGATGCTCCATGGCACCATAAATAGCTCTCTTAAGGTTGAGTTATTATTCACTCAGCTTGCTCCACAACTGAGTGTTTATCTTGATCGTGTGATTGTTCTACATGCACCTACAGCATGCTTGTTAAAGCTGTCTATATCCAACCAATTTGGGGTGTCATTGAAAGATTTTCTATCACTCCTAAGGTTGAATTAACGTTCTCTTCACATATCTGGTTTGATTTGTCTATTTGTACCATGTAAAAATTCACTTTTGTTGTATGTTTAAATTTTATTCCAATTCTAATCATCAATTTAAAAAAAAAAATAAACATGGGTGAAGAGTGAAGGTAGTTTCATGGGGAAAAACAGTCCTTTTTGACATTACATCTTATTACAGGCATAAAAGTCCTTATTTGCCAGGCTTTCTTTGTTCTGCAAGGTCCATTATTAGTTAGCTTTATTCTTCTATGGGCAGTAGAATGTCCCACATAGGAAAATCTCTGCCCTTCACAATTTGTTGTATTTGTATAGCCATGTCCACCAATAATGTAGTCTTTTGGCGACTTAAGGATTATATTCCGTTTCTTGTCAACAACATAATGAGATGATTTTTTTTATTCAATGGCTTTAAGTTGAGCCATGTCTAGATCAGCTCATCTGGCTTTACTAGATAGATATTTTCTATGGTTTGTCTGGGGAATTCTATGATGCAGGCTGGTTTTGTTTTCCAGGTAAATGGAGAAGCCTTTGTCATTTTTTTTTTTTTTCTTGTCTGCAATTCTGGTGGTGTTGGTTTTCTTTAGTCAGGATAGTAGGACTTTTAGACCTTTAATTTTGGGTGGTCTTCGCTGGGTCCTTAACATCATTTCCTCCTTTCTCAAGGGTTCTACATAAGGCATTCATAACCTTGCTGATGTCCTCCTCATCTATTTGGACAAGATAAGACTAGACACTATCTAACGTAAAAGCCCTGCTGCTGGCTGCTATGTCCTGTCTCCCCGGTGGTTCTGGCCACTAAAAGAAAACCACCTGGTCCTCCTCCTCTGGTGAGCTGAAGGAACCACCACTATTCGTCATGTTGTGAATTTTTGAATGGAACAGCAGTGTCCCGGTTCTTCGGTCGGTCCGGTGGTAAAGAATGAAATGGCTGGGTTCTATGCTGAAAGGAATCGCTATTTGTGCAGAAAAAAAGTTCTTGTCGTAACTGCAAGGACATAAAAAATAAGCAACACTTTCGGTTCCTGTACAAAGAGCCTTTTAAAGCTACTGCTTTTATGTCACTACCAAAGAAATTGCACGAATACAAAGTGTCTTAACGAGATTCACTCGTTTGGGTCAGAAAGTCACAGAGAGAGAAAGACAATTATTATGCTGATAGGAATTTAGCTGATCTAAGGGAGGTAATTCGTGGATCTTTGTCTGCACTCTACGATATAGCAGTCTGCTTTCTCACAGCTTTGTTGACAAAGTTATCTGGATTCATACGGGTTCTGTTTCTATCTCTTGGTTCGAATTGGTCATCTTGACGCAGGACAACCAACTGACCAGACCAGAAAGATCCACCAAGCCATTTTCCGCTGCGTTCTCTCCACGTTCTGTTTAACTCGAGTATGCAGGCAGCTTATGTAGAGTGGGGCGGAGTAAACAATTTTTAGGCACCGCCCACAAATTTTAATATACAAATCGCCTTGACCACCATGTGTTTCCACCTAATCTCTGAATCTGTGCGGGCAACCAGTTCTCAAGTGGGTACTAAAAATGAATTTGGATTCCCTGCTGAATTTTCCGCAGACATCATCCACTTAAGCCTTGCGAAAAGCACTTATCTCATCTAAGGACTTTGGCTGGATTTTGCCCTGCAAACCACCCAAAATCCAATTCACCATTTATCACAAGCTTTACTTAACGAACCTGTCCATTAATCACTTTGAAATTAATTCACCTAATTAACTAATAATACAACCCCAGAAACAATTATTAAAAAAAACAAACTTATTTCTGGAATTACTCCAGAATCCCTTCTACCCAACTAATTAGTACGTTCATCCCAATCCTTTAGAACTGTTGATTAATAAACCCACCTGGTGGGGGGGGGGCTCTCTCACTCTCTCTTTCTGTCACAACTATTCTGAAGCAGTTCTGTATAGATTTGTAGAAACTAAAATATTTAAGTAAATAGTCACAGAAGCCAATCTCTTTGGAATGACTGCAAAAAATTTCTTCTGCCCAAATTTATAGACAAATCCTACAGATGCATTTCTTCCTAACCAATAAAAAAAATGAACAATTCTTTGTTTTATCTCCATATTTTTTTGTTTTTTCTTGCCTTAAAGTCAGAAGGTTATAAACACTTGATTGTATCACCTTTTGCATGTGAATACTATTCCTATTTTGCGAACTTTTTACTTTATTACTGTCTTAAAGTTGCTTTGCTTTTAAATTGCATTATATTTTGTCCGAAATTATTTTGCTGTTTTTTCTTCCTCTTCTTATTTATTGAAAATTTTATCAATTCAACTTATGTTTTTTTCTTAATCATGTCCACTAATGAATCTGTTAAATAAAATAAAAACTTATCTTTTCCTTGTTTTATTAATTTTATTTTGTCTTCTTGAAGGATTTGACCAAATTTCTGGTTAAAATTCTTGAGATGATAAACTGTCATTATTATATACAAATAGTTGATTATTTTTTTTCTCAGTTGTTGGTTGACGCTAAAAACCCATAAAAAGAAATTGATTTATTTCTTTAATTGAAATTTTGTCGATGTTCATTTTACACATTTTGTTATTGCATTACTTACAATATATTTAATTCAGAGGAAATTAAATAATTTTCTAATGAATTTATTAAAAATGTTTTGAATAAGATAAAAGCTTATCTTTCCTATGTTTGATTAATTTTATTTTTTGACATCTTAAAGGATGTCACAAAATTGCTGGTTAAAATTATTGTGATGATAAGCTGTCATTATTATTCACTAATTTAATAGTTGTGTTATATTGTCCACTGGCTTTCTTCCATTGCCTGGAATTTAGAATCCATTTATTTTTCCAATTCACTTGGATAGTTTGCTAATATTTTGCTGTCCATTTCAAACACTCCTTTGTATATATTGCCAATTCTGCTCATTTTACTGAACAATTTTATTTGAATTCCACTGACTTAGGAAATGCCGTTACCATTATGCGGCCAATTGTATCCACTTAATTAATATTTATATACATTAAGACAATTATGGTGCTTTCTTAATCAATTCCCCAAATATTACTGAATACAACATGTAGATAGCCAGAGAACATAACAGCTGAAAATAGTGCATGAGGATGCCATTTTCTTTTAATGATTTTAATTTTTTAATTTCCAGCTTACAGTCATTGCAGAAGAAATGAATTCATTTCACCAACAAATGTAAATATAAAAAGCCATTGTCTTAAAGATGTTGAGGCAAACATCGTTTAAAAATAATTTGTGTAGCTTTGGATTTTTCCAGAGGTAACATGAAAACATTTCTATACACATTGAAGAGACATGCATTTCTTTTAAAATTTGTGGATCATTTAGTGAATTAAAAAGAAAACTACATGCAAACACTGAAAAGGAGATGCTTTTTGTAAAATGTATAATTTTTATACAGCAGTAATCATGGAGACAAACATGTAAATACAAAAAAGCAGTACTTTTTAAGATATAGTGGCAAACACATTGTTTAAAAATACTTTGTGTAAATTCTTCATTTTTTGTCAATTAACATATGTAAACATATACACTGAAAACAGTGCTAATTTTTCTTTTTTTTTCTTTTAGGTGTGTGGTCATTTCAATAATGAAAAAAGAACTCATGCAAAGGCACTATAGAGAAAATAATTTTTTGTATAAGGTGCAGATTGACATTTTGGTGATTTCAATATGGAATTAATAATGGACACCCAGACTGAGAAAGAAATCCTAATTACAAATGGTAAGAATATTTTTTGAGGGGTAATGATTATCATTTTCAATGATATCAAGTTTGAAATTAAACACGTGAGCACACATAGGTGAGAAATCCTTTATTTTAGCATATGTGAATCAGGATTTCAACCAATTTCTAATTTGAAAATCACATTTTAAGAAATACTGGAGAGAAACCATTTACTACTGAAGTGTGTGGATGTGTATTTCCAAGTAGGAAATGCAATAAATTATATAATATATAATAAAAAAGATTCCGTAGAACAACCCTGCATATGTGAAGTGTACAGAGTAATTTTTTAATCAGGTCAGCTTTTAACAGAACATGGAAAATCATACTAAAGAGAAACCCTACACTTGTGAAGTGTGTGGAATGGCATTTCCAAGTAGATCTGGATTGAAAAGACACACTCGAACACACACTGGAGAAAAACCTTTCTCATGTGAAGTATGCAAAACTGAATTTTCATACAGTGGTAATTTAAAAACACACATGAGAATGCACACTGGAGAACAGCCTCATGTATGTGAATTGTGTGGAGCAGCATTTTCACAAAATTCACATTTGAAAAGACACATGCTTAAACACTCTGGAAAGAGACCCTATGAATGTGAAATTTGTGGGTCAGCCTTTTCGCAGAATTCGTATTTGAAAAGACACATGGTAACACACACAGGAGAAAAACCATACAGTTGTGAAGTTTGTGGCTCAGCATTTTCCCAGAGTTTCTTTTTAAAAAGGCACATGTTTACACACACCGGGGAAAAACCTTATAATTGTGATGTGTGTGGAGCAGCATTTCGACAGAGTTCCAGTTTAAAAAAACACATGAGCACACATACAGGAGAGAAGCCATATACTTGTGAAGTGTGTGGATTAGCATATTCAATGAGATTTGATTTAAAAAACCACATGCAAAAACACACTGGTGTAAAACCATATCCTTGTGAAATCTGTGAGTTAGCATTTTCAAAGCCTTGTCTTTTAAAAAGGCACATGCAAACGCACACTGGAGAGAAATCCATCTCTTGTGAGGTGTGTAATTCAAAATTTACACAGAATTCACATTTAAAAAGACACATGCTTATACACACTGGAATTAGACCCTACACTTGTGAAGTTTGTGGAGCAGCATTTACACAAAAATCATGTTTGAAGCGACACATGGTAACGCACACTGGTGAAAAACCTTATATTTGTGAAGTTTGTGGTTATGCTTTTTCACAGAGTTTCTTTTTAAAAAGGCACATACGAACACACACTGGAGAGAAACCCTATGTTTGTGAAGTGTGTGGTGCAGCATTTCAACAGAGTCCCAGTTTAAAAATGCACATGGGTACACATAGGAGAGAAAACCTTGCACTTGTGAAATGTGTGGATAAGCATTTGCAATAGTATCTGATTTAAAAAGGTATATAATATCTAGCCACCCCCCACGAGGGTTACATATGGCACAAGGCTGGGTTTAACGTGGGATTTCCGAGCCCGTAGGCTCGCCCAAAAATATTCATTCTTTGAACCCGCATAAACAGGTTCAGGGCAGTCAACCAACCTGAACGAGACTCTGCCCTTTGGCGGAGCCTTGTCCGGGTTCCTTTCCGCCCGAAAGCAGAGAGTTAGACTGTTACTTAGCTTGGAGGCAAGTTAAAAAGGTATATGTAAATATACACTGAAGAGATATCCTATGTTAGTGATGTGCCTGGATCAACACTTTCACAGGATTGTGCACTCATTAGTAATGAACCCTATGTTTGTGAAGTATGTGGATTAGTTTTTTCAAGGAGATTTCATTTAAAAATACACATGCTGGAAAGAAACTATACACATGTAAAGGACATTTGTTTTAAAAACACTCCTGAACATGTACAGACAAGAAACCTTAAATTTTCAAGGTTAAACAGTATTTTCAATTAAATTTAATTCAAAAAGATGCATGTTAATACACATTTAATAGTAACTCTGTGCTTGTGAAGTCTGTTTTTAAAAAATACTCATGTGCATGCAAGCAAGAGACTCTACATTTGCCAGGTGAGCATTTTCAATGAAATTTAATTTAGGCAAATATACACTGGGCAGAAACTCTATATTTGTGAAGTCTGTGAACTGACTTTTTCAGGGTGAAAGCAGACATTGAAAATCATACTGGAAAGAATCTTTTAATTATTCAAGATGTTTGAATCAAATTAGACATATGAACACAGGCAGGTATGAAACCTTACATTTGTTGCAAGTTTAGACTGGGGTTGACATACAGTTCACACCTGAAAATACATGTAAACACCATTGTTGGCCTTTCTGAAATTGATATTTCTTTATTAAAAATAAATCTGAAGATGAAATGTTCAAAGCATTTGTTCTTTCATGTTTTGCTCATACGATTTGATTTAGTCATCATATGTTCTCAGTTTATGGTCACATCACATTGAAAAAGTTGTTTCCATTCAATCACCAAAGTTAAGCAATGTCGAGCTTGGTCAGTACCTACATGAGTGACTGCTTGGGAATACCAGGTGCTGTAAGCATGGATTTGCAGGTGGTATAATGGATAATGAATTGGAATTGTTAATTAGACAAGTTCCAATTCTAGTGGGGCTTGTTATATTTATTTACATGCAAATACTCTCGGGAAAGATATGAATCCTCCTCTTCCCCTCGCAGTTATGGATTAATTAGTAAGATTTCTATCACAAAGCCATTATTATCTCCAAACATTAAATAACCCATAGAGGTGTTGATATGGCACTAAACAAAAACTACCAACCCATCATATTTTCTCAGATTAGCTTCACTCCTGTGGCTGCAAGTAAAGAAAGTTAGCATACAAAATCCTTCAGTCAACCACCCACTAATAGTACCATTAAGGAAATCACAAGTATCTCATCCACCAGGCAGGTACCAATTACAATCGTTTATTACTATTCTTTTAATTTCCATCAAAGAGAGCCGTGGCAAGATAACTTACAACTGCCAAACTCTGTCAGATTTTGTCAAATCTCTTGAGTAATCAATAAAATATGTTGAAATTATCCTTATCAACTGTTTCCTATCAGGTACAGTGGGGCCTCTCAAGACTGTTTCCTCAAATTTATTGAGACATTCCATGGAAAAGTCACAATGTACATTACTGCATTTACCTTACCTTAAAATTGTACTTGAAGAATTTGGAAAGTAGGTTAGAAGAAAAAAAATGAGAAACAAGCAAGCTGGAATAGCAACTAAGAAGTAAAACTAAACCCATTTTTGGGGTATAAAACAGAAAACTGAAAGAATGAGAAAGAAATGTACATTTGTGGTTGGTATATAAAGTGTCTGGAGAATATACAAGAATTGTAGTAACTTTTGGGACAATGAAATGTCATCAGTCTGTGGAAGTTGCACATGGAGTCTTATGTGAAGTCTGCTTTCATTGACTTACCACAAAAAAAAAATAAAAATAAACAAACAATGAAAATCCTTGTCACTCGCCAGAGAAGAGAGAAATGACAGTGAAGGAATCATTGCTCTTTCCTTTTTCTTTTTTTTTATGTATTCCTGTGTGTAATACGACTAACATCACTTATATTTTTTAGTCATAGAAATATGTGTGGTTTACAGATTTTAAAAATTATTTAAGTATGCAGCACTAAGACCTCTACTTTTATTTTTATTCTCTGGAAAAAAAACTCAATAAAAATTCATCATAAACATGATTCAGAAATTTCTTCTTTTGAAATTGACTCCCAACTTGAGAAGTTGACTCAGCAAACTGACCCTCACCATCCACTGCACAGCAGTGAACCAATTACAAAGAGCCTAAAGTCTAGGCACAGCTTTCTACATTCAGCTGAACCACTGAATAACAGAGTTCTTTATCTGCGTCTGTTCCTGTCCCGACAAGAAAGAGAATTTGGAAAGTAGGTCAGAAGAAAAATGGAGAAACGTGTCAAGCACGCTAGAATAACAACTAACGAATAAAACTAAGCCAGTTTTTGCTGTATGAAGCAGAGATAAATGTACATTTGAGGTTGGTATGTAAAGTGTCTGGAGACTGTGCAAGATTTGAAATCACTCTCAGGACAATGAAATCTCACCAGTCTGTGGAAGTGTCATATCTGATGTGATGTCAACTACTGCTGACTTCACATACAAAAAAAAAAAAAAAAACATGGATTCAGAGAAGAGAGAAATGAGGATTATTGGATTGCTACTCTTTTTCTCTTCCACCTGCAAGCAATTCTCATTGGTTGAGAAGTAGACCTAATATCCCATGTAATTTTACTCATGGAAATAAGCATGGTATTCAGTCAGTTATGTGCCATGCATGATACATGCTTAGGCGATCATGTATCTTTTCATACATGACTGACAAGGCAGACTTTTTCCCACAGTAGGTTGCCATTTGTTTCTGCAGTAGACCAGTTGCCATCCAAGGCTATAGAACCTGGTCTGTCCTGCTATTTACCTATAGCTGGGTGGGAGAAGAGGAGGATTCATACACTTCCCAAGGGTATTAGCCCATAAGTGAAGGTAATTGATTTGACTGGAATTCAAACTCGGCTCTCCGATTCCTCAATCCGAGCCGCTATCCATTACTCCACAAACTTTCATTAGACTCTACAATTATGTGACTAACAGCAACACACCTGATGTTTTTTTGCTCTGAAAAAAAGAAAAACAGGATAAAAATAATTTTTATCGTAACCAACATCTAGTAAGAGATTTGTTTTTTGAAATTATTAACTTTTTTATCTATTGAAGCCAGGACAAAAACATTTTAATGATAACCAAACACAAAATGCTGTTTTATGAACATTTTGTCAATATGTCTGCATATCTATTTATGTAGTTCCTCTTTCATTATTTTGCCTATTTGATATAAATTTCCTGAAATATTTAAAAGAATACTGTTTTAACATTTTTGTTATTTGACTCCAAACTTTGAAATTCTAAGAAATGTCTTGATTTCTACACAAATTTTTAGACCATTAAATGCTTAGGTCAAAGTTGATATGAACCAATAGACCAGAGTTCTTTTCAGTTTATAGAACCTCTTTCTCAGAATTAAGGACTAAAACTCAGAGCATTTGTGTAACTGTCAAAGAGGATTTTTTCTTCTTGCAGGAGGTAAATTCTCACTGATGTCAATAAATATAGATTGTTTTCCAAATAGAAAAGCATCATTTTCTTGGCATGATGAAAAAGATGTCTATTTACTGTGATTGTCAGTTATAATTACTATAAGCATCACCAAATTAATTTAATGTTTTTCTCCAATATCTTCTCATCAGAATGTTTCAATGAACTCTTGAAAAAAAATCTTGCAGAATCTTTTTTACAGCCTAAATCAACCTATTTATGTATCATTTTCTAAAAATCTTATGTTAATTTTAACCATGCAAATAATTGTCAAGTAATGCAGCAAAATTTATATGCAATTGAGTTTTATATACAGATGCATAATGAAGAAGGAATATATTCTTCTAAAGAATGTGCTGCTATCAATTTCTGAACATCAATTTCATCTTGTGCATAAATTTCCAAACTCTTAGCTTTTCTGGCAGTGAATTTTTACAAAATATAAGTGGTTCTTATTCTATTAGTATAGATTATTAAACTGACTGAGGGAAGTAACCATGCATTAATTTACTAACAAAATATGATTACCTTCCTTACCTATTTTTTTAAATAGAAATAAATATTGAACTTCTGTAAAAAATGTCCTCTTTGACTTTATTCTTGACCTTTCATGATCTTCATGTTTGACCGAGATCAACGTTACGGATCAATTTCTGAACATCCATTTTGGGTCTCTCATTAATTTCCAAACTTATTAAGAGAAATCTGCTGATACTCTAATTTCTCATCTGAAGCCATCCTTCAAATCTATAAATCTTCAAACCGATGTAGAACTCCCTTCCCCTTGCTTGCTTCCCTGATAACTATAATCTTGAAATATTCAAATGTAATGTCAATCGACATCTGATGCCCTGAGCTTGTTCCCTGTCCCTCTTTATTTTCCCAAACACACCTCTTGTTCTCAATCCTCTGTAACCCCTTGTATGGCACTCCCATCTTGCTTGGGGTGAATTGCTTTATAAAAAAGAAAAACAAAAGACCCTTTGGACAAAAGCTATGAAATTTTCCATCAATGGAAACTGTGGTCAAAATTTGAGGATATTAGTTATGTACCATGTGTGATACACACTTAGACAATCATGTACCTTTTGATACATGACAGACGAGGCAGATTTTTTTTCCCGCAGTAGGTTGCCATTTCTTTCTGCGATACGCAGTTGCCATCCAAGGCTACAGAACCCAGTCTGTCCTGCTATTTTGCCCATAGCTGAGGGGAGAATAAGAGGGTTTATATCTTTCGCAAGTGTATTAGCATGTAAGTGAATGTAATTGATTTGACTGGATTCAAACTCAGCTCTCTGATTTCTCAATCCAAGCCACTATCCATTACTCCACCATCAAAACTAGTAATGTCCATTTCTCCACAATTACATTACTAATTTTCACTTTCTTGAAATGTATCGCTCTCTCTCTCTCCCTCTTTCTCTTTTTTCCTTTGAACTGTAATCCTTCATGTGTTAATTTCACTTGTGACATATTTTGTCCAATAATCACTTGCTTAATTACTTTAAATTTTATATTTATTGGATACACATGTATGAGTCGAAATTCTTATTTTTAAATAGTCTAAATCTGTCTACCAGTCTGTGCATTTGAGAGTCTTAATAAAGAAAATGTGCCTTCCAGCAGTGTGTGTAAACCTGCATCCCCTTTGTTGAGAAAGCCACTGTCTGGCATGACATGCTTTCAAACAGCTCTTTGACAATGAAGCACCTCGTATATCCATGTCATTAATATAAAGAAGAAAAATGATGTCAGAATTAAAGTTTTTCCTTTATATTTTTCTAAGTATTGTGCAATTAAAATAATTACTGTCCATTGATCACTGAGTTAAAAATGTTTAAAGAAATTGATAAATTTAATTTTAAACACTTAGTTTGAGATTTGCTTAACTATACTTTGGAATTATGTAAAGATATATATATACATTTTGTTATGAAATCTTTCATACTAATTCAATTACTTTTAAAATTTTTACCTTAGTTTTCAAGCTTATCTGTACAAAATGATAAATACTGCAAAAGCTTTATGTATTCTTAAATAAATTTTACTAGATTTCCTGTTATGTGGGTAATTTAACTTGTCAGTAAAAGCCATGTATATATATCAAATTGTATACTCGTAGTTTCCAAACTTTTTTTCTCTGGGCTGCATTTTTGAAATGAAAATTTGCTTATGCCTCACCAAATTTGATCTGATAAAAAGTACATTTAAGCATAAAAAACAAAGAGAGGGTTAAAGGGAGATAACCACAGAATCAAAGTCAGAACCTTATCATTGATAACTCTCTCCTCCAATTTGTAGACCCTACTTACTACATTCGTAATGCTTGATATAATGCCAAAATATCACAATGATAAAATCGGTCAATAATTATTTATACTGGGACTGATGCCTGCAATTACAAGTGATCCATAATATTTTAAATTTTGAATTCCTATTTATTTTTGAATTTTTTGAAACTGTTTCTAAATCTTTGATTGTCTTTCAATCATTCTGGCTGATATCCTCTTCAGCTGCCCCAATGAGGTACGCCACACTGTTTGGAAACCACTGCTGTATTCGCTCTTTCAGTAATTTTTCAAACTGATGTATGAAACAACTATGATTTATTTTCAGTTTTTTTAAAAACCCTAAATGAAAATAATCAAATTATAAAAATTTTCAGACTTAAAAAAAAAAATGCAATTATAGTACTGAGAATAATAGTTTCATATACTGCAATATGCTAACGGTGTTCCCACACCATATATACCTGGTGAATTACGAAAATGTATTTTCAATAGTATTCATGCAATATCCTATCCATGAATTAAAATCTTGCATAAACTTATCAAAACAAGATTTTTGGCCTCACATGGACAAGACAATAAAAGTGTAATGCATGTCAAACTTACCAGAAAATCAAAATTCAGAGATATACTAAACTGCTATTCATCGTATTGAATTGCCTACTATTTACTTTAATGCAGTATCAATAGATAGATTAAAATCACACTTTGAACCTAAAAGTGATAAGGAAGTAATAACGGAAAAGCAACCCCATAGTGATGATATAATAATAGATACAGAAAACAGCTGGAAATATTAAACCTAGCCATACGAAAGCAGGTAGGAAAATTTCTTGGAAAAAAGACAACCAATATCACTACGTCTAGACTCCACAACTAGGTAGGGAGGTTATCTCCCCTTGACCTGAAACAAAAAAAAAATTAGCAATAAAAAATTATTATTCAGCTCATTCCTCTTTTATGTTAAAGATTTTTTTTTTTTTTTTGATTGGATGATTTAACTTTACCATGCCAATTTCTTTCTAGAATTGTTCCCCCCTACTACTGCATTTTTTTTTTGAGGTTGTGAAAACATGAATACCCACTGTTTTAAAATTATTATAACTTTCTTTGTATCGTGCATATAGATTTTAATTTTTGTACACTATAAAAGAATGCATGAGTCATATTTTGATGTAATGCATTATGTTTTGATGTTAAAAACAAAAACTAGCAAAAAAATTAACGTGGGTTTAATCGATGTTGCACCTTGTATAGAGTCTAGAAGAATTCAAAATAGCATTGGAAAACGGGAGTTTAACCTGGTTCCAAAGCAGTAGCAGGCGATTTCCAGCTTAAAATACTGGAAATAACAGTTGACAACTATTTATTTATAGCAACAATCTCATGGTGACAGAATGCGCCTAGAGTAGCAAAGGGAGAGAATTCTACAGCGACTATTGTCACCTGCATTGTGGCAAAGGTTAACATGAATGGAAATAGGATAATATTAGGTTGGTGCAAAAATAATATCGTTTTTTGACGTTAAAAACTACGTCAAAAAACAATATTATTTTTGCACCAACCTAATAGTAGAATGCGATTAATGTGTGTGTTTGCATGTATATGCATGTATATATCTCAGTGAGGGGGAGAGGGCAAAATCATTACTTACCACTCCAAGCTGAGTGCATCGCCATGTCCCTTACCAGATAAAAAACATTATTGCATTTGCTTCCATTTTTTTATGGAAGAACGTAGAACCAGAAGTTATCCATGATTTGATTATAAATTACCAAGAGGAGTCACAGTGTGTGATTTAAAAAAAAAAATACAAAAATAAAAAAAAATGGAGAAAACTATAGCTGATGGATGACACACAAGTCAATACCCGATCAGTGTTGGCTGGGTCACCACTGAGAGGGGATAATGATTTTGAAAGACCCAAAACTCCTAATGAATCTCCTCTGGAAACATCACTGATGATCTGTGCCAAAGTATCCAACTGATGTATTTTACAAAAAGCATTTATTATCTTTGTTGTCTATTCTCAAGAACAAAGAAAATGTATAAATTCACTTTTATATGTTTAGGTTTTATTACAATTCTAAACATATCTTTTTCAAATAATAAACAGGAGTGAAGTTAAATTAATAGCAGTGTCAAGGAAAAAACCATCCTTTTAATCCTTTGTTATTTTATTGCCTGCACAAAGGCCTTAGATTGATGATTAATGTTTGTCTGTTTGAGAGATAGTGATTAATAAACTAATTATATGTAAATACATCTTTTTTAGTCTTTATATCACAGTGAGATTACTGATCTATTCCTGGACAAGTTTGGGATTTGTGTTTAAATTCGTAATAAATACAAGGTCTGATCAAAAAGTGTCAGAACTGTCGCTATGGTAACAGACACAGTGCACAAAGTGAAGCTGCTTGGCATAGATTGACTTTGAACAGTAAGTGATAGGGTTTTCATTGACTTCTGTTGTTTATAGAAGGGCTTTGAAGGAAAGTGCATAGCGTGTGGTCATTTCACCACACTACAGAGGTTCCACCAGTGACCATGGCACATGCAGCAGTTTTTGGTCAAGCACATTTCCTAGATCTAACAACTACCATATTCCCCAGATCTCACCCTGTGCAACATTTTTCTCTTTAAAAATCGAATCCAACTTAAAAAGAACAAGATGTCAAGGAAATCCCAGAGAATGCAGCAAGGCAGCTGTTCGCCATTCCAAAAAAGGAATTCTAGGAATACTTTCATCAATGTTAAAGACAATTTTCTCTAGTATAAAAAAGGAAGGAGAGGTGGGGTTAGTTAAAATCACTTTCATCATGCATCTGCTAGTTCAAAGTGATAAATTATGTGTTTTGACTTTGATTCCATCTGTCTTTCACCTTCACTGATTGGTCGATTAAATGTTTAGGTCAGCCTGGGGTTCTTTTCAGTTTATAGAATCATCTTTCTCAGAAAACAAGAAGTAAGAACTAAAAATCAAGTGCAAGAAGACAATGCACAGTTGTCAGCAAAAGACACAGCCCAACATACAAATTGAAAATACCAAAATCAAACCAGTACAACAATTTAAATATCTGGGAAGTGTTTTAACAGAGGACAGAAAGAGTGACACCAAAATCACAAGGCACATTGGGATTGCCAAAGATGCCTTCCAAAAGCTAAGCAAAGTATTAAGAAAAAGGAAAATTTTGTTAGAAACAAAGACTACTGAACTGTTACGTAATATAAGTCCTCCCGTGAGGCATTAGAAGTATGATTCTACAGAAGGATGCTGAGCATACCATGGATTGAACATGTGAGCAAGACAATTTTAGAGAAAATGGAAACAGAAAAGATACTTCATGTCAAAAAAATAGAGTTGAAATATGTGGGGAACATAATAAGGAAAGAGGGCTTATCAAAATCGAAGGCAAAAGGGACATCGGAAAACTGCATAATCTAATTGAGCTTGCACATATGGATGGCAGAACAGACACAAAATTTACTAACACAAGTAACATAAAGGTTCCATACACTGACTATAAACCCTTAATAAATGACTGTATTTTGAAGAAATGGCAAGACGCTTGGAACAACTGTCAAAACAACAAATTATTTCAAATCAAACCCTCTCTAAAGAAACAACTAACTGAACACAGAAAATCACGCAAAGAAGAAGTGGTTTTATCCCGTATTCGTATAGGACACACGCACATAACTCACTCCTTCCTCATAAAAGATGAGGATCCTCCTGAATGCATAGCATGCCAGGAGGCTTATACTGTGAAGCACTTCCTGCTTGATTGCGGGGACATGGCACATGTTCACATTGTAAAATAATTTTTGAATAACTTAAAAGAACTTTTCGAAAAATCAAACCCCAATTTGATCTTGACCTTTCTTAGGAAAGTTGGACTATATAATAAAATATAATTCCAATTTGGTGTCTGATGATGAAAGGGGAAACTTTGATACTTGCCAGCTGAGAAATTTTCAAAGAATAACGCACCTCTGAAAACTGAATTTAAAAAAAAAAAAAAGAAAGCAAGACAACATCGAAAAAAAAGGGAAGGGAAAGTCCTTTTGAAAGCATTTCAACCTTATTTAAAGAAAAACAAAATACAACTGTTTGACCTTAAATGATCTCTTGCTGATCGATGGGTCATTAAGTTTTAAACAAACAAACAAACATAAAATTTGCAAAGGAGAGGAAATTATGGAGAGCCATAATCACCAACGTCCTTTTGGGTTTTGCTCTTGCAAGTCTTATTTACAAAGAAACTTTGGTGATGAATGCACATTTATTTTCTCTTAACACAAATCATCAATTTGACTGGAAGAAATACACATTAAGTACTTTGCAATTGATAAATGTGTTATTGTCTCAGCATGGTAAGTGTGGCATATTGGTTTCTTGCTGATTAAGTTTTCAAATAATGTCTAAATAAAGCTCATCCTATTTTAAAAATTATCTGACAACTTTCACAATGAATGCACCTTTTTTTTTCTTAACAGTTGCAATAAATCAAAGTTTTCAAGATTTTAGGGTAGTAACAGGAATCAAATTCAGGGATGAAAATAATTCACAAAATTTAATCTCAATTATTAATTAGCATATTATTCATTAGGTATTATCATATACAAGTACAGATATGAAGAGATAGGCAGCTATAATTCAAGTATTCTATACTACACCATAAATCTATGAATGAATATCCTCTACCAAGTGTTCCAAGAATTAGGACACAAGATAACCCTTTCCAAAACAAACTTTAATCTGGAATTAAATCAAAGCAGTGATGGCACCTACTCTGAATCCATCATAGAAATTCTGGAGGTAGGTTAGTAAATACTAAATACTTGAAATACCTTGGTGTGTTGATCAGTTCAAACCAAGGAAAACATGACGTTTTCAAATTAATTTAATATTGAAGAAAAGGAAATCTGGGGTAGTTTGGCACAAACTGAAAATTACGACAAAACCAAAACATTGATTTAAAAAGTCTAGTCATGTTCCTAAATGGTCAAGTCAAATCAAGACTCTCATGTGGATGTCACACATGGCACCAAACCTGTTCAGAAATACCTAAACTGTCAGCTGTATACAATTGCTTTCTGAGTTCAATGATTAAAAATGGCGCCAAGTGAATGAAGCCTCTAGGTCCTAGCGAAGACCTCTCTTCTTATTTGAACCTTGTGGACTGGTGCTACACAAATCATAACAACTTCATTTGAGGACTTTCAACAACTAAAATGGATAGTACATGTAACTCAAAGAGAAAATAAGGATATAATCAAGATGTTGATGGTCCACACTGCTTCAAACAAAAGTTTAGGAAGGAAGCCCTCATCAGTACTGGGAAGAGCAATAACAGCTAGTGGATAATTAAAAGAAAAACCTTCTAGTTCCAACGAATGATTTATTTTTATGGAAATATTTCGACTAGCAGTTGCCAATCTTGGTCAGTCCTTAATTTGAGTAAAAACGGAATCAACTGAAGAAGAGCAGCTAAACAAATGGTAACAGCAACTATTAGGTTGGTGCAAAAATGATGTCGTTTTCTCACATAGTAACATATCTGAGAAAACGACATTATTTTTGCACCAACCTAATACAAAAAATGCCTGCAATAGGATAGATGCAGCCCAACTCCATCCTGTCTGGACCTCTCTGCTCCAAAGAAAAATATGATAGGAAAAAAAAAAAGTTTACTCTATAATTTGCCTTTTTTTTTTTTTTTTTACACCTCAACTTGCTGTAAACGTCATGTTTTCC
Organism: Acanthosepion lycidas; assembly: GCA_963932145.1. NCBI lineage: Eukaryota > Metazoa > Mollusca > Cephalopoda > Sepiida > Sepiidae > Acanthosepion > Acanthosepion lycidas. The sequence goes on from OZ010575.1 coordinate 88,682,733, forward strand.
TTGGTTTGAATTCTTAAGCATTTCAAGCTTTTTTGCCCTGTTTTTACTCAAATTAAGGAGTGACCAAAACTGGCAACTGCTAGTCGAAATATTTCCATAAAAATAAATCATTCGTTGGAACTACAAGTTTATTCTTTTAACCATGCAACTACCAATGGAGACAAGTATACTAACTTTGAACAGCAAGTGGACTTGAGAAACCTAATTTCCTTAGAAATTGTTTTAAGAGAAAGTTTTGACTTTCAACCAGTGGTAACTCTAGCTTCTTGGTTAATGAATGCCAAATGTTTACTTATAAGGAAACAGCTATTATTACTATATAATCCTAAAACTCTAATCTTGTATGTATGTATGTGCGTTCCCAAGATACATAATCACCCAACCAAGTTAGAATCATATTGTGCCTTAAACCGCTATTATGTTTGTAAGAAATAATAAACCTGTATGAATACATTATAACAAGATTATTAAATAAATTTAATGCTTAACATAATATATATCTATACAATTCACTATAGACAGAACTTTTTTTATAAACAAATATTTCAGATGTTTAGCAAGTATTAGGTTGGTGCAAAAATAATATCGTTTTTGACGTATTTTTTTAACGTCAAAAAACGATATTATTTTTGCACCAACCTAATACATAATAGGTGAAAATGCTATGTGGGTGTGTCATTGTAAAACGTAATCTGTATGGCTGTAATAATTGTCTCACATGACTTGATGGTAAATATACAAACAGATGCATGCTGGTTTGCTGCTGTTATTTTGAAATAAAAGTGAGGAAGTAACAGGTATAATAAAAAGTATAATTATTATTAATTTCTTATTGTGTTTTATCTAAGTAATGTATAATGTGAGTAACAGCAATTATTACAATAACTTGTATTGCAAATAAAGTTTAAAATATGTGTAATCTCATAAATAAATGAATGAAAAATTCTGTCTGTCCATCCATGTGTCTGACACCCCTCTCATTCAGGCCACACTTACTCTACATGGAAATATTATACCTTTTTGGAATCGGGATGATTCCAGGATGAAAATGCTGCCCTTCATCTGCTGCTTGAACATGCAGCATTGGTGAGGTAGCAGTTAAAAGTTCAAATTTCAAATTAACTGAAAACAATTAGTGATTTAAAAAATTTTAAATTTGTATCGAGTTTAACGTAACACAAAAACTTTTTGAATTTAAGAAACCTTTGTTTTAAATTCAGTTTAAAATATCTCCAGAACTTTGTGAATTGAGGAAATCAATTTTATTTCTTCAAAATGTCAAGGAATAAGAATTAAAGTGAGAGGTTTTGTGACGTGAGATTTTAAAGTTCTGCAGAGTTTGTGATTTGAAGAACTCAATTTTCAGCCGATATCGGTCTTTTGGCTGGAATCGGATTTATAACCCAAATCAGAGTTAAAATGAGGAATTGAACATTCATGGAGGGAATTGAGGAATTCAAAGTTATTTCTTCAAAATTATCAATTATCTGTTTGCTAAGATAGATGAAAGGTCCGTTTAATTTGGGGCCAGAGGCCCAATTAGCCCTCGACAGGAGCTACCATAAAAGTCCACACAGTGGCTATTAAGCCAGTTAATTGTTATATAGCAATAAAGTGTCACTGTTGACATTTGAATTTTAACATAGATTGCCAGTGAGCAAACACAAATTAAGTAGATCACGTGACATAGAGGAAATGTGTGTGTGTGTATATATATATATATATATATCTTTATTACTATATGGATCACCATTTCTATCATATATTACTATACAGATCACTCTTTCTATACTATCCTCTATTACTATACGATTCACAATTCTCTTCTCTACACTATTCTCTATACTAATCACTATAGGTTAGTTACTATTGAGCAAATACTATTAGTGCAAGTGATATTCAAAGGCACTTGACACCAGTATTGTTCAATGGCATACTCTAGTTGTATCTGCGATTACAAAGTCTCTACTAGAACGAGCGTTAGGAAAGTGACGAGTATTCATTGACATCCCAAAAGTAGCAAGGAGTGTTCACTGACATTACAAAATTAATAATAAAATTGATAATATTATTATTTTCTATCATGAACTGCTTTTAAAAGAAACCTAACACGTTTATGGGTGGGGTCTAGTCAGTATTTAAAACTTAGAATCTAATTATGAACTATTTCTGAAGAAGAAGCAGCCAATTCTGACAAAACTAATGATGAAAACTTGGAAGATTCCGACCTGCATTAATGCAAATATTTGCATATATTTGTGTTATACTCCACTGCAGTTAAATGTCTTTTTGATTCACTCTACATCTCAGTTGGATAAGAATGCTGCGAAAGGAAAACACAAAATAAAAAAAATGTCATTCTCTGTGCATGGAACTCCAAGTATCACATCTGGCCCCCTGCAATAAAATGCAACAGCCAATCACAAACGTTCGCAGTAAAAAAAAAAAAAAGAGATTGAATCTTTGGAAAAATGATGTCACATAAAGGAATTATTTAAAGCCCAAGAGCCACTCAAGGTATAGGGTTACTAAATGAGGTTGTTGTAAGCATGTACATTCTAGTGGGGAGCAAGTGGTGTATCCCATGAGGATATGTAGGGTAGTGGTTCACCGTAGACTTGAAAAGATTATAGGTATCTGGGAAGCATCCTCTTGGGAGTTCATTATACACATATATAGGATTGACTCATCCTCGTTTCCTTCATATTCCATTGGTAAGGAAGAAGTTTTACTCAGACAGATTCATCCCTAGAATTGTTACTTTGTTTGAACAGACGCCTCACACTCAAACTCTTTACAATCTTAACGAAGACAAGAGGTACTATTCCTGAAACGTATCAACCAGGGTGGAGCTTGATTGGGGGCCCCAGGCAGTGCTTTGTGAATCTCACTATCTTATCAAAATTTACTTTTTTTTTCTACCTACATTTATATATGTTACAAATTAAACTAAGCATAACTGATTATTTTATTAAAAAGATTGAAAAAGTTTTGCAGATTTTGACATCATTCTGCTATCCTTTTTTTTTCCCATCTAAATCCATGAATTCATTCTGCTCATGCTAAGTCTTAAAAAAAAATACTATAAAATTCACTATTTTTTTTTTTTTTTTTTTATCCATAATGTTGAATGTGTTAAAATTATTGAACTTTTTAACAAGAAAAATCTCAAGTTGACATTAAAAATTGCCTCAAAACATTGCTGATTTATTTAAGATGGAATTGTCTATTAATTATGACGTGTCTCTAACTTGTATTTAGATACACTGTATTTATTTTCAGTTTTTATTGTTGGATTGTTCACTTATATTGCATATGATCCATTGTTGTACACAATTAACTTACAATAAAACTTGTATTTTATATGAATACCACTGTATGAAAATTGAGATATAGTAGAGTGGAGTGCTGTATCATAGATTTGGATAGTGGTGGGAGGCACACAATCATCACACCAGCCCTCTTAACTTCAATCAACTATTATCTTGTAGAGGGGTGTTTTGTCATGTGACCTCTACTATTTATATTTATGCAAAATACCACAAAATATGAAATAATAAGAAGGAACACAAAACAGTTTTTATAACAAGAACAAACAATATTTATATTTATGTATGTCAATGATATACAAGCATAATTAATAGGAGTTACTTCCCTTTGGCTGGAATCTTTACTAAGGAAATATTTTTACCTGAGCTCATAGAAAGTTGAATGAACTTGCTGCTCAAAATGTTCACCGAGAGAGAGTTGAAAGGATTTTAGGTTTAGAAGAGATGAAGGCGTGAATGTTCCATAATGTTTGTAATTAAGTTTCTGTTGCTAGTAATGTTCTGTACATACATGTATATCTGCGATATTTTCATAGCATTCGCCCAAAAGGGGTTGAAATGCAATTTCTTTAACTGCTACATTGTTAATATGCAAGAGAAACCAAAAAGAGGAAAAATGATTTTGTGTCTGGTATTTATAATAAATGTAGTCACATGATAGGCTCAGAGAGGCATAGATAGATTTTTGGCAGAATTGTATTTTTGTCAGGTCAGGAACCAGGTCAATGTTTTTTGGGTTTAGTTGAAAACATCATTTAAATACTAACTGACCAATGAGAAGTGAGAAAAATATCACTTTTTGCACAGAATTTGGCATTGAAAGTGTAGCGATAGGGTACCATTATTGTTTATTCCCCACGGAATCACCAAATATGTAGCGGTTGTATTACCATTGTTGTTTTGAACGACGAATGTCGCGGTCATCATTATTGTAGTGATTGAGTTACCAATATTTAACTTTGGCTAGGAAAGGTGAGATTGAGGACAATGCGTGAACGCAATGCAATTTATATTTGACGTAAATAGCACATAGAATAAAATACAAAACTGAACGGAATGATTTCAAAACATAACAATTGAATTTATTAATGTTTGATGTACATGCATGCGAACTGAAAAGGTAGGTGTCCCTTTGATTAGGTATTAGTTGTACCAGAGTTCATATTAAGACAGTTTGGACTTGTGAGTTGTAAAGTTGGTAAAAGTTCAGGAGTGATTTCAAAGTTCATGAATGTTGGTAATTGTCTTTAACGTCTGGCCAGCAATGACTAAGATGGGAGTTTCTGAAGGTTACACCTTGGCACTTGGTAGTAAGGAATGAGACGTGCGAGAGAGATGAATGGAAAGAAAAAACTCGAGGAAGTTTACACGTGTTGGGTTTATATAATGGTCGTGTACCACGTGGGAGGCTCAAATGGAGAATGCGGGAAAAACAGATTGGTCGCGTGCAGGTGGTTTGATTGGTCGGAACTGACCAATCAACAAGCAAGATTGGAGGTGATTGACCAATGAATACTTGTTATATTTGTATGAAAGTAGGATGTTACTTACCAGATAGGAAGAGTGCATTTCCTAAAAAGAGGTAAGGCTGGTTTGTTGTGGAAGATCCCACAAAAGAAAGTGGTAGCAGGATGCTATAATCTACCCTACATATACTCATTATAAACATATTTTATGCTTATTCAGTGACCCCTGAGCTCATGGTCTTTGTATTGGGTGAACAATATTGAATATTAAAAAAAAAAGTCTTGCTAACTTCTTCAGAAAATGATGACAGAATTGATTTATCAGTTCTGCATTTCTAAATTGTTTTCTGTTAAATAATCCTTGATTACTAAGGTAAAATTGTTATGTAATACTAAAATTACGTAATAATGGCATTTTAAAGACTCTCATGGGCAGATATTGATTTTGCAGACTCAACGAAAGTTAATAGTTATTATTAACTTTCGTTGAGTCTGAATAAAACATCATTGTTTACCTTGCAACTATCAATTACACTGGTCAACAAAAAAACATTTTTGAAATAGTGTCGAGACACCAAACAACTTTTTTGAAGGTGCTGAATCTGAAAATGACCTTTTTTAGTGTCCTACTTCAATTTAAAAATATTTTATTTGTGATCTAATTCCATTCGTTAAAAATAGATTCCAATACATTTCTTACGTTACAGTACTGCAATCAACAAAAGCTGTAAAAAAAAAAAAAAAAAGAAAAGTGGATCACAGAGCCTTGACATTTCTCTGACTCCTGATTAGTCAATAATACTGATATGCTTTTTTTCTGTGTTCCCATGGTAAAAATTATTTACTGCCCCAAAAATCGAAACGGCTCCTGGAGCCTACGACATGACTTGAAAGTAAATAAATACAAGAACACGACGCTAAACTTCAGTGAGCTTTGTGGCCTCAAACAATTTGCTAAAGAAATTCACGCCATTCAAATCTTTGAAATTTCTAAGTTAGATTTCCTAATCCCAAACTTCGAATTCACTCACTCACCAACAAACTTTCAAATTTGATTTTTATCGAGACAACAAGAATTCTACTCAAAGAACATACAGTTTGCGGCTGTTTGCCCAACAAACATTTTATTCAAAAAGTAATTTTGAACATAACCTATGCAAACTTACTTCGAGTCAACTATCTGACAGCCAAAAGATTCTTAATATTTACACAATATAAGCTTTAAAAAAAAAAGTTCAACTTTTAATATTAGCCAACATTTCATTCACTAATTTCGATTACAACAAACTTTCCAGGAAGAACACAACTTACTTTCTTCAAAAGACTTTTTTACTCATTTGTTGAATCAACTTAATTCACGTAATATTTAATTTAAACTTCCAAACTTTTTATTTTTCATTAACAAAAAAAAAAATATTCAACAGGTAAAGGGAGACAACTCTTACCTTAATCTCCAATCTCAAACCTTAATATTTATTATTTACGATGTAAAAAAATATTGTTTAATCTGAACTGATTAATTCATTGAAAATCCTTTTACTGACAGGAACACTGAAAAAATCTGTCTGCCCTAAAGAACATTCTAATTCTCTTGCTCTATATTTGTTATACAAATGCTTTATTCTTGTTTTTCTAAAAAGGAATATTGTTTGTTTTACTTTTATATTTTGTCATTGATGACCTTGTTCCATACCAAAAGTAAAGTTAAATGTTTGTGAAGAAGTCTATTCACGCAGCCAACTCAAATATTAGGTTGGTGCAAAAATAATGACGCAATAATGTCGTTTTTTGACGTATAACGGTGCAAAAAAACGACATTACGTCATTATTTTTGCACCAACCTAATACCGTTCTGAATATATATATATATAAATATTTTTTCCTAATAGTAACATACTCCTCCACAATAACCTTACCTTTTCTTGGTTAGCTACCGCTTTTGCTGTACACTACACAAAAAAATGCCTCATTTTTGGAGAAGAAAAAACATTTTTTTCATCTGTATTGGCGGATGGCAATATTTCTCAAAAATAAAATCGGAGAAACCTCTCAATTTGTATTTGAAGCAAGAAATATTGGTCTGCTTAATGAGAAATATTATATTTGCAATAACAATCAAATCCTAAGTCTTTAAAAAAAAGTGACACGATTGAATATACCAAGACCAACAAATATTTAAATTTTCATCAAATCATTTAAACTAACAGTAGAACTAAAACCTTCATGAACATAAGAACTACGGTAAAATTTTCTCTTTCTTGATTGTCTGTCATGTTTAAGTCCCTTTTGAATTTGATACTCCAGCAGTATCATGTTACAGTGAAAAATAGGTGTATTCAAATGGGATGTCTTTAACTGGAGTTTCTTTCCAGTTGTGAAAAAAAGAAAAAATGCTCTCAATGTGTTTGATTTCCTTCCGTAGTGAAGGGATAAAAAGTGATACGATAAATTTATGAATATCAAACAGAAGATTTTATTATTTTTAGGGTTTTGTTTTTTTTGATGTCACCTTAATTACCAGGTTTTTAAAATGTAGTATTACTGATAAAATTTATCGGTTGAATTTTGACTATAAATTAGAAAACTCTGGTACATCTATTTTAAAATTTTTGACTCAAAAACACTTTTTTTTTCATATAAAAATAGTTTATTTCAGGTGGCTGACATAAATTGCGCGGCATGGTGAAACACTGAAAAAAAAGTGAAAAAAATTGATGGGTTTCTTCTACGACCTTTATTAGTTAAATTTTGTGATCAGCCAAGGTCGTAAATTGATCTTTTTTTTTAAAAATGAGCAATATCAGTACAGCAAAAACAGTAGCTAACCATAAAAAACTAAGGTCATTTTCGGAATCAGCATCATCAAATTAGCTAAAAAAAAATGTTTTTTTTTTTTTGTTTCTTGGCACGAAAAATCGTGTTGACCAGTGTTATTTCCCTTGATTTCCGCTTTTAGAGGACATTTTAAATTGATTATTAATTGTGGAAACAACTGTTTTTGTAACTTTTTTAGTATTAAAAAAGTAACCAATTCTTGTTGTTGATGATCAATTCTGCAAAGTCTAAAATCAGTCGAGATCTGTATTGAAAGAAGGAGGAGGAGTGGATTATTGTGGGATGTTTTTAACTTAAGCCATAAGTAACCGAGAACAAAATAGTTTCTTAGTTGAATTGAAACTTTATGGCCTGTACACTAATATTGTTGAATTGATTTCAAGGTATGCTTCTTACTCAATTTCTTTGTTAAAATATTTGTTTGTTTTTTTTTTTATTTTGCATTTTCTCAAACTTTGCATTGAATCATTCTTAGAAAAAATTTGCCGGCAATAACAAAAGCTCTTTTTAAATCGTATCTCTAAATAAATTAAATAATTTTATTTTTATTATTTTATTGAGAAAAAAAAGAAATGGAAAATTATGCTTTTTTTCTTGTCTAACAGTTTAAAATGTCTTTTTTTTCTTTTCACTTAAAATAATTGCCGAAAAAAAAAATCAGTAATACCGAATACAACCAAAATGAAAATTATTCAAACTTTGTGTCGATATTCATCAATATGAATTATTGTTCTCTCTGTTAAATGTTGGTTTTCCATTCATCCGTAATTTTTCGGTGATTGTTTCCGTTCATCAGTTTAAATTTTTCTTCAACTGTTGTTTACTTTGGGTACCGCCACGGACTTTCTAAAAAACATCCGAAAAACACACAAACCGAAACGCCTTCTTTGAATTTGAGTTCCGGATCTTTAGTTAATGACCTGAAAAGGTGATCCAAATTAAAAGAGAACTTAATTTCCGTATAAATATACTTTTTTGGTATTTTTAAAGCATTAGCTTAGGTAACTCCACAAAATAGCTAAAAAAAAAAAAAAAAAAAAAAAGAGCACAGCATGATGAAAAAAACGGCAAACTTGACGAAAACAAAATTTTATCGTCTGTTTGCTATGAAGAGGAAAGATCAAAGTGTTTTGGGGGTAGTTTTTTTTACATTTTTTAATCGTTCTAGTACGTCCGAAATTTTCGTTAAAAATCTTGTTTTTTTTTTTGAGTCAGCAAAATTGACAGATAATCGGTAATAGCAACCATTTTCTTTTCCGTTTTATAAAAAAAAAATGAAAATCTAATTTTGAAATTCTTTTAAAAATCAATTATAACTTTTTCAAAACTTATTTTAAGAAAATCAGAAATTATAATGTTTATTTAAAATATTTTGAACCAAGCTTAACCTGTGCCAAAAAGATGTAATTAATTGAAAATAAAACAAAGCAGGTCACAAACTTTCGCGTCACTTGACAGGTGATGAATGACGGATTACATGAGGATAATTCCTTACAGAAGGAGAGAAGTGAAGTTATTTACATTTAAGAGAATAAATTATTTACCGCGTTATTTTTAAGTTACACTTTCAGTGCTCTAATCTTTTTTTATATTTGTACTTAGCATTCACGTTTACATTTACGATGCTTTATGGAAAATATAAAGAAAAGAAAATAAGACTTAAGAGTGAGATTAAATTTCATAAGAAAGGTATCTAATTAATTTATAGGCACCTTTTTTATGAAATTTTATCAGAAGTGTACATAAAATACTATAATTTTATGTACATTTACAACATTTTACTGTGTTATTTGTATTTCCATTCATTTTATTATTAATTTTTGATATTTCAATTATGGAAAAATGTCATAACTGAGATTAATATAAAAATAAGATCTTATAAATTTCATCTGATGATAGTGAAACTTGTAGGTAACCTTCTCAGTTGAAATTGAAAAATCAAATTAACTTGTCCACACGTGTTTCATAAAACTAAAGGCCTTAACAGCGGAGAACAATGCTTAACTCAAATAACGCAACTAAATTGTATTCTGGTTGGTCTTCCGTACTTTATAATTACAGCCTGATTATAAACACAAAATTACATTTCTTAATTACTGCAGGTCTTCTGATTAGTCAAAATGATACAATTTACAATGTGATAAAAAAAAGATCTATCTCACACTTACGAAAGCAGATGTGGCTTTTACCTAATTTTATAATATTTAACAACTTAAATGTAAAAATCTCTTATAATTAAAGAAATAACAAATAGTTTTATTAAAAATTCATTTTTCATCAAAAAAATTTTTTGCTTTCAGAAAATATTCTCCATATTCACAAAAAGCAAATAAAAGCATTTAAAATTAAATAATATCTTTGATTTATTGAGTCTTGTATATTACAATTCAGAGCTGATTTTCAGGTCGGGGTGGGGGGGTCCAATTAAAAACAAAAAAAAACATGATTTGCATTCTTCAAAGTCTTGTGCTTTTAACTATTGTAATCACTATAGTGGACTTTATCAAATTTCTAACATTTTCATAAAATTAGTTATGGGGGTAATAAAAATAAAAAAAAATATTTCTGCCATGATTTTAATAAAAAAAAAACATAATAATTTTGCTCATCTGTGAATAGTTTCTGAAAGTTTCATTAACATACGCCAATTATTTTTACAATATTTTCCAAATTAATGTGTGTCATACAAAAAAAAAAACGTGCTAAAAATTGTATATGTTATTTTACTAGTTCCGGTGATGCAAAGAGAAACAAGGCTTTTTTTAATCAAAATTTAGAATGTTCTAAAAAGAAGGAAAAATTTTAAAACATAATTAAAATAAACTTTGGTCCTTCCTCTTCGTAATAACATAAACATTTAGACGATAAAATTTTGTTTTTGTCAAGTTTGACATCTTTTTCATCATGCTATGCTCTTTTTTAGCAATCTAGTGGAGGTACCTAATCTTACCCAATAGTTTAAGAATATGTTTTATGCAAATCCAAAAAGGAATCTGCAATGTTATTGGCCCTGACCTGGCATCTCAGCTTCAATCACTTTCTGACTGCCGTAATGTAGCTTTCCTGTACGTTTTCTATAAATACTTTCATGATAATTTTTCTGATGAACTTTCCTCTATAATACGTAGACTTTATTAATTTAAAAGCAGTACTAGATTGGTGGCAAGATCTCATCATTTTATAGTTGAAATGGCTGTAGATGTAACTACAAATTTTATGCTAACAAGAATTTCTTATGGCACGTTTTTCACTTGTGGAACTCTCCTCAGGCTTCTTGCCTGTATGTGGATGACATCATCTATATATATATATAGAGAGAGAGAGAGTTTATCTCTTATTATTTTTGCTCTTTATTCTTTCTTTTCATATTATTGTTTGAGAATTTTGTAAGTTATACTTAAATTTTTCTAATCACCATACACCATACCCACTTTTACTCTAATAAATCTGTTAAATAAGATAAAAACTTATCTTTCCTATGTATTATTAATTTTCTTTTGTGACATCTTAAAGGATGTTACCAAATTAATGATTCAAATTCTTGAGATGATAAACTGTCATTATTATTATTCTTTAATGGTCGTGTTATCAACATAACATTTCAACTTTTGTCCACTCCGGAATTTAGAATCATTTTTTTTTTTTTTATTATTCTCTAATGGTCGTGTTATCAACATAACATTTCAACTATTGTCCACTCCGGAATTTAGAATCATTTTTTTTTTTATTATTCTCTAATGGTTGTGTCATCAACATAACGTTTCAACTATTGTCCCCTCCGGAATTTAGAATCATTTTTTTTTTTTATTATTCTCTAATGGTCGTGTTATCAACATAACATTTCAACTTTTGTCCACTCCGGAATTTAGAATCATTTTTTTTTTTTATTATTCTCTAATGGTTGTTTCATCAACATAACGTTTCAACTATTGTCCACTCCGGAATTTAGAATCATTTTTTTATTATTCTCTAATGGTTGTGTCATCAACATAACGTTTCAACTATTGTCCACTCCGGAATTTAGAATCATTTTTTTTTTTTATTATTCTCTAATGGTCGTGATATCAACATAACGTTTCAACTATTGTCCACTCCGGAATTTAGAATCATTTTTTTTTTTATTATTCTCTAATGGTCGTGTTATCAACATAATGTTTCAACTATTGTCAACTCCGGAATTTAGAATCATTTTTTTTTTTTATTATTCTCTAATGGTCGTGTTATCAACATAACGTTTCAACTATTGTCCACTCCGGAATTTAGAATCATTTTTTTTTTTTTTATTATTCTCTAATGGTCGTGTCATCAACATAACGTTTCAACTATTGTCCCCTCCGGAATTTAAAATCATTTTTTTTTTTATTATTCTCTAATGGTCGTGTCATCAACATAACGTTTCAACTATTGTCCCCTCCGGAATTTAAAATCATTTTTTTTTTCAATCCACTGGGGTAGTTTGCTCATATTTTTTTGTCCATTTCAAAGAATGCTTTGTATGAACTGCCAATTCTGATCATTCCACTGAACAAGTTTCTTTGAATTCCACTGACTTAATGGGTATAAATATTGGTAAAGTGAATGCAGTTGACTGGATCATGGTAACTGCACTTAAGACGGTCAAAGAATACATTAGCTGAGGATGCTGTTTTCTTTGATAATTTTACATTTTCATTGACAGGTATTGAGTTTGTGAAGAAATGAATTCATGTGATGACCACTTGTGTATATATATATATATATATATATATATATATATACACACAAGTGGTATTTTTAACGATATGAAGGTAAATAGATTGTTTCAAAAATAACTTGTGTAAATTCTGCATTTTTCTGCAGTTAACATATCGAAACACATACATACTGAAGACTATGCATTTTATTTTTTAGGTGTGTGGATCATAATAAAAAAGAAAATCCATGCAAAGACAATGAAAAAAATAATTTCTTTGTATAAGAAGGGGATTGAGATGTTGGTGATTGCAACATGGAAGTAATAATGGAGACACAGACTAGGGAGAAATCCTATAATTACAAAGGGTAAGAATATTTTTTGAAAATTGAGGATTACCATTTTCAATGACATCGAGTTTGAAATTTCACATGCAAGCATACGTAGATGAAAAACTATATGTTTTGACCTGTGTGTAGCCTGTTCTAATTTGAAAACCACATGTGAACAAATACTGTAGAAAATCCCTATACATTTGTGTGACTGAAAATACTAGCTGTTATAAGCTTGAATGTGTGGGTGGTATAATTGCTAATGGCTCAGAATTGTTAAATCTAAAAATATTTTCTGGCTTTAAATAACCTGCAAAGGGTTAAGCTATAGAAAACCAATCAATAAAATCAGCCTACATATGGGAAGTGGGCAGAGTATCATTTTCAATGAGTTCACCTTTAACAAAATACATGGAAAATCCTACAAAAGAAAAACCCTACACTTGTGAAGTGTGTGGAATGGCATTTCCAAGTAAGTGTGATTTGAAAAGACACACTCGAACACACACTGGAGAGAAACCTTTCTCTTGTGAAGTGTGTAGAACAGCATTTTCACACAGTTACAATTTAAAAACACACATGCGAATGCATACTGGAGAAAAACCTCACACCTGTGAATTGTGTGGAGCAACATTTTCACAAAATTCACATTTGAAAAGACATATACTTAAACACACTGGAAAGAGACCCTATGCATGTGAAGTTTGTGGATCAGCCTTTTCACAAAATTCATATTTGAAAAGACACATGGTAACACACACTGGAGAAAAACCATATACTTGTGAAGTTTGTGGATCAGCATTTTCCCAGAGTTTCTTTTTAAAAAGGCACATGCGAACACACACTGGGGAAAAACCCTATACTTGTGATGTGTGTGGATTAGCATTTCCACAGAGTTCTAATTTAAAAAAACACATGTGCACACACACAGGAGAGAGATCATATACATGTGAAATGTGTGGATCAGCATTTGCAACAAGCTCTGTCTTAAAAAGGCACATACAAATACACACTGGAAGGAATTCCTATACTTGTGAAGTGTGTCAGTCAACATTTACACAGAAATCACATTTGAAAAGACACATGCTTGTACATACTGGAAATAGGCCCTATGCTTGTGAAGTGTGTGGATCAGCATTTACACAGAAATCATATTTAAAAAGACACATGGTAACGCACACTGGTGAAAAACCTTATATTTGTGAAGTTTGTGGCTCAGCATTTTCCCAGAGTTTCTTTTTAAAAAGGCACATACGAACACATACAGGGGAGAAACCCTATGTTTGTGAAGTGTGTGGGTCAGCATTTCAACAGAGTCCCAGTTTAAAAATGCACATGGGCATACACATGAGAGAAATCATACACTTGTGAAGTGTGTGGATTAGCATTTGCAATAATATTTGATTTAAAAAATCACATGCAAATACATGGTGATGAGGAATCCTATTCTTGTTATGTGTCTGGCTGAATATTTTCACAGGATGTGCATTTGAAAATACATGTGCAAACATACACTGTAGATGAACCCTATGCCTGTGAAGTGTGTGGATCAGCATTTTCACAGAGTTCTGATTTAAACATGCACATGCAGATACATACTGGAGAGAAACATTAGATGGTGAAGTGTGTACATCAGCATATTCAAGCAGATTTGGCTTAAAACAATAGTGAAACCTGTGACGTGTGTTGGTCAGCATTTTCAAAAACACTAATACATTCTGGAAAGACAATAAGATTTTTGTTGGTCAACATTTTCATAGTGTTTTTCACGCATTGGAGAGAAACCTTCGCCTGTCAAATGTATGGATCAGTGTTTTCAAGGAGATTTCATTCAAATATAAAAATGCAAGAGAGAAATTATACATTTGCAGATGATGTAGATCAGCTATTTCAAAGAGGTTTGTTTCAAAATTACATATATGAACAAACACATGCAGAAAATTCTACATATGTCATGTGCATGGTGCAGCATTTGCAGCAAAATTTCATTTATGCAAATAAACACTGGATGGGCACTCCATACTTGTGAAGTGTGTAAATCAGCTTTTTGGGGGTTCAATTTTGAAAGAAGACATTAAAGATTCTCTCCAGTGTGATTTTTAATCATTTAAAGTGTGTGAATTAACATTTTCACTGACTTCAAATGTGAAAATTAGGCATGCAATCACAGGCAGGTATGAAACCTTACATTTGTTACAGATGTAGACCAGATTTGACAACGTTCACATTTGAAAACACATGTGAACACCATTGTTGACTTTTGGGAAATTATAATATTTCTTATTCTTAAAAAAAGTTCTGAAGATAAAAAATTCAAAACAATTACTGTATAATATTTTGCTCCTACAATTTGATTTAGTCATTCTATTTTCACAGTTCACAGCCACATCACATTAAAACAATGGTTCCCATACCATCTCCAAAGTTAAGCAACATTGAGCCAGCTCAATACATACATGAGTGACTGCTTGGGAATATCAGGTGCTGTAAGCTTGAATTTGCAGGTGGTGTAATGGATAATGGCTTAGATTTGTTAATCAGAGATTCAAGTTCCAATTCCAGTTGGGCTCATTATATTCACTTACATTCAAATACCCTTGGGAAAGGTATAAATCCACTTCTCCCCCAGCTATGGGTTAATTAGTAAGACTTGTATCACTAAACCATTAATATCTCCAAAAATAAAATAACACTGGTTCCTATACAATCACCAAAGTCAAGCAACATAAAGCCTGGTCAGTACCTACTGCTTGGGAATACCAGATGCTGTAAGCATGGATTTGCAGGTGGTGTAAGGGATAATGGCTTGGAATTGTTAATTAGACAAGTTCCAATTCTAGTGGGGTTCGTTATATTTATTTACATGCAAATACCCTAGGGAAAGATATGAATCCTCCTCTTCCCCTCGCAGTTATGGGCTAATTAGTAAGATTTCTATCACTAAGCCATTATTATGTCCAAACATTAAATAACCCAAAGAGGTGTTGATATGCTGCTAAACAAAAACTACCAACGAATCGTATTTTCTCAGATTATCTTCACTGCAAGTAGAGAAGGTTAGCATACAAAATCCTTGATTCAACCACCCATTAATAGCACCATTAACAAAATCACAACTATCTCAGCCACCAGGCAGGCACCAATTACAATTGTTTATTACTACTCTTTTAATTTCTATAAAAAAGAACAGTGGCAAACTAATTTACAACGACCAAACTTTCTGGCACACGTTGTCAAATTTCTTGAATAATCAATAAAATATGTTGAAATTATCCTTATCAACTGTCTACTATCAGATACAGTGGGGCCTTTTAAAGACAGTTTCCTCAAGTTTATTGAGACATTCCATGGGAAAGTCAGTAGTTGTACATTACCATACTTCCCTCACCTTAAGACTGTAGTTAGAGAATTTGGAAAGTAGGCCAGAAGAAAAAAAAGAGCAAACTGGAATAACAGCTAAGCCAGTTTTTGGTGTATGAAACAGAAAACAACTCTATGAATAAGCAAAGCACAAGAAAGAAATGTATATTTGTATATAAAGTATCTGGAGCATGTGCAGGAATTGGAGTAACTTTTAGTTCAATGAAATGTCACCAATCTTTCGAAGTTGCACATGGAGTCTTTGATATGCTGTTCATTAATGTTGACCATACAAAAATAGGAAAATCCTTATTAAAATAAAAAAAAAGTTGGAGAAGAGACTGCCACTCCTTTTTTATATGCCCTTTCAAGCAATTTTCATTGACTGAGGGTCAACATTACATGTTTTTTAACCACAGAACTAAATGTGTTATATAGATTTTTAAACTTTCGTTAGATTCCACAATTATTTGAATATTTAACAACATGCCTTCTTTTTCACTGGAAAAAAAACAGGATAAAAACAATTTTTATCATAACTAACTTCAAGTAAAAGGTTTGGTTTTTGAAATCATATTAAGTTGTTTTTAATTATTGAAGTCAGGATGAAAAGATTTTAATGATAATCAAACACAAAATGCTGTTTTCTGAACATTTTGTCAATATATCTGCATATATATTTACATATTTCACCTTCATTTTTATGTTTCTCTAATAAAAATTTCATGAAATATTTCAAAGAATGCTGTTTTGACATTTTTCTTTTTTATTTATCTCAGAACTTTAAAATTCTAACAATTGTTCTGATCTCTACACAAAACTTTTATGCTTTTGAGTATCTGTCAAAGGGGACATTTTCCTTACAGGAAGTAAATTTTCTCAACAGTTATCAATAAAATGTACATATTATTTTCTTTATATAAGATAAAATCATAGAAGTAATGACAGAATATTAAAACGATATCAAACAATATATATATGTGTGTGTGATAGAAATTATTAGGTGGATTTGAGGTAAGTAATTCAAGTCTAGAAGAAACCTCAACATAATGCAGAAAGCACTGGACGGCCGTTACATCCTATATTTCAGACTTGTCAGCAGTGTACATCCACTACTGAGAATTGAACCCGCACCATTACAATATGTCATACCAACTGTACCAACAGGCCTTGGTTACAAATTAGACTTGATATAGTGCCGCTCTTCACAAATTCCATGGTGTAACTCATCCGAGTTTCCCTTGGCCATAGGACTGTGCCGCCATGACTACTATTCCCAATTCTTCAGTTCTCGGTAGTGGATGCGTACTGTTGATGAGTCCCAAATATATGACAAAACGCCCGTTCAGTGCTTTCTGCATTCTGTTGAAGTTTCTTTTAGACTCAATGAATTATATATATATAATCAAATTTACAAACACAGAAAACCATTGTTTTCTTGTAGTGAAGAAAAGATATCTGTTCACTGCAACTGTCAGTGTTCATTTCCAGAATATCTATAGACCACCAAATTAACATAAAGTTTTCTCCAATGTCTTCCACATTGCAATGTTTTCAATAAGTTCGTGAACAAATCTAGCACAATCTGAAAACCTGTTTTATTTTCAGCCTAAATCGACCTATTTGTGTATCTTTTTTCTAGAGTTTTTATTGTAATTCTAACCATTGTCAATGTGGCAATTTCTGTGAAATTGTATTTCATGGAAGAATTATATTCTTCTGACAATATCTATTTCTGACCATCAATTTTAAGTCACTCATTTATTTCTAAACTTATTAAGGGAAATCTGCTGATGCTGTAACAACTTTGGACAACAGTTATTCATGCGAAACTGGTCAGAATTTGAAGGAACCCTAAAACTGGCAATGTATATTTCTCCACAATTTCTAATCTTCACTTTCTTGAAATTGTTCTTTGTTTACTTTGTATTATCTTCTCTTTTTTTCTATGAACTGCAATTTTGTATTAAATATACTGCTGTTTTTTAGCAAGTGATACTGGCTTATATATATGTATAACATTAGATGCATGCTTTTAGCATCTTCACTTAAGTGCCAATGAATGATGAAAGTCTGAGTTAAAATACATTTTCAAAACAGAATCACATTAAAGAATTAAACAGGGATTTAGATTTACTCAGAGAATCCAGTTTCCACAGACACACTCTACAAACCCTCCACAACCCTAACAGTGGCAAACTATGAGGCCAAAATTATCAAATTTCTTGCACTAATACAACACATGTGGGGAGATAAAACAAAAACAAACAACAGAAAAAACAAAATTCCCCGGTAGAGCAAGTCCCACTTCATTTTTATTTCTCGCCTTGCTGGAAAAGGACACAAGCATGTCCAAAACGTCTGGCTTTAAAATCTTTCTCCTCATGCTACAGTTTAGTCAAAAAGCCTATCAATATAAAATAAATATCATCAGTCTCATTGACAATATTTTTATCTTTTTGTTGAATTTATTCTTCAAATTTCATTAACCAGCCTATTAAATCTACATGGGCTACATATACATACATACATATATATATTTATTAAAGACATTTTTATGTTTAACGTTCTTTTTATTAAAAATGTCTTTAATAAATAAATTGTCGGACTTTGTCCTTTTCTTAATGTATGACGTCATTTGTTTACATTTGATACGCCATGAGCAGTTATGAGTGTACGAGATTCATGGAAGATTGCCAACCGAATGATCCTTTGTGGCAGAGCGGTTAGGCACGTCAAGCTAAATGACGGTTCCATATAGGATGCAGATTCGAATATTTTCTATGAAAATTTCTCGGACATTCAGGCCGGTAAATGTTATTTAATACTGTTTATTATAAACAGAGCATTTACTTAAATACTTGTATCTATAAAAAGAACGTTAAACATAAAAATATCTTTAATAAATAAATTGTCAGACTTTGTCCATTTCTTAATGTACATATATATATATATATATATATATATATATATATATATATATATATATATATACACATCATAAAAAAAGTGATGTCATTATGAAACCTTTTTATAATTTTTTATTTTGCAATAGCAAAATTACACTCATTTACTGGTGAATTCAAACAACTTGAAGAAATTTTAAAAATTTATGGTATTTGTAAAATTTGAAATTTTCTCTATATGATCAAAACACTGCAACATGAGCCAGTTAATTTTTGTCCTGTGCTCTTCTGGTAGTACAGTTTTACAAACACATATACAAAAATATATATGTTTTTTTTTTTTATTCATATAGATTATTAAAGTGACTAACAGAAGTAGTCCGCAGTTAATTTACTAACAATATCTGATTATCTTCCATACCTAATTTTTTTTTACAATTAAATAAATATTGATCTTCCATAAAAATGGCTTCTTGTTTATTCTTAACCTTTCATGACCTTCAGGTTTCACCTAGATCACCTTTACATAAGCTATGATCCAGGAAGGGTTGGAGGCTATCTGAATGCTAGATTTGCTTCAAATCCATCCAGTAGTTTCTGAGTCAAACATACAGAGAAACACTTAATCTATTTGTATAATGAGTGTTTGGTTGCAAAGGATAGGAACAAACAAAGAGTTAGATTTCAACATCATGTATTTGTCAGATATATACATATTTGTTTTGAAATTTGATAAAAATTGTTCATGTGGTAAGGTGCAAGGGTGTTGTTGATTTCTTGGGTTGGTTGGCTGAGGTCACAGAGTCAAAGGATAGATCTAGAGTAGATTAGCCATTGGTGGTGGTAGATGCCCGCCTTTCTTTCAGGTTGGAATCAACACCTATGACTGGTAAGGTGGGTTGGTGAGTTGGTCAATCAAGGTCACAGTGGTGGGTTGATTCGTAGTAAGGCATGTCGATTGCTGGGGATACAATGGTGGCGACAAAGGATTATGTGTAGATAGTGATTGTTCATCAAGTGGAAGTTCTCTGTTGAATTCTGGTCAAACTGGAGATCAACAAACGGGTTCAAGAAGAATGTCTGTTGGATTCTGATTGAATATAGTATCAACAAGATGAGGGTCATGTTGGTAATGCTGATGGAGGCCTAGAGTAGATAGTTATGGCATTGAGAGATGGTGGTGGTGATGGCTACAGCTCGCTTGCAAGCTGACAGGTGACCTTTCAGCCTGCAGTTGTGTTGGTCATTACTAGGGGCTTTCTTTTAACCTTTACCGTGCTGGAGGCAAAAATTGTCACTATAGAATTCTTTCTCTTTGCTGCTCTAGATGCATTATGTTGCCTCAAGATGGTTGCTATAAATAATGACTTTGTCAACTGTTATTTCTAGTATTTTAAGCTGGAAATCACCTACTACTGCTTTGGAATGAGGCTAAACTTCCATTTTCTAATGCCATTTTGAATTCTAGATTTTACATGAGGTGTAGCATTGATTAAAATTTTTTGCAATTTTTTGTAAACAAA
Source organism: Acanthosepion lycidas (assembly GCA_963932145.1). Taxonomy (NCBI): domain Eukaryota; kingdom Metazoa; phylum Mollusca; class Cephalopoda; order Sepiida; family Sepiidae; genus Acanthosepion; species Acanthosepion lycidas. Next base: position 88,703,156 of record OZ010575.1, read on the forward strand.
AATGGATGCATCAACATCTAAGAAAATTTATTCAGGAGTTTTTCTATGACTCACTCTCTGATGATGATTTTGAAGGCTATGGTGAAATGGTTGAAGATGATAACTATGCTAGTGACATGGAGGGAAGCGATGATGACCCCTAGATACCAACTGGCTACTATCATCTATGGCTGACTAATTTTATAGAAGCTACTAGCAACCACCAATATACCTAATAGCCTTTCTGAAGATGAATTATTTTGTCTATTTATAAACGATGAAATAATAATTTTATTTGTCAACGAGACAAATAAATATAATAGGTGAAAGAAAGACCAAATAAATGCTGGTGTCTTCTTGTGTGTAAACAAGGAAGCACATCACTTTTTTTCACAAAAAGTCTTCTTAGTCATTTTGCTTCTTATTGCATCCTAGAACTCGACAAGGAGTAATGGAAGTTAAAGTATGTGGAATTGTTTATGTATTTGTTAACCTTAATTAAAAGAAAAAACTTGTAGTTCCAACGAATGATTTATTTTATGGAGATATTTTGACTAGCAGTTGCTAATCTTGGTCACTTCTCAATTTGAGTAAAACCATGCAAAGAAACTAGAAACGCTTAAGAATTCAAATCAAGGGAAAAAAATATGAGTTGATGACGTTTACATAGAGAAAGTTGAGATGTAAAAACAAAAAAGGAATTTTGTTTTTTACTCTACAAATTTTTTTTTCCTATCATATTTTTCTTTGAAGCAGAGAGGTCCAGACAGGATGGGGTTGTGCTGCATCTATCCTATTGCAGGTATTTTTTGTAGTTGCTATTACCATTTGTTCAGCTACTCTTCTTTGATTGAAATGCTCTTGGTTCGTCAATTTTATTTCCGGATGGTCAATGTCAATTATTTGTTAACCTATTCATTTTTATTTCGTGTTTTAATTTTTTTTGTTCTCAATATCAAAACATACATGCATTTTTTTTATTTCATTAGTTTTACTATTTAAAGTAAAGATTGATTGTGATATGTAATATTAAAGTAAAGAGGACATTGAGGTTTCTAAAGCTTGGAACCATAAGTCTTTACTTCTTTTGTGCAGTACTCTGATCTCCCTGGAATTTAAAGAACCTACTGTTGATATTTTGGTCATGATCACTGAAGTTAAGCAATGTCAAGCCTGGTCAGTACCTAGATGGGCAACCACTTAGGAATTCCAGGTGCTGTAAACTTGGATGTACATGAGGTATAATAGATTACAGTTTGGAATTGGAAATCAGTGCCAAGTTCCAACATTTTGTTTTTTTGGGGTTTTTTTTTTCATGAATGTATATGAAAGTGAACAGGCACTATGTATGAATAGAAAATGAAACTGCTCTCTTTTAATCATCTGAGCAAACCCCTTTTTGCCTGCCATCAGTATGGTTGATGCTAACCTCCAGCAGAGTGACTCATTGCTCCTTCTCAAGTTAATATTTTCTACTGGCATGAAGTGGATAGATTATATTGAATTAATCGCTAGAAAGTTGGTTCATTGTATTGTGCCAGTCAATTAATATTTATAAGTCTACCATACATATATGCACTGAATATTGCCGCCACATCTAGTCTGATGCTTCTGCTATGTATTTAGAGATTCTTGATAAAATCCAAATAATAATCTGCAATATTATTGGTCCTGACCTGGCATCTAGGCTTTAGTCATTTTCCCAATAATAATAATAAAATAATAATATATACGAGAACAATAAGCAGTCAATTTCTTTGCCTTCACTTTCACATATCAATATAGATTAACTTGTGGAATAAAAAAGGGTTGAAGTTTTGAGAAACTGATTATTGGTCTTAGGAAATTTGTTGTCTATCACCAGAGTTCGAATAAAAGAGTATTGGAAGTGAAATCTAAATAAAGAAATTCTTGAATTCTACCATTTTCCAATATAAATAAAACAAAATGATAACAGATTCCAACATGCAGTAAAATTTAAAAATTCAACGATATAAATTTCTTGTAGAAAATTTTTAAAAGTTCTGTAAGTTCTTTTTCACGAGGAAAAAAAATCTCCTTGCTTTATGCAAGGAGATATTTTTTTTTAATTCAGCTGAATACAAAGTAAGTTTACAACGATTTTATGGTTGGTTGGATTCTATGGCATATCAACCACTGTGGGTCATTTAATGCCAAATTAAGGTATATATATATATATATATATATATATATATATATATATATATACATACACATATACCTATACATATATTAAATATACAGTACTATTAAACGCATAGCTGGCAACATTATTTCAAAAACGTATAGCTGGCAACATTGTTTTTCCGAAAACATTATCTGAAGCCTTGTTGTTGGATGTAGTTTACCGTCATACCCAGGACGCGGATGTAGTTTATCGTTATACCCAGGACGCAAAACGTATAGCTGGCAACATTATTTTTTTCAAAAACGCGTACCTGGCAACATTATTGTTTCAAAAATATAGCTGGCAATAATTATTTTTCCAAAAAACACATATCTGGCAACATTATTTTTTCCAAAAAAACATATAGCTGGCAACATTGTTTTTCCGAAAACATTTTCTGAGGCCTTGTTATTGGACGTAGTTTATCGTCATACCCAGGACGCGAATGTAGTTTATCGTCATACCGAGGATGTACTTTTTTATGTATCTGTAAGAGAATATTTAGAAGTAAGAAATAAAGTACTCTTAAGTATGCATGAGAAAGAAGGATTGATAAGGTAGTTTTTTCAGAAGGCAGTTTTTATTGGAGTGGATATTCACCGAATATGTTCAATAGTGGGAAAGTTGTTTTTGTTTGAATTTATCTGCTCCAGTGTTATAAAACAAAAAAAAAAAACAATCATTCTAGCTTGGGACATTTGTAATTAATTCAAAGGTAAACCAATTATTGCTCTGAAGCATCCTGTTTGCTGATATTCTCTCACTGCTGCTAATAGCTTTCAAAAGTTGAAATTCATGGCAGAAAGGTAGACTCCAGATGACTGTGTGTGCATTTCAACAGAAGTTATTTTTTAGGCATGCAAGGGATTCATAATCCAGTCAGGTTGAATTTTAAATGATTTAAATTGTTTTTAAGATTGTTTGATTTCAACTGTTTTACTTCTCTTTTTGCACAAGTTTTTCTAAAGACAAAATTTTGAATACAAACGATTTTCATTGTTAGTTTTTGATGCAGATATTTGTCACTCATTTTCTTTCAAGCTGCTGGTAATCTGCTTTAATCAGAATACAGAAAGAGGAGAGCAATTTTCTATTTAAAAAAGAAGTTTCAGCAAAGTTTAACCTTCAAAACGGCAAAAAAAAATGGTTTGTCAAAAAGATGGTTTTTCTCTTGCCCCAGAAATGTTTATTGTTTTAAAAAGCTACATTCAGAATTTTAATAACAGCAAAACTTTTATACACTCATTAGTTAAATTTTTAATTCACAAGATTGTAAAAATATGTAAACCAACTACAATATTTATTTACCATTTTATAAAGAAATTTGAAAACAAATCTTTTTATTCAAAAATGTCTGTGAACAAGAAAAAATTACAGACATTGTTATTATACCCAAGAAAAATCTTGTGTACCTAATAAATATGTACAGAAAGTTTTAAGTGTTTCGCCTAAAATTCAAAATTAAAAGAATGTTTGATTTACAGAACGATAGGCTCTCAATTTATTTTAGAGAATTTATATGGTGACAATGAATGAAAGAAGTGCCTGGAAGATGCATTTTTTTTTTTTTTTTCAAAATTTATAAGTACAGCAGGTTCCCGATTTACGACAGTCCCAACTTCTGAGGATTCATGGATACGACATAATCTCCATTAATCTTATTTCCTGGTTGTACACCATTTTGGAATGTCATGCATACACTCTGGTTCATTTGTATTGTGTTTGTGAAAATTCATTGTCCTCCATTATGGCTCCCAAGCATAGTAATCTCTTCTGATGGCTGTGCTTCGAAGAAAAGGAAAACCATTACCATAGAAGTAAAATTAGACATTTTTGAACATTCTGAAAAGAGAGAAACAAGTGATAGGCATTGGCCAGTTGCTTGGCTTAAGTCATTCAACTGTTGCTTAGAACATGTATATACATAGTTTCTCTCTAAGAAATAAGGCAACATGGATCAGTTCTTGGTTGTATACCATATTGGATTGTTGTGCATTCACTCTCTTTCATTTGTGTTGTTTGTGGAAACATATTGCCCTTCATTATGGCTCCCAAGCATAGTGTAACCTCTTCTGGTGGCAGTGCTTCAAAGTAAAGCTATCACCATGGAAGAGAAATTACAGGTCAGTGTAACCCGGATATAAGAGAGTTGTCGGGACCGGAGAAGAAGTCTTTTATATCCGGGTTTGGTCTATTTTGTTTAGGTAAGTATGGCTCTAATTTGGGACCAGAGAAAATCTCTCTTATATCCGGGTTACACTGTATATTCCGATTTGCATCAATTGAATGGAACCCTGCCATAAGTCGAGTATCCTCCCCTGTACTCATCGTTTATTGCTTATTTAAATTTTTGTGTTCAGACATTTTCATAAATTTATGAATAAACAAATAGTTATTTCTTTATAATATGGCAATTGATAAATATTGCATTGGAGTAGGTTAACATATTTTTATAAACTTCTAAATAAAAAATTATTCTTGTAAATCCTCTGATCAGGAGATTGGCAGTTTTGAGGAGCGTGGAACTATGTCTTAATTGCTGTTGTTTCCAGGTTCACAAAAAAATTTTTACATTGTAAAATGTTTTTTATTTTCTTTTGAGATAATAATATTTTAGTGATACAAGTCTTACAAATTAATCCATATCTAGGGAGAAAAGAGTTGGATTCCTACCTTTTCCCAATAGCGTTTGTGCACAAGTGAATATAACAAATACAATAGGAATTGGAACTTGGCTATCCGATTAACAATTGCAAGGCATTATTGTTTACACCATCTGCATACCCAAGCTCACAGCACCTGGTATTACCAAGCAGTCACCCATCTAGGAACTGACTAGGCTTGACGTTGCTTCAGTGATCATACAGGAACCAATGTTGTCAACATGATATGGCTGTTAGCCACAAAATCTTTGTTGTAAATAAAGTCAAACAGTAATATATTCTTTACAAGTTTTTTTTCATGAATTTTGGACAAAAGAAGACTCCTCCTTTGCAAAGTCATGATGGCATCTCTGTGACCATCTCTTTGCTTTTAATACCAGTAGTAATAAATACATCCATGGTAAATTGTTCTGATGAACTTTCCTCTATGGTACCTAGACTTTATGAATGTAGATGCAGTACTAGATTGGTGGAAAGGTTTCAATTTATTTTACTGCTAGATGTAACTGTAAACACTATGCTGACAGTTTCTTCTCTTGCAAGTCTCACTTATGGAAACCTCTTCCATCTTCTTGCTTTCCAACCAACTTTGATCCTCAAAAATTTAAATGAAGTGTTGACTGTTATCTTTTTTCTTAATTCCTATTCTTTTATTGTTGTCTCTCATTAATTTTTTTTTCACACTCAGTAACTCCTAGCATCTTAGTGGTTTTATTGGCTTGCTTGGCGGTGAAATGATAAAAAAAACAGTGGTAACTGACTGCTAATCTCAATGAAAAAGGTACACACTTTATACTGATATCGTTTTATTTATGAAATACACCATGGAAATGGATAAACAAGATACATCTCAAAGAAATTCACACAGAATAAAGAATTCTGTAGAATATGGTTCTATTTGACAAAAATCTTCAACATCTGTCTATATTTCTGAAATGAGGCATTTTAACTATTTACGTCATGTACATTGTTCAGACTGTTCTCTTCATCCTTATTGTCATATTCACATTTTGTTGGTTTGGTTTGTTTTACAGCATATCAACCTCAATGGGTTATTTAATGCCAACAAGATTTTTATTGCTGGTAATATTTTTTACAAAGTATTCCTCGTATTAAAACCTATTTTTACACTTTCATAGTGTTTTGACCCCAGTTTGGGGGTTAACTATTTACCCATAGCTGGGACTCTAACAGGTGCTACCACCCGGGTCAGGGTGGACCTGGAAACACCAGCTATTAAGAGATGGTTTCACACTTCTCGAAACCTCCTGATCAGAGGCCTTGCTGTTGGACGTAGTTTATCATCTTACCCGGAACAGAGATGTCGTTTATCATCATACCCAGGACGAATGTTGTACGCTCCAGTGTACTAAATAACGGGTTCAGTTTGAAATTCCAGTGTATATCAGCTGAAGAAGGCATGAGCATACAATGGTTGAAACATTGTGAATATGACAATAAAGATGAGGACAAGAGTCCAAACAATCTAAACAGACAAAACTCTTGTTATATCTTTTAATAAATTGCAAAAAAAAAAAAAAGAATAGAAAAATAAGGGGAGTTAATCTTGAATAATGTCCTTTTGAATTGTGCAGAAATAAAATATGATATGAAATGTTAATGGTATTTCTCTCAGAATTCTTCAAATGGCTAAAATATTATTTTAGAATTTATTCTTCCCACTTATAAACAAACTCTGTTTCTGACAAAATACATGCATACAACACTGACAATCATGGCCACTGAAACTAATAAAAAGGAAATTCATTTAGTTATTGAATCGATGGTTAATTTACATTTACTTTTTGATGCCTTTAGCTACTAATGATGTAAATCATCTGAAATAACTGCAAACAGTAAACACACTTAACATAAAAACCCTACCCTCATATTTTAAGAAAATTAATGAGGTCAAGGGACGTAATTCAGAATCATAACTGACAACTTGTCTCAATGAAAAAGATCTATGCTGATGTTATCTTTTTATTTAGGAAATACACTGTGAACACTAGAAACAAATAAATATATCTCAAATAAAGAGGAAATGGATAAACAAGGTACATTTCAAAGAAATACACAGACAAGGAATACACTTTTCAAACAGAAACAACAATTTGGAAGAAACTCAAAGAAATGAAGGAACTCATGTTTTCTTAGAGAAGAATTTCAGACTTAGTAGTCGGGAGCAGATATTTACTATGTTGCCTCGTAGACCAGTAGTAGAATAAGGAAATTGATTTTTGGTATTTTGTGTGTCCACTGGGATATTAAACAGCACATTTGGCTCCCTACTCCCCTTACTTTCTCACTGAGGACAAGGAGAGGGATTAGGTTAAAATTTGGAACCTTACAGAGGTCAGCAGTGAAAATTATAGTAATAAGAATTTTTTATGGCTTCTCAACCCTTTTTGGGTTATTTAAAGCTGAAATATATTCGAGATTGTAACAATAATTTTTGCTGTTGTTTTTGTGAGTGAATATTGCATTAACAAATTGTTGAGTATAACAATGATTTTTCCAGATACAAGCCTTATTATTTAACCCATAGCTGGGTGGAGGAGATGGATACATACCTTTCTCAAGGGTAATTGCGCATAAGTGAATGTAAAAAAACAGAATGGAATTTGAACTCTGCTCTCCAATTTCTCATTCCAAACTGCTATGCATCACACCAACGATATATTTACTATGCTAATAAGAAATACTGTATATTTGTAAAGTAAATGTTGATATTTTGTAACAGGATTTCTACTAAGATATATTCAGAATAGATCCTTTTGCCTTTGTAATGAGAAATTGGAGCTTGTAATGAATTTAGTTGGTTATGATGTGAAGTTATGTAAATTGGCAGGTTTCAGACATTGTAAGTCATGATAAAGCAGTCATCATCGTTACCAGATCTTTTCATAGACTGCATTGAGAGGGCTTCATTTGAGATAAGTGACTATGTTAAGAGACTGCTTGTATAGCTGGCCACTCACATTTGAGGATAACAATCTACTAGAACGACTAGCCAATCTCTGTTGCAGACACTTGCTCAGGTGTATTTGTGTTTATTCAACACCCACAGGTCCTATCTGTGGTTTATACTGCAACTATGCTAAGAAGACCTTAGTTACACTTTCTGGGAAAAGAGCATGTTATCTAGCATGATCAACAATTTGAACAAGGTCAGCATGCTCAAGCCCTCAGCCATGATTACTTGTGACTTTGTGCTAGCACAGCTATCGGCACCCAAGAGTTCTGTCTACCCAATTTCACTCACAAGGCTTGGGTCAACCTGTGGTATTGTTTTCAGGCATTTTCCAAAGGTGCTGCACGCTGGGACTACCCCCTCCAGTCTGATAACATCAAGAAGTCTCTTTCCTGACAAATCGACCATGGTGAGATTTGAACCCGGGTCTCATGGTCAGAATGTGAACATTGTAACCACTTGGCCATGTGCCCATAGAGTCTGCTTGTATTATGATTCTTATTACTAAAAATCTGCCTGCTCACATCACAAGATGGTCAATAATTTACATGTCTTGGAAGTAATGAATTTTCTCCAGTCATGATGAAATGTTTTACTCTCGATTAGGCTTGAACATCTATTGGGACTCAGGCTAACTCTAGACTTTCAGTGGAACTCATATATACATTTATATTCATTGTTGTTTCCATCAAAAGCGGTTATAGATTTAGCAATTCACAATGATCTCACATCTCTCCTGAATGAAGGAAACAGTCCAGTTTGAGTAACTTTACTTTTATTCATTTTATCTAATATCCTCCAGTGCTGACAAGGTACAATGAAGCAACCCAAGAAAAAGTAAAAATGCCATTAGACGTACTATATTTTCTATGTTTCTGAAGGTAAAAACAGAATAAATTACATCCTTGAGTATAATACAACCTTGTACTACAGCCATCCCAATGTAATTTTTATTTTGAAAAAAAAACAAAAAACAAATCAAAATAAAAAAAACTTGTGGGCAAAGCTGTTTTAATTTTAAAAATTACGCTGATTCCCAAAGACCAAATATTACAGACGCATTAAATACCTTTTGTAAACAATTATTATAAATACCTGTCTACTTAGTGTTTTATTATCTACTGAGTATATTTGAAACCTTGCAGCTTCAAATAATGGGGTTGTTTTTAAGCTGAGTAAAAATTTAGAAATCGTATACTTGTGTATAATATGCCCCTCCCCTTTTTACCTACAATTTTCATTCAGAATTTATGAATGAGGAAACATGGTAGGATTTGTGAAGCAATCAAAGAATGATTTAAGATATTTCTTTATTGCCTTGGATTTCATTGAATACAAAATTTAAGAAGAAATCCTTATTGCATTTTTTGTTTTATTATTATCATCCTTATTTTTTAATTGTACTGTATGCCCTTGAAACGCGTTATATGAGTCAGTCTGGTTGACATGAGTCACTCTATGTCCAGATGTGGCTTTAGAGTCACTGTACAGCCAAGCTGTAACAGGACAGTGGCCCTGATTGAGTCATAATAATGCATGCAATGTTATTTAGTGAGATAATGTAAGATTTCAGCTAGAAATTCCCTTTTGTTTATATATATATATATAATTGTGCAAGAAAGCATTAATTTAACAAAAAGAAAGAGATCTGGGATTGCAAAGGAAATGTTTGTCGCAGATTATTTCCACGTCACCGAGAATAAATCACTAAGTTCAGACTCAAACATCAGGGAACAGAAAGAAAATGCTGAAAACTCGATTCGCAAGTACTATTTCACAAATCACAATGCACGCAACCAGTCAAAAAAATAACTCCATTGGCAGCCAAAATCGCCGACTTTTTTCCCTGGGCACAATGGAGCAATTTGGCCTACATCTTGACACCAGAAGCAACGTATTGTAGTGCATGACCCGCATGGCTGACAGCCATCTTCTCGTCGAACCGGGCAATCCCTGGCAAGGTGATTCCACCCAGAGCATCGATAACATCGCATACTCTCCCAACGTTTAACATTTGGATGTTTATCAGCTCCGTCTGATGAATTGGTAGCCACAACCATTTCCTCAGTTACAATTTGATCTTTCATTATGGCCCGAGCTCGGTCCAACAGTTGGTTTGTATTCATGTCTTCCATCCTGGAAGAAGCGTGCAGTAGTTGCTTGATGTGCACTGGTAACCCTGCTATGAACCCACATGCTAATCTTTGCTCCGATATCCTGCCAAATAGACCAGCTAGCTTCTTCAAGTCGGCTAGAAACACATCAACAGACTTGTCCGGTCACAGTCGGCATCCCGCGATTTGCTAGTAAGCCAAGAAACAATCCGGTGCAAAGGCAATCTGAAGGGCTCATTTTATCTACTTGACATCTGATTTTTGTTCCGAGTTTAACTGCTGGTAAACAGCAAATGCTCCACCCGTCAACCTCAAAGGAAGAGATAATTAAAAAATTCTAAGTGAATGAGTAAAAATACTAAATGAAAAAATATAGAAGATTGATGGAAGAAAGTTTGGTTTAGAAATAAAGGGTATTCCAATAAATTGGAGCAATTTTAATGTTAAGTTTAAGTGTCTAATGATTTTTTTTTCTTTCAGATTTGGCAGACCTTTGGGTGATATTATTTTTCACATATAATTGCCATGACTTAACGTGATCCAATAGAGAAATAAATTTTCACCAATAACATGGATCAAAGTCAACAGTAAATAAATCAATCTTAATGAAACACTCTTTATTAACCAGAACCTATAAAATGTTTATGGGGAAGTCATCAGTAGCATTTGAACCGAAGATAAACCTTGTAAGATTTGGTCAATTCACTATGACTGAATTTTCCCTAACTTGCTTCACAATCCCAAGGAAGTTGTAATGACAAGATTAATAGTTAATAAGTAAATGAATTAAGATTAATAAAGAGCTTTTTTTTCTTGGTGACCTGAATACATGGAATTAAGTGTGCTATTAAATTGATATCTAGATCTTTTATTGTTGAAATAGCTAAATGCAACTGGTGAAATGATTTAAAAAATATGTTTATCAAAATTCTGCCAAGTGTGGGAACTGTTTATTTAATAGGCTTTAATCATTCCAAATTACATTGATTCTTGCCAAGATGTCTGGGCCCTGAATCTGGTCAAAAGAGGGTCATGTTCCTTCCTAAATGTTGTATAGGAATAAAGTGTCACTGCAGACACTTGAACTGCCTTCATCATTGGAAAAATTTTAAATCAGTTAATCTGTTTATTTTTGAGAACTGCTGTGTAAGGGTTAAATCAATAAAAGTAGCCAATTGTAAATTCTAAATTATCAATGGATATTCATTGATTTTCAAGACATCAATTTTTGAAGACTGCCATGTAAATCAATTAAGCAAGCCAATTGTAAATAATATTAAGTGAAATTATGAAATGCTGCTTTTCATATGTTGACATCACAATCTTGCAAGATGCAATGGACTTAGTATCTTTTAGTTGCCTCTAAAACCTTCCTTGGAATATTCTGAATTAAAATATACTTGGTTTTAAGGCCCTAAATTTTGGAGTTTGTCAGGCACACAAAAAATATTTAGAACAGAGTCAACAGTTCTTTTCTGTATATATTAGGTTGGTGCAAAAATAATTTCGTTTTCTCACATAGTAACATATGTTAGAAAACAAAATTATTTTTGCACCAACCTAATATTTATTTGAATAGTGGCAAAAAGTTAAATCATAATAAATATTGTTATAACTTAAATTGAGTTTAAATATATTATTATTAACATTATACATCTACAATTGGTCGCAGTGTCAAATATCACCCGTTATAATCACCAATGGCACCAAATACCAAGTGAGATGCAACATGTTGTGGGCATGGGTGTTTTCTTCCGTTCAGCATTTTCACCTCTCGCTCGTCTCTGGATGCATTTATCTCATGATTTATCAATACTTGCCAGGACAAGATCATTGAAGAATTCTTCTGTTCATTCTAGCAGGCCATGGTTTTTTTTTAACTGGAGACTTTCTTGAAAGGCAAAAGGTAGAAAGAATAAATGCCAATGTAAAACCTGCTAACAATTTCATACCATAGACTGTTAAAGGTTATACTTACAGTTGTGGACAGCATTATTTGCCCACACTGATTATTTTCATATTTTCTAAGGAAATCTGAATATTCGCAAATACTGAATTTGTTATAAATAGTTGATTCCGTATTTAGTTTTGAATAATTTGTGAAATTTTTATAAGTTTTGATCTATTATATTCATAGTTATAGATTTTTCTAAAAATTGGTGCAGTTCAAAATTTGGCTCCCTTATGGAAATTAGGAAATTATATTGCTCTATCACAATTGTAATGTTGTTTTTCTTAATTTGACATTTAATGCAAACACCATTTGAAAATGGAGGCATGGTGGAGTAATAGCTAGCAGTTTGGATTGAGGAATCGTAGAGCTGAGTTCAAATTCCAGTTCAATCCATTACATTCACTGACATGCTAATACCCTTTGAAAAGGTATGAATCCTCTTCTCCCCCCCAGTTATAGGTAAATAGCAGGACAGACTGGGTTATATAGCCTTGGATGGAAACTGGTCTACTGTAGAAAGAAAAGGCAACCTACTGTGAGAAGAAATCTGCCTCGTCAGTCATGTATTGAAGGATACATAATCACCTAAGCATGTATCACACATGGCACATAACTGACTTTGAAAATGAAATAGTATTGACCTGATTCTATATAACATTCTAAAAGGAAATGAAGAAAACAATATATGAGTACCATGTGTTATGATAACTCATTCAATCTGCAACCATTCCAAAGACAGCTGAACTTGACAAGATGCTCCAAATGAAGGTAATGAATATACAATGCTTTTCAAGCATTTAAATATTCATAGATCAACAATTAGTAGCATTATCAAGTACAGTGTAACCCGAATATAAGAGAGTTGTCGGGATCGGAGAAGAAGTCTCTTATATCCGGGTTTGGTCTATTTTATATACATTAACACAGGCTCTAATTTGGGGCCAGAGAAAATCTCTTTTATATCCGGGTTTCTCTTATATCCGGGTTGGGTCTGTTATATATACATTAACACAGGCTCTATTTTGGGACTAGAGAAAATCTCTCTTATATTCGGGTTACACTGTATAATGATGTTCGTTGCTTTTAGAATAAATTAAGGAATGCCAGAAAATGCTTAATTTTTGAAAGAATGGAAAGGAAAATTGTTAAATATGTCTCGAAGAATCCCTAACTTAATGACAAAGAACATCATCAAGGATGTACAGACATTAGCGTTGAATATATTGACGACAACAGTGACTAGATGCTTTCATTAAGCAGGACTTCAAGCTTGTCGTCCAAGGAAAACTCCCTTGCTTAAGGCTAAACACCTAAAATGCAGATTAGCTTATGCTAGAAGCCATCTAGAACATGGGAGTAAATACTGAAACTCTGTTTTGTGGTCAGATGAAAACAAACTGGAACTATTTGGTCACATGAACCCCTGTTATGTATGGAGGAAAGTGAATGAAGCTTACAAACCCCCAAAAAATATCCTCCTTACAATTCAGCATGATGGTTGGCGCATTCTGTTCTGGGCATATTTTGCTGCTTCTGGACCAGGAGAACTAATGAGAATACAGGGATAATAATATGGATAAAGAACAATATTTGGCTATTCTTAAAAATAACATAGAACCAAATGTGCAAAATCTGTCTTTGGGATGTCACTGGACGTTCCAACATGACAATGAACCAAAACACATGGCATGAATTGTTAAATACTTAAAATAAATTAGCTAAATTAAGGTATTGGTGTACAAACCCAAAGTCCTGAGCTAAACCCTATTGAAAATTTATGGGCCTATTTAAAGAAAAAAAGAGAAAGAAGTCCTTCAAATTTGGAGAAACTAGTAACTACTGCCAACAAAGAATGAAGCCAAGTACCTTGTGTGTAGTGATCTTATAAGTAACTATCAAAAATAATTAAAGCCAGTAATCAAGGATAAAGGTTATGCAATTAATTATTGAGTCAAGAGGGCCAATAATTTTGTCCTATGTTAAGTGTGTTTTTTTTTTTTGTATAATTTTTTTTACATTAAAATGTAAAATTTTGTTGTAGGCATTACTGCACATTGTTTCAAATCCAGCATTTCATCATTTTTGAAAAAATGAACATGAAATTTCCATGAAAATTTGAGGTATTACAGCTTTATTTGTAATTACGGAAGGGTGGTGAATAATTCTGTCCACAACCATAAGTACAATTTGGGAACCGCTATTAAAGAACAACAAATGACATCAAGTCTTCAACAGTAGCAGCACTAATCAGCAGTGGATTAAAGCATTGGTTTGTGAATTTAGTGACATAGTATGTGAGAGTTCAATCCATGGACAACTACTGTGTACTTGGACACAGTGCAAACAGGCAACCAATAATTGAGCAGTACTCAAAATAAGAACTAGACAAGAATCTTCAACACAAAAACAATATCATGAACTGCTATCTGGTGATTGGTTTACTTTTAACAAGTTTTACAGTGAATCTAGCATGTTTTTTTTTTCTTTATGAATGACTTGTCGATGTATGGTGGTTTCTGTGACAAGAATAAATAAGCAAACATTTAGAGCAGAAAATAGAACAATCAAAGATCCAAATTTCCAAAAGGATATTTTTTGCACTTATTTTTTAGCAGATAAAGTTAACGTTTTTCTATAGAAACACAATCACGTTGATCTCAAAATATTAAGAATTTATTTAATTTTTCAAATAAGACATTTTCTATGTGTTAAGGCCTAATGTTGAGATCCTTTTTCAACTCTTATTCTTTAGCATTTTGGTGTTAAATGAAACTTCCATTTTCTTCTTTAGATTAGCTACATTTGTGAAAACGGAATACCTTCATATTTTCTATAACTACAAGTTTATAATGATGGAGCACCTACAGTTCTTGCTTTGAATATTGCTGCCACATCTGGTTTGGTGCTTCTATTTAGATATTCTAGATAAAATCCAAAGAATCTGCAATGTTATTGGTCCTGACCAGGCATCTCATCTTCACTCACTTTCCCACTACTGTAATGTAGCTTCCCTGTTACTTTTCTGTAAATATTTACATGGTAATTGTTCTGATAAACTTTCCTCTATGATACCTAGACTTTATGAATTTAAGTGCAGTATTAGATTGGCGGCAAGGTCTCATCATTTTATAGTAGGAAGGGTTAAATGTAATTGTAAGTTCTATGCTAATGGTTTCTTCTATCGGCATATCTCAGCTTCAGTCACTTTCCCACTGGCGTAATGTAGCTTCCCAGTGCCTTTTCTATAAATACTTTCATGGTAATTGTTCTGATAAACTTTCCTCTATGATACCTAGACTTTATGAATTTAAGTGCAGTATTAGATTGGCGGCAAGGTCTCATCATTTTATAGTAGGAAGGGTTAAATGTAATTGTAAATTCTATGCTAATGGTTTCTTCTATCGGCATATCTCAGCTTCAGTCACTTTCCCACTGGCGTAATGTAGCTTCCCTGTGCCTTTTCTATAAATACTTTCATGGTAATTGTTCTGATAAACTTTCCTCTATGATACCTAGACTTTATGAATTTAAGTGCAGTATTAGATTGGCGGCAAGGTCTCATCATTTTATAGTAGGAAGGGTTAAATGTAATTGTAAGTTCTATGCTAATGGTTTCTTCTATCGGCATATCTCAGCTTCAGTCACTTTCCCACTGGCGTAATGTAGCTTCCCAGTGCCTTTTCTATAAATACTTTCATGGTAATTGTTCTGATAAACTTTCCTCTATGATACCTAGACTTTATGAATTTAAGTGCAGTATTAGATTGGCGGCAAGGTCTCATCATTTTATAGTAGGAAGGGTTAAATGTAATTGTAAGTTCTATGCTAATGGTTTCTTCTATCGGCATATCTCAGCTTCAGTCACTTTCCCACTGGCGTAATGTAGCTTCCCTGTGCCTTTTCTATAAATACTTTCATGGTAATTGTTCTGATAAACTTTCCTCTATGATACCTAGACTTTATGAATTTAAGTGCAGTATTAGATTGGCGGCAAGGTCTCATCATTTTATAGTAGGAAGGGTTAAATGTAATTGTAAGTTCTATGCTAATGGTTTCTTCTATCGGCATATCTCAGCTTCAGTCACTTTCCCACTGGCGTAATGTAGCTTCCCTGTGTCTTTTCTATAAATACTTTCATGGTAATTGTTCTGATAAACTTTCCTCTATGATACCTAGACTTTATGAATTTAAGTGCAGTATTAGATTGGCGGCAAGGTCTCATCATTTTATAGTAGGAAGGGTTAAATGTAATTGTAAGTTCTATGCTAATGGTTTCTTCTATCGGCATATCTCAGCTTCAGTCACTTTCCCACTGGCGTAATGTAGCTTCCCTGTGCCTTTTCTATAAATACTTTCATGGTAATTGTTCTGATAAACTTTCCTCTATGATACCTAGACTTTATGAATTTAAGTGCAGTATTAGATTGGTGGCAAGGTCTCATCATTTTATAGTAGGAAGGGTTAAATGTAATTGTAAGTTCTATGCTAATGGTTTCTTCTATCGGCATATCTCAGCTTCAGTCACTTTCCCACTGGCGTAATGTAGCTTCCCTATACCTTTTCTATAAATACTTTCATGGTAATTCTTCTGATGAACTTACATCTACAGTACCTAGACTTAATGAATTTAAGTGCAGTACTAAACTGGTGCAAAGTCTCAACATTTTACATCTGAAATGGCTAGATGTAACCATAAGTTCATACTTTCTACTATCACACTTTTTGCTAGTGGAACTTTCTTCCAGCTTCTTGCTTCCCTGTCAATTTTGATCTTCAAAAACTTAAAAGTAATGTCAATCGTTATCTGTCTTCTTAATTCTTGTTATTTTATTGTATTCTCACCTTAATAGTATATTTTTATCATATTCTCTAACACCCAATAACCCCTTGCATCTTAGTGGTTTTATTGTCTTGCTGAGGTGAAATGATTAAAAAAAATGTGTGCTTAAAGTTCTAAGAAAGGGAAACATGTAAACATGCACCTAAAATACTAAGATATGAAAAAATTTCTTGTGCTTTTAAATTTGAAATTTGAGAAAATTCCAATTCAAACATTTTTAATAAGTGAGAATTGCATTTTGTGTGCACACATTTTATATTTCAAGGACTTCTTTATATTAATTTGATGCTGATCAACAAATTTCATGAGAATTTGATCTACATATATTCATAAGTGCTTTACAATTTTGAACACCATCAAAACACTGATGTAGACACTATAGGTTGTTCATTCAAATACGAGTTTGTTTGGCTTTTTAAAATTTTTAGTCACATCTAAATACTGATCCACTCACTTTGCAAGAGTAATGTTACTTTTCAATTAATACTTACTGTAGATACTCAAGTATAGTGCAAATTTTTATGATCAGTTTTTTTTTTATTCAAAAATTAGGGGGTTGCACTATAAAAAATAACATTTTCTTTGAAGAAATTAAAAATCATGCATTTTCAGTGACTGGTGGCACTATACATACATAATATTTTTCTGGAGGAGTTAAAATTCATACCAAAAAATTCATAGGTTACACTAGGGATGAAGTTAGCTTATACACAAGTATATACAATATATATGTTTATATGATTAAACTTAAATATGTGGATCTTTACAGCATTTAACAAATAAACAGATTTCTTCCACTATGTATATACATTTCAATTTTTATGGTTGATATTGCTGAAAAAGCCGATTCAACCATAAAAAAAGTTTCACTTCAGCAGTGTATTTTTAAATGTGAACACAATAGAAAATTAGTCTACACATTGCTCATGTAAAGTTCTATACCTATGTGTGTTCACATGTTTAATTTCATATTTGAAGTTAATGTTGATTCATGCACTTTAAATGATTAATGTTTCTCTCTGGTGTGTGTTCGAATATGTGTTTTCAGAATTGAACTCTGTGAAAATGCTGAGCCACACACTTCACAAGTGTAAGGTTTTTCTCCAGTGTGTGTTCGAATGTGTCGTGTTAGAGCTGAACTTACTGAAAATGCTGTTCCACACACTTCACAAATATAGGGTTTCCCTCCAGTGTGTACTCGAATATGTCTTTTTAAATCAGATCTCCTGGAAAATGCTGATCCACAGACTTCACAAATGAAAGGTTTCTCTCCTGTGTGTGTTCGCATGTGTATTTTTAAATTGGAACAGCGTAAAAATGTTGATCCACACACTTCACAAACATAGGGTTTTTCGACAGTGTGTGTTCTCATGTGTGATTTTAAACTTAAATTATGTGAGAATGCTAAACCACACATTTCACAGGTATAGGGTTTCTCTTCATTGTGTATTTGCATGTGTATTTTCAATGCAGAACTGCCTGAAAATGATAAAGCACACTTTTCACAAGAAAAGGGTTTCTCTCCAGTGTGTGTCCGAATATGTGTTTTCAAAATTGAATTCTGTGCAAATGCTGAGCCACATACTTCACAAATGTAAGGTTTCTCTCCAGTGTGTGTTCGCATGTGTCTTTTTACACCTGAACTTACTGCAAATGATACTCCACATATTTCACAAGTATAGGGCTTCTTGCCAGTGTGCACGCGCATGTGTATTTTTACATCAAATCTTCTTGAAAATGCTGATCCACACACATCACAAGTGTAAGGTTTCTCTCCTGTGTGTGTTTGCATGTGCATTTTCAGAGCTGAGTTTACTGAAAATGCTGTCCCACACACTTCACAAGGATAAGGTTTCTCTCCAGTGTGTGTTCGCATATGTATTTTCAAATATGAATTCCGTGAAAATGCTGTTCCGCACACTTCACATGTGAATGGTTTCCCTCCAGTGTGTATCCGCATATGTCTTTTTAAAACAAATCTCCTTGAAAATGCTGATTGACATATTTCACATGTATAAGGTTTCTCCCCAGTGTTTGTTTGCATGCGTGGTTTCAATATTAAATTCTGTGAAAATGCTGATCCACATGCCTGATACTTGCAGGGTTTCTCTCCAGTGTGCTTTTGCATACTTAAATTGTAGCTTTGTGAAAATGATGTTCTATACAATTCACATGTATAAGTTTCTTCTTCAGTTTGTAATTGAATGTATATTTTCAAATATCAACTCTCTGAAGATGTTGTCCAATATACTTAACAACTGCCAGGATTCTCTGCAGAATGTATTTGTATCTATTGCATTTTTATCCTTAAAAGTACATGTCTATACAATTCTCACTGGTGTTTATACATATTTTCAAATGAGAAGTTGAAAATAAACTTTATAACCTTCAAAGTGGTGGATTTTTCTTTAGTCTGCATCTCTGTGAGTACTTCTAAGTTGGAGCTTACCAAAATTGATCCCCACACTTTACAAGAAAAGAATCTTTTCTTTAGTGTGCTTGCACATGCATTTTTTGAAATTCACTGATATCATCCACACACTTTTCCAGAAGAGCATGTGTAATTTCAAATTTGAAGTCATTCAAAATGAAATACTTCTTGATAATATTCAAAAGTTTAGCATTTCTTTCTAGACTGCATCTCCAGGAGTTCCTTCTAACTGGAACTCAGTGAAAACGATGATCTTTAGATAGTATTCTTTTCTCCTGTATCTGCTTGCATAGTCTTGTCAATCCGTGAAATGTTTCACACATCTATCATCAATGTGTATGTGCTTTCATATGTTGACTTTTGGAAAATTCAGAGTTACACAAATTGTGTTTTTAAACAATGTCTCTTTAGCTCCAAGAAAATTATTCCTTATATTTACATAGTCATCAAAGGAAAGTCACTTCTTCTCAGATTCAAATGTCATCTGTGAATGGAAAAGCAAAATTATTACAGAGAACAAAATCATCATGCATCATTTTTCAGCTGTTGCATTCTCCGACCTTCTTCAGGTGCTTCTTGTATTAAATAATAATTTTGGGAACTAATTAGGAAAGCTTTCAAAAATCAATAGCACAATTGATAGATATAAATGTATTCAATTGACCTGGTAGTCATGGCTTCACTCTCTGGGCCAGTGAAATTTATATAGACTTGTTCAGTAGAATGAGCAAAAGTTACTCATGAATTTGATTCTTTGAAACTGGCAGCAAAATGCAAACAGTCTACGTTTCAAGCAACTCAAGAAAACTTGAGAGGACGAAGGCTAAATAAGCTTTGATTGTAACAATTCATATAAAGAATTCTTTAAAACGGACAGTGAAATGAGAAGAATCTGCCTCAGTGTATTGAATAAAGATTTTTTGTTTTAAAATTTCAAGCAAGTGAAGAAAACCTGAGAGGACAATGGCTGAATAGTTATAAAAAAAATAAATATCAGTGTAGAAAATTGATGATTTATCATCTTAGGAATTATGAGGAAATATTTTATTCTCTGAAATTTTGTGAAACCCTTTGAAATCTCACACAATAAAATGAATGAAACATGAGAAAGATAACTTTAATTTCTTTTGAATTTCAATACTGACTTTTTTTTAATGTGCTGGGTGCAAAGGTAAAATTAATTCCCTTAAAAGAACTTCAGTCAGTTATGTGCAATACATGATACACACTTAGGCGATCATGTATCTTTTGATACATGACTGATGAGGCAGATTTTTTTCCTGCAGTAGGTGACCACTTCTTTCTGTGGTAGAACAGTTGCCATCCAAGGCTATAGAACCCAGTCTGTCCTACTATTTACCCATAGCTGGGGGGAGAAGAAGAGGATTCATACCTTTCTCAAGAGTATTAGCACATATGTAAATGTAATGGATTCCACTGGAATTTGAACTTGTCCCTCTGATTCCTCAATCCAAGTCGCTATCCATTACTCCACCACGCCTCCCCTAAAAGAACTTAGTAAAACCAAAAATGTACAAAACAATATAATGTGTGAAATGGACATATAGCAAATATATTTTAGTTAAATGAATGTTTTTCTTTTGGGCTTCTATCAGTCAGCAATGCAGAAAATATTTACTTTTTTTGCTTCTTACATGCAGGAAAGATCCATGAGAAATGGTTGAAGATTAGCACCAAAAAAATTTTGGTATTCACCTAAAATACATACATTTCTACAGGTGTAAAATATAATATAAAAAAACTGTATTAAATGTTGTTAGATGTATTCATTTCAAATCATTATGCAATCTCTAGCAAGACATAACATCTCGCCCCAACAAAGAACAATGAAAAAATATTTTTTAAACATTCTACATAGATTGACCTTAGGAAATAGATTATCTAAGTTAGCTTGTTTTAGTCTTTAATAACTATTGTTTTATGGGTTTTGCAGTAAAGGCAATTACCAGTGCCAAAAAATACATCTGGAATATGAGTAAAAAAAATCCCATTATGAATTTTGTTTTTGATCATTATAATTTGTTTTCAGTTTGACTAATATTTCAACTTGAAAACTATTTTCTTTTCTCATGTAATACATGCCAGATCAAGGTTTGAAAGTGACTTCAAACCAGGGATGATAGAACATTAGTTTAGAACAATTGGTTACACTTTTTAGGGTAATGCCAGGATTTTTTATTAAAAGGTGTATTACATTTAATCTAGAATCAACTAATTTAAAAAAAAAAAAAAACTTAATTCTCACCAATAGTAGCAGGCTTTTTATAAACAGAATGCTTGTACATGTGTGTGTGTGTGTAAACACACAAAAAACTAAACAAAAATGAAATATTTCTTTTGAAACTGGTAAATGAAACACAAATGGAAAATGAAGGCATATATAAATTTAGATATTTGTATTATTTATCTCTAAATGTGAAAAAGATCAGAATCAAATTGTAAGAAATAAGTTTGAAAATACAAGGAAGAATTTTTTAAAATGAACATGGAAAATTTAATCATAATGTGAAGCAGATAATTGCAAATGAATTTTTTTTTGATAAAGATTGAAAATATTTTTTAGTGTGAACAGGTTGAATGTACTAATATTCTTTATATAGATTGATCCGTTTTTTTATGGCTTGCCAAGCTTTTTTGCAGTTTAAAGACATAAAATATTTTTAGGTTGTAGAACCTTTTGAAGATGATAATAATTTACTGAGACAAGTCCTATTTAACTAGTAGATAGGGGAGATATGGCTTCATACATTTCAGAAAAGTATTTGCACTTAAGTGAATATAATGAACCGAACCGAAATTGAAACTCAACTATCCAATTACCAGCCATTACCCATAAAACCACACACACATCCAAGCCTACAGTACCTGGTATTCCCAAGCAGTCACCAATCTAGGTACTGACCAGGCTCGACATTATTTAACTTTGTTGATTGGCCAAGAACTGGTGTTTCAACTTGATAGGGCTGTAAGCTCTCTATATCAAAAATGAATTTATTAAACATTATTTTTAGTGGATACCCATATTTGAGTAGACAATCCATTTATTTTTTAAACAGTATATTTATTTTTTTCTACAGGCCAGAATATTCGAGATATCTGATTAATGACAAATATGTGCTCTCCAGCAGGTTTAGAGCCTGTGTCCCCATCATTAGATTCAACATGCTTTAGCCATCTTGGCTATGAAGCATGTTGATGATCTAGCATAGATGAATAGTGTCTTTAAATGCAAATTTTTCCTGACTTTTGAAATATACATATATTTCATATCCTAACCTAAACAAAGCAATTTCTAAAAAGTAATTGGTTTTTATTTAGTAATCCAACAGATTTTATTACTTAAATGTTATTTTTAGTGGATATCCATATCTGAGTAGATGCCCCATTTATTTATTAAACAGTTTATCTTTGTCAACTGGTTTGAATATTTGAGAAATCTTATTAATGAAAAATATTCAGTAGGCTGGTAGACAAAAATTAATATACTGTTTAATAAATAAATGGAGTGTCTACTCAAATATGGGTATCTGCTAAAAATAACTTTTAAGTAATAAAATCTGCCAGATTAAAAAATAAAAATCCATCACTTCTTTAGAATAGAAAATGAATGCATAGAGAACAATTCTTAAAATATGTTAAAAGTTACTTTGGAAATTAATAAGCATATTTGTGTAATACCATTCAAGGTGATTTAACCAAAATGTTCAAATAAAAATAAAGATTTGATTTTATAAAAATTACAGTAAAATTTAACTGATCAGTTTTTACATTTTTAACAGCAATTTTATTATGCATCATAAATAAAAAAAAAACTTTTTCAGAATGTTTCTGGGAAGATGGTGAAAAAAAATTGACTGGAGCTGTGTACTATATAAATACAAACATGCAGGATCCTTATTTAGCTTACAGAAAACATCCAAACCACCAACTTATGTATTGATCACCCAATGTGTTTTCCATATATTTTTCATGTGGTCCTCACCCAGCTTAAAATCTTGGATCTGACTCAGTATTCATACCTGAATAAAAATTCTGGATCTGACCCAGAATAATTTTAGATTTACAACATTCTAAAAAGCAAAACAATTAGGACTAATGCAATATTTATCATTTACCAATTTATAAAGAAATAAATGTGAAAACAATTTTTTATTCATAAATTTATAAACATAAAATTATTAAAACATGTGAATCAACTGTAAGGAAATTCTTATCATTTACCATTTTATAAATTTTGAATCGACTGGCAATTAACTGATGTTTTTACCAACTATTCAAATAAACAACAGTGTAAATAAACCACCTAATAGTGTCTATTATTTGTGTTATAAATTCCCAAAAACAAGAACGTTTAGAATGTTGGGGTTAAAAACCAATACAATTAGAACTAAAACAATGCAATATTTATCATTTACCAATTTATAAAGAAATAAATGTGAAAACAATTTTTTATTCATAGATTTATAAACACTACTTAAATTATTAAAATATGTGAACCAACTATAAGGAAATCCTTATTATTTACCATTTTACAAAGTTTGAATCAATTGGCAATTAGCCAATATTTTGCCAACCATTCCAATAAATAGTGTTTATTATTTTTGTTGTCAATTTTCAAGAAGAAAATTTATGAATTCGCTTTCATGTTTAGGGTTTATTCTAACTTCTAATCATTGCTTTAAAACAACAGGACAATGTTACACTGTACAGAAACCATATTGTTTATTTCCCCGTTTGTTAGGTTAGATACTTTTTATATTGGTCACTGTTTTGACCACTTCTGTTTAGCCCTCATCACAAGGAACCAAACATAATAAATGCATCACCCCAAACTTGTGGTTGATAGTTTTATCCTCCTGATTTCACCCCCCTCCCAAAGTTAACAATCATCGGTTTTTAGCTTTTTTTTTTAACTTTCATTCGACATTTTGTCTATTTTGTTTGTGTTATTGTTTGAACATTTGTTTAATGTAGCCTTACTTCATACGTTTATTTTTTACGTTTGTATCTCTCCATGTAGAACCACTTTTAACACATGTCCATTGTCTGCGTACACTGTTGCAAAATGTAACCACCTTCTACCTTCCTTTTTCCATGAACTCACTGCAACATTGGAATGTATTCTCATAGCAAACTTTATACCTATTCATGTAAACAAAGTACTCGGTACTTTCTTTTACCCATCTAGTAGTCAAATAGTTGCAGTTTTATGTTCAAGTCTTTTCTTTATTTCTTGTTTGTTTGCATTTCAAGACTAACTGCTCTTATTTTATTTATTTCTCTTCTAGTTGCACCTTTTTGGTTCTTAATAAACCTGCTGATGCATAGGACTTTGTCTTCTTCAGAGTTTTAATTGCCTTAAGTTACGAGGTGTTGACAGCTAGCATGGATGACCAGAATTGGCATAAATTTACAAAATCTATGTGAGCACATTTCTTTTTTTGTTTTTAAATACCGAGTAATTTTTACAAATGGACATATTTTTTAGCTATTATCTAATATTTTATTGACTTTTAGTTATATTTGAAGATGCTTTATGAAAAAAAATAATAAAATTTAAAACAATATAAAATTTTCTTGGATTAATTTTAAAATTTAATAACTTAGATGAAATACTGTAATAGAGGTAAAAATCAATAATTTATGAAATGTTTTATTAAC
Source organism: Acanthosepion lycidas (assembly GCA_963932145.1). Lineage (NCBI taxonomy): Eukaryota > Metazoa > Mollusca > Cephalopoda > Sepiida > Sepiidae > Acanthosepion > Acanthosepion lycidas. The sequence continues at coordinate 88,727,981 of OZ010575.1, forward strand.
TAATAATAAATAAAATACCATTTTTTAATATATTTTTCATTTAATTCTTTATTATTAATTGTTATCATTTATTATTAAATTTTTATAGTACTTTAAATTTTATTATTAATTACATAATTGTTTAAACTTTTAATATTTTAACCCAATAAACAATATTTAAAAGAAATTGTTACTATGTGTAACAGGAAAAAGACTTTCATGTATATTTTGTGGCCCTAAAAAGGCCATTGTTGTCTTCTACTGTCTCTTCAATCATCATCATTGCTGGGCTGATTTACAAAATACAAGTCCTGCATAACATAGTCAGTGCCAACGTGATATTGTTCAATTGACAATAATCAGCTACATCATTAAGATATGAAATCATATAAAACGGATTTGCAAAACCACTGATGTAGCTGACATATTCACAGTTGACACCAAATTGTCCAAATATGTTTGATTGTATGTCCAACTATGAGCCCAGTGAGTATTTCATGAAATTTAAGTAATGAATGACGAACTGGAGACAAGTGACTTTCTCTGTAAATGGAGAACAACTCTTAGAACACATAACCTTTTCATAATAATGTCATGTACAGACTACCATAGATGGAAAATGGCAATGCTTAAAGTAAAAACAAAGTAGCAAAGCATTATATAAAAAAAATATTGTTGCAAAACAACTTATATTAAGCTTTTCAGTTTTTGATTTGTAAATAAAGTTTCTACAAACTCACTTAAAAGAAATATGGCAATGCTGAATTTTTAATGATTTTTAAATTATTATAAATTGTAATAATTAAAATTTTAAAAAATGAAAAATATTTTTGTAAAAATTCATTATTCATTGAAAACATTTTTTCTTAAGACAATAGTGTCCTTAATATAATTACAACAGCAATTAAAAGCTTTTTTAATTAAATAATGTCATAGATTTATTACATTTTTTAATTTACTCTTCAGAGCAGATTTTCAGAAACCAATCAAAAGTTTGAAAAAAAAATTGATCATTTACATTCTCCAAGGAGTCCTACTTTTAACTAATAAAAAAAAGTTTGGATATACAGTTTAATTTCTTGAAATTTCATGAAACTAAGTAAGTGGGGATTAACTAGCTACCTCCACTTTTTCACGGAAAACAGCATAGCATAATGAAAAAGGCAACAAACTTTATTGTCAAAATAAATACTTTGGATTTTCATCTTATTGATACATAAGTATTAATAAGATGAAAGACCAAAGTATTTTATTACTATTGTTTTAATCCTTTCTAACATGTTCAAAGTTTTGGTTAAAATCTTGTTTGGTTTACGTCTTGGTGGTGGTGTAATAATTACATTGACTTTTTTTCCTTTGAAAACATTGATTTGGAAATTGTTGTAAAAATCAAATAATTGTCCGATCTTAATGAAATTTTCAGGATTTATTAAAAAATGAATGAAATTATTTTTTAAATTATTTTTTTTACATGTGTTACCTCCCACTTACCTAATTTCATGAAATTTCACAAAAAAAAAAAAACTTTCTATTTCCTGAATTTTTTTTATTTGTTAAAAGTAGGACTCCTTAGAGAATGTAAATCACCTAATTTTTTTTTTTTTTTCAAACTTGCACCAAACTTGCAACTGAAAATCTGCTCGGAATTGAGAAATAATGAATGCAATAAAACTATGACATTATTTAATTAGAAAAGCTTTTAATTGCTTTTGTAAATTAGTTATATTAAGGAACCTATTGTCTGAAGAAATAAAATTTTTTCGATGCATAATCAATTTTTACAAGAATTTTTTCATTTTTTAAAAAATTATAATTATAATAATTTATAAAAGTTTAAAATCATGTAAAATTCTGTATTAGAGTATTTCATGGATATGGTATAATAATTAAGTGGAAACAAAATTTAAGAATCCAAAATTGAAAAGATTAATAAACGTAGTTACACTATTCTATTTTTAAAATTATTTTTTTATTTTTACTTAATTTGTTCCCTTTTTTCATCTATGAAAGGCTAAACATGTCATTATTATGAAAAGGTCATGTGATCTAAGAGTTTTGTCTCTTTACAGAGAAATTAATTCAAGAAAATTTTATAGTATTTTAAATTTTTTATTTTTGCATAAAGCATCTTCAAAAGGTAAATAAAAGTCAATAAATTATTAGATAATTGTGGAAAATATGTTCATTTGTAAAAATTACTAGGTAGTTACCCCCCCCCAAAAAAAAGTGTTCACTTATATTTCGTAAATTTTATGTCAATTCTAGTCAGCCATACTAGCTGTCATTGCTTTGTCACTTAATCATCCATCAATCATCGCCTCAGATAAACAGGACCAGTCATTAAATAAATGGTTGTATATTACTTTTTATGCTATAAGTAATATTTATTTAAAATCAGATTAATTTAACTTTTAAATTTTTTAATTTTACTCAAATAACATGTCAGAAATATATGTATATGTTATGTTCCATGCTAAAAGGAATTTATACTTGAAAAACACGGTGGATAAAATAAGTAAAGGTTTATTGTGCAAAAACCAGTACAATAAGAATAAAGGTAACTATTATGCACAAGGCCATCGCAAGTCAATCTAGTAGTGAGTGCTACTATTGGAAGGTCGGTAGTTCAAGTGAAAGTCTGAGTCGTACTCAACAGATCCCAGCTAGACAGTATCTAGCAACTGCCCCATGCAGTCACGTGGTACAAGGCCGAATTTAATGTAGGGTTCCCAAGCACATAGGCGAGGCCCAAAAAAAATCACTGTAGACCCTGCATAAACGGGATTGGGTCTGTCTACCTCCCCGGACGAGACTCTGCCCTTCAGCATAGCCTCATACGGGTTCCTCTCTGCCTAAAGGCAGAGAGTTCAACCAGCACAGCTTGAAAAGATTCCAGCTAGTATATTTAGCTACCCACCCACGAGGGTTGCATGTGACACAAGGCTGGTTTAACGTGTGTTCTCCAAGCCCATATGCTCGGCCAAAAATATTCCCTTTTGAACCTGGATAAACGGGTTCAGGGGCAGTCTACCTCCCCAAACAAGACTCTGCCTTTTGGTGGAGCCTTGTCTGGGTTCCTCTCTGTCCAAAGCCCAAGAGTTTGAAAAGATTTCAGCTAAACTCTGTAGCCCGTTGACTTACAGATACTTATAGGAAGTTACTACCTATAGTGTAGTCACACATGGGGGTGATAGGTACATCAGTATATTTTTTGGAAGCGTTTTAAAATCGATAAATTTGTTTTGTTTACAAATTTCTTAAAATTAAGAATATGGTCGCTTTTAAAAAAAAATTAAGAAATCGAAATTAAATTTGACATTCCAATTTATATAATTTTTATCAGAAATACACCAGAATATTTTACTTACTGGAAATAATAAATTTATTAATTCTTTAGCTTTAAAGCTAAAATGAAATCTTCAAGAATGCTTTTTCATTTTTAAAAATTCATTTTAAAACCTTAGATATCGAAAATTTATGCCGAAAAAAATGGAGGTACCTAGTTCAAATGTAAAAAAAAAAAAATTTTTACCAAGATTTTCAAAAGCAAAAAATTTAAAAAAGAATTTCATTCATTTGTGAATAATTTCTGAAAATTTAATTAAAATCGAACAGTTATTTGATTTTTGCAAGAATTTCCAAATCGATGTGGTTTTCACTGGGGAAAAAAGCGCAAAAACACTCATTAAAAAAATTACTTAGGTCGCTGACGTAAAAAAAAAAAATAGGGTTTTTAACCAACATTTTGAACGTCTTAGAAAAGTTAAAAAAAAAATAAAATTGGTCTTTCTTCTTTATAATAATAAAAACAAAATTTTATCGTCAAAAAATGTTTAAGTTTTGGGCCCTTTTTCATGCTGTTTTTTTTAGCGAGCAAGTGGATATGCATATTACGCCCCTGACTTAAAATGCACGCAAAAAAAAAAAATTATAAATAAAAATTAACAAAATACGGAACACTATTAAATTAAAAATGTTAAAAAATGTGACTGAAAAAATCAATTTTTCGGGTTTTTTTCTTTGTCTTATTGTTTTTTTTTATTCTCAAATCTAACAAAGAAAAAAATTTCAGAAACAAAAAACTTTAACTTTATTTCGCAATGTTCAAAATTTTTTATTTTATTTTACAATTTTTTTTAATTGGTTTGAATTTGAATTGAACTGTCAAGAGAATTCATTTTTAAAACAAGTAAAAAAAAAAAAAAAATGAAATACAGCATACTTTTTAATAAAAATTTCATAAGGTTCTTTGTAGTATTTCCCTAATTTTGTATTAATTTTGTAAGAAAATTTTTATATAACAATTTTTTTTACCACTTTTAAAAAAAATTTTTTTTTTCGATGTGACATATACAATGATGTGTAAAAAAATTATATAAATTAAAAAATACTTTGTTTTTAATGTCGGACCCGTTGCCTTCTTTCAAAAAAATATTTCTTTCAATTTATTTTATTTTTTTATGCTTTTCGTTCAGCCGAAATTATTCTTCGATAATAGATTCACGTTCGTTACATTTTACAAAGTGATCGGAAAATTTCGGTGACCTGAACAGAAAAATTTTTCAGCGATATGTACAGAAAATTGTATGAAATTTTAATGACAAATTCCTGATTATTTAAAAACTAAAAAGAAAGGTGGTTGTAATCGGTGTGCAGCATATTTCGTTGTTTTTTTTTTTTTTTAATGAAATCAGATTCAGAAGAATCTGTTAGTAGATTGACGGAAAATATTTTCATTTTTCTGACAGATGTTCCAACTCTACTAATTTGCATAGAACAGTTAAAAATTTCCATTCAATTTACAATTTACCGTTTTTGACTTTCTTCACATGCGTCAACCCCACAAATTTTTTTTTAGAGAACGTTTCTTGACTCAGTGAAAATTTGAGAAAAGGCAAAAAAAGAAAAAAAAATGGAGAAAATTTTTAACAAAGGAATTTAGTAAGTGATTTACTTACTTCTTTTTGTCTTAAATCAATTCAACATTAAAGTGAAAGGAGAAACTACGAATGAAAGTTCATAATTTAACAAAATTGTTAAATTTCCTTTAAAAAATATCATATGACCGATTTACTCACTGTCCTGTAAAGAGCAGAAGTCAAGGGAGATAATTAATAGATAGAATAAGCCTTGAAATGTTATGGTCGTAATCGTTGATTAAATCAACATACACACAGATATTTCGGTGCCCACATTCAAAAAAAAAAAAAAATAGTGTTATTAAATGCATTTTAAAATTTTTTCTTGAAGCTATTATTTTAGTTTTAATTTCAAGCCAATAAATTTAATATTGCCAATAAGCAAAAATACTTTATTGCATTTCAAACTGAATTTTAAATCGATTGGAATTAAATGTTTTCAATAAGTAAAAACTAAAAACGCTAAAAAACTCGTCCATATTGAGAAACTCTCTTCCTGCTTGTTGCTTTCCAGTCAACTTTGATCTTTCAAAAATTTAAATGCAATGTCAACAATTATCTTCTTAATTCCATGTGCTTTTACTGTTCTTTCTCCTTATTTTTCTTTGTCTCATATTTCACACTAATCCTTTGCATCTTAGTGGCTTTATTGTTTTGCTTGGGGTGAAATGATTAAATATGATTTATTAATTTAAAAACCAACATATTTGGATTTAGAACAACTATTCATTATACCAACCGAACAAGCATACAGCAGCAGATTTTTCCAAGCAGTCACCCATCTAGTTACTGACAAGGCTTCATGTTGCTTAATTTTGGTGATCCGTACTGGAACCGATGTTTCAATGTGATAGGACCATAAATCATTACTAGATGGAAGTGTAATAAATTTCAGACTTGACAGTTGTGCTTTTACCAGATTCCTTGAAGAAACATTTCCACAAAGTCTTATATGCCATATGTAGGTTTAAAATTTGCAATAGTTGGAGGAATGAAACACATGGCAATGCCTGATCACAATCTTACACTTATAAGAAAAATAAAAAGAACTATCATGGCACAAATCTGTGAATGGATGAATCAAGCTTGGGATAATATTAGACCAGAAGTTGTGAATTTTTAAAAAAAAAATGTGGCATTAGCAATGCTCTCAATGAAACAGAAGATGATGCATTATTTAACAACAATGAAAATAAGTTATCAGAGTTTTGATAATGAAGACAACAAATTTTATAGATTTTAAGATGAATAAAATTTTAATGGTAACTATACTGTTTTACTTTTGCTCAATTGTAATAATTGCTTGATTTTTATTTTGATTTCTTACCTTTGGATATAATAAAGCTTTTATAGGCTTGTGTTCTTTTTTCCTATTATTTTTCATTTAATTGTAATCATGGCTTCTTTAACCAAAATAATACCTCATAAATATAGCCTAGGCTGTACCATTTACTAATAATTTTGTTAATCTTACTAATTGCTAATTTTTTTCTTGATTTTTCCCAGCTGAAATTGGGGTGCATCTTATACGCCATCAAATACGGTAATTTTTTTTTTCTTAAGAAATTTAATTATTATTTCTTATTAAAAATTATAAGTTGTTTTGTTTGCGTTAATAAATAAATCATGAAAAAATGTACTTTTTTTTATCATCATGATTTAAGTGCACTGTGGAAATTTAATTATTGGTTCAAATGTGCCAAGAGATAAAATGGTTGAAAAACATTGCCTTAAATTATCAGCTTCACAAACTGTTGTTTGTCGAAAGACAACAACAAACATTACATCAGGCTTGATTTCAAGGATTGATATATGCAGTTTCCCTGGCTCTGTGCATGCTTTCGGTGTTACACAAAGCTCTACCCTCTTACTGCCACCACTGGATTGGACTGGACAGCCACGAGTCTACTGAATTGACATACAAGGTCTGTCTGAAAATTAATGGGACAGGTATCACAAACAATTTATTTCAATTCCAAATAACAAACAACAGCAAGTCTAATGCACTTTTCCATCCTTCTATGCACTACCGGAAGAATTCTTCTTGGATGCCCCTCAGCTCTGTTGTTACATCCCACTTGATGGCTTCTACACCTTCAAAAAGGGTCCCCTTGATGATCTCCTTGAGCTTGGGGAAAAGAAAAAAAGATGGAGCAAGATCAGGTGAAGGAGGTTGTTCCAGTATAGCATTGTTCTTCTCAGCCAGGAACTGCTTGGTTGCTCAGGTCATGAGCAGGGGTATTGTCATAGTGAAGCAGCTATGATTTGTCCTGACACAACTCTTGTCTCTTCTCATGCACTGTGCAAAGCAAATTCTGCAGGATCTCTTTGTATACTTACTGATTGACTGTCTGGGTCTGTGGCAAGAACTCACTGTGGACGATGCCTCTCACATTGAAGAATGAATAAGTCCTGTTACTTTTCAAAGAGATCTGGTATAAGCCACTTGAGTTTTATCACCTTGTTGAACATGCTCTGTGTTATAATAATTTCACTACTCAGATCTGAAATTAAAATAATGAGGAATGCTACTTGAAAATATTGGTGATGTACAACTCTGTCATCACATGCATTATGCTTTAGCCATCAAAGAGCTACTATTTCCTGAATTGAATTCCAGTCACTTACATGCTAATACCCTTGGGAAAGGTATGAATCCTCTTCTCAGTTACTTCATTAATCTTATCTACAGAAAAATAGATCATGATGTTAAGGCAGAGTACTCTTTTTTTTCTTCCTAATTTCTCATGGCAAAAACATGTGTAAAGCAATAATGAAAAAAAAAAAAAAAAGTTACTAATGCTAGCCTGAAAGGAGCAGTTGAAAATCCGAAAATTAAAAAAAAAATAAATTTTTACATTTTGCGCAAAAGTCAAAGGCAAAATTTAATGTCTGTGAAAAACAACATACAATCAATTTAGAGAGTTGAAATCTAACCCAAAAGATTATTAGAATTATAAAAAAAATTATATTACAAATAAAAATTATTGTATATTATTAATATGATGGTCCATGGGAGAGGTTCCTTCCTTGAAAGATTGTGAACACAAAAACGACTCTTTTTAGGGTCACCCCCATTCAAATTGTTAGACCCCCCCATTTGATGATATGCCTCAGTCACACCCAATTGTTACTAATATTGATTTTCAGATGGGATGACTTTAAATTAAAATGATTCCAATTGAACAGCAAAAATTCTCAGTAATCAAACACTCAGTAGAAGATGGGTTATACTGCTAGTAGTCAAATAATTTCTAATGAATTTCAAAATTGACAGTCTGCTAGAAATTTTGTTATTTATAAACTATTTATTTTGCCAATGTAACTGTTAAAACAGAAATGAAAGAATGAATGGAAATAGTGTCTGTCTGGTGTCTGAGAGAGTTGCATATTTCTCAATGGTGTCATTGGTGAATGGTTGAATCCAGGATTTTGACGCCAGTTCTTCAAGGTAAGAAAACCTCTGTTTGGATAAATTTAATCTGAGAAAATAACAAATTATACAAATTTGTTTGATTTGTTTGTTTGGGTTTTATGGCATATCAACCACTGTGGGTTATTTAATGCCAAATCCAGTTTATATGAATTTTAAATGCCTATTTTGTATAGAATAAAAAACGAATAGCTGGCAACATTATTGTTTAAAAAAAAAAACGTATAGCTGGCAACATTATTGTTTCAAAAAAAAAACGTATAGCTGGCAACATTGTTTCAAAAAAAAATAACGTATAGCTGGCAACATTATTGTTTCCAAAACTTAGAGCTGGCAACATTATTGTTTCAAAAACTTAGAGCTGGCAACATTATTTTTCTGAAAACATTATCTGAGACCTTGCTGTTGGATGCAGTTTATCGCCATACCCAGGACGCGGATGTAGTTTACCGTCATACCCAGGACGCGGATGTAGTTTACCGTCATACACAGGACGTGCAAATTATACAAAGGAAACAGGATAGAATAACTATTTTTAAAATTTATATGTTGAAGATCAATACATAATAAAAAGTTAAAAGGTAAATATCACATTTCGAAAAGGCCATTTAAATATTAAGGATTCTTTCCAGTGTGTGTTTGCATGTCTTTTAAGAGTTAAACTCAATGAAAATGCTGTTCTACACACTTCACGATTATAGTTTCTCTCAAGAGTATATTAGCATGCGTTGTTTTAAAGAACATTTCTTCAAAAATGCTGATCCACACACTTCAGTGTAATGATTTTTGAACGACATTCTGCAAATGTTGAACCACACATCACATGAAGAGGGTTTCTTCCCAGTGTATACATGCATATGTCTAGCAGAAATTTGCAAAGTTATAAACTATTTATGTCATATGCACATTCCATATATATATATACTCATATTTCTCAGTTGATATATACACTTTGAAAGATTAAGATTTATCTCCAGCATGTGTCTACACATGCCTTTTAAGATCTGAACTCCGTGAAAATGCTGTTTCACATACTTCACAATTATACAGTTTCCCTCCAGTGTGTATTAGCATGTCTTTATAAAGGAAACTTCCTTGAGAATGCTGATCCACACACTTCACAAGTATAAGGTTTCTCACCTGTGTGTGTTCACATGTGTATTTTTAAAACAAATCTCGTTGGAAATACTGATCCACACACTTCACAAGAATAAGGTTTCTTTCCAGTATGTGTCAGCATGTGTATTTTTAAATAAGAGTTTTCTGAAAATGCTAACCTACACACTTCAAAATGTTATAAAATAAAATAAGACATATCTTGGCTGATTTACAGGCAAATACTCAAGAGCGAGAACTGGATGTGAACGGGACAAAGCCCGTCACAAAATGACCATTATCTTCGTTTACAAATATTCCCGACACACGAGTTCCGGTCGAAAAATAAAATAATATTTAAAGTCCTCTATTTTTCGTCCAATAAAAATGCTTCCCTCCTAATTATACTCGCTTCATTTTTCGAGCCTGTTAAGCCATAAAAAAACGCTATAAAAGGGGTCACACGGAAGTTCAACAGTCACAGGTGGCCAGGGAACAGACCTATCACGGTCAGCCCAAGCGGTCAGTAGCTGTCAGCAAGGGAGCGCCAGCGTCAACATGTGTGAACTACTATGAGAGATCGACCTAGATCCGAAGCCGGCTTATGAACTTTACCACAAGGTAGCTGTCCCAAACCGTCATGTTCCTGCTGAAATAAACCACGTAAATCCATTTCTGCTGTTCTCGTATTTCTTTCTTGCAACCATACACTTGTCTATAACAACAAGAATATGGCTTCTCCCCAGTGTGTACCCGCAGGTGTCTTTTCAAATGGGAATTTTGTAAATATGCTGCTCCACACACATCACAAGTATAGCATTTCTGTCCAGTGTGTGTCAGCATATGCATTTTTAAATAGTTCTCTGTAAATACTGATTTACACACTTCACAAGCATAAGGTTTCTCCCCAGTGTGTGTTTGCATATGCCTTTTCATATGCAAATTCTGTGAAAATGTTAATCCACATACTTCACATGTGTAAGGTTTCTCTCCAGTGTGTGTACGTATGTGTCTTTTTAAAGAGAAATTTGATGAAAATGCTATTTCACAAACTCCACAAGTATACAGTTTTCCTCCTATGTGTATTAACATGTGTCTTTTTATTTGAAAGTTTCTTGAAAATGCTGATCCACAGAATTCACAAGAATAGAGCTTCTCTCCAGTGTGTGTCAGAATGTGCATTTTTAAATAAGAGCTATCTGAAAATGTTCTTCCACATACTTCACAAGTATAGGGTTTTTCCCCAATATGTGTATGCATGTGTCTTTTTAAAATTGCAAGGTGTGTAAACTTTGATCCAGACACTTTGCAAGTGTATGGTTTCTCTCTAGTGTGTATTCTCATGTGCCCCTTTAAAAATGTATTTTATGAAAATGCTGAGCCACACACTTCCCAATCATATGGTTTTCTTCCAATGTGTATTTGCATGTGTGTTTTTAAAATATACTTCCATGCAAAATTTTGATCCACACATATCGCAAGTGAATGGCTTCTCTTTTGTGTGTGTTTGCATGTGTATTTTTAAACTGGAACTTTGTGGAAATGCTGAACTACACAGGTTGACGGACACACGTCTTAATTATTTTTTTTTTTTTGTTGTTTTTTTGTTTTTTTTACGAATTGTTCAAACCCAAACAAAAATATTGTTTTCAATCGTTATGAGTCTACCGATTGAATAGAATTTTATTATAAATAATTGTCTTGTAAATGAAATTTTTAAAGCATTCTGAATGTAAAAATAAAGAAAAAAGTGTGCAAGACAATAAGAAACACTACCTGCCAAAAAAAAGTGAAGTTTTGTTTAAATCGGTTGAAAAATGTAGAAAATTCGATCCCATATATAAACGAACACACACACACACATCTTTGTCAATTTTATTTTTCAGTCTTTATGATAGTCGATACTTGATCTCTTACTGTTACATCCCCGGGCAATGCCGGGCTCTACTGCTAGTACCAGATAAAGCCGACATGGTATTGAGCACCACCTGACATATAACAATTCTCACTTTATTTTAAACTGTAAATACATATGTTAGGACATGATTTCTCACTTAGCACAGAATGTATTATGTATATTGAACCATAATTTCATAATTTTTGAGCAATAAAAGTGAAATGGGAAAGAGACGGACAGGCAAGAGTTTACATGTATTCCAGCCATTTGTCTTTATTAAGTACATATTTTTAAAAAATAATCATAATTTACATGATTTATTTTAAAAAGAATCATTGAGATAATATAGCAAAGAAAATGACGACTTACCTCATCAAACCAAGTGACAGCAAGTTGTGTGTATTCTACGACGGAAAATGTGGCAAAAAAGAAAATTACCAAACAAAAGGGCACATATTTTGCATGACATGCTGAAGATGGAATATTTGAATTAAAAAACAAGTCCATCGCAGGAGTCACTATAAAAATATTTTGATATGCAAAATATTGAACATCCTCTCTCAGCTGTCGACGAATGGAAAAAATGCTCGGCGGATAAAAGCAGTTCTTGAATCGAGATAAGAAATATGGTTATTTTGGCTACCACGTTTGTCGGAGATTGAGTTATTTTTCTGACTGGTTGCATGCATTGTGATTTGTGAGATAGTACCTGCGAATCGAATTTTTGACATTTCTTTCTGCCCCCGATGTTTGAGTCTGAACTTAGTGATTTATTCTCTGTGACGTGGAAATAATCTGCGACAAACATTTCCTTTGCAATCCCAGATCGCTTACTGATAAAAAACGTGTTCCACATCAGTTAATGCAAGACACATCCTACAGCGTCAACAAAATAGAATTTTCTTCCCTTTCCCAGAGAGGAACTAGAACAGACCCTTCTTTCTTTTTATGTGCCATGTCCTTTCAGGATGTAGGCAATAATGGCTCTCCACCTCCTTCTAGCCCTTGCAGCTCTCAACAAGTTCCTTCCCTCTGCTTCCTCCCACAGACCAAGTTGTTATTTACCTGCTCATGCTCACCAGGTATGTCATGCACTGCTTTCTCTTGTCTCTCTTTCTCTCTATACGACCCGTATCACATTCTCTAGGCCCTCCTTTCTAATTATGTGTCTCAGAAACTTCAACTGCCTCTTTCTGATGTTAAGTATAAGCCTTCTCCTTGTTTGCAACTTCTCTAAGAACTCATCGTTGCTCACACGCTCAGTCTATGATATCTTTAGCATTCTTCTGTAGAACCTCATCTCCCCCACCTCGAGTCTCTTCTTTATCTTTGAGGAAATCATTGCTGCCGTAAAGAACAGATGTCATGTATCTGCTTAGTATTCTTTTCTTTGACTGTGAGACCTCCTGTCATAATGGCTACTACATCATAAGCAAAATAGAGGGGCAGATACCATGTAAAATGTGTAAGCTTATAGATACATACTTGGGGCTGTAACACAATTCTATGCCTGATGATAGGTAATTTTTTTTACATCATACTTATTATAAAACCCAGGTTGTGTGTGTGTGTGTGTTTCGTTTATATATTGGATCGGATTTCCTACATTTTTCAACCGATTTCAACAAAACTTCACAGGACTATGTAAAATTACCTTGCAGTGGTTTTGACAGCGCCAAAAATTGGAAAAACACAATTGTTTTTGCGCGAAATCAATTTGAAAACACAATTAAGAGTCATCACTGTTGAGAATGAAAGGGAGACAACTCATATCGAGTTATACTTATTATAAAACCCAGGTTGTTTGTAAGTGTGTGTCTGTATTCGTTTATATATGGGATCAGATTTCCTACATTTTTCAACCGATTTCAACAAAACTTCACTTTTTTTTGGCAGGTAGTGTTTCTTATTGTCTTGCACGCTTTTTTCTTTATTTTTACATTCAGAATGCTTTAAAAATTCCATTTACAAGACAATTGTTCATAATAAAATTCTATTCAATCGGTAGACTCATAACGATTGGAAACAATGTTTTTGTTTGAGTTTGGTTTTAACCAATTTGTAAAAAAAAAAGGAAAAAAACAAACAAACAAAAAACAAAAAAAAAAACTAATTTAGACATGCATGTCCGTCAACCTTAAACAATAATCTTTGTCAATTTTATTTTTCAGTCTTTATGATAGTCGATACTTGATCTATCTCTTACTGTTATATCCCCGGGCAATGCTGGACTCTACTGCTAGTCACTAATAAATAGAATTTACTTTTATTAAGAGAAATTTGGCAAACATGCCTGCAATAAGACAGAATGTCAAAAGGATGGTTTTTCCCCATGACAGCATTTTTAAGTACTGGCAATATTATAAGATTACCATGTTTCCTGTAATTCTTACTTTTATATCTCTCTCTTACCAGAGGATTACTATGTTTGATGTAATTCTTACTATTGTGTTTCTACCTCTTTCAGGTTTTGCTCATTGTCAGTAGACAATAAACGTTAACAGAACAAATAGATTCCATTCTTATTCAAATATTTATTGCTTTAAAAAATAATGATTAGTATTAAATTAAAACCTAAATATATGAAAGTGAATTTATACACTTTCTTTTTTCCTGGGAATTAACAACAAAAATAATAAACTCTATTAGATTGTTTATTTACACTATTTATTATTTTATTGGAATGGTTGGCAAAACATCAACTAATTTTCAATTGATTCAAACTTTCAAGTTGGCTCACATATTTTAATAATTTAGTGTTTATAAATCTATGAATAAAAAATTGTTTTCACATTTATTTTTTTATAAGTTGGTAAATGATAAATATTGCATTGCATTAGTTCTAATTGTATTGGTTTTTAGAATATTGTAAATATAAAATTATTCTTGTAAATAAACAAGCTGATAAATAACTAGTGTTTAAAATTTTTGTCGTAAATTCTGAAGAACAAAAGATGTATAAATTCACTTTCATCATTTGTTTAGGTTTTATTCTAAATCATCACTTTTTAAAACAATAAACTTTGCTGAAGAGTGCAGATAGTTAAAAAAAAAAAGCAATGTTATGGAAAGAAATACTTTTTGACTTATTTCAGGCACATCTTTTATAAGAAAATTCCAAGTTGAAAATATATGAGGTGTGTCAGAATAGAAACAGGACTGAATCACAAAAAAAATTGCCATATCCAAACTACAAATTTTACTCTTCAAAATTATCCCCTGACGTCTAACACTCTTTCCTATCCTTCTCCACCACACCCCCATGAAATTCTGAAAAGATTCTTCATAGTTCTATCATCACAGCCTTCTTGACCACTTCCATATCTGGAAAACAGGTTCCCTTGATGACCCCCTTGAGCTTGGGGAAAAAGAAAATATCTCACAGAGCCAGGTCAAATAAGTAGGTGGGGTTGCTTCATCAAGGGGGCTCGTTTTCCAGACATGGGAACCATCAAGTAGGCTGTGATGATGGAGCTGTGGAGAATCGTGCCAATAATGTGTGGAGGCATGGCAAAGAAGGATGGGAAAGTGTTAGACTTGAGTGGGACAATTTCGACAAGGAAAACTTATAGTCTGTAGTTCAGATTTCACATAAATCTTCTGTGAATTCAGTCCTGTTTCTTTTCTAACACACCTCATAGATAATATATATATATGAATATATGGATAATTTTAAATAGTCAAATAATTTCTAATGAGTTTTTAAGTTAATTGACAAAGTCGGACAGAAATTTTGTTAGATATAAATTATTCATTTTTCCAATGTAATTGTTGAATTAAATTAAAACAGTGACAAAAGAATGAAATTGGTGCTTGTCTGGTGTCTGAGATAGTTGTACATTTCTCACTGGTGCCATTTGTGGCAGTTGAATCCAGGATTTTGAAGGCTCTTTTTCAAGATACTTGGATGAAATTAATCTGAGAAATAACAAGACCAAGGTAAATTATGTAAAAAAAAACAGGATAGAATAACTGTTTTCATGATTTTATATGCAGAAAATAAATACGAAAAATAGTTAAATATCACATTTCAAAAAGGTTAACAATGGTGTTCACATATCTGCATTCAGATGTGAATCTTGATCTATACATCACAAGTATAAGTTTTCAAACATGTTCACATGCATTTCACATTTGATCATTGCATTTTGGTAGATTACAGTTTCTCTCCAGCATGTGTGCTTTTAGAGCTGAACTTACTGAAAATGCTGTTTCACACACTTCACAACTATAGAGCTTCCCTCCAGTGTGTATTAGCATGTGTCGTTTTAAAGAAAATTTTCTAGAAAATGCTGATCCACATACCTCACAAGAGTAAGGTTTCTCACCTGTGTGTGTTCGAATATGTATTTTTAAAGCAAATCTCCCTGGAAATCCTGATCCACACACTTCACAAGAGTGGGGTTTCTCTCCAGTGTGTGTCAGTATGTGCATTTTTAAATAGGAGCTCTCTGAAAATGCTGATCCACACACTTCACATGTATAGGGTCTCTCCCTAGTGTGTGTTTGCATGTGTCTTTTCAGAATTACACTATGTGAAAATGTTGAGCCACACACTTCACATGTGTAGGATTTTTCTCCAGTATGTGTTAGCCTGTGCCTTTTCAAGATCGAATTCTGTGAAAATGCTGATCCACACACTTCACATGTAAAGGGTTTTTCTCCAGTGTGTTTAAGCATGTGTCTTTTCAAATCTGAATTCCATGAAAATTTTGATCCACACACTTCACAAGTGTATGGCTTCTCTTTTGTGTGTGTTCGCATGTGTATTTTTAAAGAGGAACTCTGTAGAAATGCTGATCCACACACTTCACAAGCGTAGGGTTTCTCTCCAGTGTGTGTTCGTATGTGTCTTTTCAAATGTGCATTCCGTGAAAATGTAGATCCACACACTTCACACTTGTAGGGCTTTTCTCCAGTGTGTGTTAACATGTGTCTTTTCAAATTTGAATTCCATGAAAATGTTGATCCACACATTTCACATGTGTAGGTTTTTTTTCCAGTGTGTGTTTGCATGTGTATTTTTTTTTTTAATGATAACTGTGAAAATTCTGCTATATACACATATGATGACATTGGTTTTCCAACAGTAAGTGTTCCAGTGTGTATTTTCAAATTGGTCTTGAAAATGTTGACACATGCACACCACGAGTGTAGGGTTTCTCTCCTTTATGTATTTCCAAATCTTGTTTCAAAATTGAACCAATATCATACCTATGTGTGTTCACATATTTTTAAGTTAAATGTCATCACAAAACCTCATTAATACATCTCACTAAAATAGGCTTTGTTTATGGATAATTCCACACCCTTACAAGTGTTGCATTTTTGTCTACAGAGTGTGTATGGATTAGAGTTCCTCCTTGGAAATGCATATTCACACACTTTAGTAGCAAATAGTTTCTTGCCAGTGTCTAATTACATGTATTTTTGAATTAGAAGTTATTGAAAATCTGGATCTACACCATGTAAGTATTCTCAACTGTGTGTTTTCACATGCGTAATTTCAATTTCGAAGTCACTGAAGATGATTATATATATATTTCATACAAATACCTAGGATCTGTCTCTAGTCTATGTCTCCAGGTTTGCTTCTGTTGTAGCATACCTATGGACGATAATGGGTATGTCCCCATTCACATAAATACAGTAGTAAATACTATATGTTGGTCTGCAGTTGGAGATTCATTGTGGAATTCACCTGACTCACTTCTAGCAGTTGACTTCTTCCACGTACCACTAGCAAATCTTATATGTGTTCTTGTTCTAAGTATTATTGTTCATTACCAACCATCATGTGATTATTCTATTCAGTAACCTTCCCTAGGTTACAACAGCTTCCAAATTTGGATTTCTTGAAAATACTGATTACCAAATTTTAGAAACAAATATTTTGTCTAATGTATTTCCCTATTTTTGAAATTCACTGAAATGATCCATCCAACGATCCAGGATAGTATTTGCCTTCAATGTGTATATATATATATTTTTTTAATATTAGCTCCAGAAAATTATATTTTTGAACACTATACCTCCATTTTAAAACTGCTTTTTATGTATGTACATCCAATGAGTCAATTTCTTCTCCAACTCAACTGACATCTGTGAATGAAAAAAGAAAATTATTAAAGAAAACAGTATCCTTATGCATTATTTTCAGCTGTAATATTTTCTGGTGTTCTTCAGATTCTTCTTGTATTCAGTAATAATTTGGGAGAATTGATCAAGAAAGTTCCGAAATTCAATGACACAACTAATAGATATGGATATTAGCTTAATGTAGGTAGTTAACCAGTTGGCTATGATTTCACTCGCTGGGTCATTGCCTTAACGGGTGACATGAGAAGAATCTACCCTACAAAATTCAATAAAGATTTGGGTTGAAATTCCAAGTAACTGAAGAAGAGCTGAGAGGACAATGGCTGAAACATTATGACAATAACAACATCAGTTAGAATAAGTCAATGTCATAATCAGGATTACAAGGCCCGAATGAAAAAAGAATGCTAACAACAAATACTTTTTCACACCCAACCCAGTTCTGCGGAATCAGAATAAACGTTGTGTTTAAGCAAGCGAATGAGCCAATTGGAGTAAAGTGGCATGTAGATCTAAGTTTTTCCCACTTGTGACGAATGCAGGTTTCGATTTTTTTTGCATGCTAGCATGCTAGTTAACATTCGTGTCAGTCAGCTGTTGGCTCTCATGCTGGCCAATAGAATCTTCCTGCCTATTCGTGGCAGCCATCTATAGGCTCTCACTCTGGCCAGTACAAAATGGCCGCAAACTACATGAAAACTGCCATAGAAGCATGAAAAAATTGATTATTTCCACTATCGATGGAAGTTGGGAAATGCAAAGTCAGTCTTGGCCTTCCCACTAACTTGGAGCATGTGCATGTAAATTTCGGTGCAAATCCGTTGAAAGTTGCGGCCGTGCATTCGTTACACACACACACACATCCTGCCTTTTATAGATAGAGATTAAACAACTGTATACCTACTTTTGGCCTACTTTGTATATCAGGTAAAGAAGTGAGCATTTTTCTGTTTTTTGCCTTTTTTTTGTGTCAACAACTCAACAATGTAGAAAAAAAAAGTTGAGGTACATATGTAAAAGACAAATATTTGTACAGATGAGAAAGTATAATATAGAAATAGAATTTACTAAAGGCAATGACCGAAACCTGACAATAAATCAGTTTGAATAAATCAGTGTATAAAATTAATAAGTTATCACTTCAGGCATTATGAGAAAATTTCCTTATTCTCCGACATTTGTGAAATCTGTTAAGATATAACAAGTGAATGAATCATGGAAAAAGTTATCTTTTCATCTAATTCAACAAAAATCTGTCATATTCCTTAAAAAGTTCATTTCTTTTTCTGTACATAAAATGCTGACTTTTTCAATGTATTTATGTGTACATGAGCAATGGGAAAGTTTGAAAATTATTCCTTTTTTTAATGTGAGTGAGTACAATTGAAAATATAGAAACATTAATATGTGTGAAATGGACACCTAAAAATAACAATATGGTCTGTTATCTTTTTTTTTTTTTTTTTTTTTTTGGTTTTTCACTTTATAACAATGCAGAAAATATTCATGAGAAAAAAACTTAAAGATGAGTACAAAAAAGTGCTTGGTACTCACTTAAAATACTTTGTACATATTTTGTGAATTTCTTTCTATCAGAAGGTGAATGAATCGTTGAAAATTTGAATACCAACACTTTACAAAATATCTTTTCTGCATTTGCCTATATATTTTTTAAATTCACTGGAATGATCCAGACACATCATTAGAATAGCATTTATCTTCAGTACATACAATTTTTACTTTAAACCCATAATTCCCTAACAGTGTGACACAAGAAGATAGCAGGTGAAGCAGAATGACTGAAAAACAATCAAAGATTTAGAATCAGTTTCAAAAAAGTTCATATGCCAAAAATAAATATGATTTCAAAATTTAAAATATTATTACGGATTAGTTGTAATTGCATGCATGAGTCCTTGTATAAATAGTCATAAGTAATTATTGACCAATTTTATTATAGTGATATTTCTAAATTATATCAAGTATTAAGAATATAGCAACTAGGGTCATCAAATTAAAGAAGAGGCTTATAAATGATCAAATTCTGGCTACGAATCTGCGGTTATCTACTTTTAACTCTCTGCTTTTTTTTATTATTTTTAAATGTACTTTTTATTCCATAAAATTTAGTGAGGCATGAGCAAATTTAAATTCCAAAAATGGGTCCCAGAAAAAAAGTTTGAGAACCACTGCTTTAAATGTTATTTTTAGTGGATATTTAAGTAGATGCTCCATTTATTAATTAAAATACTAAAAATAACGTTTAAAGTAATAAAAATATGTCAGATTAATAAATAAAATTATTTACAGTATAATATATGCAAGTACAAGTACACACTGCCAGACCCAGGGATTGAACACATAATTACTATGTCACCAAATTCACAAACCAATGCTTTAATCTGTAGGGCAATTTACTGTAGTGAACTTGGAGCTTTAAAGATAACTTATCTGCTGATTAGAGTTGCAGCTTGCTGCTGTGTATCATGTCTTGACTGCTGTTGCAGCAATCAAAACATAGGCATTTCATACTGTTTCATTTATTTCTCAAGAGTGATCAAGGACTGCAAAAGCTTTCTGATGTATATATTTTAACAATAAATTATCTGTGGGAATTACAAGTTTTTATTCTTTTTAAAACATTATTTTCTTTCAGATTTGACAGGGAAAAATATTTACAATGAATATATATTTTTGAAAGATTTACTTGTAATTTTTCAGTGCAGTTATGAAAATTTTCCAGTTGCTGACAAAAGAGAATCATTTTTTATTAAACAAAAATATGTTTGAAGAATCAAAAAAATGTCAAGTTTAATAATGTCATTTTGACATCAGAAATGTTTTTAAAAGAATTTTATTTTATTATTTTCACAACAGTTAGTTTGTTTTTATTTTTTTTATTTATTTTTTTTTTGGGGGGGGGACAGAAGATCAAATGAGTAAAAGTTCTAAATCACCTCCTTCTCAGGAAATGAATATCTTATTATAGAGTTTTCAGTTTTCCCCACTTTTTAAGAACCTCATTTTAGTTTAATAAACTTTAAAAACAGAACAATTATTAAAAAAAAAAAAAAAAAATCTCATTGGGTGAAATTAAATATTTTAACATCAAACAGGTCAGAGAATAATAAAAATATTAAAAGCAATGAATTAAACTCAAAAGTATTAGGTTGGTGCAAAAACAACGTCGGTTTTTGACGTATTTTTTAACGTCAAAAACCGACATTATTTTTGCACCAACCTAATATCATTTGACTAGTTTTTAATTCGCTTTTTTATACTTCTTATAAGTTATAATCATAAAAAATAAAGTTCATTCTATTAAATTTAAATAAAAATAGAATAAAAAATTATATTCTTAAAATTAAAAACTATTGGTCATGTATGTAAAATAATTAAAGATAATTTATTTTCAAACATAAACAAAACCAATTTCTTTATTATTGCAATGCTGATGTTCGGTAATTTATTGAATTTAAAAAAAAAAAAAAATTCTGCACGCTTTTTAAGAGTGAAAGATAGCAATAAAAAAAAGTGAGGTAAATTTTCATTTTAACACCCAAGCGCTATTATTATCCCTTCAAATTTTTCCCATATAGTCTTATTTCCGTGCAAATGCATACGCTGAACTCAAATCAACAATTAGATATTAAAGAAACCTATCTTTTTTGATGTTAACGACCCCCCAAAAATCGGACTTTTTCCTGGTCTTTCGTCAGCCATTACCGGCTTATTGATAAGTAATTAAGTGCTGAATTCTGTAGGTGGACGTATACAATTTGGGCCTATTTACTCCCTTCACAGTAATTCCTTGTAGTTAACTTTCAAATTAGGGTTAGGTGTTTGTTTTTTTTTTTTGGTTATTCTTTTTTTTTTTTTTAAAGACGAAAGTTAACTTTCAAATTAGGGTTAGGTGTTTTTTTTTGGTTTTTTTTTGGTTCTTCTTTTTTTTTTTTTTAAAGAAGAAAGCTAACTTTCAAATTAGGGTTAGGTGTGTTTTTTATTTTTTTTTGGTTCTTCTTTTTTTTTTTAAAGAAAAAGTTAATTTTCAAATTAGGGTTAGGTGTTTTTTTTTTTTTGGTTATTCTTTTTTTTTTAAAGAATAAAGTTAACTTTCAAATTAGGGTTAGGTGTTGTTTTTTTTTTCTTTTGTTATTCTTTTATTTGTCGATGTTTACATATATTTGAAAGTTAACTTTATTCTTAAATTAAGTACCAAAAAAAAAATCGCTTTACGGAAACGCGTACTAATTTCTGAAAGAAAATAGTTCAGCAGTAAATGACGCTCGGGTGTTAAAATGAAAATTTACCAAAAGTGATAGATAGCAATAAAAAAAAAACTACTTTGTTGTTGATTTATGGCAGCTCAGAGGCTGCCGTGCATAATAAATGTTATTTTTCTGGTGTTTTAAGCAAAAAAGTAAACATTACTTTTTTTTTTTTTTTTTTTTTTTTTTTACAAAATATTTGATTTTAAACTAAAGAGATTTTTTTTCATCTGTTGCTTATATTTTTTGTCTATAATAATAAAAATGTCCAATGAGTGAGAAAGTGAACATGTCAATTGTCAATGTTTTCAAATAAAAATGTCTAAAAACTTTATTTGCATACGGATTTCTTTTCATTATTAACTAACTTTATTAAAAAAACAACATTTTGCTAAAAATAAGAAATTTAAAATAAATCATTACTAGGAAACATAAGTTTCGACAATAATTTAAAGAAATAAAGGAGGCTACTTTTTATTTTATAACTTAATTTTGTCAATGTGATACTCATCGTCTGTAACAATGATGTTTTAAAATAGTGGATCAATTGTCTTTAAGTCTTTTACTTGCTTCAGCTTATTCTTTCCATTTCATGTCGGCTTTAGTTTCCATTCGCCTGTTCTTCAGCGACAGTTTCTCAAAGTCAAAAAAGTGTGTAACTTCCAGTAAACGAAAGATTCACAATAAAAAAATAAAAAACTATATATTTTTTTTAAAATTACAAGTGGATTACTTACTTTTTTACTAAGTGATCCATTTTTAATTTTAGAAATTAATCATTACTTCACTTAATTATTAAAATTAAATCGTTACTTCACGTATTTAAATAAAAATCGAAATGCGGTTGTGTACAGTATTCAATATCCAAACTTTTCGTGTTGTTTTTTTTTTGTTCATTTGTTTTTATATTTGCACACCAGAATGTTTATTCAATATTGTTTACCCAGTGGTGAGTGGTGTCTATTCTGGGAGTCATACAAACTTTCAGGTCTCTATGAAATCAGATTTTCTCTCACAGGGGACCAGCCTAGGCCCTAGAGCGATCATTAATTTTCGACTAGCATTTTTTTGGCATAGCTTTTTTTAGTTTTTTATATGATTGCCTGAATTAATTAATCATCATTATAATCATCTACTCAACTCAAATGATATACTTTTTTTATTATTCAATTCTCTATGTAGCAATTCTGACCAGTCTGATTTTTTTTTTAACTATTGGTGGTGATACTACACTACAACCAGATTTTCCATTCTTCTTGGCAGTAACTAACATAAATGCTTATGATGGCCAGGACACCCCATAAACCCGACTATGGTTGCGAAGGCTATATTAAAAAAAAAAAAAGAAAGAAAAAAGGAGCGATTCCCACGCACGCGTACATGAGACTAGAGAGGCTCAAAAATAAATCTTTTCGGTTCATCTTTTTGGGGGAAGCTGCAGTCGATAGGGATGAATTTATTAACCTACTTCCTGACGCGATTTTAATAGATTTTTTATTCGATAAATTTCCGCGAAACCGCTTTAATAACAAATTTGGAGAAACTGAGTAAAAGTTTTACTTACATCTTTTTGAAGGTCAATTCAATATTTAGAATGAAGAAAGAAGAAACAATTAGTTTACTTAAGTTTTTACTTTAAACTAATCTTTTCTCCGTTAAATTTTCCCACAGGTGTTGACTGACATTATGTCCCCGACTAAGTGAGCACCACGCGAGATGATAGAATGAATGAATGAATGGAAATTTCAAATTCTAACTTTTATTTTTTAATCATTAAAATTCAAATTGCTTAACTAGAATCTTTAAATGTCATGCAATGACAAGAACACAACAACCAGTTTTTTCTTTTGGATAATTAACAATTTCTAAAAACGCAACAATACACAAGTACAGAATTGATACATACACTGTACTCTACTCAATCTTTTTCATTTTAAAAAGTATGAACCAGATTTGTGTGTAAGCCTTTTTCAGTTAAGAAGTAGCATGTTTATTTGTAGTTGCTTTACAGAGTTAGTGCCTTGTTTTGATGGCTATCGACTAGTGACCGATATTGTCGATAGACAATTTAAAAGAAAACAAATTAAAAAAAAAAAAAAACGATTTAAATGGGACTAAAAGAATTTTTTATTCATATTGCGCATGTCCGTTTTGAACTATAAGCAAGAGTTTTGCCCCTTGCATGAAACACCGTTACATTGTATTTTTGTGTTATTGTAAGGATTTCTCGGATTTTTCGTTTTGTAAGTTTTCGGAAGAAATTTTCTGATTTGGAATACACAATTTTCTTATAGAAATATCTTCAGAGATTTTTCTTTAGAAAATTATTAAAAAAATATTCAATATCACCAATAGGTGATAGTGATCTAAGCAAATATGCTAACAAAGTGTGGGAATGTGTTATGTGCCTTCTCTCTGATCCTGAAAAAGAAAGCTAACAAATATTACAAAAGTCTGTCTTTACTCACAGATCTAGTATGTTATGTTGCATGCGTTCAAGCCTTACCGTATTTCATACATCTCTGTTTGTATCTATCTATGTATCTAATTCTATCTCTAACAGAATCTCAAAATAGGTTAAGTGCCCCCTATTTTTTTTTATTTACCCTCAGTTAAGATGATAGATTTAACAATCTCACATCGCAGTTAATTCTGAATGTCGTAATCTTTTCCAAGGTTGCACTGTATATGCTAGTCCTGGGTAAGATGGTAAACTACATCTGGCAACTCTGATCAGGAGACTGGCAGTTTTGAGGAGCGTGGGACCATTTCTTAATTGCTGTTGTTCCCAGATCCACCCTGACCCAGGGTGTACCTGTTAGGGTCACAGCTATGGGCAAATAAGGAACCCCCAAATGAAAACAAAAAACTATGAAAGTATAAAAATACATTTCTATAGTAAAAATACCAGCAATACATTTTTATATAAAAACATTATCAACAATACATATTTATAATGAAATTACCAACAATACATTTTTATAGAAAAATGACCAACAATACATTTTCTGTAGTTGAAGGCTTACAATTACATTTAAAATATATTTAATTTACTGAAGCCATAAAATTGTGTTCAAAATATTTAGATTTGGGGATTAAATAAAACCAAAAATAAAACTAACCAACCAACAAAGTATATACTTCATTAGGGTTGTTATATTATCTGTATTACGGATTATGATGGATTAAAGACAAGACAGTTGAATGATTAAAACGAATCCTTTATTTATCTCCAGTCGCCATTACAGGAAGTGAGTGGGGAGCAATTAGTAAAAGTTAAGGGAAGTGGAAGGGGTTAGTAGGAAGCAAGGGAACATTCACAAGTGATATTAGAGCAGGGGTGGAGGAGTTACTAAGCTATAACAAGTGTTACTGCTATATCCCGTGCTAACAGGAAAATATACTTGAAAAACATGGTGGATAAAATAAGTAAAGGTTTGTTGCGGATGTGTGATGTGTGTTGGAGAGGAACAGAAGGTTTGAATTATCAGAAGGCTTAAAATTGTGTATGTCCAATAATCTTCCATCCACAACAATTAATACAACATAGAGAAATAAAGATTCATAAACATTATTCTTTCAAAATGTAACAATTGAATTTATTAGTGTTTGATATACATGCATGAATACTGAGTGAAAAGGTTAGACAAAGTTGTGTCTCCCAAGGGTATTAGCATGTAAGTGAATGTAATGGATTCGACAGAAATTCGATCTTGGCTCTCCAATTCTTCAATCCAAGCCACTATCTATTACTCCCCCAATCTAGTTTTTTGCTAAATCTGAATGAATTCTATTTTATGGATTCTAATTACTATTTTTTATTCGTGCTTTATTTGTCTGTAATCGCTGCAATTTGTGTATTGGCTGCTTTCAGAGTAAGGAGTAAAGAACTGAATCTTTCTATTGATCCCTTAAATTAATATGTTAATATCTACGACCATTTTTAGATGTCTGTTTGACCACACGATTTATATTTAACGCAAAATACCACAAAATATGAAACACAAGAAGGAACAAGAATGGTTTTATAACAATAAGATTTATATTTATACATTATTCGGACTATTGTCCTCATCTTTTTCGCCATATCTATCCGGCCTTCTTCAGGTGGTTGGAATGTCGAACCGAACCCTTTATTTCGCTCACTGGGGTAAACTGTTAGCGTGCCATGTTTGATGCCATTATCTCCTGTTAATTTCCCTCTGAAAGTTCTCCACTATCCGGGTATTGAACTCACACTCTTTGGGTTCTGTCACTGGATCTAACCAACGCCTTTATCCACTGTGCCATGTGTCCTTGAGGACATCTGGGTATGAATTTCTAGGTATTATAAACCTAATGTCTTCAGCAACCATTTTTACTAGTGCTCATATTGCAATTTTTGCTGTTATCATTGCATGTTTTTTTACCAGGATCTGCGGTCCGTATAACATCAGGACAACCTTCAAAATCGGGACAACACTTCGCAGATATCTCTCCTGAGTAAGACCCCCCCCCCCTAGAGGAGAACATGACTAAAGACTGTGTGTATGTTATCCTGTGCAGCTGCGGAAAGAAATATAAAGGGGAGACAGAAAGAACACCAGAAAGCTGTAATACAAGGGGAAGTTGAAAAATCAGGTATGGCTGACCACATATGGAGTTTTTACCAGAGTTCATATTGCAACTGAAGAAGGCCGGAGCGTACAACGGCCGAAATGTTGTGATAGATATGGCTAAAAAGATGAGGACAATAGTCCGAATAATGTAAATAATGTACATAATACCTCATCTCAGAAATATAGACAGATTTATTTTTGTGTAATGATGTACATGTATAGAGGTTATTATTTTTTTGGTGTTATGTCCCTTTGGCTGAATTAAACTTTTACTGATGAAATTGAAATATTTTTTTTTTATCTGAGCTCACAAAGGTTGAATGAATCATAAAGCTGAGAAATGCCGAAGAAACTTTTAAGTTTAAAAGAGTATTTCAAAGAGAAAAGTTCTTGTTGCTTGTTTGGAAATATTTTGTATGTTTGTTGTTGTAGAGTAAATGTTGTAGAGTAGTTTTTCACAGTGGAGGCTTGTATTTTAATAAGTCGTCCTAAATTAGGTTCGACGCACAAAACGTTAGGAACTTGGAAATAAGAGTTAATGACGCAGCAATCTAGTTGTGATGGTTGGTACTTCAGTGTCCGATATCGACTGACTCGCTCAACACCACTGCCCTCCACTCGCCACTGCTACTACTACTTATTATCTGTGGGAGAGTCTATTACAATAGAATAGGTACTATAGTATAATATTTGTAATGTAGTTTGGAAAATTTCGTACGTACGTGCATGCATGAATATATTTTTAACGCCTGAGCACATGGTCGAGACAGGATCCTTTATGGTTATGTTATAGACAAGCGCATGGTTGCAAGAAAGAAATACGATAACAGCAGAAATAGATTTACGTGATTTATTTCAATAGGAACGTGTGGTTTTGGGACAGCTACCTTGTGGTATAGTTCATAAGCCGGCTGCCGACCTGGGTTGATCTCTCATAGTAGTTCTCGCTGGTTGGCGTGGCGCTACTGCTGCTGACTGCTCAGACCGACCGTGACCGATCTCTTCCCTGGCCTCCTGTTGACTGCTGTTGTATCTTCCCCGTGTGACCCCTTTTATGGCGTTTTTATGGCTTATTAGGCTCGTAAAACGACGCGAGTATAATTAAGAGGGAAGCATTTTTATTGGTCGAAAAATAGAAACACTTTAAAATATTATTTTATTTTTCAACTGGAACTCATGCGTCGGGCTTATGCGTAAACGACGATAATGGTCATTTTGTGACGGGGCCTTGTCCCGTCCAAACCCGGCTCTCGCTCTTGAGTATGTTAGTTTAGTTGCCTGCAAATCAGCCGAGATATGTCTTATTTTACTTTATAACAGTTACATTTTCGTAGGTGAATGAAGGAAGAAGAGGAGAGAAGAGAAAGTGAGCAAGCTTGTGTCTGCTGTTTATAATTAATGCCTTCAAGTGAAAGGCTCCCACGAAAATGGTGAGAAAACTTGACTTGGTCACGCACTGGAAAAATATTTGTAGATGGGCAAATTGCAACCGCCAGCTTGTGTGTTTATTGACCAATTAGAAGCTGATATTTCCTGAAGCTGGGTAAGCTTTTAATCCTCTTTTTGCACAGTATTGTACAAAATTCAACATTGATAAGAAAGTGATAGCAGAGTGCTAAAATGATCTACAAAAACATTAATTGAACAAGAAAACTAAAGCAAGGACGTCAAATGAGCTGGGGGAGTGGCAGATGTTTAAAAAATATTTTTTTTAATATATTTCAATAGTTTTATCTTTAGTAGTTTGAAAATATATAAAACGTTAAGTGTTCACTCTTTCTATATTGCCTGGTTGAAGTTCTTTTAGCAGGAAAATAAATTCTAGCAACAATTTGTAATAAGACATCAGTGCAGCAATGGAAGGAGGAGAAAGATTAAAACCAGACAACCTTTCTTGTCACCTGGTATCTATCTATCTATCTATCTATCGGCTGGTTTATATAAGAATTTTAAAAACCATCTGCTTTAATTTATTGCCTGTTTTTCAATATCACAACTTTTCATTCCAAAATGCCCCTACATTGGACCTGGTAAGGTATAATATATTTGATAGTATTGGAAATAGACTCTTTCTATGTCAGCTGGTTGATGGCCTTTCAGCAGGAAAATAAATTCTAGCAACAATTCATAATAAATGAAGAGACATTAGAGCAGCAATGGAAGGAGGAGGAAGATTAAAACCAGACAGCCTTTCTTGTCACTTGGTATCTTATCTATCTATCTATCTATCTATCTATTGGCTGGTTATATAAGAATTTTACAAACAACTGGATTTGATTTATTGCATGTTTTTCAATAAGATATCACAAGGTTTTGTTGTTTGAACACCAGATGCCCCTTGTGGAATGCTTCATTCCAAAATGCCCCTACATTGGATGTGGTAAGGTATAACATATTTGATAGTATTGGAAATGGACACCGTGCTAATTCTGCCCTGTCATACTGCCCCAGAGACAATTAGGTAGGTTGAGGAAGATCTAGTCTTAGTAAATCTTAATGAATTCAACTTGGTTTATTTCAGGTCTAAATGACCCCAGAGCATTTTCCAAACTTATTTTATGGCTTCTAATTATTATTTTTAATTTGTTCTTTCTTTGATTTTTCTCCATGATGTCTAATTAGGGTCTCTGAATTTTCTCACAGTTTAATCTTCATTATTTCTGACTTCAAATTGTTATTAGGCATTCTCATGCAGCAAAATGCTGAACCAGTATTAACACCCTGCTGCACCACAATTTGTCCATTTCAAGCATTTTTATGGGTGTGTCTAATGCATGATAAACCTCCCACCCTCTGTCATGCTGGTTTTGACCTTTTAGACTAGGTGACACACCAAAGCTAAAGAACCCATTCTACTCCATTATTTAAAGGGGTTTGAATTTACACTTTTCCTTCTCTTAGAATGGCTGCCAACCAAGTCTAGGAATTCTTCTTGGCTATTTAACTAATTTTGTTATCTGGTCTCTTTTTGTATATCCCTCTTGTTTGTATATTGGCTGGTTTATATAAGAACTAGCAGCATGGCCCAGCGTTGCCCGTGCTTGATTCAAAAATCGTACAACACATACAGCAATCGCTATCACTTGACTTAAAATATTGTTGCCTTTCCTTGCCTTTAAAGGAGTGCCCTTTGCCATGCTGATGTTGCTACATGCCTTACTTCTTGCCTAACTCACACTTCAAATTTTTTCTAAGCTCTATACTAAACATCAAATCTGTTACGAAAAAAGAACCAAACAAAATGAACACAAAACGATCGGCTTTAAAAAAAGGACTCGTAACTGGAAAAACCGAATGAAAAAAGAATGTTAACAACAAATACTTTTTGACACCCAATCCAGTTCTGTGGAATCAGAATCAACGTTGAGTTTAAGCAAGCGAATGAGCCAATTGGAGTAAAGTGATATGCAGATTTAAATTTTTTCCACTTGTGACGAATGCAGCTTTCGATGCTAGTTAACATTTGTGTCAGTCAGCTGTTGGCTCTCATGCTCACCAATAGAATCTTCTTGCCTCTTCGTGGCAGCCAGTAAAAAATGACCAAAAACTACATGAAAAGTGCCGTAGAAGCATGAAAAAATCGATTATTTCCACTATCTATGGGAGTTGGGGAATGCAATGTCAGTGTTGGCCTTCCTGCTAACTTGGAGCATGTGCATGTAAATTTTGGTGCAAATCCCGTCGAAAATTGCGGCCGTGCATTCGTTACACACACACACACACACACACACACACACACACACACATCCTGCCTTTTATAGATAAAGATTTAACAAACCTCTATCATTGATTTATTGCCTGTGTTTTGATAAGATAACATCACCATTTTTTGTTTGATGCCACTTGTAGAAAGCTTCATTCCAAAAAGCACCTACTTTGGACTTGCTATAATATGTTTAGGACTTGATAGTATTTTAAATAAACACAAGAATTCTGTTTTGGAATTTGTGAAATTCCAAAAAACCATAAATTTTGTCATACTGCCCTGAAAACATCTGAGTAGGTTGGGGAAGATTTGTAGCGAGTGCAAAATAATGATGACTCCCTTCATCCACTCCCTTCAAATTCAGAGGAAAGAAATTTGCGAGCCTATACGAGATTTTTGCCTTTCACAAAAGTTAGCTGGTGAGCCGAGAAGAAGGAAATAAATTTGAGAGCCTATGTGTAAAGATTTTTGGACCAAGGAAAACCTTGCCTTCACAGAAATTAGCCAGTGAGCCAAGAAGAAGGAAAAAAATCAGTGAGCCTACAAGAAATTATTTTTAGTATAAAATGAGGAAAGACTATATTAATCAGAAGAGTGTCTGAAGTCATATGAAAGGTGTCATTTCAGTTTCTTGTGACTAGGGTTGAAGTACTCACCAATGTAGAATTACTTTCTGATTATATTATTGGCCTCTAACTAACACGTGGCACTTCAAAAAACTTTTTTCACTACTCCAAGAAAGCTAATTATTTCAAACTATCTCTTTTCATCTACTTTTGAACGTACGTACCCATTTGGTGAGCAACAAATTTACCTTTGTCTTAAAAACATTTTTTTTAATATTATTTTGTGTTAGATCATTTAATCTGTTGTATGAACATTTCCTCTTCAAGACAGCATGTTAGAATTATGGACTTTAAGAATGTTGATTTATTAGGTTGGTGCAAAAATAATGTCGTTTTCTCACATAGTAACATATGTGAGAAAACGACATTATTTTTGCACCAACCTAATACTTTCCTGAAATGAGCTACTGACACTACTTCAAGCATGTAAATTCGTGAATAAATTCTTATGTTTTTCTCCTTAAAATTACGCATGTTTCCTTGTCATTATAATCCTTCTTTAATTTTCTTGGCATGGGTAAATCAACTGTTCATTTTAAATCCTACGTTCCACGCCACTACAGATCTAGTCTTATGAGTCTGAATGAATACTACCAGGTTTCTTTCAGTTTCAAATGATACCAGCGCCTTCTTCAAACTCATTTTATGGCTTCGAATTTAGTATTTTTAATTCATTCTTTCTTTGCTTTTTCTCCTTGATATCTAATTAGGTTCTCTTGAGTTTTCTCACAATTTAATCTTAATTATTTCCTGCTTCAAATTGACATTTGACATCCTCATGTAATAAAACACTTAACCAGGATTACAGGTAGGATTATGCGCACGGTCGTCACAAGTCAGTACAGTTGCGTCCGTGCTGCTATCAGAAGGTCACTAGTTCTTGCAGATCCCAGCTTAGTTCTGCTGTCTGGTAGGATTACAATAATGGCATCCCAGATTCCAAGGAACCAGTTCTATAAAGGAAGGTAATATTTAAGAACCTATTCTGTTTATTTTCTTTTTAGTCTTAGAATGGAAACAAATCACTTTATCATATCAAAAAGAATTAAACCATTTTTATAATTTAAAAGAAAATATCTATTCATGAAGAGATTTCCAAATTGAAATTCTGTTTTCATCATATTTCTGTTCAGAAGTATGATGCTTTTTTATGCTAGTGCCATCAGTTGCATTATGGTTTCCTAGCCACATTTGAATTGAATCACTGCAGTCCCAAAGATCCAATGGTAGACCTATCAAATTTATGACTAGATGATTTGTCCCTTTTTTAACTTTTTGATGAATTCTTTTGTCAGAATAAATTATGTTCATCACAGAAAACCTCTCTTTCAGACTCCATAGAACTTACAGCAATGGTATTAGCTATTTAACTATTATACATTGGCTATTAATATATAAGATTATTTTTGGATAATTCAACAACTGGTTTGCTAAACTTATAATTTTAAGAATGAGTTTGTGTGAACCATTAGGATGCCACTACTGGGTATAATAGTTCTGTTATGCTGCTGCTGCTGTTCAGGCTTTGCTGAAGCTTCTCTTTATTTAATTCTGGGTTGGGAAACACAGTTGCAGGCTCAGTGGAATCAAGACTAGTAACTTAGCAGTATTAAAAAAAAAGCAAGACAAAATATCAAGTGTACAACGGCCAAAATATTACAAACATAACGACCAAATACTAGTTCAAAAAACAAAGCCATCTAATAATGAAACTTCCTTATGTTAAAAATGCTGACCGAAATTTACACAACTTATTTATTGATTACTGTTATATTCCATGCTGATAGGAATATGGAATGGACAAACATGGCGGATAAATAGTAACAGGTTTATTGTAGAAACCAGTACAACAAGCAAAGAAGTAATAGTTATGCGCACGGTCGTCACAAGTCAGTACAGTTACGTGTGTGCTGCTATCAGAAGGTCGCTAGTTCTTGCAGATCCCAGCTTAGTTCTGCTGTCCACTGTCCTAACGAATACTTATAGGTGGTTACCACATATAGTGCTGCCACTCATGGGGGTATCAGGTTATTCCATTACATCAATTACAAAATGCAAATTTCATGGCTACTACATCATGAATAAATCTAGGAGCAGATACCATATGAAATGTGTAAGACATATAAAACTAGAGAGTGCATCCATATATATTGTTTTGCATGTATGACACTATTCTATGTCACCAGAAAAGGCCACTACACTACAAAGCTGAATTGTCCAGTATTAGACTATTCTGATGGTGCTGTGGAAATATAATTTTCTATGATATATGTAAACTAGGCTCTTCATTCATAATGATTGTCAACTCATTTTGAGTATGACCATTGCTGAAAAGTTTCATCAATGTTTTTGGTTCTTGTGAGAACAGCAGAAGCCAGTGACTTGCAATGCTTATTACAAATGTGGCAAACTAAATTGTTTTGTACAAGGCCTGGCCTGTTTTGTAATATCTGCTCAGCTTGCTCATGGGTTTTCATGTGATGGGTGACACCAGAGTGGATTCTGAAAGTTTTCTGAAAACTCCCTACATATTAAGTCATTTCCAGAGTGACACTGAAAATGACTTAACTTCTTTTTTTTTTTTAATATACATTCATGGATACGGGAAATTAGACTTTAGCTATTTTTATTAATAGTTGCTTGCTTATGTTTATAATTTTTTGTTAACTTTTCATGCATCCATGATGTTGACTGATGTGAGTCAAAAACTTGGAAAAAATATGAATTTTAACTATTTTATGCACCAACATGAAACATATTTCCAAAACATAATTTGCATACTAGAAAAATAATCAGTATATTTAATAGACATAAAATTTCTGTTCTTTTAAATAAGCCAGTTTACATGAAAAATTACTCCAAATATATATATATATATATAAATAAAAATAATTAATTTTGGGGATTTAGGTTTATAGCAATGAGTCTAGAAGAATCCTCAACAGAATGCAGAAAGCACTGGATGCCCGTTTCGTCCTATCTGGGACTCATCAGCAGTGCGCATCCACTACCGGGAATCGAACCTGGACCGTTTTGATACAACACAAACATCATACAAACTATATCATGGGACTCGGTGATGAAGAAGACACAAACCAGGCTAAATATTTTGCCACTACTCACTCAGTTCCGCAGTGATACCCATCCAAGTATTCAGATAACCTTGGAACAGTGCCCCAAGAGCCACGACTGCTTTTTTGACACTTAGCCACTCTATCGCAGAGCATAAGCTGGGTCTAGCAAGGTATACATATATATATATATATATATATATATATATATATATATATATATATATATATATATATATATTTTCATACAATTGGAATCCTATTAACACAATATAGAATATTAAATATTAGAACTGACTCCCAAAGAGCGCTCATTGTTTATTTTCATTAAACAGAGTCCAATTGTATGAAATATTTTGTTCTGTTTAATGAAAATAAACATTGGGTGATCTTTGAGAGTCAGTTTTAACATTTATTTCAAATTCTATATTGTGTTAATAGGACTTGCTTGGATTATACCAATGGATTACTACCTGTGTGTGTGTATATAATATATATATATATATATATATATATATATATATATATATATATATACCCAAGTATAGGATTGGTGTATATGGAATAAATTTCAATAACCAAAAAATACTATTCTTAAAAGAGTGGCCATTACAGAATAGAGCAAATATAATTTATTTGAAAATTATAACATAAATATGTTATAAAATCACTACAAAAGTAGCCATTTTGTTTCAACACTTCTGGTGTCTTATCAAGTGACCATTACTATATGTTGATATTATTGAAACATTATATAAATACATACATACAACAATCTATTTCTAGTTAACAGTTAAGATATTTCATCCTTGAAAATGGCTAAATGTATAGCTAAAATCAGTTGGAAAAAAAAAAAAAACATTTGGTCAGTTTTTATATAATTTATCTACTGAAAAGAAAAAAATATAAGATCACATGAAAAATTATTTCAAAAACTTAATCAAAGCGCCTTGTTTGTCATATTTAATGAAACTTGCATGAAGGATTGCTACCTAAATACACAATGTATATATGTATGTGTGTGTGTGGTTAAATAATATGGAGAAGTTTTGTCTATTAATTTTTTATTTAATTTTTCAAATTTCTGAATTAAGTGTTTTGTGTTATTGATAAATTTGCCAAAGTTCATATTTACTGTTATTTATATTATCTTCTTCTCAAGTACTTTCGAATATGTCTACATTTGTTTTCAAGGATTGTCCTGTGTATATTTACACAACTGTCTTTTAGTTTTAATTCTAATTGCATAAATATAATACTCCGCCCATATTAACCCATATGAAGATCCAGTATTGTGTAATTGTTATCAAGGCAAATGTTAAGGGTTTATGGTCATGGGGCAACATTCCAAGATTGTCTTTCTTAGGAAATATCAGTCTTTTTATAGTTAAATCTGTATCATCCTGCCAAACTCTGCTTAACTTTAAAAAAAAAAAGATTATTGAACTGATTGTTTGTATCAATTGTTACTATAGAAAAAAATGACAAATTACTGATTTTTATGAAGGTTGAGGATTCTATTGAGTGGATGTTAATTTTGCTGATTAATGAAATTGTCAAGGCTTTCTAGTATTAGGTTGGTGCAAAAATAATGTCGTTTTCTCGCATATGTGAGAAAACGACATTATTTTTGCACCAACCTAATATTTAGTCTCTTATTACCTCCCTTTACTTTCGCTCTTTAGAAGATATTTTTGCATACATTTTAATCTTTTTTTTTTAAGAATTGAATAACACAGAAAATGTTAGTATATTAAATTGCAATACATGTTTTAGTTTCTGTCTTTAATATCCGCTGATAACAGACAAAAAGAAGTAAGTAAAATATTCACTTATTTTTTTTGTTTACGAATACATCTTGTTTTCATTCACTATAAAATAAATGTTACATTGTCTTCTTCACAGAATTTTTTTTTTTTTTGCGAGGTTGACAATCACGACAAAATAATTATTTAAAAATCGTATAGAAAAGTTAATTCAGTGTTATTATCATTACAAAAAATCAGATACAAAAATTATGTTCGACTAATCGACAGATATAATCGGTGGCATTTGAAAAATATACGGAGAAAAAAAACAAAAAACGAACGAAATATTTTCAGCTTCAACTCGTTATAACTTCTTGTACGTATTGCATCAATGTCTGAATTTATTAATGAAAGTTTTCGTTTTCTTTTATATACATTGTTGTTATGTTACACAAGACATATCTTCAGTCGTTTTAATTTTTAGTGAAAAATGACATGCCACTTGTCATTGAAATTGTCCGGTCTCTAGACAATTTCAAATCAGATACGTGCCTTTTTTTTTTTTTTTTTTTTCTCCACTGTTTTCAAAATAAATGCCTTACATCGAAAAATTTAAAAACAAAAATTAAATTAAACTAAAACAGTTTCTGTTTAAGTGATTTAAAAAGAAAACAAATCACGCGCCCCGAATTACTTTTATTTTTGTTCGTATTTTTTATTTTTTTATTTCTTTCTTGTTTATTTTTTTAGTCAATTTTTAAAAAAAACATTATTATAAAAAATTATATTTCAAAAAGTTTAAAAACCACTATTTTTGAAAGTTCTTGTACACATTTGTTAACAAAAAACATAATTTTTTTTTTTTTTTTTTTTTTTTTGTTGACAAATGTTAAAATTAGTTTGAAAATTCCATTTTACTTTTTTAATTAAAATTTTTTTTGTTTTACCTATTTTTTTTTTTTTTTTTTGGGGGGGGGTTGCGAAAAAGAAAAAGTTCATCGGGTGGGAAAAGTAACAACTGTGGAACTTTTTTACTTTTAAAAAGTCACTGTTGACTTTTTTTTATTGACAGGACATATCGTTACTGGTTACGATTGATTTTACACCAAATTTAAAAATTGAAATTCTGTATTTAGAAAGTTTAAAGATGATTAGATGAGAAATGGTTAAATTTCATCATTCCCCAATTGAATAACGTAAAAAAAAAAAAACGTGGAAAAATACATTTTTTTTTTTTAAATTACCATATGGATTTTTTTACTCGCACGTTTTAAAATCGTAAATGTTAAAAAAAAGTTTTAACATTTACGATTTTTAAACACTAACAGTAAAGTGCAGGTCACGTTTGATGTTTCTGTTGTCGGCTGCAACAGTGACGACAAACAGCAGAAATGTTGAAAGAAACTAGAGAGTAGAGACGCTCCAACCCCTTGGAGTTCCAACGAGAAATGTCATCTGTTATTTTTTGAGATTTTTATGTTTTTATTTTGTTTTGTTTTTTTTTTGAGATTTTTATAAAGGACCATATTTATTTTTTTTGTTATCTACATGAAAATGTCCTGAATCTATCGCCATAGATTTTCTAAAAAACCCCGAAAAACTCATTTTAAATAAAAAATAATGTAAATACCTTCTTAGAAATTAAATTTCGGTTCTATTTGAAAGATAATGTCCTAAAAAGGATAACGATTAAAAAAAAAAAAAAGAAAAAAAAAAATTCCGTTCAGGCATTTTTAAAGCATTGGTACTTTTTTTTTCTGGCTGATTGAGCCGTCATTGAAACAACAAATTTAGAATTTTTTTAAAAATCCAATATTTGTTCTAGAGAGATATCTATTAGTAAATTTATTAATTAACTGGATTTTCTAAAAGCAATGCTTACCTTTTTTACTTTAAACAAAATGAAAATAACGTTTTAAGGTACCTCCACTGAATGTTCGATACCTAACTTTTAAAATTAAATTTTAAAAATGAAGTATTAGTATTTACACCCGGTGGTCTGTGAGGTAAAAAGAAAAAAAAAAAAAATACTGTAATTCCACACCTGCCCGAAAAAAGTGGGCGATTGGAGAGTAGACATAAGACATAAAGAAATACGGAAGACCAGGAGTACAAAAAATAAAAAATTGTTATTTATGATTAAAATTAAATTTTCTTTTTAACCTTATATAACCAAATGAATAGTTTGAGAATATAATTACTTGTACACTTTTATTAAACTTATTATAATGAATAAATTTGAAGGTGTTAACAAAAATATAGCGTAAATATAATTTGTATTAAATAATACAAAAGGAAAAACATATTCTGAGAGTAAATTTTAGAAAAATTACAGTAAAGTATTCTCTATATGGATGAAATAATTTTGTGGTAATTCTGAAAATTTTCTTGGTGGCTAGAGGAATGAATAATTCAGGAAAAAATAAGCCAAAGATTTGTTTTTAAAATAATAAAATCTTAGAATAACAACTTGTGTTTAATTCAGTCAGTTAGTTATGTGCCATGCGTGATACACGCTTAGGCGATCATGTATCTTTCGATACATGACTGACTAGGCAGATTTTTCTCGCAGTAGATTGCCATTACTTTCTGCAGTTGACCAGTTGCCATCTAAGGCTATAGAACCCAGTCTGTCCTGCTGTTTACCCATAGCATTAGAAGAGGATCCATACTTTTCCCAAAGGTATTAGCACGTAAGTGAATGTAATGGATCTGACTGGAATTCTAACTTGGCTCTTTGATTTCATAATCCGAGCTGCTATCCATTACTCCACGAAGTAATTATTGGTTACTTTTGTATACAAGAATCTGTAAATAAGTACAGGAAAACAGAAACATGCCAGAAGAAAAAAAAGCCCCCACATTGATGGATCGGAAAACAGTGCTTTGAAGAAACAAATCTGACTGAACAGAAAATATGAAATTAAATTAATATTATAATACTTCTCTGATTCTGTCTATATTTCTCCTGAGCCGACCAAGCATAGAAATAAATACAATATGGGAACCAGTAATAAGGAGTGCCAGAGAAAAGCAATGATAACAAAGTTGCAATATGAGCTCTGGTAAAAACATGCAATGATAACAGCAAAATTGCAATATGAGCACTGGTAAAAATGGTTGCTGAAAACATTAGGTTTATAATACCCAGAAATTCATACCCAGATGTCCTCAAGGACACATGGCACAGTGGATAAAGGCGTTGGTTAGATCCAGTGACAGACCCAAAGAGTGTGAATGTTAAGGCAGTGGAGAACTTTCAGAGGGAAAATTAGCAGGAGATAACTGATATCCATCAAACATGGCATGTGGAACTAGAACAGTCTACCCCAGTGATCGAAATAAAGGGTTCAGTTCGAAATTCCAACCACCTGAAGAAGTCCAGAGCGTACAACGGCCGAAACGTTGTGATAAATATGGTGACAAAGATGAGGACAATAGTTCAAATAATGTAAATACTGTACTTCTCTGATATTTAATTGTAGTCAGTGAAAGCAGGTTATGAGAATTATATTCTTTTTGTACATCCATACCAAAAATAATCTAACAGCTGCTAAAAGGAAAAAATAAAATAAATTTCTTTTAAAATATGGTTTGCACTCGAAAATGGCATTAAACTTTACATTTTTTTTAAAATTTTCAAACATGTCTTTATTTAATAAAAGAAACTTTCGTGAGGAACAGCAATGGGATGAATTTTAAAATTCCACTAAAAAATTACAGGTCCCCCTCCAGAAAAAATATTTTCCAAGTTTTTTAATAAAAAAAAAGAAATATTCAGTATAAAATTCACTCATCAATGAATAAATACTGTAATTTTCATTTGAATTTGATAATTTCCTTATTTTAGCAAATATTTTAAAACAAGGTCTGATTTTTTTTTTTTTTTTTTTTTTTTTTGCTTTCATTTTTGGAAAAAATATTTATCCATTCTGGTGATACTGAGTCATTATGAAGTCAACACTTTACTCTCAGTCTTGTTTTTATACAATTGAAAAGAGTAACTGCATTTTTTTTTTTTTTTTTTTTTTTTAATTGATTATTCTAAAATATTGATTCCACAGGCTTAATTCCAGAACACTGATCTCATGTAAAATTTGAAAAACCTTTTCTTTTTATTAAAAAAAAAACCCCAAAAAAATTTTTGGTTACCAGTAAGAACAAAATAAAATATTTTTCAATATTTATTCCAAAGAAAAAAATAATTCCACTTTTTAATAGAAAAAGAAAAGAAATTTTATGACTCATTTATAACTAAAGTAGAGAGGAAAAATATTTACATTAAAATATTTGGAGTAAATACCATCCCAAAAAAATACTTGGGAAAGATAGAATCAGAAGTGTGCCAAGACCATATATATTATTTTAACAGTATATTGAAGTGAAAAACGATTTTGTTAGTTTTATGTCAAGAGTAAAAAGTTATCTGCTAATGAATATTAATTCTTATTCATCACCCATTTCAAATTTGCTGAAATAGAACAGGAAAATAAAGACAGTATTCAGGAAACTTTAATATTATAATAATTTTCCTCGTTAAAAAACTAAAAAAAAAGAAACAATGAGAAATTTCTTTCCAGCTAGAAATTCAGGCAGTAGAAAATTATTGGTTGCAAAAACAAAGTTTTAAACAAAGAAAGAATGATGCCTTTTGTATAGTAGAGGAATAAAAAGTATTACCAATTCTCTTGCTACTCAGATAATAATTTATTATAAGAGTTATGACAACTTAGGTACCTTCATGAGATCGCTAAAAAAGAGTATAGCATGACAGAAAAGATGCCAAACTTGAGGAAAACAAAATTTTATCATCTAAATATTTATGCTATTATTAAGAGGAAAGATAATAACAACATTCGTTAAATTTTACAAATTTTCCCCTAATTTTAGAAGAATTAACAAAATTTAATGTAAAAATAATAAAACATTTCAGAAATAACAAATAATTGTTTTAAAAATTCATTTTTCATCGAAATATCTTTTTGCTTTCAGATAATATTGTCCATGTTCATTGAAAGCAATTAAAAGCTTTTGAAATTAAATATTTTTGTTTTATTGAGTTTTGTATGTTACACTTCAGAGATGATTTTCAGGTAGAGGTGGTCCAACTAAAAAAAACAAAACATGATTTGGTTTCCTCAAAGCCTTGTGCTTTTAACTAATATAATCACTAATCTTCCCAAAATTGAAATTTATAGAGTTTTCGTACAATGAGTTTGGGGAGTGGAGGGTTAATGCATATGAAAAAAAATTTCTGCCATGACTTTACAAAAAAAAAACATATTTATAATAAGTTCCATCATTTGTGAATAGTTTCTGAAAGTTTCATTAAAATCTGACAATTATTTTTATTTTTGCAAGATTTTCCAAATTAATGTGTGTCATAAAGGAAAAAACGTGCTAAAATTTTATGTTATTTTACTAGTTATGGTGATACAAAGAGAAACAAGGTTTTTCTAATCAAAATTTAGAATGTTCTCAAAATAAGGAAAAATTTTTAAAAATAATTAAAAAATACTTTGATCTTTCCTCTCAATAATAACATAAGCATTTAGACGCTAAAATTTTGTTTTCGTCAAGTTTGCTGTCTTTTTCATCATGCTATGCTCTGTTTTTAGTGATCTCATGAAGGTACCTATCATAACTGTACTGGTTCTAGGTATCTCTATCTAAAAATAGCCTCACATGAAAAACAGGAATAATAAGTGATAATAAAACGCTATAGAAAATGCAAACTATTAATATATCACGATATATATTCACCAATTAAATTTTCAGTAAGAAAAGAATAAAATGAGAAATTTTTAAAATATCAAATTATATAAAATCTCTATATAATAAGTTATCTGGGTTATAAAAGTCCTGACCTCCAATGATTTGTGGCTATGACACAATCTCCATGAATCATGTTTTGACTTATGCTGTTTGCCTTTTACATACAATGCAAATGGCATAGTAGAAGAATATATTGTCATACAGTGCTTGAGTGAGGAAGGTGGCTTTTCATTTCATTATATGTATTTATGTCGTCCATGTCTTTTTTTTTTTTTTTTTTAGTCCTAACATATATCATAGTTGTTATATCCTAGATTATTACTTCACTATTGCATTAGCATAGGTGAGTGACATAAGTGCTTATTCACAGAAAATTGCGGATAGATTTAGACTTAGATGAAATGTTACAAAAAAACAATTGTAGGAACAGAAAATCTGTAAATAAAATTTAAGAACTTTCCAAAAGCAAGATTCATTTTGAATTTTTTTTTTTGCTTTTTCTATTCTGAAATTCTGAAATCTGTATTGACCTGCTTCAATTTTAAGATCCCAAACAGAATTAATTTTTCCAGAGAGTTCACTATACAATTTGTAAAATTCAATAAAGTAAGCATTTTATAAGTGAAAAAATCATTAATACGCCAGTGCTGGTGGCATCAGAGTCTCAAACAACCATTCATTTTCTGTGTTTGAGAGACTCTCTTGTGACATCTCATGTGACTGCAAAGTCCAATGTGTGCAAGGCAAACAAAACCACAGAAGTTGTATATGCCAGCCTGTCCCAATGGTGTTGAAGTAGTGATGTCCTTTCATTGTTTGTACTTCCTCCTTGTTCTTTCAGCCTTTCTGCCATGAGTGAAAAAAGTCTTCGATGTCAGCAGCCCACTGCACATTGAACATTAATTACGAGTAGTGTTGAAGCTGGGCACACATAACCATGTACTGCTGATGTTAGCCTTTTTTACAATTAAGTATTTTCCTAATATTTTAAAATAAAATTTTTGAATAAAATTTTGCAAAACAATTTATGGATTTTTGCCTTTGGATTTCTTATGGAGGCAAACTTGCAGAAACGTCAGTTGATATTTTTTCAACACCAAAAAGTTTATGATATTGTTGTAACCTAGGAAAAATTACTGAATAGAATAATCAAACAAAGTTTGGTAGGAACAATACATAACATTTGCCAGCAGCACGTGGAAGTCAACTGCTCGAAGTGAGTCGAGTTAATCCCAAGTGGACAACCACAGTGAATCTTCAACTGGTAGACCAACATACAGTATTTACTACTGTATTTATGGGAATAGGGGCATACTCATCATTGTCCATAGGTATGCTATAACATGTATGTAAAAAGAAACAACTAAAATCTTACAATGTAACCCACACTCTCTTCTCTGTCTCTCCTCTTCTAAATTTGTTGAGCATTATCTGTGTTACAGGTCATTCAGCTATCTTTTCTCACCTTGGTTAAGGTCAGTGTGTCATTTTGATAGGATTGATTTGGGTTTTTCAACATCTTACAATTTTGGAATGGTGAAGTCTAGTGTGGAGCCCTCTATGTATGTTGTGTACTGAAATTATGAAGGAATAATTCTTAACTTCCATGGTAACATTTGTCTCTTCATGTCCAAGGGCAACATCAGAATCAGGCTGGAATAAGAACACCTAGCAAGTTTACTGAATACAAAAAAAAAGAATGGTTGATTACAATGTCTCTCTTATTTACTTCAAAATCAAGTTCTCTACTGCAGGATGGTGATTTGAGAAATCTAGTCACAAATGCTAAAGTAATAACCAACCCACTGAATCTCATTCAATTCTTCGTTGTGTGTGTGTCTGTGTTTTCACTCTGACCACAGGAATTGCGAGTGTGTTCTTTGGCAATGATTGTCTTACAATGCAATCCTGCAATCCTAGGTAATTCTGAACTGACTTCCTCCTGGGCCTGTTACTGTGTGTCCCTCAGCCTGGTAAACTCTTGTTTATGTAGATGACTCCCCCCCCCCCACAAAAAAAAATTTGACATTGATTTATCTAATTTCTCAGCCTTAACTTTCTCAGTTTTATTTAATCTTGGCTAATTAATTCTGGGTTTGATTCTCCTTGGAACTGTTCTTAAATTAATTTTATTATTTTAAAACATAATTTTTAGCCTGTTTGTTTTTTTTTTTTTTTTTTTCTTGGCCATTCAATCTACTCTACTGAGAATTTTAATAATTATTATCCAATTAGTTGTCCCTCCAAATCACCATCCCACAATTTCATGCAATTAAACATCTAAACAGGACTAGTGGTCTGTTACAACAAAACAAAATTTAATTTTTTTTTTATTGGACAATCTATTCTCCAATTTTGAACAGTTTTACTTTTATGTTGAAGTTTCAAATAAAATTTCAAATGATTTAATTTCTCTGAAACATTATTGTTATAGAAATGTAAATATTTTCAGCGCAAAGCCTTAAAGATATAAAATGAAAGACTCAGTGTGACTATAAAAAAAGTTATTTCTATAAATCTTTTTAAATAAGAAGTTGCCTAATGCTTTTATTTCAAGTGAACAGTTTTAAATTAAAAGCAATTCAAAGATAAAATCTCTGATTATTTACAATTTTTGTTCTCTATTTTTACAAATATAAATTATATATAAAGTTTCTTTTTTTTTTATATCTTCCTTTCAATATTATTATTGAGAAACAAGGTGAATGACAAAACAACTTAAAAAGAATCAATCCTTTTCTATTCACGATTCACTTAAAAAAAATTGATGCTAGAATTAGTGGGTCACATGCCAATATGTTTATTGTAGAAAAGGTTAACAGTTGCCATTTTGATTTAAATTCAGAAGAAATGAAATACTTTTCTGATGAAACTTCAACTTTTGTTATACATAAAAGGAAAATGTATCATTTTTGTTAAAACAGGATCTTGCTAAATAAACTGATAGCATTTCACAAAAAAAAAAAGTTTTTTAAAGAGAAATTTCAAGGATGGAGAGTTCAATCCTAGGTGGGATCACAAGAGTCAGCATAGTTAACAATTTTGTTTTATAAGAATTTAAAGGGTTTTACACAATCACACTGGTTTTACTCTTAAATGTTTCTGATCATAAAATATAAGAAAGGTAATTTTCTAAAAAATGCAGTGGCTTTACTATTTATTAATCCAACAGATTTTTATCACTTTAAACATTATTTAGAGTGATAAGGAAAAGTAAAAAAAAAAAAAAATAAAACCTTTAAATTTAATTCCATTTAATTCTGTTTGGTGAGCAGCCGTATATGAATTCTATTTATGATTGAATATAAAAAATAAGTTATGTTAGAATTAACTGAAAAATGAATCATTTTGTTATAAAATTGTACTTGTAAATGATGCATAAGGATGCTGTTTTCTTTAATAATATTTCTTTTTAATTCTCAGATTTCAATTTTGATGGAGAAGAGATGAATTCATTTGATGACAATTCACACACAAATTTTATGAGTTGTG
Organism: Acanthosepion lycidas; assembly: GCA_963932145.1. Lineage (NCBI taxonomy): Eukaryota > Metazoa > Mollusca > Cephalopoda > Sepiida > Sepiidae > Acanthosepion > Acanthosepion lycidas. The sequence goes on from OZ010575.1 coordinate 88,772,687, forward strand.
TGGCTCAACATTTTCCTCAAGTTAACATTTTAAAACTCTTTCACATACATTGGAGACAAATGCTACTGTTGTGAGATGTAAAAATTATAATTTTCAGTGAATTTTTAAAGTACGATTTTTCTTGTGAAGTGTTTAAATTGGAATTTTCAGTGAATTCTGATAGGAAAGAGAGGCTGTATTCTTTGGAAAGTTATGGGTAACTGTTTTCACACTGCAAATTTGAAAAGACAAATGCAAACATAGCATTGAGAAAAGCATATTTTGAGATATCTAGTTATATTTTTATAAAGTTTATATGCAACTAGATGAAGAATTATTTTTTTTTTTCCAAATCTTTACACTAAGTTCACAGGTAAATATGCAGAAACCCCAATATTTTTTTTGTTTTTTAAATATATAACTGAAAGGCACTATTCTAGTTAAGTTTGTGGATCAGTATTTTCATCAATTAAAATTTAAAAATACTATGAAGACTAACCCTAGTGAGAAAGCCTGCACTTGTGAAGTATGTGGGTCATTATTTACACGTCCATCAAATCTAAAAGTCCATATGAGGACACACACTGGAGAGAAACCTTACTCTTGCAAATTGTGTGCCTTGACATTTTTAAGGAGTTCAGATTTGAAAACCCATGCACAAACGCACACTGGAAAGAAACCCTACACTTGTGAGGTATGTAGAACAGCATTTTCACTGAGCTCAACTTTAAAAAAACATGTGCGAACACACACTGGAGAGAAACCATATACTTGTAAAGAGTGTGGATCTTCATTTGTACATAGTTCCAGTTTAAAAATACACATGCGAATACACACTGGAGAGAAACCCTACACTTGTGAAGTATGTAATTCTCGATTTTCAAGCAGTTCAAATTTAAAAAAACATGTGCGAACACACACTGGAGAGAAACCATATGCTTGCGAAATGTGTGGATCTGCATTTATACACAGTTCCAGTTTAAAAATACATATGCGCGCACACACTGGAGAGAAACCCTACACTTGTGATGTTTGTGGCTCGTCATTTTCACGCGGTTCAAATTTAAAAGTCCATATGAGGACACACACTGGAGAGAAACCTTATTCTTGCAAAGTGTGTACATCAGCATTTTCAAGAAATTCTGATTTAAAAACCCACATACAAATACACACTGGAAAGAAACCCTACATTTGTGAAGTGTGTGGTTCAGCTTTTCCATCAAGTTCAAATTTAAGAAAACATGTGCGAACACACACTGGAGAAAAACCCTATACTTGTGAAGTATGTGGATCAACATTTGTACATAGTTCCAGTTTAAAAATACACATGCGATCACACACAGGAGAAAAACCTTACATTTGTGAAGTATGTGGATCAGGATTTTCAAACAGTTACAGTTTAAAAAAACATATGCGAACACACTCTGGAGAGAAGCCTTTTGCTTGTGAAGTGTGTGGATTTGCATTTTCAGAGAACTACAATTTACAAGTACATATGCGAAAACACAGTGGAGAGAAACCTCAAACGAATAAAGAGCGTGGAGATGCATTTTCAGTGAACTCACATTTAAAAAGACATATGCAAACATACACTGGAAAGAAACCCCACACTTGTGAAGTATGTAAAACAGCATTTTCACTAAGCTCAACTTTAAAAAAACATATGCAAGTACACACTGGAGAGAAACCCTATAGTTGTAAAGAGTGTGGATCTTCATTTGTACACAATTCCAGTTTAAAAAGACATATGCGAATACACACTGAAGAGAAACACTACACTTGTAATGTATGTAATTCTCAATTTTCAAGCAATTCAAATTTAAAAGAACATGCGCAAACACACTCTGGAGAGAAGTCTTTTGCTTGTGAAGCGTGTGGATCAGCATTTTCAGAGAGTTACAATTTACAAGTTCATATGCAAAAACACAGTGGAGAGAAACCTCAAATGTATAAAGAGTGTGGCGATGCACTTGCAGTAAGCTCACATTTAAAAAGACCTATGCAAACACACACAGGATAGAAACTCTACACTTGAGATGTGTGTAGCTCAGCATATTTCATGACATTAGCTTTACAAACATTTGATGGATAGAAACAACACTAACCATCTGAAGTGTTCTAAATAACAAATACACACGTAGACATTTACTTGAGCAGGGGATACAGTGCTTTGTGACTTTTGCTATCTTATCAACATTTACTGTTTTTCTACCTATATTTATATGTTACAAATTAATCTAAGCATAACTATTAAAAGATGAAAAAATTTTGTGAATTTTGACATCAATGTGAGTTTTTTTTTTTTTCATTCAAATTCATGAATTTGTTTTGCTCATGCTAAGTCTAAAAAAAAACACTATAAAATTCACTATTTTTTATTCATAATGTTGAATGTGTTAAAATCATTCAACTTTTTAGCAAGAAAAATCTCAAGTTGTTATTAAAATTTTCCTCAAAACATTGTGATTAATTTAAGATGGAATGATCTGACATGTCTCTAATTTGTATTTAGAAAAATTGTATTTATTTTCAATTATCCTAGTTGAATTGTTCACCTATATGACCCACTATTGTATATAATTAGATTACAATAAAACTTGTATTTTGTATGAATACTACCTTATGAAAATTGAGTTGTAGTAGAGTGGGAGGCTCTGTCATGGAAGGTACGAGAGCCTTGCACTTGCACTGCCATAATCTTGTACATTTTTTTAATCATTTTCATTGACTTCAAATGTAAGCATAGAAAAGAAACATTTACACTTTTGACATGCAAATCAAGTTTTCTATCAACTACACGTTTGTAAATACATGCAAAGTCAGACTGGTAAAAAGTTGAACACTTTTTAAACATGGGTATAAATGTTTGCCAAGTTTCAGTTTGCAAATACACATGTGGACAGTGAGAAACATTATTTTGGCCAAATGCATGAATTGGCATTTACATGCGAGTCAAATTTAAAAATACCCATGCAAACACTTGAGGTAAGCATTTGTTTAAAGTGTATGGATCAGGATTTTCAGGGAGCTTAGATTCCCCAGGTATGGGTTAATTAGTAAGATGTGTATCACTAAACCATTATTATCTAAAAAATATTTTCTGGCTTTAAATAAACTGTAATGGGTTGATAAGCTGTAGAAAATGAATGAATCAATTTGTAATAAAAATGACAATTTTTTTTTCAATGGCTGTTCAGAGATGAAAATAAGTTTCTTTGAATGTCACAGAATAAAGTATTGCAGGACAACATCTAAAAGAAAATTCTCTATTAGAAAATGTCTAATTTATCTAAGAAATTTTTTATATTTTGAGATCGACATGATTGTATTTTTGGAAGAAAATAAAGATTAGCAGAGGAAGAAAAGCAAACCTCTTTAAAAGCTGTTTATAAGAAAATAAGGAGATAACAAAAAATATATATTATTGAAAATTCATAATACCAAAATATAACAATTAAAAACACCTAAATCAGTTTATCAGTTCTTTCTGAAAGCAAAAATATATTCAAATGAGTTAGCTCAGACATTTATAAGTCTATTGTGCTAACTATCATGGTCCAGCATCAAGGTCAGGGGGTCATTAGAGAGGCATTTTGTGTCATAACATAGCTGATCAATGTCGGTGGTTGCTGGATGTCCAACTCATCTTGCCCTATGGTTAGGTGCCCAGAACATTCACAAGTTCTTGTTTTGTTCGCCAGCAGTGTCCTGCAAAATGTATTCTGCATTTGCGTAAGAGTGTAGAAATGTGAGGGATGGGTCTATAGAGCTGTGATTTAGTTGGATGTTGTGTCCAAAAAAATTTAAGTATAGCTCTCAGCATCTGAGTGTAGGTTCCATCAAGCTTGGACTCTCGTGTTTTAGTTAATGTCCAGGCAATGGTAATCATGAGTATCACAAATAAAAGAAACCCATTCTTTGTTGCCTGTTACGTGGGGTTACATAGAGCAAAAATAAAGAGAAAACCATCTGCACAGCACTGAAAAAATATACAATCCAGACTAATGTTATATGCAAACAAAAAATATGACATTAAAAGCAAACCTCCTTAAAAGCTGTTCATAAGAAAATAAGGGGATAACAAAAAATATATATATTACTCAAAATTCATAATGCTGAAATATAACAATTAAAAACACCTAAATCGGTTTATCAGTTCTCACTGAGAGCAAAAATATATTCAATTGATTTAGCTCAAGCTTTTAAAGGTTAATTATGTTTAAGCCCATCCAACCACTCATTCTCTTTACATAGAGATGGTTGGTAGGACTTCATATATACCGATTCAAAAATTTTCAAGTGATAATTGGTATTAGCCTGACTCAGCACTGAGAACCTATCCATTCTATAAGACTGTGTACACTGCTGGTTTTTAATTAAATGCTCAGGTATTGCTGAAACTGAGACATTAATGCACCTATGTAAATTTTCCACCTTTCCCTTACAAATATTAGCTGGTAAATGTTGGATGATCTGTGTCTCCAAACTTTGACCCATTCTGCCTACAACATTGGTAAATTACAAAATTAATATGATGGGTAGGCAGAACATCCTTCCAGATCAGTCACACATCGGTCATCCAGTTCACACTCCTCCCTGGTCTTTTGAACAGGAGTAGAGGTTTATTCCTTGTTTCCTGTTTAGGATTGCATTTCTGGTTTCTTCTAAAGTCTTTTTTACTTCAAGTGACCCCTTGCATCTTGGTGGCATTATCACTTTGCTTGGGGCCAGTTACTCTTTAACCCCCTACCATGCGTAGTTCTTGGGCCTTGTACAGGGTGAATATTATTGTAAAAAAAAATATTACCCCTTGAAAATAAAGATTAAATGTATAGTTTCATTTCACTATTGTCTGTTTTAACTGGTGTATTTCAGGCACAGTAGAGTAATGGATAGTGGCTCAGATTGAGGAATCGGAGAGCCGAGTTCAAATTCCAATCGAATTCATTACATTCACTTACGTGCTAATACCCTTGGGAAAGGTATGAATCCTCCTCTTCTCCCCCCAGCTATGGGTAAATAGCAGGACAGTTCTATAGCCTTGGATGGCAACAGGTCTATCACAGAAAATGGCAAACTGCTGTGGGGAAAAATCTCCCTCGTCAGTCATGTATCGAAAGATACATGATCGTGTAAGCGTGTATCACACATGACATGTAAGTGACTGACTGATAAGGCCCAAGAGCCACACGAGATAGAGGGTCACAGAGTAAAAGGCACAGTTTGTGGGGAAGATAATGATTAACAATAGACTTTAACAGGTTGTGATTGTAGTGATCAAAGAAGCATCCTCTTGGGAGTCAGTTCCGCAAAACAGAAGTTAATACAAAGTAGCCTCTTATTTACATTATTCGGACTATTGTCCTCATCTTTGTCGCCATATTCATTACAACGTTTCAGCCGTTGTACACTCCAGCCTTCTTCAGTTGGTTGTAATGTCGAACTGAACCCTTTATTTCGCTCACTGGGGTAGATTTTTCTAGTTCCATGTGCCATGTTTGATGGATGTCAGTTATCTCCGGTTAATTTCCCTCTGAAAGTTCTCCACTGCTTTAACCGGGTATTGAACTCACACTCTGGGTCCTGTCACTGGATCAAGGACACATGGCACAGTGGATAAAGGCGTTGGTTAGATCCAGTGACAGGACCCAAAAAGTGTGAGTTCAATACCTGGTTAAGGCAGTGGAGAACTTTCAGAGGGAAATTAGCAGGAGATAACTGACATCCATCAAACATGGCACGTGGAACTAGAACAGTCTACCCCAGTGAGCGAAATAAAGGGTTCAGTTCGACATTTCCAACCACCTGGAGCGTACAATGGCCGAAACGTCGTAATGAATATGGCGATAAAGATGAGGACAATAGTCCGAATAATGTACATAATACCTCATTTCAGGAATATAGACAGACTCTAAAGGTAGCCTCTTGAATGGAACTTATCTCACCAATGCAATACAAAGAGAATAAGTGTAATTAGCTACAATATGTGTGACATGGTGATTCTTAGCTTTGAAGGTTAGAACTGAGGAAGGTAGTTCTAATGAACACCTCCCATGGAAATAGTAATAGAGAAGCAGTGAGAGGCTTACAATATTTCATCTGTGGGTAAAGGGGTTGTAGGGTGGGAAATAATGCATGATTCATAAGGACATAAAGACACTTGAAATGCGAAGACTAGGCAGCTCATGCCCATATATGGCAGCAGTACTTCATTTTCAGCCTGATCTAGATCTTGTAAAGGTAGAGGCTAGCAAGAAGAGTCAGGTAGTCACTGGAGCAGTACAGGAAACTGACCCTTTCTCCAGAATCTTCAGCAATGGATCATATGTATTAGTTCCACTTGAGGTTTTTGTTGAACTTAAGCTAGAATAGATACTCAAGCTTTGGTTGTTTTTGTTTAGTAGCATATCAACCTCTGTCAGCTATTCAATGCCCAAATGTAAATATTTTGTATGCAATTTTCTTTTCTTTTTTTTTTTTTTTTTTTTTTTTTTTGATATTAATGATTTTTAGTCATACAAATTTTACTAATTAACCCATAGCTGGGGGAGAAGAGGTAGATTCATACCTTTCCCAAAGGTATTTGTGCATAAGTGAATATAATGAACCCAAGTGGAATTGGAACTCGGCCCTCTGATTTAACAATCCAAGCCATTATACATTGCAGCACCTGACATTCCCAAGCAGTCATCCTTTTAGGTATTGAACAGACTCAACGTTGCTTAACTTCTGGTGATCATACAAGAACAGGTGTTTCAATGTGATGTGGCCATAAGCTGGCACTCAAAGCATGGGGCCTCTCTAACAGAACACCCGTTCATTGCAATAGGCAAAGTTTGGAGTCCATTCAGCTTATGATGGAATGTTACTAGTTTGGCTTTCAAGACATTTAATGTGTTGTAACCTAGAAAAGGTTACTAGATGAGGAATAACCAAAATGGAGGTTGGAAATGAAATGGTAATCTTTATAACATCAATAAAATACAATACTCGCCAGTGACATGAAGTAGGTAAACCACTGCTAGTGGTGGACTACTTAGCTCCACTTACAATATTGTCCAACATATTTATTAGGATTGGGACATACCCATTAGTGTTCATTGGTATGATATATAACACAATGTGAACAGCTATTTTTTTCCTTTTGGCATGTTATGATGATATTAGAACATTATAATATTATGAACATTTTTAAAAATAATTTCATTAAAAATGCATAGGAATTTGACTAGAATAATAACTGAGAAATACCTCAAGCTCTGTACAGTTTGGAGATAAGGTAAGCAAAAATCTAAAATGCAAGAAACGTTAGCAAATTTTATAAATTTTTTTCATTTTAAGATTATGTAGCGAAGAAAACGGCGACTTACCTCGTTAAACCAAGCGACAACGCGTCACGTGTATTCTACGACGGAAAAGGTGTCGAAAAAGAAAATTACTTACCAAACAAAAAGACACGTATTCTGCATAACATGCCGAAAATGGAATATTTGAATTAAAAAACAAGTCCATCGCAGGAGTCACTTTAAAAGTATTTTGATATGCAAATTACTGAACATCCTATCCCAGCTGTCGACGAATGAAAAAAAAATAGGTTCTGCCGATAAAAGCAGTTGGTGTTCTTGATTTGAGAGAGGAAAATTCAGGCATTTTTAGCTTCGGCGTTTGTTAGAGAGTGAGTTATTTTTCTAACTGGTTACACGCATTGTGATTTGAGATAGTACTGGCGAATCGAGTTTTCAGCATTTCTTTCTGTCCCCGATATTCGAGTCTGGACTTACAGTGATTTTTCTTTGTGTTGTGGAAGTAATCTGCAACAAATACTTCCTTTGCTTTCAGAACGCTTACAGTTTATTTCTCCATTTAAAAAAAAAAAAAAAATGTACGTGCATAAATCTGAGTAAAATAAATTAGCACAAATTCCATGGGTAGCAAAATGAAATGGCTGCATGTCTGAGTGACAACCCACCTCCCAACACTAAAAAAAAATGTCCGTCATATACCAGTAAATAATACTTTAGTAAGCATAGTAGTACATAGCCAAAAGTATGGAGCACCCAATGAGCTAGACAAGCTTGTTAAATGTTACACCACATGGAAGTGACCTAGAATTTACATCAAGGATATTAAACACTATTTATTTATAAGATTGTTTATTTAGAAGAAAAATTTTATATTTACAACATTCTTAAAACTAAAAAAAACCTGTATTAAATTAATGCAATGTAATATCTATCATTTACTAATTTATAAAGAAATAAATATTAAAATTTTTTATTCATAAATTTATAAACATTTACTAATTAAAATATGTGAACCAACTATAAGGAAATCGTTGTTATTTACCATTTAATAAAGTTTGAATCGATTGGCAATTAGCCGATGTTTTGCCAACCATTCCAATAAACAATGTAATAGTGTTTATTATTTTTGTTGTCAGTTCTCAAGAACAAAGAAAATGTATAAATACACTTTTACAATATATTTGGGTTTTATTAAAATTTTAATCATTGCAGGCCACATCACATTGAAATACCAGTTCCTATAGAATCATCAAAGTTAAGTAACATTGAGCCTGGTCAGTACTTAGATAAGAGACTGCTTGGGAATACTAGCCATTTCAATAGTAAAATGATGAGACCTATTTGCCAGTCTATTAGAACACTTAAATTCATGCAGTCAAGGCACTAAGAAAGAAAGCTCATCAGAAAAATTACTGTAAAAATATCTGTAGAAAAGACAGAGGGAAGCCACACCGTGTCAATGAGAAAGTGACTGAAGTTGAGATGCCAGGAAATAATCAACATTACAGACCCTTCATTGAATTTTATCAAGAATCTCAAAATATATAGTGAGCCCAGGAAGAAGGAACAAAGAGTTGCTGTCCTGGAGGTTAGCATCAGCCATACTGATGGCAAGCAAAAAATGTTCTCTCTGGTGATTAATTGAAAGCAGTTTTGTTTTAAAGCTTAAAACTTGCAAGCCATTCCTTGTCCCAGTTAACCACTGATTAGATGTTGTTTTCGAGGGTAGCTGTCTGTTTTACTTTATTGAACCTGTCAGACTTGCAACTAAGACAGGAGTAAATAGTTGTGTCTTCAGCATAAATTCTTAGTTGGAAACTGATGACATCAGGAAGGTTGTTGATGAAGATAAGAGACAATGTAAGTCCAAAGATGGAGCCCTGGGAGGTCCTTGCATTAATGTAAAAAAAAAAAATTAAAAACCTTAGTTCCACCAGTTCAGACTTTTACAGTTAAGATCCACCATGCCACATTTACTGGTACAAATCATCCTCATTCTCTTCATATTCCACTGGTAAGGAGGAAGTCTCATTCAGACATCTACCCAAGAAGTACTACTTTGTGGGACAGACAACAGAGAGATTGCTTCCTTGCTCCCTCTAGCCTTAACCTGTTCAAATCTAAGGTTAACTGTTATCTACTTACAACAGCCTCCATTCAACATTCAATAAGCTTCGTTTTTGTATTAGGCGAACAACAGTTTTAAAAAAAATACCATACATTGTGTTTTTTGTCTACAATTGTGGAGACATCACTTTACAGTTGAGGAGTAAATAGGTTTGCCTATCATCCTGTTCACACTCTTCCCTGGTCTTTTGAACCAGAGTAGAGACTTATCACTGGTTTTGTGTTTAGGATCAGGTTTCTGGTTCCTTCTAGAGTCTGCTTCAGCTCTGTACTCCTAACATCTGCATGTGAATGCTGAAATTTTACTCATTAACTATATCTTTCATTTTATTTTTTTCTCTCCTCTAATAATAGGAGTAGATAGGTGTTCCTATCATCTGCTCCATATGCCTCCCCAGTTTTTTTAACTGGAGTAGAGGTTTATCTATTTTTCCTGTTTAGGATTGAGTTTCTGGTTCTGTTCCTTCTAACTAAAGTCTGCTTCAGTTCTATACTCCGAATGCTGTTCTTTCCTACACTAATATAAGTCCACACAGTAATCCTCTACCTTGAGTGGCTCTTATCCTTGTATTGGGTCACTATTTCACAACTGTCATGCCATATGATTAGATTTGAAATCCTTTCATAAATGTTCTTTCTAATATTGGACTTTAGTTATCTGAAGAAGAATTGGTCAGCATTTCTAGTGAGTGAGGGTTCAAAATAAAATAAAATAAAGTAATCGACAGTACCCATTGATCCATTTTGAATTTCATTACAAAAGGAATATCCTACATGAGCTAAAAAGGCTTTGTCATTTTTTATAATTTTTGACTTTTTATTGATGTGAATTAGGCTTCTCAATCCAGAATAATATTAAAAATAAGAAGTGAGAAAAACTACACTCAACTGGAGAAATGAGGTTCTGCTTATTGCACATTTGCCAAACATTGGAGAAGTCACACAAAAAAAAAAAAAACACCAGGCACAGTTTTCACACTAGACAAGCTGCACAAATAGGTGAATAGAAACATTGAAATAAAGTAAGTTCATATTTATGTGTGTATTTTTTAAAATCTATGGATTTATTTCATAACATTTAAATGTATACCCTTTAAAAATTTTGCTACGTGCCAATTTTGATAATTTTCATTTGCAACTCGGTGTGCTGTTGCTGAAAAGGTTGAGAAACACTGTATTAGATGAAGGTTAGTGGAGGTGGGGGTAGAAAAATAGGAAAGAATATTCTTATAGTCATAGAGAATCCAAAAAAAATGTCATTTTTGATCAGCTGTTATTAAATCTCAAACAGAGGCAAGAGAAAAGGTAATTTAAAGAAAAAAAAAACTTATCTGTCAGAATTGTTATCTGAAACCTAGGCACTCAGGAAAATGGGATATAATCTGCTATGGACGATCTCAAGTTCAATATGCTTGTAGTGTGTAGTGCACCACCAGCCTCAGTAGATGCAGATAACATTTTATTGCCTTAGCAAAACTAATTACACGGGCTATAAAAAGAGGTAAATGAAAGGACAAACCAACTTGCTGTGGAAGCCACATTTCCCAGCAAGTTGGTTTGTCCTTCTCCTAGACTGTTTGCCATGGCTGAAGAGGCCAGTTTACCCTACTATTTAACCCATAGCTGGGAGGAGAAGAGATGGATTTATACCTTTCCCAAGGGTACTTGTGCCAAAAGGAATGTAATGATCATATTCATAATGTTCTATTCACTTACCTGCAAATACCCTTGGGAAAGCTATGAATCTACTGCTTCTTCTCCAGCTATGGGTTAATTAGTAGGATGTGAGTCACTAAATCATTATTATATCCTACCACCAAAGTTATTACAACCTAAAAGTATTTTTTGACTTCAAATAATCTGAAAAGAGGCGGTAAGCCATAGAGAACAAATTAATCAATTAATGAGTTATATGTATGTAAAGTATGTGTAAATTGATTGCTTTGCTTTTTACAGCTTATCATCAAGCTTTTGCAGGTTATTTAAAGCCAGGAAATATTTTTAGATTGTCAGAATATTTTGGAGATAATGATTTACTGATACAAGTCCTACTACTTAGCTCATAGATAAGAGGAGAATAGATGGAATTATAGCTTTCCCATGGATACTTGTACCAAAGTGGATGTAATAAACTTGATTGGAATTCAAACTTCGCTCACCGGTTTCTCAATCTGAGCTGCAAACCATTACACCATCTGCATGTCCACTGTAGGCTGTAAGTCAGCGATTAATAGACACTGATGTCTCTCCCTATATCTAGGACTACAAACCAAATATTAGATCACATTCCGACTTTCTATGTATGATCAAGTAGGTGTGTGAATTTGGGGTTGAGCTACAAAGAATGCCCAAATATTAACCTTAAAACTTACAAGTATGGGACAGTCATTTACAATTCATTTTTCTTTTTTTTTAATCGTTTCACTCCAAGCAAGGCAATAAAGCCACTAATATGCAAAGGGTTACTGAGTGTGAAAAAATCTGAGAAAAAAACATTATTAAGGACAATAAAAGAACAGGTATTTAATGAAACAGAAGATGCTGATTAACATTGCATTTACATTTTTGAAGATCAAAGTCGATTAGGAAGCAAGGAGTCAGAAAGGAGTTCCACAAGAGAGAAGAAACTATTAGCATAGAACTTACAGTTGCATCTTGCAATTGCAACTGTAAAATGATGAGACCTAGCTGCTAATCTAGTACTGCATTTAAATTTGTAAAGTCAAGGTACCAAAAAGGAAAGCTAATCAGAACAATTACTATTAAAATATTTTTAAAAAAAAAAAAAAAAAAGGCACAGGGAAGCTATGGCAGTGGAAAAGTGACTGAAACCAAGATTAGGACTGATATCATTGCAGATTTTCCTTTGGATTGTGTCAAGAATCTCTAAATACATAGCAGAAGTGACTGCAATATTCAAAATATGAACGAATGGTAGATTTAAAAAAAAGATAAGATAATTTCTTACACTTTTACTATCAAGTCATCCCATAAATTCTGTCCGAATTTTAACTTTTTGTTAAAATGAACGAAATTTAAAGAGTATTTTATAATGTCTAATGGAACTGAACATTATTTTTATGTTTAGATGCATTTAAACTGATCAAATTTTATTTCAGAGAAAAATAAAATATAAATTTTGTTTGATTAAAACCCTGCTAACATGGAAGTACCCAAGAATCATTTGAGGCACATAATGCTTTATGAGTTCAAGAAAGGAAACTCAGCAGCCGAAGCAGCTAGAAACATTCACTCAGTTTATGGAGAGGAATGTGTGAATGAAAGAACTTGCAGGGGATGGTTTGCAAAATTCAAAGGTGGAGATTTCACCCTTGGAAAAGTTCCTAAACTTGGAAAATGAGTGCCTCATGAATTGTCTGAAAACAACCTCAAATCCTGAGTTGACATCTGCTCTTCTCTCCATTCTCGCCAACTTGTTTCACCTTTTTTGGATAGACTTGTGACTGGCGACAAAAAATGGATCTTTTATCGAAATCTTAAGCGTCGTAGACAGTGGCTTGGTAAAGGAGAAGGACGCCAGCCACAGCCACAGCCAAGAAGGGAACTTCATGGGCAAAAGGTTCTTCTTTCAATCTGGTGGGATCGCCAAGAAATAATCCACTTTGAATTCTTACTACCTAATGCAAGAATTAATGCTCAAATATACTGTCAGCAATTAGAGCGTTTGAACCAAGCTTTGAGGAAAAAAAGACCTGCTCTAGTGAATCGAAAAAAAGGTGATGTTTCATCAGGACAATGCGTGACCCTACACAGCAAGAATCACGTCACAAAAGATCAAAGAACTTGGTTTGGAGAAAATTCCTCATCCACCTTATTCTCCCGATCTTGCTCCTTCAGACTACCATTTGTTTCGTAGCTTACAAAATCATTTGGAAGAAACAGCTTTTGTAACACAGGAAGAGGTTAAAACTGACATTTGTGAGTTCTTCGAATCAAAGCCAAAATAATTTTACTATAATGGAATTAGTAAGCTTGTTAATAGATGGAAGGAAGTCATAGATAATCAGGGAAAATACATTGTTGATTGAATTGAATCTGTAATTAAATGTAACATTTGGTCACTTGTTTTCTTTATTCAAAATTCGGACAGAACTTATGGGATGACCTGATACAAAGTTGTTATGGTCTGCATGTTTAAATTGCTGATCTGTATTATTACGTGTCAAAAAAGAAGGAAAAGATTGATTTTTTTTTAATTGTTACTGAGTCAAATGAAAGTAAATATTTCAGCGTTTTTTTTATTGCTTATCTCCCTTGACTTCCGCTCTTTAGAATATATGTTTTTGCATTGATTGATAATGAATTTCTTTTCAAAAGCAGTGTAACTTTACTTTTTTTTTTTTTTTTGGCTATTGAAAATTTTAGAGTTCCTCCTTTTACTTAAATATTCTATTTTCTTACTAAGACAAATCAGACGATAAAAGACAAAAACGAAGTAAGTAATAAATTCGCTTAATTTCTCTTTTTTTTTCGATCAGTCGAATAAACTTTTGTTTTGAATTTGAAAATGTCTATTTTTTTTTGCTTAAACGAAACTCAATAAGAAAAATCTTGACCGTTAAATTAAATAATTAAATTAAATTAAATTAAATACAACCGCATTTAAATAACTTTTGGAAATTTAACCAAGTATTAAAATATAAAATTTTTTGTACTTTTAATGGATGGACGACTTGATTTATTCGTAAAAAAAGTAAAATAAGGAATATTTTGCTTAAATTCATTCATCCAATAAGTTTTTTTGTGAAATAATTTTATTTTACACGGATTATTTTAATCACAAATTACATGCTATTTTCTTGAAATTAAAAATCTAAAATTAAAACAATTTACTTTCAATTGCTGCTGTATGTTTTTTATTTTAAAAGAGTTTTACACAGTCATATTGAATTGAGTCATTCATTATGTTTTTAGTTTAACTTGTAAGATCTTCGTGTTTAAAAAGATTGTCTGAAAATTAAAATCAGTTAATTTTAATTTTTTTTTTTTTTTTAGAAGATATTTATTATTTGGCGTCGAAATTATGCCCTTAATTGGAAAATTTGAAAAACTGATGAGTAAAAAAAATATTATTTTTTAAACTAAAGTTTTAAAGGTACCTCCATGAAACCGCTAAAAAATCAGTACCGTAATGAAAACATGCTCCAAAAAACCAAAAACGTAATGAAAATATATTTTTATCGTCAAAATCGTTAAGAGAAAGGATCAAAGTATTTTTTTATTATTTAATTAGATTTTTTGCACTTTTTTTTTTTTTTCGAAATTTTGATTAAAAAAAACTTTTTTCTTGCGTCAGCGGATGTAAACTTTTAGCAAATTTTCACCTTTTTTGCGGTGACAGACACATTAATTTGGAAATTCTTGCAAAAATCAAATAATTGTCTCATTTTAATGAAATTTTCAGAACTTATTCACAAATGAATTAAATTATTTTTAAAATTTTTCTATTAGAAAATCTTGGTAATTTTTTTAAATTTTTTTACGTGTTTCAGCCCCTTAATTTTATTATGAAAACTTAAAAAATTCAACGAGATAAATTTTAGTTAAAAGTAGAATTCTTTAAAGAATTTAAATTATCGAATTTCTTTTGCAAAATCGAAACCCGTCTTACCGAAAATCTATTCTGAATCGAAAAATGAAAAACGCAATAAAACAAATATATTATTTTTAATTAGAGAAGCTTTTAATTGCTTTTATGAATAATAAAGACAAAAAAATGTTGAAGAAAAAGAATTTTTTCAAGATTTGTTTTCTTTTTTTTTACAATTTTAAATTGAATAATTTATGAAGCTTTTAAAATTCATTTTCAATGAGATAAATATTTAAATTATTATCTTTAAGTAAATTTATATTTTTACTAATCAAGCTTATAATCTGCCGACTCCAGAATATTTTTTAAAGAATTTCAATTTGTTTTTCTATGTGTGGTGTGGAATTGCTGAAGCATGGAAGTACAAACCGATAAACTAGGATTTAAAGACCACCTTGTTTTAAGGGATGCCCCCCCCCCCACCTACGGTGAAAAAAAAACTTTATCATCTGCTTCACCATACTTAACTATGAACATGTTCAGCTGTGAATCGGGTGTGAATAAATCAATTAACACATTAGAAAAACAAGACCCCATAGTTAAGAAGTGCTAGTATATACAACGTTTTAGGCCATAAGTACGTAATATTTGTTTCAAAACAAATTAGTTTAACTTAAAATTTAATAATTTTCCTCAAATAATGTTTCAAAAATATATATTTTTGCAAGATTTTTAAGACTGAGAATTAACTTTTGCTTACAAATCTGTCAAAAATGTCTGTTTTCATTATAATAATAAAAAAAATGATTCTGATCAATATAATTTCTGTTTCAAATACACCACAGAGTATTTTGTTTACTGGAAATAGTAAATTTTAAATCCTTTAGCTTTCAATTTAAAGCTAAAATGAAAGTTTCAGGAAAGCTTTTTCATTTTTAAAAATTTGTTTTAAACCTTACATGCTGAATTAGTGGAGGTACCTATTTGTTGGATATAAAAAATTATTATAATTTTTTTTTTATAATAAAAAAAAAATATGGAACAAAAATATATGTTTTTAAAAATTTAGTAAAATTTTAGAATATTATTAAAAAATGTTTAAAAATTTGTATTCTTGATTCTTGGTGTTGTCAGCATTTAATATTAACTATTATTATTATTAAATTAAAAATATTTCAGGTAGAAAACTTCAACGCCATCCACTAACACTGGACACATATAAACAACACTATCAGTTGTAAGAATTTTATTAGATGAGATATTTTAAATGAAATTCTTTTGGTTTGCCTTGAACCAGCTTCCTTTTACCAATTCTTTCAAAATGTTCTTGCTAAAAAAAAACATTAATCTATCAGCTTGAAACGAAAGCTTCAAGAAAGATTTTTCATTTTTCAAATTTCATTTTAAACCTTAGGTATTGTG
The DNA here is from genome assembly GCA_963932145.1 of Acanthosepion lycidas. Classification (NCBI taxonomy): domain Eukaryota; kingdom Metazoa; phylum Mollusca; class Cephalopoda; order Sepiida; family Sepiidae; genus Acanthosepion; species Acanthosepion lycidas. The sequence goes on from OZ010575.1 coordinate 88,789,070, forward strand.
TAGATTTACCTAGTGTCATCTATAAAAATATAAATTTTCTCTATATTTTCATTATTTTGTTTTTTTACATAAAAACTATGAATTAATTTTGCATAGAAGCCCCTTTCTGCCATAACCATGTTATACTCCCTTTGTTGATTCATAGGTTGTACATGGTGTAATGGTTAACAAGCTCCTCACTAGATTAATTATGACTGAAAACAGAGTTCGATCCTCACTGGGTGCCCCATATTTCTGACCTTGGGACACAACTAAGCTATGCTTAGAAAATCACCATCAGTCAGTCAGTTATGTGATACACAATTATGTGATCATGTATCTTTTGATACATGACTGATGAGGCAGATTTTTTCCTGCAGTAGGTTGCCATTTCTTTCTGCGTTAGACCACTTGCCATCCAAAGCTATAGAACCCAGTATGTTGTGCTACTTACCCTTAACTGGGGGGAGAAGAAGAGGATTCATGCCTTTCCCAATGATATTAGCACAAAAGAAAATCACCATAGGGTGTCCAGACACCTTTTTTCAACAAAATAACGCTAAGATATTTCAGCTCAGTATTGTAAGAATATTTTTTTCTTTGTGTTGTTAGGAGAATTAATTCTTCTAGTCTTGTGCATTTTTATTCAGTATTTTGATGAAATATGACATTCATTTCTTTGTGAAATCTTTTATTTTTATTAAAAAAAAAAATGTCACATTTTTATCTAAATTCCAACAAAATTAAATACAGTTCCTATGAATCTTTTACATATACACACATATATATATATATATATATATGTAAAAATACATATATATATATATATATATATATATATATATATATATATATACATACATACATATATATATATATATATATATACATACATATATATATATATATATACATACATACATATATATATATATATACATACATATATATATATATATACATACATATATATATATATATACATACATATATATATATACATACATATATATATATATATATATATATACATATATATATATATATATATATATATATATATATATATATATATATATATATACATATATATATATATACATACATATATATATACATATATATATATATACATACATATATATATACATATATATATATATACATACATATATATATATATATATATATACATATATATATATATACATACATATATATATATATACATACATATATATATACATACATATATATATATATATATATATATATATATATATATATATATATATAATATACATGCTTGTGAGGAATGGCTAAGCGTCATTAAGCAGATGTGGCTCTTGGGGCACTATTCCGAGATTATCCATATATTTGGATGAGTATCGCTTGCGAAACTGAATGACTAGTAGTGCTATATTGAGTCTAGTTTGTGTCTTCGTCATCACCGAGTCCCGTGGTACAGTTGGTATGATGTTTGTGTTGTATCGAAATGGTCCGTGTTCGATTCTCGGTAGTGGATGCCCACTGCTGATGAGTCTCATATACGACGAAATGGCCGTCTAGTGCTTTCTGCATTCTGTTGAAGATTATTCTGGGCTCGATGAATTACTACATGATTACTTTAAATTCCCCCCCAAACTTATATATATATATATATATATACACACACACACACACACTAATGTTCATCCAATACAAGGCCCAAGAATCACTCAAGGTAGAGGGTTACTATATGGTGTTGTGTGAGCATAAAAAATAGAAGTGAAGTTATTAAGGTGATGCAGGAAAGATAATGGCGAACTCTAAACTTGAAGCAGTCAAGATTAATTAGTGAATAAAATTTTTTTTTGAGTTCAGTCAGAGATGTTAGGAATATAGAGTTTAAGTAGATTTTAGAAGGAAATGGAAACTCGATTCTAAACAGGAAACATGGGATAAATCTCTACTCCTGTTCTAATGACCAGGGAAGAGTGTGAACTGGACAATAGGTGAACCTATCAACCTCAATTGGGAGATAAAAAAAGAATAATAAATAATTAGTGAATAAAATTTCATTGCTCAGTTGGAGACGTTTCCTTTTTTTGTGAAAAATATGTATGGCGAGATATGTATATAAATAAGTCCAAATTTTGGTAACACTGTTTAGGCCAGTAAAAAGATGACTACAAACCAAAATACACATTTACCCATTCAAAAATTAATATACTTAAATAAAATCAAGTATGGAATAAACAAAATCAAACCAAAAGTAGTTAAACATAAAATGAAAATGTATACTCGTTTTGTTTCATTTTTTTTTTTGTTAGATCCTAAAGCATTTCACATAATTGTTTTGCTGAGTATAAACAGATTTTCTCATAACTATTAGGTTGGTGCAAAAATAATGATGTAATAATGTCGTTTTTTGACGTATTTTTTAATGTCAAAAAACGACATTATTACGTCATTATTTTTGCACAATACAAATAATGTTCATAGTTGATATTTTCTTTACTAACACCTGTTTATTCAAAAATCTTCATTGCTGTGAAGAAATTAAGGCAACAGTTTATTTAAATTAAAAAAAAAATATATAATTCTATCGAATTTGCTAGACTTTTTTTAAAATATAAAATTCAAAGTTCTCTATATTGTATCATTAATTTTGTATTTTAAGGTTATAAAGGTTTTCATAAATTTATACTTCCTTGCTAGTTTAATATGTGGCTTACAAACACATCACCGAAGTTAAGCAGTGTTGAGTCTGGCCAGTATCTAGATAGGTGTCTGCTTGGTAATAACAGCTGTCGTAAGCTTGGATGTGCTGTTAATGTAATGGATAATGGCTCAAAATTGTTAATCAGAGATTCAAGTTCCAATTCCTGTTGAGTTTCTTATATTCACTTACACGCAAATACCCTTGGGTAAGATGAATCCACCTTTTCTCCCCCAGTTATGGGTTAATTAGTAAGCCTTTTATCAATAAATCATTATCTCAAAAAAATTTTCTAAAGAGGTGATAGGCCATAAAAAATGAATGAATCAATCAAATACTGATGAGCTACACCAACATGGCTTTTAGATTTATTTACATTATCTATAATATAAATATATAGAAACTACCATGACCACAAAATGAGGAAGCAGTTTACATATTAATTGTAATAAAGAACTGATCCCCCAATTCATATTCGCATTAAAATTTGTCGTTTATCACCTCTATGGGTTAATTAGTAAAACATGTATCACTGAACTATTATTATCTCTCTCCACTTCTACCAATTCTTACACTCTAAAAAATATTTACTGGCTTTAAGGGTTGATAAGCCAAAGAAAACAAATCAATTAATGAGCATCTAAGAGTAAAAAGATTTTCCACATAATTTCTGAAATGATTATCATTATTAAACACTGATTCATTTTAAACAGTGTCCTTTTCTTGGTTGTTATAGCCACAATATTCTCTTTTTTGGGATCTTATTTTGCTGCTTGGAGTATTGCGCCAAACTTCTTATTCAGTCTGCTAGGGAGGACTTTTTCCATCTTGCTGTCCATTTTACAGAATAATTTGTCCATGATGTGATGTCACTTTTTTTTTTTTTTTTTCCACTGAACCAGAAATATACATGAAATCCAACTCCTGACACAAGGAATGTAGTTCATACCCAGGAGACAACATACACTTGTAGGGATTATCCCCACCTTTTCTGCCAGGATGCCCACTGGGTGTTGTTCTGTGACCATACCCCATCCACACTGTGTTTCATTATTTTTATTTATTTTATTTTTTTTTTTTTTAAGATGGCTTGTCAGTGTTGTCTGAAGCTGTCAAGGTTGGGGTATGTTCACAAGGGTATGAAGATGGAGAAAGATTTGCTTGGAAACCCCAAAGATAAGAACAGTTAGTGTTTGTGGGAAGAATCCACTTTTATTTTTCCAACAGCAATTTCATTGGGTGGCGGTGCATATAACACTGTGACTCAATGTAACAACCGGTGGACACTCTGTACCAGCCTGATAACACTTTCTGTACAGACGAAGAAGACTGCCCTCTTCGCACAAGTCTTCCCTTATATATTTGCAATTGCACTATCTAAAAAATGGAACATCTGATCTTTGTACCATCTGCATATGTGTAGATTAAAATAGACAGCAGTATCATTTACTCAACTTTACTTAAACTCAGTAGGTGACTTAGTGACAATAAGTTTCATCCCAGCCAGCCAGCCATACAGTGTTACAGTTCTATTCAAAACTATAAAAGAAAGGAACACAAAAACTCTTTCTTTTTTGCTCCAGAATATACTAATGAAAACAAGAGCACTTCTCTCTGCTGGGAAAGATTACTTCCCCAAGTCGCCTGTCTTCTTAATTTCAGCCAACTGCTGGCACAGCACACACAAACACATTATCTAACAGCAAAGCTTATCAATGTTTTTCTTCTGTTTTCTGCTATGTACACACACAGGTATATTTTCTCTCTTCTTGAATTTCTGTTATTCTTTATATAAGATAAGTCAATCATAGAATCATCATTATAAACTCCATAATCCTTTCATTAGCTGTATAATGTGTGCTTCTCCAAGACTGCATACAGTTTGAATTCAGAATTGTCCTTCACCTAGACTGGCTGCCACCCAAAGCTGAAGAGCCCAGTCTGCTCATAGTTTGATGTTTTGAATTCAGAGTTGTCCTTGTTGACTGGTTGCCGCACAGGGCTATAGGACCCAGTCTGTCCTGCTATTTACTCATAGCTGGGGAGAAGAGATGTATTCATACCTTTCCCAAGAGTATTTGCATGTAAGTGAATATACTGAACTTGACTGGAATTTGAACTCAGCTCTCGGATTCCTTTATCTGCGCCACTATCCATTACTCTGCTATGCCTAAAAATACACATGTAAAATTCCTCTGTGTGGTGAAATTCATTTCTTTTAAAAATGTTGAATTTCTTTCAAAACTTCTCAACCTCTTTGTCACAGTTCTTAAACAAATGCATCTGTTACAAAGTAGCACCTATGCCTACAAACTCATGACCAACAACAACCATGTCCATTACAACTGAGTTGCCCATCTGCTACAAACTTAACCAACACTTAGATCCACTATGCTATTGTCTCAGGGAATTTTGGAGCATTAACCTATTGTCTCTTCTTTCTGAATAAACTCTCTGAACATTACCAATTATAACCAACACTGGAAGAAAGATGATAACTACAAAAATTAAAATAAAAACATAATTTCAAATACATGAGTGTATAATATCAGGTCATCCCATAAGTTCTGTCTGAATTTTGAATAAAGAAAACAAGTGACCAAATGTTACACTTAATAACAGATTCAATCAACAATGTATTTTCCCTGATTATGACTTCCTTCCATCTATTAACAAGCTTACTAATTCCATTATAGTAAAATTATTTTGGCTTTGATTCGAAGAACTCACAAATGTCAGTTTTAACCTCTTCCTGTGTTACAAAAGCTGTTTCTTCCAAATGATTAAGCTATGAAACAAATGGTAGCCTGAAGGAGCAAGATCGGGAGAATAAGGTGGATGTGGAATTTTCTCCCAACCAAGTTCTTCTATCTTTTGTGACGTGATTCTTGCTGTGTGGGGTCGCGCATTGTCCTGATGAAACATCACCTTTTTTTCGATTCACTAGAGCAGGTCTTTTTCCTCAAAGCTTGGTTCAAACACTCTAATTGCTGACAGTATATTTGAGCATTGTTGCATGAGGTAGTAAGAATTCAAAATGGATTATTTCTTGGCGATCCCACCAGATTGAAAGAAGAACCTTTTGCCCATGTAGTTCCCTTCTCGGCTGTGGCTGGGGTCATTCTCCTTTACCAAGCCACTGTCTACGATGCTTAACATTTCGATAAAAGATCCATTTTTCATCGCCAGTCACAAGTCTATCCAAAAAAGGTGAAACAAGTTGGAGAGAAGAGCAGATGTCAACTCAGGATTTGAGGTTGTTTTCAGACAATTCATGAGGCACTCATTTTCCAAGTTTAGGAACTTTTCCAAGGGTGAAATCTCCACCTCTGAATTTTGCAAACCATCTTCTGCAAGTTCTTTCATTCACACATTCCTCTCCATAAACTGAGTGAATGTTTCTAGCTGCTTTGGCTGCTGAGTTTCCTTTCTTGAACTCATAAAGCATTATTTGCCTCAAATGATTCTTGATGTTTTTCATTTTAACAAAAGTTAAAATTCGGACAGAACTCATGGGATGACCTGATAGTTTTATTATATTGTTTTTTTTTTAATCTTTGTGATGAAACTTATGAAAATATAAAAATACATGTATTTAAATTATATTTCATTTAATTTTCTTTTCATTTATAATTTCTATATTCTATAATTTTTAAAATATATTTATGACTGAACATGGAATATGATATCTTCTGGGGTCGTAATGAATGTGGATGCTGTTCTTTTTTTTTTGTTATTTTTCTAATAATATTTCTTTTTCATTCACAGATGTCAATTGCAATAGAGAAGAAGTCAATTCATTTCATGGTCATAGGTAAATATTATATAAAAACAGATTGCTAAAAATATGCAGACAAACAAAAGTAGTTTTTCATTTTCCAAATGTTAATATATTCATTGATAAACTGCAAACAAATGCTATTCTGGTGAGATATGCGATCACATATTTTTATGGATCTTTGAAATAAACATAAAAATAACAATACTTGTAAAATATTTTCAGCGAGTTCTGATTTGGAAGCACTGCTGTAATTATTGAAGAGAGAAACCCTATAGCTGCAGGGATTATGAATCAGCATTTGTTTGAAGTCTGTGATCCATTATTATCTAAGACTTCTAATGGGAAATTATACATGCAGACAGACACAGATGAGAAAACCTACACTTGTGACCAGTGTGGATTGGGATTTCTCACAACTTCTAATTTGAATACACACCTGCAAATACACATTGGACAAAAACTCTTCTCTTGTGAAGTTTGCGGAACAGGATTTTCAAAGAGTTCCAATTTAAAAAGACATGTGCGAATACATACTGGGGAGAAACCCTACACTTGTGAAGTGTGTGGTTCAGCATTTTCAAACAGTTCACTCTTGAAAACACATATGCGAACACACACTGGAGAGAAACCTTATGTTTGTGAAGTGTGTGGATCAGCATTTTCAAGGAGTTCAGCTTTAAAAACACACATGCGAATACACACTGGAGAGAAACCCTACATTTGTGAAGTATGTGGATTGGCTATTTCAAGGAGATCTGATTTGAAAATACACCTACGAATACACACTGGAGAAAAATCTTACTCTTGTGAAGTGTGCGGAACAGGATTTTCACGGAGTTCAATTTTAAAAACACATATGCGAACTCATACTGGAGAAAAACCTTTTGCTTGTAAAGTGTGTGGATTAGCATTTTCACAAAGTTCCACTTTAAAAAGACATATGGGAAAACACATTGAAAAGAAACCCTATACTTGTGAAGTATGTGGATTAGATTTTTATTTGTCTTCAGCTTTAAAAAGTCACATGCAAACACACGAGGGAGAGAAACCCTACATTTGTCAAGTGTGTGGATCAGCATTTTTAGGATGTTTAAATTTGAAAACACACATGCAAATACACATGGTGGAGAAACCCTACAGTAGTGAAGTATGTGGATCAGCATTTTCGAATAATGCACTTTTGAAAGAAAACATGCAAACAAATATTGAAGAGAAACCCTACACTTGTGATGTGTGTAAATCTGCATTTTCAGGAAGTTCAGCCTTAAAGACACACATGAGGACACATACTGGAGAAAAACCCTACATTTGTGATGTATGTGAAATAGGATGTACAACCAGTTCTAATTTGAAGACACACATGCGGATACATACTGGAGAGAAACCCTATACTTGTGAAATATGTGGATCAGCTTTTTCAAAGAGATCTAATTTAAAAAGTCATGTACAAATCCATACTGGAACAAAAAGCTATACTTGTGAAGTGTGTGGATCAGTATTTTCATTGTCTTCAGCTTTAAAAAGCCATCAGCGAACACATACAGGAGAGAAACCATACACTTGTGAAGTGTGTAAATCTGCCTTTTCTGGAAGTTCAGCCTTAAAAACACACATGAGAACTCACACTGGAGAGAAACCCTATGCTTGTGAAGTGTGTGGAACAGGATGTTCAACAAGTTCCAATTTGAAGACACACATGCGAATACACACTGGAGAGAAACCCTACACTTGTGAAGTATGTGGATCAGCATTTTCAAAGAGATCTAATTTAAAAAGCCATGTGCAAATACACACTGGACAGAAACCTTTTCCTTGTGAAGTATGTAGCTCAGCATTTTCAAGAAGATCTGATTTAAAAAAACACATGCGAATACACACTGGAGAAAAGCCCTACACTTGTGAAGCATGTGGGTTAGCATTTTCACAAAGTTCCAATTTAAAAATACATATGCAAACACATACAGAAGAGAAAACTTAATCATTGAAGTGTGTAGATAAGGTGTTTGAAAGGCTTAAAATATGTATGCAAACACAATGGGAAGGCACTTTACACTTGTGAAATGTGTGGAGTAGTGTTTTCATCAATTTCACATTGAAAATGCAGATGATGACACATGAAGAGAAACCATAAACTACTTATATTATTTGCCTGCAAACTATTGTCCTCATCTTTGTTGTTGTTATCACATTTTGACTGTTGTGCACTCTGGCCTTCATTGGATGTTGTTAATCCAGATAAGCTTCAGGAAATTTCAAACTGAACTGACTATCTTGTCTAGTTCTTTGTGTTGCTCATTGCTTGCCCCATTTCCACTGATTTCAAATACATACTACCTGGCCCAGGGACTGCACTTGCAATGTTACCAAATTCATGAACCAATGCTTTAATCCATTAGGCTGTTGTCCTGTGGGACAGTTCTGACTGTAGAAAATTGGAGACTTGAACCTAACCTGCCTGCTGATGAGTTCTGCTACTTGTCATGCTTGAGTACATTCATTGAGGCTTCTTTTTCCTACTCTGGCTTCTGTTGAAGCCATGCTGATATTTTTCTTTTTATCTTTATTGACAGCTCCCATATATTACAATTGTGCTTGTCCCTCCCTTCACACGACCATTATATCCTTATACTTCTTAAGTAATGGACTATTTTATTTTGATTGCATGGAAAGACAAAAGACTTATCAGAGACACTACTTGGTATCAGTGAAAAAAAGAAAGAAGTGTTTAATGTCTACTGCTAATAAATAATTGACGATTCCATTTTGATTGTGTGAGAAGACAAAAGACATCAAAGACACTTGGTTTCAGCAAGAAAATGAAAGAAAGCATGGAAGATGTGTTTAGCAGCTGTTTCAGTGAAATGGAAAAAGTTGTTTCAAATCATTTCATTTGTACCTCCGTTCTTCTTAAAATAACAGACAGCATTTCATATTGTTATTGCAATACTTTTTAAAGTTATTAAGCTCAGATATTTAACAATGTGATAGGGGAATTTCTACATATATTTTATTGTCATAGAACTTGCCATGAGCTTATTCAATTATTAACCAAAGAATTAAGATTTATTAGAAATTTCAAATAAGAAAACCATGAAATTTTCACAGGTTAAAACTAGTTATATTTATTTCTATGCTCGGCTTACTAAGGTGGTCCTTATAGCCTAGCATATGTGCTGCTTTTCTTTCAGGCATTTGATTCTCTAGTGTACTCCTTGTTCAGTGTTTTTACTTCATTCAACAGGGGTTGATGACTACCCTTTTCTCTCCATACAGAATCAGTCATGCCTAATATCACTGTCTTACTGTGCAGGAAGGGACAGCAGTTAAAACATTGTGATAGTTCTGTGTTTTTACAGTGTTTCAGTTTAAAAATACCCATTTGAACACAAGTCCACGTGCAATTCAAAATACTTGTAGCTTTGTAACTATACATGTGTTATGAATGGCGTGTTTGTTATCTCATAACTATTAAATGAAATGCCTTGTATGCAGTTTTAATTCATGGTCCGTGGATGAATATGTGTGTGTGTGGTACATGGAGAAACGTGTGATGCGATAAGAAGGAAATTATTGTTACTCACGGTTGGCTTGAAATAATCATTTATTTACACGGAGAACCTTACACCATATATATATGTATATACAAAATCACAGTCCTAAGTTACTGAATTGTGTGTCACCAGCCACTAGGACAGGAGAATATATATGTGTCCTTATTCCTTGATAAGCCATGTTCCAAGTCTATTGAGTTTTGTGCGTCTCACATCTCAATGTTGCGTTGATCACATGACTAGCGTGGTTTGGACAGGAGCAAAAGGGAGGTACTCTGTTTGAAACAGGAAAGTGTTATTTCCCTTGGAATATATTTTTATTCATCCTAACAACATGATATAAACAATCTGTAAAAAAAGATATGAAAGCATGAGATATTTAATTTTTTTTTCTTGTCTTTGGAAAATGTATTTATTATTTGTTTTACTTTTTTTATTTTCTTGAAACTTCAAAATTGCAGAATTGCTGTTTGACTCCACTGAATTTCTTTTTATAGGAACATCTTGATCTTTAGAGGAATGCAACCTAATATAATTGATGTGATTGAAGGTATTACTGGAAATCAGTTACAAAATGTTTTCCCAGAACTACAGAATCGTATTACCCTTTGTATGCATAATTGTTGTATCCCTAAAGAAGGTTACAGACAAAGGTGGTACTCAAGTGAAAGGAACAGCAACACGGGCATAGATAAAAGAAAGAGGTTTATTGTAAAAGAGAATACACTACTGAAAGACAGGGAATCAGTTAGCAAGCTAGTAATTCCTGAAGCATCCCAGGTATATCCTGTGCATATCTACTGATATAGTCAGTCCACAATAGGCAATAGGGAGAGTGGGACATTCCATTACAACACCTCTCCTGAGCTAATTTTCCCATGAAATTTTGCTCAATACCTCTTCTTTTTGGGGTCAGGACATAACTGTTTGATTTTTTTCCTCTTCCTGTAATGATGGTGGACATGTTGAAAATTAACAATCGCAATAATAAATTTAAATACTTCTTTCTTATTATGTATAGTTACAAAGCTACGAGTATTTTAAATTGCACACAAACTTTATGGACATCCAGTATTTTTGTTATTTTAACCGTAAGATGCCCGAGATGGGTCCTAAGGGACCCAATATGATATTTATGATTTACTTTTGGAAATGATGTAGAAGAAGGTATTGCATTACCTTCTGGGGTTAGTGGTTTTACCTTACCACCCAGGTCAGTTGAATGTCTCGGGCATACTGCTATCAATAAACAGACTTTGGAGATAGTCATGTGATTGTCACATTCCAGGGAACATTGCCCCCTTAACCTTACAGAGCTGTATGGCAACTGCAAAGTTCAAAAGATTCTAACTGATGTAAAGAAATTAAAAATGAAGATGTTTGGTATGCACGAAACAGTTTCTTTCAAACATGAACATGATGATGAAATCAAACACAAACACTGGATATCAGAAATGAAATAGTACTTGGTGATAACTCTTCACAATGTTTGCAATTACTTTCTTCAGCATTTTGGTTGGCTGCAGACAAATGTTTCCTCTTTGGTTGAATGTGAAGCACAGACACTCCTGTTGCATTTCTGGCATGAATGCAAGTATTTTCGATCAATAAGACTCAATGAGCATCTGTAACAGCGTTTTCAGGTAGATTTCTTTGTTTTTATTTTGCCATCCTCTCTTGCTAGGTGAGAAATTTCAATTCAACATGCACACATTTTGTTCTGAATAGCAAGGTAAAATCCATCTACATTTTTTGCTTTTGCAATTAAGTGCATATGCACTAAGTCAAGCACAAGCTCTTGAAGAGACAGCCTCTGTGCAAATGATACACTTTTTTTCCAATTTTGGCAATGTACAAATGCAATATAAACATTGCTAGCAGAAAGGTTGAGAACATTCATGAAGTAAGCAAGAGGCCAATGCTTTGTTTTGCATTACACTGAATAAGAGTGCACAAGCTGATCGACTGTATCGACTCCTCCTTTGGTACTATTGTAAACAATATTATGTCAGGTTTCACAGTAGCATCGGCATCCTTAGCATCATTATGCATTGTTGAAAGAAGTGTGACACATTTGTTTGTCTTTGGAATGAATGAAACCACTGTCACATTTGGATCAAATGCAAAATGGCAACTGCCAACAGGAAAGGTCTTTGGCATTGCTGAAGCCTTCTGGAATGTCTCATTTGTTTTTTCTGTTCCGATATAGGTCACCCTCCTCCGATAAATGGGACCAAAATCTGTAAAGTAATTATCAGCAGTGATATTTCTTCCGCTTCCATATGGCTCAACTAACTGCTTAACTACTTTGGATGCCAGTTCAACTATAGTTTTTCCATCAGCTCTTTTGCCTGTATATATGGCATTCCATCACAGATATATCCAGTGCTACAATCTACTAGAATATTTATCTGGCTTTGAAGGTAGATATTATCTGAATGGGCATCTTCCTCTGAAGGGAATAAGCTGTTTATAGATGCACAAAAGCTCTAAAGGATTATAGTTCATTTTGCATTGTGAAATGAACAAATCCCATAACGTATGGAATGGATCAAACTTATCACATTCCCTACTCTCCTGCTAAGTACATAGGTTATCAAAGTAAATGCACTGAGTAATTTCTTCAAAATGGCTCCTTGACATTGCTGCTGCAAAAACTGGCCTCAGAAGACGTCCATCTTTCCACATCTCCCTGATGTTTTCATGATTCCATTTTGTCACTCTAGCAGCATAAAAAAGACTAAGATATACCTGAAATTCTGGCACTGTAAAAGTTTTCCAGTCTGTTCTCTTGCATTTCCCATACTTGTTTGTCCATTTCAATAATTTCGGAGGTCACATGACTTCCTGTATATGCATTTCCTCTATGGTTACATGGTCTACTTAATTCAATAATGTGATCGCCTGTGTTTGCTCACTGGCAATCTATGTACAAACTCAAGTGTTTGCAATGAAACTTTAGCCATATATAACACAATTTTGTAATAATGTTTTGGTAACTTGAAAAATAAAGTGGAGAGAATATTTTTTGGAATATCTGAAAAATGACCAAAAACCAAGTATCTAACGTAATAAACCCTGCCTGTTGCAGCTATGTACTGTCTCCTCGGTGGTTCTGGCCGAAAAAGGAATCCACCTGATCTCCCCCTGGTGAACTGAAGGAACCACCACCATTCGCCACGTTGCGAATTCTTGATCTGAACAGCAGTCTATCGGTCTCCCCAGAATTGTCCGGTGGGAAGGGGAGGAAATCGCTGGGTATTACGCTGAAAAGAAAATCACTATTCATGCAAAAAAAAGTTTCTTGTCGTAGCCGCAAAGACATGAAAAGGAAAAAATAAACAACTCTTTCGGTTCCTGTACAAATAGCCCTTTTTAGTCCACTGTTTTTATGTCACTATCAGCACTTGATTAAGTAATCACATTCAAATTTACTGTTAAATAGACATATTCTTGTGCAGTGTGTAGATGCTTCATAATTGAAGTGTTGAAATAAAAAAGTGGGAAACATTTTCTAGATACTCTAGAGAAAATAAGGAAGAAAGTAAAACAGCACTCCATTAGTTTTATGCATATTTATATTTACTACCTTAATTTCAAGTTGCCAACATATAAAAAAAGAATGTTTTTAAAATGTGTCTATATTTCTGAGATGAGGTATTATATACATTATTTACATTATTCAAACTATTGTCCTCATTTTTGTCATCATATTTATTACATTTCAGCACATGGCACAGTGGATAAAGGCGTTAGTTAGATCCAATGACAGGACCCAAACAGTGTGAGTTCAATACCTGGTTACGGCAATGGAGAACTTGGAGAGAGGAATTTACAGGAGATAATTGACGACTGACATCCATTTTAAAAGAAAAGAAAAAAAAAACATGGCATGTGGAAATAGAACAGTCTACCCCAGTGAGTGAAATAAAATGTTCAGTTCAATATTCCAACCACCTGAAGAAGGCCGGAGTGTACAACGGCCCAAACGTTGTTATAAATATGGCGACAATAGTCCTAATAATGTAAATAGTGTTTTTAAAATGTTTTCTTATTTATTCGACTCAGGATTTTTTTAAGTCAATTCTAACCTCCTGATTTCTAAACAAATTTACGTAGATATTTTGGAAGACTATCAAAGATGAAATGTTTTAGTTAATTTCTCAAATTTTGTTATGCACTTAAGAAAAATGAGCATCACCAAACAATACATACAAGACATTAACCCATCTGTGAATAAGAATAAGATCTAGGGGAGCTGTTACATTCTTCCTAAAACAAGATCTGATTCATGCTACACTAATTTCCACCACTGGCTGGATGTGAACGTTCAGAAAGCCAAGACTGAACTAAAATTCCATCAACTGTTCATAGGCTCTGCACATAGCTTCCATTTTTACTCACACACTCAAAGAAAAATACAATCCAGAATTTCTACCCAACAGCTCCCACTCCCACCTAAAGACACAATTTAAAAATTGCAGCCAATCTGAGCCTAAGAAAGGACATAAAAGCCCATCAAAGGGGCATTTTCGGCAGTTGGACTGCATAACAGCTTGGATTCACAATGCTCCAAAAGACAACTCGCCAAAGGCCATCGCCTCAGTAAGTCACAATTCACCCTCCCTCTGTGGATGACTTTTACAATTCCACTTTCAACAAGCGACATTTACAGCAATTTACTATTTGTTGTATTTTTACGTTAATACAATTGTTAATTTCTTAAACCTCTGTTGTTTCTTCTTTGTTTTACCACCACACACTTAATATAACAACAGTGAATGGAATGCTTGGAAAAAATGGTGACTATATTGAAAAGTAAAATTGCAGTTTTGAAGCCAATTTCATTATTCTATCTGGTATCAACATCCACCTGGTCATAGTACTAAAATACAAGTATCCACTATAATAACATTTGAAATAATACACACACACACACATATATCTATATAGGAGGATTAATACCTTGGGGAAAAGTATTAATCCTCTTCTTCTCCCTCCAGCTATAAGTAAATAGCAAGACAGACTGGGTTCTATAGCCTTGGATGGCAACTGGTCTAAGAGAAGGACAACTCTGAATTCAAAACCTGTGGAGAGTTGTTTGGGGACCTTGTGGCATGTCGTGCACCAGGTCTCTGTATTCGGCCCTTCAAAAAGTGCAGTTGGTTCTGCACGAAACCTTTATCACTATAATCAAATCATATGTGCTGGTGTCTGGGTTGTCTATTCTTAGGAACTGAGCTGCTTGACCCTCATATGTCAAATACGATGGGAGAGTCCACCATATATATATATATATATATATATATATATAAACATAAAACATTAGGCAGCATATAATTTACATACAAAAAAATAATCACACATAGAATCAATCAGAAATATTAATGCCATTAATGGTGACATCCGTCACTAGAGACATAATATATGCATTGATTGATTCTATGTGTGATTATTTCTTTGTATGTAAATTATATGCTGCCTAATGTTTTATGTTTATAAAAAACTATTGATCCACAGTACAGAAAAATTCCTATAAAAAAAACTACTACTAATACATTACACTACATAATTGAACTATATGCTTGGTGCATGCCATATAAACTGAATACACTTGTAAAATAGAATTTGTGGATTTAACACATCACAAGAAATATTGAAATAAAATTCTCACTTAAAATTTTGAAAAAAATTGGCGTCACGTTTTTGCACGTTCTGAAAATTGTTCCTAACCGTCATGAATAGCAGACATTCAAAAAACATCTTTCGGTCGACAAACAAGTATTTCGTCTTCAAGTTTTTGATTTTATAAGGAAAAAAAACACATGCCTGATGATGAATATAGAACTATTCGTAAGTACTAGCATTTCAACATCAAATAAACTGAAAACTAATGACATCTATGGTTTCAACGAGGATCACTTCACTCTATGGGTTAACAGTATTTTAATGCATATATTATGTCTCTAGTGACGGATGTCACCATTAATGGCATTAATATTTCCGATTGATTCTATGTGTGATTATTTCTTTGTGTGTATATATATATATATAACTGAAGATATTTGTGCCAGAGTGGTATCTGAAATTTTGAAATCAGTCATATTGACTGGCTAAGAGATGAAAAGACGATGGTGAAACGCATCAGCAAATATTGCTGTGGCTATGCCCTGAGATTCTCACTGTTGCACAACATGTGGACTTATCTTCAGACCACTAGTGGGACTGAAGTGTCACATACGACACAAACATAAAACCGAATGAGTTTGTTGGATCCTCATTTGTCGAAATTGATAGAAGAGTCTATCATATATAATGTATATTTGGGCAGCAACCTTTTTCTTTCAAACAGCTTTCATTGAATAGGGCAAACAAAGAATTTGATTAATTTTTTATTTAGTTTTTCTAGCATTCTTAAATTTATTTTCTGTTTGCTGGGATTGTAAAAATTGTCCATAGTATCTACGACTACTTCTTTAGCCATTTTCAATGGTTTTGTTCTTAATTAGGGCAGCTAGCCAATCTCTATTACAGACGCTCGCTCAGGCACATTTGTGTTTGTTCAACACCCATAGAGCCAACCTATGGTTTATACTGCAACTATGCCGAGTAGACTTTAGTTACAGTTTCTGGGAGAAAGCGTGTTATCTATTGTGAACAAGGCCAGCACACTCAAAACATCAGTCATGATGACTTGTGACTTTGTGCTAGCATAGCTATCAATGGCCCCAATTTCACTCACAAGGCATGGATCAACTTACACTTTCCAAAGGTGCCACACACTGGAATCGTCTCCTCCAGGCCAGTAACATCAGTAAGTCTACTTCCTGACAAATCAGCTGTGGTGAGATTCTAATCCAGGTCTCATAGTCAGAAAGTGAATGTTCTAACCACTTGTCTACACACCTATATAATATATATAATGGGACTTTTTATCCATGAAAACGGTAAAACAGAATGGCCTGCTTGAAACAGAAATTGCAATTTTGAAATGGAAATTTTATTTTTTTTTTTTTTTTTTAGGAGATTTTCCAACTGCCATTTTTATTTGTTACTGTGTTTTGTGATGTTAGAAACTAACTCGTAACATTCGAATGCTCATTATCACTTCCAAAATGCTCGTAGATGAGACTTTGTAAACTCAGATACTGGTAGTAGTAACACCTTCAAATTATACTTGCACTAATAATAATTTTTCAAATAGTAATCGCTGAATAGTAATTTGTATAATCTTACTTATTATAAAACGCAGATTGTGCGTGTGTGTCTGTACATTTATATATTTGATCAGATTTCCTACATTTTTCAACCGATTTCAACAAAACTTCACAGGACTATGTAAAATTACCTTGCAGTGGTTCTGACAGCACCAAAAATTGGAAGAACATCATTGTTTTTGCACAAAATCAATTTGAAAACATGATTAAGAGGCATTAATGAAGGGGGACAACTCCTATCGAGTTATACTTAGTAATATCGAGTTATACTTATTATAAAACCCAGGTTGGTTGGTTGTGTGTGTTCATTTATATATGGGATCGGATTTCCTAAATTTTTCAACCGATTTCAACAAAAGTTCACTTTTCTTTGGCAGGTAGTGTTTCTTATTGTCTTGCACACTTTTTTCTTTATTTTTACATTCAGAATGCTTTAAAAATTCCATTTACAAGACAATTGTTTATAATAAAATTCTATTCAATCAGTAGACTCATAACGATTGAAAACAATGTTTTTGTTTGAGTTTGGGTTTGACCAATTCGTAAAAAAAAAAAAAAAAAAAGTAATTAAGACATGCGTGTCTCTCAACCTTAAACAATAATCTTTGTCAATTTTACTTTTCAGTCTTTATGATGGTCGATACTTGATCTATCTCTTACTGTTACATCCCCGGGCAACGCCGGGCTCTCCTGCTAGTGATCAATATAGAGAAATGGTAGAGTGGATAGTATAGAGAATAGTGATCCAATTATACACTAGTTCCCATTGATGTGTTTCCTTTATGAACACGTGATCTACTTACTTCATAATGGAATCGTCTATGTTTGCTCACCAGTGATCTGTGTTCAAACTACAGTGTCAGCAATGACACTTTATTACCAGAAATAAAAATCTTGTCAGCATTAGATAACCCATTGAGCATTATCCTGCATAAAAATGAGCTTGGTGGGGTCGATTTGCACCCTTTCAGCAGAAGGGAGCAGACAAAACTCTAAAATTCTCTTGTACTGCTTGCTCCTAAGGTTCTTTTCAATAGGTTTTAAGAAACTAGTTCCATGAAAAGAAAAGCATCCCCCCCCCCAGATCATTATACTGAATGGATGCTTGACAGTACTTACTGCTAAGTTCAAAGAGCTTTCAAAGCTTCTTCTTCGGATTTTAGATCGCTTATCCTTTGAATTTAGCTCAACTTTCGTTTCATCAGAGAAGAGAACATTTAGTAAAAAAAATCAGGTGAGTCACTTTTATCGAACAGCACTGTATGTGTTGTTGGAGAAATACTGAATAAAATTGTGAGTTGGGATCAAATATAGATCAGCATCCAATAGAATGATAAGGTAAAGAACGAGTAAATTGTATAGTCTTTCTTGTATGTTATTTTTTTATATTTTTTTTTTTTTAAATAAAAACTTTATTGAAACAAAACAAGTTCAGTTGACGACTGATGACAATTCCAGAACAACGTAACTATAAACAATTTTTTTCTATCCTCTGCCAGCCGTAATGATGGAGAAAGCATTACCTCGAACCATCGCCAGTGAGACACACTGCAAGAGCCACTCCATTTCGCGAGGCTCGTCCCTTAATCGAGACACAATCGCACCAATCCTCTGAAGGAATGCCATCGAATGAGGGCCAATAATCCCTGAAGTCTCCACTGCTACAGGAGTAAAAAAAACATCTACCAGCGACAGAAATATCGTAGTGCTGGCCGCTTTCCACGGCATGCAGCCATTAACGACATCATCAAAAGAGGTTTGGATGCAGTAATTTGATCAGGTCCGCGGTTGAGCTGTGATCCGTCACCCGGGACGCAGTGATTTTTTTATATAATGTGTGTAGTGAGTGTCCAGATAATTTAGTTATGGAGATTTCTTACCTCTAATTTTGGTTATAAGTGCTAAAAAACAAATGTTACCATTATGACCTGAAAAGTCAATCAGTTATGTGCTATGCATGACACACACTTAGGCAATCTTGTATCTTTCGATACATGACTAACAAGGCAGATTTTTTCCTGCAGTAGGTTGCCTTTTCTTTCTGCATTAGACCAGTTGCCATCCAAGGCTATAGAACGCGGTTTATCCTGCTATTTACCCAAAGCTGGTGGTGGGGAGGAGAAGAAGAGGATTCATACTTTTCCCAAGGGTATTGGCATATAAGTTAATGTAATGGATTTGACTGGAATTCGAACTTGGCTCTCCAATTCCTCAATCTGAGCCGCCATCCATTACTCCACCATGCCTGAAAAGTAAAGGAGCCAAAGTTTTGGTCGACCCATGTGTTGACTGCCTGCCTGATACTGAAAGAATAGTGAATTTACATAAGTTAAAAAGAAGTATAATAATTTTTTCAGTTAGCTCTGACTTTCATGAGTTTATCATGCCAACATTCATGATCCTGCATCAAAGTTGAAAGGTCATTAGGAAGGCATTCTGTATCACAACTGGTCAGTGTAGGTCATTACTGGATGACCAACACATCTTGCTCCATGGCTAGGTAACCAGGCGTAATGTTTATACTCACACTAATATTGGCCACTGAGTAAATATTGTAAAAAAGCTTGTAAATGTCTTTAAAAATATTTCTACAATTTTTAAAATATTAAAAATTATTTGAAATTGTGTGATTTAAAAGTAAATTTTTATGCAAACATATTTTTCTAAATGCTTTAATTCATACATATTGTGAAATCATTTTTTTATCTGTCCCATATGGCAATTTTTGTTTTTTAATCATTTTACCCCAAATTAAGCAATAAAGCCACTAAGATGCAAAGGGTTACTGAGTGTTCGAGAGTATGAGAAAAAGAAAATACTATTAAGGAAAGAGAAAATTAAAAGAACAGTAATTAAGAAGGTAGAAGATAATGATTGACATTGCATTTACATTTTTGAAGATCAAAGTTGACAGGGAAGCAAGAAACTAGAAGAGAGTTACACAAGTGAGAGAAGAAAACTGTTAGCATAGAACTTACGGTTCCATCTAGCCATTTCAACTGCTAAATGATGAAACCTTGCCACCAATCTAGTACTTTTTTTTTATAAAGTGGCTTGGTACATTTTCACTGCTCCAAGGTCAGTTGTCAAAAACAGAGAGTTTTTAAACTGTCCGCCAAGGTGGAAACAAAGCAGGGCTGTCAGTAGCTCGTCCATTGACCAATCAGAAGACTCATTACATGCTGGTTGTTCATCAAAACAATTACCATGAAAGTATTTATAGAAAAGTCTCTGGGAAGCTATGTTATGGCAGTAAGAAAGTGACTGATGCTGAAATGTCAGGTCAGGATCAATAATATTGCAGATTCTTTGATTTTTTTTTTAAATCAAAAATCAATATTTTTTTGAGTATCAAATCGATTTTGTTAAGTGGAATTGGCAAAATGTTCAACAAATGGAATTGACAAAGTTCTCAATAAACATGAAGAAAAAGAAGAGGGCAAAATAATACTAAGCAAACAATATATATGCAAGTCAAAACTAGGCAAAGCAACAGTAATAAGGCAAAAACTTTACAAAGTAAGAATTGTATTTACAGGCAAAAGGGATACAGTCAAGTGATTATAGTGTTCTGACTACAAAAAGAAAAGGAATAAAAATTATGGCAGATGAGACTGAGAAGTGATTAATTTTTATTGGTTAAGAAGATGCATGTGACGGGTTCTGTGTATAAATTTGGTGAGGGAGAGGTTCTTAGCATTCTTTCCTGCGTGATTGGAACCAACATATTTTTTCCTGGTTCTGAAATATTTAAGATTAGAAAATTAAAAAAGAAAGAAGAAAAACTTGAAGATGGTAGTAGTGTGCAGAAGAGGGGGTAAGAGGGTGTCACGGCCCCAGACACCCAATCAAAGAGTGAAATAAAAATTTACTTTTTGAAATTGTTTTTGTTAACTTCATTGTACAAACACCCTTCAGTTCCACAAACTGGTATTAATGTAGATCCATGTTTTGATAAGCGAGACTGGATTAGACCCCCGACACACTTGAGTCTTAGGAGCATACAATCAAGGAGTTTGCCCTGGGCATCACCAAACCTCTGCACATCACTGTTCTATGGTAAGCTGTTTACTATCTTACCATTAGAAGTGATTCCAGAAAAAAATATAAGAGGTTGAATTTAATTCTTCAGGTTTTGCCCAGACCAGGTTGAGGTCACCAAGTTGTAGGTAGCCAATCGAAAAAACTTGTTTGATACATTCCCGCTGTTTTTATAACATCAAGGCTAGAATTAGTTGCTGGACAAGGGTGACGAAAGTTATATTGCATTTAGTAATAGAGAACTTGTGAAGTAAAAATGAAAAAAATGAAAATACAAACCCAGTAGTAACAATAAAAAAAGATTTATTATTTTTGTGATATCAATGAACACTCATTGCCACTTATGTAATGACAACGAATACTCTTTGTCACTTTTGGAATACTCATTGTAGTAGAGACTTTGTAATCGCAGATACAACTATAGTAACGCCGTTGAACAATACTGGTGTCAGATGCCTTTGAATAACACTCGCACTAACAGTACTTGCTCGATAATACTCACTCAAAAAGTAACCACCGAATAGTAAGCCATACAGTGATCACTTAGATGCCACGCTAATTCCCATATATACATTTCTATTACCATCACGTGATCTATTCATTCAAAATGGGATCACTTGTGTTTGCTCTCTGGTGATCTGTGTTCAAACTCCGGTATCAGCAGCAACACTTTATTCCTATATAACAGTTATCATTGTATAATGTGCACTAATTAAATAGACTGTACCACTCATAAAATAGGGAACAATTTTGGGGGAAATAATTTTTGTACATTAGCATTCTTTAGGCCTTCCTTAAGCTGTGACAGAATCGAAAAATATGGATATTCTTTATTGAGTTAAAAGTATAGGTTTCTTTTATAATATCTCTGCTGTGTCACGTAAAGAAGTTCATAACTGATGAGTTTTCACTGAAGTTGTATTCATATTTATGGTCATTTTTTTCCATTTGAAAAGTGATTATTTGTATCGTTACATTGTTGCATAAGAATATTTGGTCAGTTTCAGGGTCGTTACTCTGTTACACATTGTTCTTTTTTTTATTCTTTCCAGAATTCTTACATTCCCTTCTTTGATAAACTGAATGTTTTTAATGGCAAAATATGACTTCAAACACCAACTTTATAATTTCTATTGTCATGTCCAAAAAAAAATAAATAAAAATTAATTATACTGCCACAAATAATTATAATAAAATAATTATAATAATTATCATTAATTTATCCTTTCTAAACCGATGAGCCCTGCTCTTCTACACACAAACATGTTACATTCTAAACCCTGCTCTTCTACACACAAACATGTTACATTCTAAACCCTGCTCTTCTACACACAAACATGTTACATTCTCACTATTGGACAAGCAGTTCACACAGACAGGTTGTCAACACATGTGTCAACAAAACTTTCATCTCCTTTACCTTTTTCAGACCATAATAGTAACATTTATCTTTTAGCACTCAACAAAAATTTGAGGTAAGTAAACCCAGAAATTTCTTGTATTTTTCCAACTAAATTATCTGGAACACTCATTTCACACATCTATAAAAAAATTATATGAGAAAGACTATACACTTTACTTATTCTTTATTCTGTCGGATTCCAATCCATATTTCATCTACATTTGACTCCAATTTCACAATTTTACTCAGTATTACTGTTGCTCATTTCTCCAACACCACATATCAACCAGGTAATAAATAATAATCATTTTGTTGTTTTCACATCTTGCTGTTTTTCATTTTTATGAGTATTTTTTGTATATATAAATATTAGGAGGTTTATAATTACTTACTCAGTTATAACTCCCTTACACTGTTTGAATTGAGTGATAACAACAAAGATGAGGACAATAGTCCACATGTAAATAATGTAAATAATATCTTTTAATGGCTTTATAATAGCCAATTTTTTAATATTTTTAATTTTTTAAATATTTTTAGAAGTTGATTGAAGTTTTAACATTGTTTTCACACTAAAAGTATTACTGTGAATAAACCTGTTCTTGGTACCCACAAATGAAAATGTATCAGAAAATTCCAGTCCAGTACAAGAAAACCAGTAGTCAGCATCATAATAAAAACTTGTAGTCAGCATCATAATAAAAACTCGTAGTCAGCATCATAATAAAAACTAGTAGTCAGCATCATAATAAAAACTGCCAACCATGAGTTATCTTATGGTTGACGGTCAATGTGTTAAAAAACGTTTCTTTAAGTGTTCTATATTTTTGACTCTTTAAATGCTTTCTGGCCCCCTTTTATTAATACCCACTTGTTATTTTTATCAGAAATCATTAACTTAAAAACTCAATTCATGTTCTTAAATATTGAGAAAAATTCCACCCTGCTCCAATTATAAGGAATTATCCTTTGGGCACCTCGACATGGTGTAATGGTTAGCAGGCTTGTCTTGTTAAAACAATTATGACTGAGTAGTGAGTTCAATCCTCACTGAGTGGCCCATAATTTCAGCTTAGTGCCACATCTAAGCTACTCTTGGAAAATCACTATTTGGCCACTTCAATGTGGTGTAATAGCAAGCTTGTCTTGCTAGAACAATTACGACTGAGTAGTGAGTTCGATCCTCACTGGGTGCCCCATAGTTTCGGCCTAGTGTCACATCTAAGCTGCGCTTGGAAAATTACTATTTGGCCACATCAATGTGGTGTAATAGCAAGCTTGTCTTGCTAGAACAATTACGACTGAGTAGTGAGTTTGATCCTCACTGGGTGCCCCATAATTTCGGCCTAGTGCCACATCTAAGCTACGCTTGGAAAATCACTATAAGGAATATGCTTATATTAGACACCTAAGATTAAGGTTGCATGTTCAAATCGTCCCGGGGTCACCATTCTGTTGCAGACACCATTAGAATTATACAAAATGTGGATCCACTTCTAATAACGGGCTGCAACAAAAGAATCATAAGATTAAAATAACATGAAATATCAAGTGTGTGTATATATATATATATATATATATATATACTAGCAGTATAACCTGTCTTTGACTGGGTCTTTCATTACTGGGAATTTTTGCCGTTCAATTGGAGAAGTTTAAGTTTAAAGTCAGCCCACCCAAAAACGAGTAACGACAATTGTGTGCAACTGAGGCACATCTTCAAATGGGGGGGGGTAACAATTTGAATGAGGGGATGACCCTGAAGAGGGCTGTTTTTGCATTCTCAATCTTGTTTCAGCTTCACGCGTAGCAGCAGTTGAAGAGGCATTTCTCCTCAGCCGTTGAGTCCTTTGATCATCATTTTCAGCCTCATGCACAGAAGTGTTTGGATGAAAACTGTGGAAATACATAAACAACATCTGATCACACACACACACACACACACACACATTTTGAGAATTATAGATATCGATAATATTAATGTAATAATTTAAACTATTTTTATTAAAGTTTTTATGGAAGATATATATCCAAGAACAGATAGTAAATAGTGAAACATTGTTCAGAGTTATAATGAACAGGAAGTAGTGGAGAGCCATTGTCGCCAACAATTTGGACTCAAAACCGGCACTGAAGAATTATCTATCAAACGAAAAATTTCATCGAAATCGGATGAAAACTGGAAATTCACAAAGAACATCTTATCAGACATACATACATACACACACACAGACACACATACATACACAGACACACATACATACATACATACACACACATACATACATACATACACACACACAGACACACATACATACATACACACACACAGACACCCATACATACATACATACACACATACACGTTTTGAGAATTAATAATTAGAAATGTTTATTCACATTGTTGTTGGTCTAAAGGTGGCTTGGTACATTTTCACTGCTCCAAGGAATCTGGAATTTGAACTCAGCTCTCCGATTCCTCAATGTGCACTGCTATCCATTATGCCACCGTAAGAAGATCAATTTCACTTTTGCTAGTGCTCAAGCCATCTCTTTTGTAACCTCATAAAAATTCCCTTCACAGACTACTCTTTCTGATCTTGCTGATTACAGAATGTTTACTGCTGAATGCCCTCCCTGCTTAATTGTAGGTTGCTTTATGAGTTTCTCATTTCATCAACTAACATTTTGTTTTTACCTATTAGTCCTTAGAATCCTTTTTAGGGGGCCTCAAAATACAGTCAACTTACATTCACATACTAAATAAACTCTACTAACATAACATTATTATTATTATTTAAGTACATTATTTACATTATTTGGACTATTGTCCTCATTTTTGTCGCCATATTTATCACAACGTTTCGGCTATTGTACACTCCAGCCTTCTTCAGGTGGTTGGAATGTCGAACTGAACACTTTATTTTGCTCACAGAGGTAGACTGTTCTAGTTCCACGTGCCATGTGATCGATGTGTGGGGTTCAGTTTGAAATTCCAACCACCTGAAGAGGGCCAGAGTGTACAATGGCCAAAATGTTGTGACAAATATGGCGACAAAGATGAGGGCAATAGTCCGACTAATGTAAATACTGTACATAATACCTCATCTCAGAAATATAGACAGACTCTGTACCTATGGACTATAATGGGTATGTCCCAATCCTTATAAATACAGTGGAATATACTGCATGTTGATTCACTGTGGCCTTCCACAGTGTGTTTGTCAAACTCTTGGCCTCTGGGCAGAGAGGAACCCAGATGAGGCTATGATGAAGGGCAGAGTCTTGTCTGGTGTAGGTAGACAGCTACCCGGCCCCATTTGTATGGGGTCTGTGGGGAATTTTTGACCGGGAATACAGGCTTGAATACCCGACAATAAACTTGGCCTTGTCCTGCATTCAATTGCGTGGGGTGGTAGGTCAGACGAGGCTGTGCCAAAGGGCAGAGTCTCGTGTGGAGTAGGTAGACAACTACCCAACCCTGTGTGTACAGGGTCTATGGGGAATTTTTGCCCGAGCCTACATGATCGGTTCACCCCACATTAAGTTTGTTCTTGTGCCACACCTGACAAGGAATGAAAACAAACTGATGTTGGTTGAGAGAAATGTTGAAGATGTGGAGACCCTTAAATTTCTGGCATCTTTATTCAGCTTCTAACCACTTTTTTAAAAAAATAATCCCACATTGTAATAACAGAAGTTTAGAAGGTGAAATGCTGTGTGAACCAGGAGATGAAGTGGAAGACTTAGAAATTAATGCACTTTTTATACATTTTCACCTTTAATTAAAAGTGCATTCTTAAAGTCAAAATTATAGTCAGACTCATTACAATGAATGATCAACGCATGTAGTTATTTCATAATAGATTCCTTTTGTGTCCATGTATCCTTTTATTCAAATTCCTAGAAGTTTCACCTATGTATTTCTTGTGGCATACTTTACAGTGTAAACTCCTGCTTCAGGTTTTAGGTTATTATTAGGTTGGTGCAAAAATAATGTCGTTTTCTGACATAGTAACATATGTGAGAAAACGACATTATTTTTGCACCAGCCTAATAGTTTGTTTTGTATTATTTATTATTGTTTTATATTATTAAATATTCAGCACTTCTCTCATTGTTTAATTACAACCGATATTTGCTTATATTTTCATCACATATTAAAATTAATGATCCAATAAAAAGATTATTTAATGTGAAAAAATTCTTTTGAAAAACAAAATGCATTACATCAGATTTTTCCATTTTCCTCATTCAATGACCTACCTTTTATCTGATATATAGAATTTATATATCATAGTCTTCCTTGAATTTATATATATCTTATGTCCATGCTTTGAATATTGCTGCCACAACTTTCTGGTACTCTTGCTATATATTTGGAGATTCTTGATAAAATTCAAAGAATCTGCAATGTTATTGGTCCTAATCTGGCATCTCAGCTTCAGTCACTTTCCTATTGATGTAACATAACATCCCTGTACCTTTTCTATAAATATTTTTATGGTAATTGTTCTGAAGAGCTTTCCTTTTGATACTTTGATATTATGAATTTAAGCACAGTACTAGATTGGCAGTTAGGTCTCATCATTTTACTGTTGAAATTGCTACATGTAACTGTAAGTTCTATGTGATAGAACTTATGGTTACATCTGATTCTTGTCTTACAACTCTCGCTTGTAGAATTCTCCTCCGGTTTCTTTCTTCCCTGCTAGCTATGATTGCCAGAAAATCTAAATCATTATCTTCTGTCTCTTTGAATCCTATTCTTTTATTGTCCTCTCTCTACAATCGTTTTTCTTAAATTATTTCACTCATTAAGCCCACTTGCATCTTAGTGGCTTTATCACCTTGCTCGGAATGAAATGATAAAAAAAAAATTACTATTGTTCACACAATACAAGGCTCATAATCCACTTAAGGCACCAGGTTACTAAATAAGTTCCTTTTAAGATGGTAATAGGAGGATGTAAGAAGTGCATGTTATGAGGATATCTAGGAGGGATAACAGGTCACCCTATACTTGAGGAGATTATATTATAGTAAAAAGCAATCTTTTGGGAATTTGCTTCACGACATAAGTTCTGGGGAAGAAGCTTCTTCCTTACCAATGGAATACAAACAGAATGAGGATGTGGGATGACAGGTTTCAGCTGTGAAGGTATGAACTAGTGAAATGAAGGAAAGTAGCTTGTCTAAACATCTAAATATATCTATAGAGACTATTTACATTATTCGGACTATTGTCCTCATCTTTGTCGCCATATTTATCACAACGTTTTGGCCATTGTATGCTCAGGTCTTCTTCAAGTGGTTGGAATGTTGAACTGAACACTTTATTTTGCTCACTGGGGTAGACTGTTCTAGTTCCACGTGCCATGTCTAATGGATGTCAGGTATCAGTTATCTCCTGTTAATTCCCCTCTCCAAGTTATCCACTGCCTTAACCGGGTATTGAACTCACACTCTTTGGGTCCTGTCATTGGATCTAACTAATGCCTTTATCCACATGGCATAGTGGATAAAAGCATTAGATCCAGTGATAGGACCCAAAGAGTGTGAGTTCAATACCTGTTTCATGGCATGTGGAACTAGAACAGTTTATCCCAGTGAGTGAAATAGAGTGTTCAGTTCAACATATCAAACCACCTGAAGAATGCCAGAGTGTACAACGGTCGAAACATTGTGATAAATATGGTGACAAAGATGAGGACAATAGTCTGAATAATGTAAATAGTGTACATAATACCTCATCTCAGAAATATAGACAGATATCTATAGAGCGAGAGGCTAGCAGGGTTGGAAATAATTCATCACTCACACGGCCACATAAAAGCTTTTCTCAAGGCTGAAAAATGAGGATTGCACAGCTCCAGCCTAGACACGGCAGCGATGCTCCATTATTGGTTTGATCTGGCTCTTGTAAAGATAAGAGCATGGTAGGAGGAATCAAGTATTTTTCTGAAGCAGTACAAGGAACTGAACATTTAATTTTTCCAGAATCTTTAGCAATGGATGATATCTATGAGTCCCACTTGAGGTCTGATGTGAGCTTGAATCCCAGTTGACCTTCCAGGCAAGGAAAGTCGTTGATAGTACAACCGTTTGTTATGACAGGGAAAAACTCAGGTTCTGCTTGGTGATAATGAAATATTACTATCTTGGTTAGCTTAATGCTGAGAAATACTGTTCACATTATTAAATGATGAGACTAAAATTATTATTACTTACTAATTATTTGCAATGAATAGGAACACATTATTCAGGAGGTATCAGCAATTGTTTATCAATTTTCTCATTTTCATTATTTTTATATTAAGTTAAAAGAAATAATTTATGCACGTTTTATTGGTGTTAGGTTGTCTATGTGTGTGCATATGCGGAGAATGCTGTGGTTGTCTCTTCTTTTCACCATGTTCTTGTCTCTTTATAATCTCACTATTCCTTCTTTCGGCTTGAATATATATATATATATATATATATATATATATATATAAAATTCTCAAAATCTGTGTGTGTGTGTGTGTGTGATCGGATGTTGTTTATACATTTCCAGTTTTCATCCGATTTTGATTAAATTTTTTTTGTTTGATAGATAAGTCTTCACTGCTGGTTTTGAATCCAAATTAGCTAGAAAAAATTAAAACCTTGAAGGTGAAAAGTCGTAAAAACTGACTTTTTTACACTTTGTGCAAAAATCAAAGGCAAAATTTAATGTCTATAAAAACAGTGTACAAACAATTTATAGTTGAAATCTAATGCAAAAGTTTATTAGAATTATAAAAAAAATTATATTATAAATAAAACTTATTGTATATTATTATTATTATTATCGTCCATGGAAGAGGCTCCTTCCTTGCAACACTGAGAATACAAAAACGGCACTTTTCAGGGTCATCCCCAATTGGGGATGTGCCTCAGTTGCATCCAATTGTTGTTATTAATATTGATTTTCAAGTGGGCTGACTTTAAACTTAAACTACTCCAATTGAATGGCAAAAATTCCCAGTAATGAAACACCCGGTCGAAGACAGGTTATACTGTTAGTGTGTGTATATATATATATATATAAATGCTATCTAAAAGGTCAGCCAATCTAACAGTGATCTCATTTCACAATCCTCACACTTGCTCCATATGTGGCCTCCTTTGTAAATCACTAGTGGGTCTTAAATGCCACTTAAGATTATTGCACAAACTTTCATAACAATCAATAAGCTGTCAGATCCTCATATGTCAAAACCGACAGGAGAGACCATTATTATTATTATAAATGCTATAATGCAGGTATGGTGGAGTAATGGATTGCAGCTCAGATTGAGGAATCAGAGAGCCGAGTTTGAATTCCAGTCAAATTCATTATATTCACTAACATGCTAATATTCTTGGGAAAGGCATGGATCCATCTCTTCTACACCCAGCTATGGGTAAATAGCAGGACAGACTGGGTTCTATAACCTTGTCTGGCAACCATTCTAGGAGAAAGACAACTTTGAATTCAAAAACTGCATAGGGTCATTTGGGGATCTTGTGGCATACTGTGAATCAGTTCTCTATATTCAGCTCTTCCAAAAAGCACTTCACCACTATAATCAAATGATGTGTGTGGGTAATCTGTTGGTTCTAAGAACTGAGCTGCCTGACCTTCATACATCGAAAAATGAAAGTACATGATATAAAGTGATGTCTAGAAGCCCAAATGTAAAAATTTATTTTCCTACTCAAATCCTTTCAATTGTTTGTCCCTACACAGGAAATTAATGAATGTTTATGGCAAGGCTGTGGTCAACGTAAACACAAAAGTTTTATTTTTCAATGACTGAACTGAAAAATCTCTACAAAATCCAACCATGATAAAGATGATTTTCATAAAGTACGAGTCAACATGAGATACTTGATAAATACGATACAAAGGAATTATTTCCCTACAAACATAGTATGAAATGTCATCTCTCCTTTAGTCATTTTTGCTACTATCATGTATTTTCAAATATTTTTTAATGTGACTCTTTCTAACAAGCGGCTCTACAAATTCAGGAAAAAGAAGGGGAAAAAAAAGAAGCTTTTTCATCAGTCAGCATTTTCTTAAATGGAGAACTATCTGTGGATTGTAGAAGATGTTAAACCTTTTTGTTCAACACGCATGCATTAATAACACTGTCAGCAGCAGCAACAGCAGCAGCAACCCCCTTTTCAGCTTTTAGGCATGCATACTGTGAATCCCAAGTGGCTAGCTCTTTCTCTTGATGTCAAGATAGCACTCCATGAAACAGACATGGTGTAGACAACAGAGTAAGTTCAACTTACCCTTCATTTTTTTTTTTTTACAGAGACACTCTGAAGAACGTTCCTTGAAATTCATACTTTCTTTCAGAAACCTTTGAAATTTTCTGTACACAAAAAGCTGATGATAAAATAAAAATTTTGGCAAACAAGGATAAACGTGCACTTAATAAGATTCTGAAAAGATTTTTTTTTCTCATGACACTGCTTTTTTTTAACTAATTACCATCACTCTTCGTCAATGTTTGTTTTAAAAAATTTGTGATTAGAATTGGAATAAAACCTAAACATATGAAAGCAAATTTATACATTTCTTTGTTCTTGAGAATTTACAACAAAAAGAATAGACACTATTAGATTGTTTATTTACACTATTTATTTATTCGCATGGGTGCCAATTGATTCAAACTTTATAAAATGGTAAATGTGGATTTGGTTATAGTTGGTTTTTAATAATTTAGTAAATATTTACAAATAAAAAATTATTTTCATATTTAATTATAAACTAGTAAATGATAAATATTGCATTGTCTTATTAGAGAGCTGTAAATATAAAATTATTCTTGTAAATAATCTAATAAACAGTGTTTAATATTTTTGTTGCCAATTCTCAAGAACAAAATATAATGTATAAATTCACTTTTATCATATGAATAGGTTTTATTCCAATTCTAATCATTGATTTTTAAAATAATAGCGGTGACATGGGAAAAAAAGGTCCTTTTGATGCTATGTTTTATTGCGAGCACATTTATCTATGTTTACCCAAAATTTCTATCTCATTTCGTTTCACTCTCTTTGTCTATTTTCTCAACCAATTCAACATTATTAATTTCGTTTGTCAGCTTGACACAAACTTCCACAAGAATAAGGTTTCTCTCTTGTATGTTTTCAGACATAACTACTTGTAAATTCAGATGTAAATAAGTCATAAGAATATGGTTTTTCTCCAGTGTGTGATAGATGTTTTTGTTTTTTTTAAGTAAAACTTGCTGGAAACACATATCCACAAATTTCACAATAAGTTTTCTGACCTAGATGTTTCTTCATGCATATTTTTAGCTTTGATTTTTACTGAAAATGCAAGAGCACAAATTTCAAAATTATGTGGGTTTTTTTTTTCCGTGTGTGTATCCACATATGGTGGTGTTAAGTGGTAATTTCTAAAATAATTAAAAAAAATTAAAAAAAACATGTCCAAGCTTCACCAGAAAATGAAATCCAGTTTATTTGCATATGCTATCTCATAAGAAAAATATCCTAACCCACTACTGTCTTTGCACATCTAGTTTCAAATGTGAACTTTGAAATTTGAGAAAATGCAGATTCACAAATTTTACAAGGGTAATATATTTTTTTTAGTATGTATTTGTATATGGATTTTAAAGCTGAACTACTTGAAAATAAAGATGTATATAATTTCTAGGAATATTCAATGTGTTAGCAAACACATTTTAAAATTGAAGTGGTTGAAAATACTGAGCCACAAATTTCATAATATGACTTCTCACCTTTATATATTTGTAGATGTATTTTTTTTTTACTTATAGTGCTTTAGAAAGTTAAATCCACAAATTTTTCTAGAAAATGGTTTTGCTTCCACATATTTATTCTGTCTTTTCTCTTTCTTTAATGCTGGCTTATATGTGTTGCTTTACATGTGAACTGTTTCCCAACAAAATGGCTTTCCCATCTTTGTGGGTCCTCATATGTCGCTTTAACGTTGAACTGAGTGAAAATGCAGATCCACAAATTGGGCATGAATATGGTTTCTCCCCGCTGTGCTTTCGCATATGTTGCACTAAAGTTGACTTCTGTACAAAGGAAGAATCACAAATTTCACAGGAATATGGCTTTTCTCCAGTGTGTATGCGCATATGCTGTTTTAAATGATAGTTTCTCGAAAAGGCAAATTTGCAAACTTTACAAGAAAATGGTTTCTTTCCACTGTGTATTAATGCATGTTCTTTTAACCGTGAATTTGTATAAAATGCCAATTTGCAGATGTCACAAGAGAAGGGTCTATTTCCACTGTGTCTTTGCTTATGACGTCTCAAATATGAACTCCGAGTAAATGCAGATCCACAAATATCACAGGAGTAAGGTTTTTCTCCAGTATGTATTCGCAGATGGTATTTTAAACCTGTACTCTTAGTGAATGATGCTGTGCATACATCACAAACATAAGGTTTTTCTCCAGCATGTGTTTGCAAATGATTTTTTAAAAGTAAATTTGTTGAGAATACAGATCCACAAAATTTGCAATTATAACATTTTTCACTTGTGTGTTTCTTCATGTGTATTTTTAACTTAGAGTTTTGTGAGAAAGCATCTCCACACACTTCACAGTGATATGGTGTTTCTTCAGATGGTTGACTTTGAATGTTATCAACTTCAAACTGAGCATCCATACTGTCTCAAAGCGGTATCCGTAGATGCTTTCTGGATGTATTTATACGCTATCTTTAACAAAGGTTAATCCCTGGGAACAAAAGAAAAAAACGTAGTTGCATCATATAAGTTGGATAACACAAGGTTAGATAAATATACATCAAGGTCAAATTTCAGCAAAATATTTCATAACAGCAATGTCCTTCAAGTTATAAAGTATAAAAGTAATTCTGAAAAATATACTTTTATGGACTATTTTAATTCGTTCACATCCTTATCCGAATATTGTTGTGATTATTTTTAAAGAATGATGTAAATAAACAATAAAATATTTTCAAAATTAATAATACTGCAGTAAAATTTAACATGTGCACCTGCAAAAAAAAAAGTGAACATTATTTCTCAATACACTGCTTGTATTCTCCCTCATCAATTTTTAGTTTTAAAAACAATTGTTAGAATTTTAATAAAGCATAAACGTATAAAACTGGAATTATGCATTATCTTTCTTGAGAATTGGCAACAAAAGTATTAAACACTATTCTTCTAATTTCGCAGTTACACATTTGAACTAGTTTATCTACAACACTTGTATATCGTTATAATAGGGCCTCACATCAGTGAGGGGGGCCGGTGTGCAACTGAAACCGTTGAGAGGAAGGCCCCGAAACGGTGCACATTCTCTCCTGATGACCCCAGTTTAAAATTCGAGGAACACATCAAATTCAGTGAAGTCATATACCATAGTGAAGCTCGGTGGAAGTGTCATTGGCATGAGGAGCATTACACATTCAGCTCACTTCAGGTGAGTTTCAATTACTTTCCAGTAATTTCCTTCTTCTACATAAAGAATATAGTAAATAGGGTTTAATATTTTTATTGTCAGTTCTCAAGAAAAAGGTATAAATTTAGATGCTTGCAAACTATTTTAGTGAATTTATGTCGTGAGAACAAATGATTATTGATTGGTTGATTTTGTTTAGTGGCATATCAAACTCTATGGGTTGTTTAATGTCAAAATCTAAATATTTTGGACACCTTCAACTACAGATAAAATCTATTGTTAATATAAATAGGTATTGTTAGTAATGTTTTATATAAAAATATTTACTATAAAAATGTTTTTTATACTTTCATAGTATTTTTTTTTTTGTTTGGGAGGTTCACTATTTGCACACAGCAACAGGTGCTACCATCCAGGGCCAGGGTGAATCTGGGAACAAGAGCAATTAACAGGTGGTTCCATGCTCCTCAAAACCATCAATCTCCCAATCAGAGGCTTTACTGCTGGATGTAGTTTATCGTCATACCTAGGATGGGTTTGAAAATAGTAACTAGAACATATAAAATGCTTAGAAGGGCATTAGTGAGATTTGAAGCCAAAATAAATCTAGTAAGGTCTAATAAATTCAGTAAAACTGAATTTTCCCTGCCCCGAATGAATTACTCAATGAATTTTCCCTGCCCCAAATGAATTACTCAATGAATTTGGGGTGACAAGATTAAGGTGTTTACCAAAATTCTGCAAAATCCAGCTGGAATTGGGAAATCTTATTTTAGTATTCTAGCTAGTAAACTTACATTGAATTCTTAACAAAATTTCTGGTCCTGAGTACTTTAGAAGCATGGTTGATATGCACTGGTAATAGGAAGTCCTTTCTTTAGGGATAATATCCATCAATGTCATCTGCAGGTTGGAAGTGTATATAAACCAAAGCACATATTTGCATAGTTGATAGAGGAGCCACTGGGAATGTGCACAGAGTTGGTTAGAAGACCATGCAGTTAGTCTGCACAGGTATTTCAGAGTAAGTCCAAAGTTTTCTAATAATTTCTTGCTGTATGAGAGCTTTGTCATTATCTTTTTCTTCTCTTCTCAGGTTGCAAGGAATACCAAATTATAAATATATTTTCACAACATAACAATTATCCCTTTCTCAATACTTAGTGGTAAATTCAACCAAGAGTGATTGTAACCTTTTTTGGACAGCCTATGCTATTAAATTGTTGCTGATTGTTACATCAGTGTTTGTTTTGCTTCTCTGCTCATGATTTGTCCACCTTTTGAATAGATCTCCAGGAAACCAGAAACCACGGTTCATAGAATTGTATAACAGAGCCCTTCAAGAGGCGTGTTTCGACTGGGGTGTAGTCAGTGCGAAATAATAATTCCAATTCCTTCAAATTCAATGGACTGAGGAAAAAGAAAGAAAGAAAATTGTGAGCCTATGTGGGATTTTTGCCTTTCACAGAAATTAACCGGTGAGCCGAGAAAAGTGTCTGAAGTCATATGAAGGTTTCACTTCTGATCCTCGTGACTAGCACTGACATACTTGCCAGTGTAAAATTACTTGGCACTTCAAAGAATTTTCTCTCAACAATCTAAGAAAGCTAAATATTTCAAACTATCTCTCTCCGTCTATTTTTTAGCGTATACAATCCATATATCCCTTTGGTGAGCAACAAACTCTCTTAGCTTTGTGTTAAACATTTAATATTTTGTGTCATATCATTTAATCTGTTGTATGAACATTTCCTTGTCATGACAATATTTTACAACTATGGACTTTAAGAATTTTGATTTATTTTCCTGAAACTAGCTACATCAATCGTGTAAAATTATGAATAAATTCCTTATTTTGTTTTGCTAAAATTTACCCATGTGTTTCCTCGTCATTATCATCCTTGATTAATCTTCTTGGTGTGGGTAAATCAACTGTTCGTTTTAAAACCAATAAGGGTCCCCACACCACAATAGGGAACACAATAAATCAACATTAGATGACTTTATCTTGGGACCATCTGTTTGGGGGGGGGTTGACCTCAACGGACGAAAGACCGCTCCCACCCAGCCTGTGACATGTACTCTTCACTTGGTATCTGGTGCTAATGACAAGAAGTGAAAACTGGTACCACAGCTAACAAGAGGGAATGTGTTGGGTGTCCCGACCAAAGGATTGGTTGTATATTTGGCGCTGTGGTCAAGTGGAAGTCTATAGAAAGAGCTCTGATGGCAGTGATGAAAAATTTAACACATCTTGAATATTGATTGTAACGTTTCAAATAAAAGAATCTTTGAATTTTTTTTTTTTTAAAGAATAAAACGTGTAAAATAAAAAAAAAAAATGAAAATTCGTGTAAACAAATTCAGTCGTATTTTTTTATTTTTTTTATTTTTTACTTACTTTTTAGGAAATCGTTGTAAGAAGACTGAAGAAATTGGGTAGTGGTAAGTTTTATCACTGATAAACACTAACAGTGCTCTCGCTTTTTTAGGCATTCCAAATTTACTCGACTTCTTAAGATTTCTGATCCCTTCATAATTTCTGTATTGTTCGTCCAATTCATTACAATAATTAAAAAAAAAAAAATGAAAAGAATGGTATATAAAAAGTAAAAAAAAAATAACATTAAAAAAAAAGGAGGGAAAACGCGATGTAAACTTGGGAAAAAAAACGTTTGGAAAAAAAAATGTTAAAAACCGGTGATAAACAATCATGATTTCCTTGTGCAAAAAAGGATATTTGATTTGTCAAAATTATTACTTTTTTTTTTTTTTTTTTTTTTGTAAATAAATAAATATAGATAAAAATACTTAAAACATTTCCATGAAAAATAATTAAAAAAAAACTTACGTTCAGGAACTGTCAGCATTCAGAGTTGTTATTAGCCAGAAAATCTGTCGCCACTAAAAATTTTAAAAAAATAAAATAAAATACCTTTTCTGGGAAAACTTACAGACTCTTTAAAAGTAAAAAGGCAATAATTATTTACTAAGTCTAACTTAGAAGTAGCACAAGGCCGCAAGTAAGGAGTTTCCAGCGAGGATCGAACTCACTACTCAATCAATTAAATTGTAAAAATAAACCGGACAAGACAAGTTTGCTAGCCATTTCCACGACATCGATGTGTTCAGCAAATCAGTAAATATATTATTTAATGATTTACTAAGTCTAGCTTAGATGTGGCACAAGGCCGTATACTCGGAGCACTCAGCGAGGCGAACACAATAATCATTCCGTTGAGACAAGCTCACTACCATTTCGTGTCGAAGTACTCAAAAATCAATAGGATCTATTGATTATACAGCGTGTGTCTAAGTTTTAGCTTAAATGTGCATAAGACCGAAACCACTCAGTGAGGACCAAGCTCATAATGTTTTTTACAATGAAGGTACTCAAGTCTTGTACTTAATACAAAAATGAATCAAGACAAAAGAAAAGTATTATTTGTAATTTCTCACAAGGAACCAAACGTTCAACACCGGCGAGCAATTTCTTTTTCTTCTTCATTGTCATAAGATGCGACTTTTTTCTTTAAGGTAAATTTTCGTTTTCTGTTTCTTGGGAACTAGTTTCTTTTTTAATGTGATTTTTTTCCCCAAGCATTGCTATGAAATGGAAGAAACAATGCGGAAATTTAAACATGGGTACAGGACAGCTATTTATGACGAAGACAAATTTGTCGTATGACAAGATAAGTAGAGAGTGTAACCCGGATATAAGAGAGATTTTCTCTGGTCCCAAATTAGAGAGCCTGTGTTAAATTAGACCAAACCCGGATATAAGAGATTTTCTCTGGTCCCAAATTAGAGCCATACTTACCTAAACAAAAAACAAAATAGACCAAACCCGGATATAAGACACTCCGCCGGTTCCGACAACTCTCTTATATCCCGGTTACACTGTAACTACAGAATTTGTTTTTAAACTTACGAATTTGAACTTTATTGTCTCTATATGGCATAGAACAGGATTCTTTTCATTTAAATTAAATATTTTTAAAACGTTTATTCAAGCAAGACCAATCCTCTCTAGTCTCTATTGGATGAAAGAGAAAAGTGATAATCATTACCTTTTTTTTTTTTTTTTTTTTTTTGAATCAAAATTTGTATGTTTGTGAAAACAATTAAAATTGCGACTTTAAAAATGTTTAGTTAGTAGCTCTTTCGTACCTTTTATTTATTTATTTATTTATTTACTAGTTTAATCTTATATCAATCTTTGAAGAGGACAAAAAAAAATTCTCGGTTGCTAAATTTAACGGCTTTTTACAGTAACGCACCTTTCAAAGGAATATTCATTTTTTTTCCCAAATCCTGTTCCATACTGTTGATCACGACTATTTAGAAAAAAAAAAAAAATTAATTTAAAAAAAAAAATTAACAAGGGGTTCAGATTCTATCTATAGATTCACTGTCCACTTCTATGCAAATCAAAACAAAATAAAGGACGGTACTTCGAAAAAAAAAATGAGATAAGTAAAAAATAATACATTTTAAAAAAAATGAAAAATCTTTCTTGAAGCTTTAATTTTTTTTTTACTTTAGTTTTAAATTCCAAGCGAATAGATTAAAAATTTATTTGGTGTATTTCAAACCGAATCTATTCGTTTATGTTTTATTTTCTTTCAAAAATAAAATAGACATTTCTGAAACATTATTTGAGAAAAATTAGCAAATTTACTTTTAGCTTAAATAAAATATCGCAGAAAATCAATTTTAACCCAGAGGGGTTGTTTTTCTGACATAATTCAGTGATTTATTGACCGTCTGATGTTTGAGAACTTTAAATAAGGGGACATAACTGAAAGAAATTACTTGATTTATAATATGAATTCCTTTTTTATAGAGTTACTTTTAATGACACAATCACTGCTTTTTAAAACAACAAACATTGCTGAGGAGTGAAGGTAGTTAAAATAATAGCGGTGTTAATGAAAAAAATGTCCTCTTCACACTTCATTTTTTTTGTGGGCACAGAGGTCCAAGTTTTCCTAAAATCTTTAAAACAGGTAAGATTTTATTACAGCTGTTCTAATTTGGCTTTTACAAGCTACCATTAAAATACTAGAGGAGGAGTTCTCTAAAATATGTTATCCAACAGCAATAAAACAAAATTTTTTGCAAATTTGTATAAAATGTTTTGGTTTTAGATATTCATATTTTTTTTATTCTTATATTTAAAAAAACAAACTTTAGGCTTGTCTGATAAAATTCTAATTTAAGTCTGAATTTTGTTTAAAGGAAATGGTCTGAGTAATAATATAAACATAGGAATGATGCCAACATACAAGTTTACAGCCATATTGCTGTACGATCACCAAAGTTAAGCAATGTCAAGCCTGGTCAGTACATACATAGTGACCACTTGGGAATATAAGATGCTGTAAGCTTGGATATATAGTGGTATAATGGATATGTTATATCACTAAAAGGAAGCAATATTCTCGTGGATTTACATTTACAAACACTTGTAAAATGTATGGATCTGAATTTTCAACTACTTCATTTTTGAAGAGTCATCTTCTAGCACATAGTGGAGAAAAACACTATTCATGTGAATTTTGTGGTTTTTCATTTTCATGAGAATCAAATTTAAAGAGGCACATGCGAACACATTCATGTGAAGTTTACGAATCATCATTTTCAAGAGAATCAAATTTAAAAAGAAACATCTGGAGAGAAACCCTATTCATGTGAAGTGTGTGCATGTGCATTTTCATTTATTTCACAGTTAAAAACAACACCAGCAAACACATTAAAGAGAAACCATACACTTGTGAAGTATGTGGATCATCATTTTCAGAAACTTCAACATTGAAAAGATGTGAAGTGTGTGAGAATTTTCGCAAAAATGTGACTTGAAGACACATATGCAAAACCATCCAGAAGAGAAATCTTATTTATGTGACATATGTGCATCTGCTTTTTCATTTATTTCTCAGTTAAAGAGAAACATGCAAATACACACTGGTGAGAAACCATATACATGTGAACTTTGTGGATTTGCATTTTCAGTAATTTCATCACTGAGAAGACATATACAAACACATACAGGAGATAAACCCTATTTGTGTGATGTTTGGAAACAGACACAAGCTAATTCATATTAGAGTGAAACTGTACTCATGTGATAAGAGTGCATCTACTTTTTGTCTCATCTCAGAGTTAAAAAGTCACATGCAAACACACACTGGAGAGAAACCATATTCTTGTAAAGTTTGTGGATCTACATTTTCATTCACTACATCATTGAAACAACACATAAAAACACATGCTGAAGATAAAACCCTACACAAAGAATGTGATCCTTCCTTTTCAGATATAAGTTAAAGAGACCTGCAGACACATACTGGAAAGAAATATTCTTAAAAATATAGATCTGCCTTTTAGAGCAGATTACTATTGAAAGAATAAGAATAAACTAATCCGATTCTATTTAAGCGTGCTCAGAATTTGTAGTCCTCAGTATTTATGCAATAATGAGAAATACACTGAAATACTTTTCAGCTCATCCAATACCCTAATTATTCCATCTTGTAAATAAACAAAAACTAAATACATGTTGCAATGGATAAATTGTTATCTAGACAAAAATGAAAATAACACTGCTGTCTCATTTTAACAGGTATATTTACCAAAATTACACAAAAACATCTTGAAATGCTAATGAGTATATTTATTCAATAAAATCACCATCGGCTTCAACCAAGGCATCCAGATAACTTTGGAATCTCCTGCGACTCTTCTGGACGGTCTCCTTATATAAGTTGGTGAATACTGTCACAGTTCATCTTTGGTGTTATAAGGAGA
The DNA here is from genome assembly GCA_963932145.1 of Acanthosepion lycidas. Classification (NCBI taxonomy): domain Eukaryota; kingdom Metazoa; phylum Mollusca; class Cephalopoda; order Sepiida; family Sepiidae; genus Acanthosepion; species Acanthosepion lycidas. The sequence continues at coordinate 88,830,009 of OZ010575.1, forward strand.
TTTGCAGGTCTCTTGCTCAGCTGCACCCAACACATCAAGGAGGTTGCAGTCAGGTGGCCAGATGTTAGAGGTTGCAGAAATTGTCTGACAGCCACAACTGAGTTCTCCTGCTTGTGTGACATGGGGAGGAGTCCTGTTGCCAGACATAGGGCAGCACTATCTCCTCAAGGCACATGATGTAGGCCTCCGTGTTGAATCTGAGGCCCTCGCCAACAATTTTGGAAGTTCTTTTCTTATCAGAATGATCAGAGTGAGTTTTCTGAGCTGTCATAATCACCATTAGATTTGTCCAACTTTTTCCGAATCCTCTGCACTGTCTTCAGATTGACACCCAAACACTCTGAAATGTTGATATTGGAGCTTCCAGCATGAATGCCAAACAGTACAGCATTTCCAAATTTCTGGTGGAGTGAATTGTGTTTTGGTGCTCTTTCTCTTACAGATGGTGCCCAACTGACCCCACTATACTGTGCAGTCATCAAAATCAAAAACAATGTGTATGTGCATAATTAAAAATATAAAATGTCGACAATTTACCCATTGAACCCTGTATGTATTTTGGCGGGGGCGGGGATTACAAAATTATATACACAATGCAACAAAATAAGTACCAGACAACAAGGATAAAATGCTTTAGTATACAATTAAGGGGAATGATTGTATATCTTTAAAAACATATATGTAAACAGAAATAAAGAAGTTTTGCTTATCTGATGGTGGCAACAAATTTTATCTGATGGAGTGAATTGCATCATGGTGCTCTTTTTCTCACAGACAATGCCCAACTGACCATACTATATTGTGCAGTTGACAAAATAAAAAACAATGCACATATGCAAAATTAAAAATATCAAATGGCAACAATTTCCCCATCACACCAATGTGCAACATTTTTGTTATTACAATTCTAAACCCATCATTTTCAAACAATATTGCTGGGGAGTGGGTATATAGGATGATAATGATGGCTGGTCAATTCCATCTGAGGTTACCCGTCTACTAAGGCGGCTAGCCTATCCCTTTTGCAGATGCCTGTTCAGGCACATTTGTATTTGTTCAACACCCACAGAGCCCACTTGCGGTTTATACTGTAACTATGCTGAGTGCACCCTAGTTACAGTTTTTGGGCAATCAATAGTCTGAACAAGGAGCATGCTCAAACCCTCAGTCATGATGACTTGTGATTTCATGCTAGCACAACCATCAATGGGTTCCATCTACGCAGTTTCACTCATAAGGCTTGGGTCAACCTGAGGTGTGGTTGTCAGGCACTTTCCAAAGATTGCCTTCTCCAGACTGATAAGAACTCCCCTTCCTGACAAATCAACGAAGGTAAGATTTGAACCTGGGTCTCATGGTCAGAAATTGAACATTCTACCCACTTGGCCACATGCTCATATTAATAGGAGTAACAAGAGGAAAAACCATCCTTTTCATACCCTTTCTTTGTGAATATGAAGGTTAAACTTTGCCGAGTTTCAGTCTCAAGGTTGAAAGAAACCTTATTAAATATACCATTTGAAAGAAAATATTCTCATCAGTTTTGAAGTTGGTCGCTTGATCATAATTCAGATTTGAAAGGATTGTTTTTGTTTTTTTTCTTTTCATGTCGTGGAAATGAATTTTAAAAAAAATCTCTCTTGCATTAAAATTACTGAATATCACAGATGATCTATGATTAGTGAACTTAATCTTTCAATTCATTGCCTTATAAGAAAAACTGAATTTCATGATGCAGCCATAAGCATTTATTCTTGCAAATTGACAAAAATATTAAACAGTTTTTATTTACTAGATTGCTTATTTAGAAGAATTTTATATTTACAGGAATATCAAAAAATGCAAACCAACAATAATGAAATAATTATTTTTTACCATTTTACAAAAAAAAATATGAAAAGGAACGTTTTGTATTTATAAATTTATAAAAATGTCTGCGAACAAGAAAATTTAAATAAATACACAATGGCCATTAACTGTAATTATAAATTTTGAAAAATAATACATTTTCCAGATATTTCTTTCATTTACTCCACCATATAAATTCATTAAAATATGTTGAGAGAATCTCTTCCTCTGAACCAAACATTCTTTTAATTTCAGGCAAAACCACAAACACTCAATATTTTCAGTATCTTCCTATTCATTGGATGGCCAAAGTTTTTTTTGCGTTTAATTAGAGAATGTCTTTAACTCTTTTACTGCAAATATTGCAATTTTGTTGGATAATTTTATAATTTTTTTTATAAATTTTTTAAAAATTATTTCTTTTCAAATTTGTTCCTTTTATAAAACGGTTGGTTAATAATAAATATCACATTGTACTTGATTCACATATTTTTATAATCTTGTAAATAAACATTACTGAGGGAATTAAAAAAAAAATTGTCACAGTGTTGTCAAGGGAATAGCTGTCCATTTGAGGGCATGAAGGTTAAAAATGGCTGAATATTGTTTGTTTTATAAAAATAAACATTTTTTCTTATAAAGTATTTAAAAATACTTTTCTATAAAATAGTAAAATTATATAAAAATGGAGAATGAGCAAGCAAGAGTTTTTAAAATTAATAAAATGGGAAAAACACACCAGAGGAAAATACAAAGTTTGTAATAATTCTTTATATTAAGAAAGGACTTGTTCATGCAGCCAAATTTTGTAAAATGAAGTATTTTATGTTAAATGAACAAGAATAATGACTGCAGTCAAGAATGACGAGCAGCAGTCAGATTCAGTTCCAAGTTCTAAACTCAGTTTTACAATCAGAATTAAAGTGTTAGTTTGTGAATTTGATAATAAACGAGAGTAGGCTGAAAGTTCATAGGCCGACTATGAAGGAGTCAGGCAACAGATATGAAATCTTGCATCTTTCAACTCCTCATATTAATAACTGCATTGTTTATTTTCAGGTAAACTGACATCTGCCGGTTCAAAGAAGACTTCAAATGTAACTCTACTTTACTTTATATATCCTCTCATGCCTTTGTTCCTTAATACTCCTGTATCTATTGAAATTTACTGTTTCAACTTCTCCTTTGATAGCATGGATAGTTTTACATTCTGTTGATAAAATATCAGAAAATATTTTCTTCAGTTTATCTTTCATTGTTGCATGTGTTAAGCTGGAACATGTGGTTCTTGCTAATTTTTCATTTTTTCCTCCGATACATTTGCTGCATTCAGAAAAAAGGCCTGGACTCCTTCTGGTAGAGTAATTCTCTTGAAAATGGACAAAATTTGGCAATGTGCTGGAAAAGGGCTTAGCCTCCAGAGACATCCATGCTGATATGGTTGCTACATTAGGGGATGATGCTCCAGCTTTATCAACAGTTCAAATGTGGGCAGCTGAATTTAGGAGGGGTAGGAAGAGTCTTGAAATGAACCCCAGGTCTGAGCATCCTGCCACTGTCATCACTAATGGAAACATTGATCACGTTCACCATATGATGACGCCATGTTTATTGTGCAGAATATTCTCCACTCTCTCTTGGGATATGCTAGTAGCATTGGTTATTTTATTCATAGTCAATCACCTGTCACCATTTAGTGAATATGATCAATGGTTTCCTCACTGGTGGTAGTTGCAGGATATCCAGATGATGGGTTATCTTCAAGACATATACTTTCCCTTCTAGAGTCAGGTGCCCATTGTTGCACTGTTGATAAAGCTGGAGCAGCAGCATCCCCTAATGTAGCTACCATGTCATCGTGGATGCACTAGGAGGCTAAACCCTTTTTTCTGCAGGTACTTGATAACACCATAATGCAAAATTTTATCCATTTTCAAAAAGTTGCTACTTGTTACTTTCGAAATCTTCTTTGAACAGTCAGATGTTATTAGGTCGGTGCAAAAATAATGACATAATAATGTCGTTTTTTTTTACGTTAAAAAATACGTCGACAAACGACATTATTACGTCATTATTTTTGCACCAACCTAATAGTTTACCTGGAAAGAAACAATGATGTTATTAATTGAAATTAATGCATGCAAGATTTCACAGTTCTTGCGTCACACCTTCATAGTCAACACATGAACTTTTAGGCCAGGTGCTGCATGCTTAGACTCAGTGTAAACAGGGCAAGCAATAACAGATCAATTCTAAATAAGAACTAGACAAGATATCCCCAGATATTGTTAGCAGTACAAGGACATTCTTCTTATAGTCAGGTTCTTCCAGCTTATGAAAGATTTCTGTAATCCATTTCCTTCAATCAACCAGTGGTACAAACTTAAGTCAATCCAATAACACTGACTGGAACACATCTCCTGCTCGCTAGAGCAGTTGAACTTCTCTCTCTGTCACCTCTTTTTGCACTTTTTATCAATTGAGTGACAGTTAAAATTTGTATATATTAAAAGAGATTCTTGTGAGATCTGAAGGTTGGATATTCTCTATCTGTTTTAAATGTATAACTCGTGAAGCCACCATTTTCTTTTTGGGATATTTTACATGTGAATGAATTCGTTTTCATCCGGGAGGTAAGCTATTTTCTCTAGTGTTACACTACTCTTGTAGATTGAATAAAGGGTTCAGTTTAAAATTCCTTGAAGGTTACCCTGATTGACAAGCACCTGATGAAAGCCAGGGTGCACAACAGCCGAAATGTGACCATAACAACATGAGTGTAAATAATGTAAATAAAGATAAATCCATTTTGCATAAACCTTTCACACTATAGTTGATCCATTAAGGATCACATTCTGAAACATCTTTTGACCTATTCTCCAACTAATATTTACTGGTATTAATGTTTTGCTGATTTTGACATCCATTGGTTGGTAATAATCTCTACATCTGAATTTTATCATTTTGGTTTCATTTTGCAATCCCTTGAGCTAGGTTAAAACAATATAGACACCAATTCACAAATTTTGTATCCTCAGTTCAAGGGTCAACTATCCATGAATGTTTTGAAGAAAGAAAACCTGTACATGTGCTAAACAACTTATTTTTCATCTTGAAAAACAGAACAAAGTGTGTCTATCCCCACCGCATTATGCTTCTATTTTGCCTAATAATATGCAATATTACATCTATATTCTGTAAGAAGCATACATGGACATTCTTTCTCTCTCTCTCTCTATATATATATATATATATATATATATATATATATATATGAGGTACATTCAAAAAGTATCTGACTTTTTTTCTTTTATTTTTATTTTTTGCACTGGTAGACCACATCAATTATGGCTGTTATGCCTAGAGTACAGACAGTGTGCGCTTGTCTGATTTTTGTTGCACTTTCAGGTCTGCTGTATAATAGCAGACCCAAAAGTTCTGACCAGAGAAGACTGCTCCTCTAGCTGTGCTACTGGCTAGAATATACCAGATATTATTAAAAAGCATTACAAGTCGTTATTTACATTGTTTGGACTATCGTCCTCATTTTTCAGGTATTGAACTCACACATGGCACAGTGGATAAAGGCATTGGTTAGATCCAGGACTCAAAGAGTTGTGAGTTCAATACCTGGTTATGGCAGTGGAAAACTTGGAGAGGGGAATTAACAGGAGATAACTGATATCCATTAGACATGGCATGTGGAACTAGAACAGTCTACCTTAGTGAGCGAAATAAAGAAGGATGGCGCATACAACAGCCGAAATGTTGTGATAAATATGGCAACAAAGATGAGGACGATAGTCTGGACAATGTAAATAGTGTACATAATACCACATCTCTGAAATATAGACATATTACAAGTCACATGTAAACAATCTCAAAAGAATCAATTTAATGCAATAAATGGATAAAAAAATAATGAGAAAGACCAAACTGCGGTGATTTATTCAAAGTTGATTAATTATTTTTTATGGCTTATCACCCCTTTGTGGGTTATTTAAAGCCAAAATGTATTTCAGATTGTAAGAGCAATCTACCTCCCAAATAAGTACTGACCAAGATTGACTCTTCTTAACTTTGGTGTTTTCAGTGATTTATTCAAAGTAATGATTACAATTTTGGTTAAATTTCCAGTTTTTTTTTCCCAAAGACTTCATGCAAGATCCTGTTAATATAAAGAAATAAATGGCTAATTCTGTCTGTCTGTCCATGTGTCTGAAACCCTCTCTAACTTGGGCCACGCTTGCTCTACATAGACATATACCTTTTTGGATGATCCAGGTATTGAAAATCTGCCCTTCATCTCGTGCTTAAACATCCAGCATTGGGATTTGTGTCCAGATGATGAGGAAACGGTTAAAAATTCAAATTTTAAAATAATTGGGGAAAAAAAAATGAGTGATTTTAAGTTTTTAATTGATATTGAGTTTAAAGTAACATAAAAACTCTGTGAATTTAAAAATGTTTGTTTTCAGTTCAGTTTAAAATATCTCCAAAACTTTGAATTAAGGAAATCAATTTTATTTCTTTAAAATGCAAAGGAATCAATGAGAGGTTTTGTTTTAAAGTTCCACAGAGTTTGTGATTTGAAGTGCTACAGAGTTTAGTATTTGAAGAACTCAATTTTCAGCCTGATTTGGAATTTCAGCCCAAATCCGAGTTTCGGCCTTTTGGCTGTAATTTGACTTATAGCTGAATCAGAGTTAAAGTAAGGTTTTGAGGTTCCATGAAATGAATTGAGGAATTCAAAGTTAGTTCTTTAAAATGCCATGGAAAGATCCAAAATCCAGAGCTCTAAGACAAAGTGGGAGAAGAGCAGAAGAAACACCAGAGGAGGAAGCAAAAGCTAGGAGACAAGCAGATGGCGCAAACCCAACAATATCAAGAGCATCTGAAACATCAGATGATGTGCAAGCAAGGAGACAAACAGATGCTGCAAGGAAGAGATGACGGTCAGACTTTATCAAGGAGAGAAACAGATGCTGTAAGGATGAGAAATTGGCAGTCAGACTTTATCAAGGAGAGAAACAGATGCTGCAAGGATGAGAAATTGGCAGTCAGACTTTATCAAGGAGAGAAACAGATGCTGCAAGGATGAGAAATTGGCAGTCAGACTTTATCAAGGAGAGAAACAGATGCTGCAAGGATGAGAAATTGGCAGTCAGACTTTATCAAGGAGAGAAACAGATGCTGCAAGGATGAGAAATTGGCAGTCAGACTTTATCAAGGAGAGAAACAGATGCTGCAAGCCATAGAAGAGCAAGATCTTTGGGAACACCTGATGAAAAGCATGCCAGACAAGTTAGTGATAATCCCAATCATGCTAAAAGGAGTGCAGCTTCTTTTTTTGAACCTGTCCAAGCTGGCTTTTCAATACAGTTGTGACAGTGACTATTCAAATCATCCAAAGATATTTATTGGATCAATGGTCATTCAGTTTTAGCATTGTAATGCTTTCAGATTCAAGTATGAACTAGATGAGATGTGCTGTAACAAAGGAAAAATACAGCTGGAAGATCTACCAATTCCTCCAGAGTCATCATTATCCAAACACTTCATCCAACACATCAGAAGCTACAATAACTGTTTTGCAATGACCTCATTTGGAGCCAAACATGATATCTTACCAGGATGGAAAACAACTTGTAGAACTCAGGTTAGGAGCTAGCTTAAAATTCCACACAGAGTATGGCTTCTAAGCTCGTGGAGAATAAATTCAAATTTCTTTTTCAAAGTTGATTGACTCACAAATTTGATACAGTGTAACCTGAATATAAGAGAGTTGTCAGGACTGGAGAAGTCATCTCTTATATCCGAGCTTCTCTTATATCCGGGTTTGGTCTATTTTGTTTAGGTAAGTATGGCTCTAATTTGGGACCAGATAAAATCTCTCTTATATCCGGGTTTCTCTTATAACCGGGTCTATTATATCAGGGTTACCCTGTACCACTTCCTAAAGCTCATTGTTGTATTATTATTTCACTTTTTTATTATTAATTTCACCTCAACTAAGGCAATAAAGCCACTAAGACAGAAGGAGGTTACTGAGTTTGAAAGACTGAGAAAATAAACTTAAGGAGAGAGAACAATAAGAATCAAAGTTGAAAAGGTCAAAATAGAGTTCCACAAGTGATAAGTGTGAGAGAAGAAACTGTTAGCAAAAATGATGAAACCTCGCTACCAACCCGGTTTCTATGCTTAAAATCATAATATATTGGTACCATAGAGGAAAGTTCATCAGAAGAATTACCATGAAATTATTTATAGAAAAGGCACAGGGAAGCTACATTACGCCAGTGGGAAAGTGACTGAAGCTGAGATATGCCGATAGAAGAAACCATTAGCATAGAACTTACAATTACATTTAACCCTTCCTACTATAAAATGATGAGACCTTGCCACCAATCTAATACTGCACTTAAATTCATAAAGTCTAGGTATCATAGAGGAAAGTTCATCAGAACAATTACCATGAAAGTATTTATAGAAAAGGCACAGGGAAGCTACATTACGCCAGTGGGAAAGTGACTGAAGCTGAGATATGCCGATAGAAGAAACCATTAGGCTAGAACTTACAATTACATTTCACCCTTCCTACTATAAAATGATGAGACCTTGCCGCCAATCTAATACTGCACTTAAATTCATAAAGTCTAGGTATCATAGAGGAAAGTTCATCAGAACAATTACCAAGAAAGTATTTATAGAAAAAGGAACGAGGAAGTTATGTTATGGTAGTGGGAAAGGGATTGAAGCCAAGATGCTAGATCAGGACCACTAACATTGCTGATTCTTCTTTGTATTTTACCAAGAATCTCTAAATATATAGCAGGAGCACCAGCTCAGATGTAGCAGGAATACCCAAAGCATTGATAGCCTTATAAATATGCAAGATAGATTTTGACAAGAAAAATTGTCTCGGATGGCATAGTGGACCAGCTTTCTTAGCTGCAGACTTAGCAGTTGATTCAATATATGCTGTCTACTTCAAGTCAGCTGAAAATGTTAATACAATAAGGTGCATTGAGTCACTCTCTTGGAGGTTCACATCAGCCAAAAATATTTATTACCAATGCAATAAAGTTTGTTTTTTAAATATCATAATCTGGAGTTCCTTTATTTATTTTTCATGTTTTGTTTTCAGTGAAGCAATTTAGGTTATGATACTTTAAAAAAAAAAAAAAATTATTTTTAAAATTATTTAAAAAAACTCTCATGGCATACTGTATATACTCATGGATAGGTTGCACTTTTTTATCAAAAAATTCACAAAATATAAGGTGTGCGACGTATCTGCTCCACATAAATATGTAAAACAACACTACCTTGTCATCATGATTTCTGAGAAATCAGAAATGATATCCATAAACAACTATAGTTGTGGCTTTTTCTCTGTATACCAACAATTTATCTATCATATATACTGACTCACTGTTTTAAACTTACCTCATGTTGCCAGATTCACATACCCATCACAATAAATAAATAAATAAAATATTCATTGATCCATCAGTCACCATTCGGTTGGGGCCCTTGGACTGATATAGAAACCCTGAACATGCATACATAAGTTAAGGAAATAGATGTAGATGATTACTGACAAAGAAAAAAAATAGTCCCATGATTCATTCTGCAATATATATATATATATATATATATATATATATATATTTTGTCAAAAATACATTGGAAAATATGACTTAAAGAAATGAAATATATTCTTTATGAGATAATTTTCTTTAGTGGTTGTTTCATATAACATTAAAAGGCGTTCTTAAATGTTATTTACAAATAACAAAGTGCATGAATCTAGTACCCAAAACGTTTGGACTATTTTGCATTGTGCAGCAATATAGTTGGTAGCCAAATTTATAGTTTGTTAATTGTTAAGGTAGATATCTGATAATTCTTATGTTTAAAAAGGACTGTGTAATTCCCCAGATTATAATGCGATCTGTGAGTCAATAGTAAATCATCAATTTTTAAGCCATAAAGTAGAGGTGTGACCTATTCGCAAGTATATACGGTATGCATATTTTCTTTTTGCTAATATAGGTGTATCAGTTTACAATGACTTTATCTAGCAAACTGGCTTCCCTTCCTATTAACTTTCATAAAATTAAAAAAAAAAAATATTTCATATTTGTGGTGTAACTCATTTCAGCTGTCTTCTTCATCTTCTTTATGTGCTGTGCTCCACCGCAGTATGTAGGCGATCATGGCTCTCCACAACTTTCTGTCCTTTGTAGCTCTTAATAAACTTTGTCTTTCTATTATTTCTCCTAAGCCCCTGTTCCACCATCCATTTACTTAAGCTTACTCAGTATGTTACGTATAGTTTTCCTCTCTCCCTCAATCTGTTCTGTGAGTATCAGATTTTCCAAGCCCTCCTTCCTCATTATGTGCCCCAGAAACCTCAACTGTCTCTTCATAGTGTTAATTATTAGTTTCCTTTGTGACATAAACATGATATAATTGGTTATTGGGGTCACCATAAGCTGAATGTAAATTTTAGCAGGTAATCATGATACCAGATATTACAGTTCAGTGAAAGATGTAATAATCAGGCCTGGCAATTTCCATTGATTGTCTCTCTCACCAGACATGTCATCTAGTGGAATCTTTTTACTTTGTCTACATGCTGGGATGAATGTCTTTTTATTCACTCCAACAGGCCATGCTTTCTCCAACATCCAGGTAATACCTCAATCATCAGTGATTTTCTTAATTCCGGCACCCTTCCTGAAAGGTGGGCAATTTCTAGCAGAAAGAACAAACTCTGTTGGTAACATTATCAACAATTTATTTATAAGAAAATATAAAAGTTGCAAAATAATATTTATTCAGTTCTTTCTTTAGGCATTAAGAGATATCTAAAAATGCAGAATTATTAAGGTAGATATTTCATCCACTAATATGACTCAGTCACAGCCATTGACCTATCACAGTGCTCTAGAAGACTTAATCTATAGTAATATGAAGAAAAAAATAGAAGACTTAATCTATAGTAATATGAAGAGTTGTGAGTTCAATACCTGGTTAAGGCAGTGGAAAACTTGGAGATAACTGATAACTGGCATCCATTAGATATGGCATTACTTAGCTGCTACTAGAATTTCAACAAAAACAGATGGTTGTATGGTCTTGGAAACTACCTAAGGTAGTGTGTGTATGCTTGCAAGAACAACAGTCTGAAAGAGGACTTTGATTAATTAGGCATCTATACACAGACCCTTTTTCGTTAAACAAACCAGATGGCCTGGTAATTTCATGAGACTGTTCAAACAGTACATATTACTCAATATCTGGTTTCAGACCTTTTTGTGAAAATCAATGTAATTCCTGCAGAGTAGGCTACCAAATAATTCGCCAACTTACTCAAAGCTTGCAGAATTTTGGAAACACTTTAATCATGGCTACCTTGGAGCTAGGCATGGAATTTCAGTTATACTGGATTTTTACTGAATCTTACTTGGTTTATTTTTGGTTTAAATCTTCCCAGTAACTTCCTCATGAACCCATCTCCCCCCACTATCAGGTTCCAACCTGATTAACTATCCTTCGATATTCTTCTCTATTTCTCCTCCTTTGCTTAGACTTATCAAGTCTCTTAATAATATTTCATCCACTAATATGACTCAGTCATGGCCATTGACCTATCACAGTGCTCTAAAAGACTTAATCTATAGTAATATGAAGAAAAAAATATTTGAAAGATTTGGTTATTTCAGTTTGCATTACCTCTTGTATATCTCCACTCTTTCATAATTATTGTTTATCTAATATTTTTCTCATGATATCTAATTAATAACTAAAAAACCTATGACACTACTTACATTACTCAGACTATTGTCCTCATCTTATTTGCCATATTTATCACAACAATTTTGCCGTTGTATGCTCCGACCATCTTCAGGTGGTTGGAATGTCATTTATTTTACTATAGTATTTGGTCTCACATTTTACAACAACCAACTTCTCACACTTAAATTATGCCCATTATATATAAATCAATAATTATGACTACAGCTGTTACTGCCACCCTTTATCCTACATAATATTTTCTGAGTCTTTGCTTTAGATCTACAACACCAGTACACCCTTTTACTACTCATATGCAACTCCGGATTCTGCTACTGCTGCAAACTAAAGACTGGTTCTTTTTCAAATGAATTTTCTTAGCCACGTAATGTGATACTATTAGGATACTGAATGATGCCTTCCAAAAGCAAAACAATATGTTAAGAAATAAGTTTGGTTTGGTCTATTTTGTTTTACGACATATCTACCTCAATGGGTTATTTAATGCTGACAAGATTTTTCGGATAGGTTTATATGAATAGAATACGTATTCTATTTACATTATTCAGACTATTTTCTTAATCTTTGTTGCCATATTTATCCCAATGTTTCAACCGTTGTATGCTCCAGTCTTCTTCCGGTGGTTGGAATGTCGAACTAAACCCTTTATTTCGTTTGCTAGGGTAGACTGTTCTAGTTCCACATGCCATGTCTAATGGATGTCAGTTATCTCCTGTTAGTTCAACTCTCCAAGTTCTCCACTGCCTTAACCAGGTATTGAATTCACACATGGCACAGTGGATAAAGGTGTTGTTTAGATCCGGTGACAGGACCCAAAGAGTTGTGAGTTCAATACCTGGTTATGGCAGTGGAAAACTTGGAGATAACTGATAACTGGCATCCATTAGATATGGCATGTGGAACTAGAACAGTCTACCCCAGCGAGCGAAAAAAAGGTTTCAGTTCAACATTCCAACCACCTAAAGAATGCCAGAGCGTATAATGGCCGAAACACTATGATAAATATGGCAACAAAGATGAGGACAATAGTCCAAATAATGTAAATAGTGTACATAATACCTCATCTCAGAAATATAGACAGAAAACCTGAGACATTTTGAAAGAGAATATATATCCTGCATTGAGTGCATAAAATATGAAAATTTAACAAGGAAATAATTTTCTGCCTTTCATTTTTTTCTCATAAATTCACAAAGTAATCTGCTTGAAAAACGGAAGCTTTGAAGCATTATTTCCCTCTTTGATGTATTTGTGCATGTCTCCTTAGAGTGGAATGGTCTGAAAATGCAAACCTGCAAATATTACAAGGACACAGTTTTCTCTCTTATATGCGTTTGCAAGTGCCTTTTGAAAATGGATATCTGTGAAAATGACTCACCACAAACTTCACAAGAAAATGGTTTTTCTCCAGTATGTTTTCTAATGTGTTCTGTTAATGTTGGCAGAAAAGGCAGATCCACACACATCACAAGAAAATGGTTTCTCACCAGTGTGTGTTCGCATGTCTTTTTAAATCTGAACTATCTGAAAATTCGGTTCCACATAATTCACAAGCGTATTGTTTCTCACCAGTATGTACTCTCATATGCAGTATTAAATGCGACTTCCTTGAAAATGAAGTGCTACATTGTTCACAAGAAAATGGTTTCTCTCCTGTATGTGTTTTTAAATGAGAACTTTGAGAAAACATATAATCACAAATATTACAAGAATATGGTTTCTCACCAGTGCGAATGTGGATTCTTAAATCTGAACTTTGTGAAAATTCAAATCCACAAACTTCACAAGAATATGATCTCTTTCCACTGTGCCTTTGCACGTGTCTTTTTAAATCTGACGTGTTTGGAAATTCAAACTCATAAATTTCACAAGAGAATAAATTTGCTCCAGTGTGTTGACTCATTTTTTTTTTTTGTTATTCTAAATTGGTTTCAACTGAAGATCAATTGGTCACATCATATTATTTATGGAAGCATCTGGAATAAATTCATTTGCTCTCTGTAAATCTGGATAATCTGCAAATGCAATTATGAAAGTATTAATCTTGACATTTTAATGATAAAACACTAGTCATAAATATTGTTTGTTATTTTAACAGCATATCAACTCCTTATGGGTCATTTAATTTTCTTGGCAGTAATTTTTTTTCTTTTTACAAAAAGACTGTAAACCATTATTATCCTAAAAAATAATATTCTTACAATGTAAAAATATTTTCTGGCTTTAAATAACATGCAAAGTGTTGATAAGCCATAGAAAATGAATTGATCGATCAATCAAATACCAGTTAGTTTCACAGGCATGTCTTTTAGATTTATTTACATCCTCTGGGATATGTCTACAACCTACCTTGGTTACAAATTGAGGGATCAGTTTCTATATTAACTCTAATATAGAATTGATCCCCCCATCTTATATCCACATCATAAGTAACTTTTGGTATTGTTTTTTTGTAGCCCTTGACAGGATTCTTTTCTCTCCCAAGCTATAGGCTAAGGCTTGTATTACTAAAAACATCAGGAAAAATTCTTTCAGCCTAAAAATATTTTCTGGCTTTAAATAACCTGCAAAGGGTTGATGAGCCATAAAAAAATATTTTTTTTTAAATTTACACTGAATTTGAGAGAAAGTATTTTTTTTTAATAGGCTGGTGCAAAAATAATGTCGTTTTCTCACATATGTTACTATGTGAGAAAACGACATTATTTTTGCACCAACCTAATAATTACACTCTTAAAAAAATGATTACTCTTAAATGATTTATTATGCAAACATGCTAGCATTGAGTTCCATACATTTTAAAAACAAGTCCCAAGATAAATAAATTCAATTTGCCTTTTTGTAAAGATAAAATACTGCAGGATTTACTTAGATGCCTCATTTTGGAAATTAATAAAAAAAATAGTATTGTAATCTAGGGAAGGTTGGTATTGAATGATAATACTTAGAACAAGAACAACACATAAGATTCGCCAGCAGTGTGTAGAAGTCGTCAATTGCTAGTGAGTCAAGTGAATTCCACAATGAATCTCCAACTGCGGGATATCTACCAACTGCCCCACGGAGTCAGATGTAGCACAAGGCTGAATTTAATGTGGGGTATCGAAGCCAATAGGCTTGGCCAAAAATTTCCCGTAGACACCACGTAAAACGGGTCCAGGTAGCTGTTTCCCAAGACAAGACTCTGCCCTTCGATATAGCTTTGTCTGGGGATCCTTTCTGGCCGGAGGCAGAGAGTTTGAACAGCACTGCTGGAGTTGAATCTCTAATTGCAGGATATCTACCAGCTGTCCCATGTGATCAGATGTGGCACAAGGCCGAATTTAATATGGGGTATCTGAGCCTGTAGGCCCGGCCAAAAATTCCCCATAGGCCCTGTATAAAACAGGGTTGAGTAGCTGTTGCCCAAGACAAGACTCTGCTCTTCAACAGCCTTGTCTGGGGACCCCCTCTGCCCAAAGGCAGAGGGTTTGACTAGCACAACTGGAGACAAATCTCCAACTGCAGACCCACATACAGTATTTACTACTGTATTTATGTGAATGGGTACATACCCATTATCATCTGTAGGTATGCTACAACAAATAGGAATATTGTATTGGTATTCATAATACAGTACAAGATAGACTCAATAAAAAAAAACATTATAAAGATGTTCTAGGGTGAGTCTTCAATGATGTATGCTGGTTTCATTGCATGTTTCAGGTTTCATTCTGCACACTTGCCCCACCAGATCTACCTTACAAAATGCCTTTTCTATAAATACTTTTATGGTAATTGTTCTGATGAACTTTCCTCTATGATACCTAGACTTTATGAATTTAAGCGCAGTATTAGATTGGCGGCAAGGTCTCATCATTTTATAGTAGGAAGGGTTAAATGTAATTGTAAGTTCTATCATAATGGTTTCTTCTATCGGCATATCTCATCTTCAGTCACTTTCCCACTGGCGTAATGTAGCTTCCCTGTGCCTTTTCTATAAATACTTTCATGGTAATTGTTCTGACAAACTTTCCTCTATGGTACCTGGACTTTATGAATTTAAATGCAGGTCAATTAGGTCTCTTCATTTTACAGTTGAAATGGGCAGATGCAACCATAAGTTCTATGCTAAAACTTTCTTCTCTTGCACTTCTTGCTTGTGAAAATCTCTTCCAGCTTCTTGCTTCCCAGTCAACTTTGATCTTCAAATAATTGTTATTGCTCTTTCCAGTATTGATGGGAGTTTCCTTCCTTGCCTTTTGTTTGAAGTTGTCTGGATAATCAGCAACAGATTATGTCAGTATTCTTTCTTTGAGTGTGTTATCCATTTTAATTGTTGTTGTTGCTGATGTTGAAAGTCCTTAAGTGATGAGGTTTCTGTTATCCAGTACAGTTCTTTGTTTGCAATTCTGTAGCACCAGTCTATACAATTTGAAGAAGGGTAGTGACTGTTAAAATCTATGGGCTACATTCGCTCAAAGCCATTTTTAACCATTGATCTGAGAAAACAGGTGAGAGTTTAGATATTTCTGAATAAGTTTGGTGCTATGCATAACATTTATATGGAATCTCGTTCTGCTGGGATTATTTAAGAACCTCACTCTAGTTTTTCAGATTAATGTTTTGGTTTTTTTAGCAGGTTGTGATGTTAGGCAAAGCTATCTCAAGCACAGCCTATTCTATGTTCAATTTCCTTATCTCTTATGCTAAATCAGTGAGATTCAACCTATATGACGCTTTATTGAACTCAAGTACTTTGATGTCACTTGTTTCTCCTTGTATGTTATATGACTTTTATTGGTACTCAAGGACACATGGCCCAGTGGATGAAGACATTGGTTAGATTCAGTGACTAGACCCAGAGTTGTGAGTTCAATACCAGGCTACAGCAGTGGTAAACCGAAAAACTTGGAGGTTTGAGTTAAAGGTAAATATCTGAGACACCCGGAAGAAACATGACACATAGAACTAGAACAATTTATCCTGGTGGACGAAATAAAGTAGGTATGAGCATGAGATTGCTGGAAAATGAGCATAACATGATAAAAAAAATGGCCTTAAACTTGACAAAACTAATTTTTTATTGTCTAAATGTTTATGTTATTACCAAGAGGAAAGATCAAAGTATTTTTTTATTTACATTATTCGAACTATTGTCCTCATCTTTTTCACCATGTTTATCACAACATTTTGGCTGTTGTATGCTCTGGCCTTCTTCAGGTGGTTGGAATGTCAAACTGAACCCTTTATTTCGCTCACTGGGGTAGACTGTTCTAGTTCCAACCATTTTTATCAGTGCTCATATTGCAATTTTTGCTGTTATCATTGCATGTTTTTTACCAGAGCTCATATTGCAATTTTTGTTGTTGTTATCACATTTCTCTGGCACTCCTATATTGCATTCATTTCTATGCTTTGTCAGCTCAGGGGATTGTTGTGGCCTAGCATATGTGCTGATTCCTTAAGTTTACAAATTTTCCAATGATGTTCTTTGTCTATGATCTCACCTTGATCCCACAGAGGGCAGTCATCTCCCTTTTCTCTCCATATGTGGTCAGCCATACCTGATTTTTCCACTTCCCCTTGTATTACAGCTTTCTGGTGTTCTTTCTGTCTCCCCTTTATATTTCTTTCTGCAGCTACACAGGATAGCATACACACAGTCTTTAGTCATGTTCTCCTCTATGGGGGGGGTCTTACTCAGGAGAGATATCTGCGAAGTGTTGTCCCGATTTTGAAGGTTGTCCTGATGTTATACGGACCGCAGATCCTGGTAAAAAACATGCAATGATAACAGCAAAAATTGCAATATGAGCACTGGTAAAAATGGTTGTTGAAGACATTAGGTTTATAATACCTAGAAATTCATACACAGATTTCCTCAAGGACACATAGCACAATGGATAAAGGTGTTAGATCCAGTGACAGGACCCAAAGAGTGTGAGTTCAATACCTGGTTAAGGTAGTGGAGAACTTTCAGAGGTTGAATTAACAGGAGATAACTGACATCCATTAGACACGGCATGTGGAACTAGAACAGTCTACTCCAGTGAGCGAAATAAAGGGTTCAGTTCGACATTCCAACCACCTGAAGAAGGCCAGAAAAATTTCGATGAATAATAAATTTTTATTACAAGAATTGTTTTCACTTTTTTTAAGTTTAAAAATGTTTTAAAATTCATCCAAACAGAATACAAGGTAGGTTATTAAGATATTAATTGAAGACTATATTTACTAAGCCAAAGGGAAATCTCTAAAATCTTATCATACTCCAAAAAAAAAAAAAAAAAAGCTTTGAGATTATATGACATATTTCTTAGTGCCGAAGGGCGTTGTATTTTCTTTTCAACTTGAAATATCATTGTATCTGATGCACAAAAGGTTACTCTCTAAATTTGAATGCTTTTCTTTTTCTCTTTTTTTATAAATTGTGAGGTGCCTTCAACATGGCAAAATAATTTCGATGCTAATTTGAGACACTGACTAAATTAAAAAATATTCATTAATTTTGCTTTCGGAACCTGTTGTTTTAATTTTTTTTATTGTAAGTTTGATAATATTTTTCATATTCTTTTACATTATTTGACTTTTTTTTTCGTGTTTTTATTTAAAAAAAAAAAAAAAATGTCCGGATCAAGTTTCAAATACAGTTTTGCTTCTTGAAGTCCTTTAAAAGTTTTGAGTTCTCTACCTTGAAAATGTCTTTACGAAAAAAATAGCAAGAAAATAGGAAAGATATTATCGTTCGGTTTATTCAGTTGTTTTTAAGTACCTTTACTTTTTGCTAAAAAAGAAAAAAAATAGCATAGCATGATGAAAACAAAGTTTTATTGTCAAAATGTTTGGTCTTTCCTCTTAATATTAATAACAAAGTATTTTTTTATTTAATTATTCTTTTTTAATTCTTTCTAGCATGTCAAAAATTTATTTAGTTTAAACATCGTGTTTTTCTTGTGGCAAAGATTACCATGAGAAATTTATATCTGTTTTTTTTTTTTTGTAAAAAAACAAAATTAAAAAAAAACACAAACACGTTGTCTTGAAATTTCTTGGAAAAATAATCAAATAATTGTCAGATTTTAATGAGATTCTCAGGACTTATTCACAAATGAATGAAATTATTTTTTTAAATATTACCCCCACTTAGTTTTATGGAATTTTGATTTGCTTATTTTTTATATTAGTCAAAAACTAATTCTCTTTGGAGAATAGAAATTATCAATTTTATATGTAAAATGCAGGACTCCCCCCATTACTGAAAATCTGCCCCAAATAAAAAAAAAAACAACAATGTAATAAACTATGGCATTATTTAATTAGAAAATCTTTTAATTACCTTTATAAATAAGATATATTAAGGACACTAGTGTCTTAAGAAAACATTATTTTGATAAAAATTGTTTTCATAATGAATTTTTATAAGTTTTCTTTCAAATTGGAATTATAGTTTAAATTTTAAATCTTTTAAAATTCTGTTATAATTTCAGGCTTTTAGATTATATTATTAAGTGAAAACTATATTTGCTAATCATAAATGGAAAAGCTTAATACAAATCATCCCACACCAATATTTTTAAAATAATTTTGAATTTTTTTTTATTAGTGTATAAACATACCAATTTTTCGAAGTACATATGCGACATTATCAGGAAATAAGAGTAATAAATAAAGGATTAAATTTAAATGCAAAATTTCTAAAATTCAATAAAACATTAGAGTTTAGAGAATATTTTCCTAAATTTTTAAGATTGCTAAGTACTTAAAAATATGTGCTCATGTCATTTTCTTCAATTATGTTTTACAGATAATCTCCATAGAACAACATAAGACCTGTCATCAGGCTTTCAACATGTTAAATCAGCTACTGTTGGGTTCAAAAAATGCTTTCTGTGATATTTGAAACTTACAGTAAGTAATATGTTTCAAATCAAATTATACTTTAAATCAGCTAATATTCCACTAATAAAATTTCAGAAAAGTATATTTTATTTTTGGAAGATTTTTAAAACCTAGAACTAACTTGTGTTTACAAATATCTCAAAAAGGGACGACTTTGACGATGTTACTGAGAAAAAAAAAAAAAAAAAAAAAAAAATGAAAATCGTTTCCAATCAATATAATTTCTGTTTGAAATACACCAGAATATTTTGCTGACTGGAAATAGTAAACTTATTCCATTAGCTTTCAATTAAAGCTAAAATGAAAACTTTTTCATTTTTTTTTTTTTTTTTAGATTAATTTAAAACCTTAAGTACCTTGATAAAAATCATGATACCTAAGACATTGAAAAATTAATTGATTGAATCTGAAGATTAAAAATTAAACCATGTAATTTTCTGTTACCTTATACTTTGTTTAGCTTTTGGAAGTCATCTTTTGATATTTTTGTCACATTTTCTGTCACCTGTTATAATACCTCTTATATTTCTGTACTTGATTGAATCACAATACATAATTGAAACAATTGAATGCCAATGAAGCATTTATATTAAAAGTGACATAGACCATTTCAGTAAGTACTTGACTCCTCCTTTCACTTCCCAGTTATGAATCCAAAAGCAGCTTTGTGGGTGATGAATTATTTTTCAACCTATGACCCCTACAGACAAAACCTGGCAAGCCCCTTGCTATTCAATCACTATTGCTATGATTTCATTCCTTAGTTCCTCCAAGTGTAAATTTCAAACCTAAAACCCAGCATGTCACATATATTGTAGCAATCCACCCTCATTCTGTTCATATTCCATTGGTGAAATGTAAGTTCCACTCAAGCAGCTTCTTCCCACAAACTGCTAATTTATGGAACCAACTCCCAAGAGGATGCTTCTCTGATCACTACACTCTTAACTAGTTCAAGTCTAGTGTTGACCATTATCTTCCCTGCATATCCTCATAAATTATCCCCCTTACCATCTACCTAGAGTGGCTCTTTGGTCTTGTACAGGATTATTGTTCAAAAAAAAAAAAAAAAAAAAAAGGGAGATATGCTGTTACAAAGTAATACATGGAAATCACCAACTCAGACAAAGAATTAATACTGAGAAGATTTGAATAAATTTTTATTTTTGCAATAATACATAAAGTAAAAGATACACAAGGTAACTGAGCACAAATTATAAGAAAATTAAATGTATTCAATAGAAAAACAAATTGGCAATATTTAGCCTTCATGCCTTAAAAAAAAAAAAACAGGGTTTCAAAAGGATAGTTATTCCCTTTAAACTGCTATTACTGTATACACTTTTCAGTCCCTCATCAATATTTATTTATCTTTTATAAAAGAAAGAAATTTGAAAAGAAATTTATTATTTACCATGAAAAAAAAAAATCTAATAAATAAATAGTGTTTAATTTCTTTATTGTCAATTCTCAAAAATTAAGAAAATGCATAAATCTACTTTTGTATAATTGGGTTTTATTAAAATTTTAACCATCACATTGCCGAGGGAGTCAAAAAGTGAATACAGTTATAGATTTAGACTTGTGGGGGGATGAAGGTTAAACATTGCCAAAAAAAATCAGTATTAAAATGTAGAAGTAAGGAAGATTATTCCATAAAACTGCCTTCAGCCTCGGAAGTAAACATCACCTCCTGATCTCATTAATATTGTCTATCATGTTCATGATGGTAGCATTCAATGAATCTTTGCTATTGTAGAGCCACTAAGTTCAAGCATGGGCAACCTTTTCTGAGCAGGGAGTCACATGATCTATGGCTCATTACAAGATTCAAGGTAATTTTTCATAGTAGGTACCTCAGCTATACATAAAAAGAGGAAAAGATGTTTTTATAATTGAAAAAAAAAGAAAAAAAAGGAGTTATCATCAATAACAGTGTGATTCATACATGCTACTGCATGTGATTTATTTATTTGAAAATAAAATAGTGTATTTCTTCTTCAAAGAAAAAAAAATGTTTACATGTATGATCTTCCTTAGAGAAAAATCGGCAATAGTTTAAAATGATGAAAATGTAATTTTCACCGAAAGTTTACAAAACTCAAATATGTATGAGAACAAGTGAAAATGAAACATAATGAAATTTTAAGAAACTTTATTATCCTTATGAAATCAAGTATGCCATTCAGAAAGAACAAATTGGTCACATATGGTGTCTGCAGTTTGCCCAAAACTGCACTGGTTGATCTCCTCCTAGAATCCTGACAAAAGGTAAGATTCAAATCAGGAGAGACAGGAGGTCACATACGAACATTCTCGGCTAGCCACTCTTGAGCTGTGAGGTAGAAAGCAGAATCCTACTTGAACATGCACAGTTATTCTTCACTTGATGCAAGGCTTGATTACACTGTGTGTACTATACCCCCTTGGCTGTAGGAGATTGCATGACATAAAAAATCTCCATTTTATTTACAATCCTAGAATTATCATGAACAATGTTCAGTTTGTGTGTATCATTATGACTACTTGTCATTTCTTCTGTTCACTTGGCCACATTCAAGAAGTTAGATTATATTTCCAAGTTGCCCTGGTTAGTGGTTTGCACTCAATGGGTATTTTAATTCTGTGTGTCAGAATGGAGGCTGCACTTTTAGCATTCATTGTTAGTGCTACCAATAATTCTGGAAGAGAAATGAGAATGTTAGAGTTGGGTGCATGCCATATAACATCATGTAAGGTTGTTTATCATTTATGGCACATGTAACAATGTGTTCTTAAACACTTAGCAAACTCCAAAGACTGAATACACAGAGAAGATCCTGTAGAGTATAACAATGGAAGATCAAAGAGGAAATATAATGTTACAATTAAGTTATGAAAGTTTGGCAAAGTTTTTATGCCTGCAAAAAAACAGCGTGTCGAAAGGATGATTTTTTTGCCTTGACACTGCTATTTTAACTACCTTCACTCCTCGGCAATGTTTGTTTAAAATAGCAATCATTAAAATTTTAATAAAACTCGGACATATGATGAAAGTATATATATATATATATATATATATATATACATTTTTCTTTGTTCTTGAGAATTTTTAACGAAAATATTAAACATTATTTCTTTATTAAATTGTTTATTTACAAGAATAATTTGATGTATATATGTCTGCAAAATTGTTAATATAATTGAAAGAAAAGTTAGATCCTTGACCTCATGTTATTCACAATATAACATATAAATTAATCCTAAACTAAAATAATTTTAATTTTTTTTTTTGAAAACATCACTGACACACTCTTGTTTATTAGACACTGAATTGTATCACTTCATGTCCTCCATAGATTGTCCGACTTTTCTTTTCAGCTAACCTGAGAATATTTGAGTGTTCCTAAATTTTAAAATTTTGTAAAACCAAGAACATTTTGGGTTGTATATAAATACTTGTTACAGAATAAAATCCTTTCATTTGCTATGATAAAGTCCCTCAGAGGACAAAACATGTTGGCTAAGATAGGGTGTCTTTATATATATATAATAAAATACCCAACCCAAATGAAATTTGTATATTGCTCAAATAAATAAATATATCCTGAAAATTTTACAAAGATTACTTTGTTAATACCGATACTAAAGAAAAAAGGGTGTATAATAAAATCTGACATATTGTATCAACAAACTAGTGACAGACCAATATGATAGTTTAGTACTGCTGAAATTAGCATTTTTAATACTAATTTATAGTTTATTATTCCAATGAGACACTTCTATTAATTGCCTTTTCAAATAATATTGATGGGAACAACAAAAACTATATTTAACATTTTCTTTAAATTATTATTGCATTATACCTGGATACATGTTACTTAGTTATTATATTTTAACAGTTGAATTCGTTATTTAAAAAATACTAGTAAATAAAACTTTTAAGACTACTAAATTTTGATGAGCATGGAAGATTTGAATGAAAAAAATGCAGAGCATTCAAGAAAGAGAAGATCAGAAAATAGCAAAATATAATTCAGTTTTAAATATTCAAAAAAAAGACAGAGGAAACAAATATAAATAATCCCATCATTTATATATATATATATATATATATATATATATATTATTACACACACAAATTTAATTTAAAACATAGGATAAACTTGCTTTTCCATTCTTTTAGGATATATCTTCATCCTTTGACGTTTTAGCCTGATAATGTCATGTAATGTAATGTCATTTATCAACTTTGCCATGGTGATAACTTAGGAAATGATATTTGCAAGCATTGCAAAGTTACCATATTTTATTGGAAACTTTTATATTGCATGTTGCATCAAGTTTTTTTTTTTTTTTTTTTACATGTTTTTCACTACCCCCCCCCCAAAAAAAAAACAACACATTATCAATAGTTTTTATCGCATTGTTTTTTAGCACTATGCATGACAATTCCATTTGTTCCCATCCCGGAAAAATAGTTGATAACATTCTTCAAAAGACGAAATCCATTTCACAAGTCATGGTAATTATTTACGCTATTTACCTGCAGACTATTATCCTCATCTTTGTCACTGTTATCATAACATTTCAGCAGTTGTCCCTCTGATCTTCATCAAACCCTGTGCCAGGCAGTGTGTACTTGAACTCAATGAAAACAGGGTGAGCAATAACTGTGCCATACTAAGATCTAAGAACTAGCTGAGATATCCCTAGACATGAGCAGTGGAACGAGAATCATCTACTCTGTAGATTAAATAAAGAGTTCAATATAGAATTCGCTGTAGGTTTCCCAGATTGACATGTGCACTCCAGCTTTCATCTGGCATAACAGCTAAAACGTTGTAATAAACAAGATCACAGATGAGGACAATAGTTTGCATGTAAATAATGATGATAACTCCTCATAAGTATCATAATTAGAATCTCTTTTTCAGTTAAAAAGTTTAAGTTTTAAAACACGTAAAGGGATACATTTACTTTAAAGTGCTTATTGTACAACTTTTTCATTTGTATTATAGACGTAATCTTGATAATTTGTCTATAAAGTAATCATTAAATGTTTTTAATTTTCTACTTTATTGTTCCAAATATATATATTTTTCTGTATTCAATAAAATGTTGAAAACAATTTGAGTTGTTTTATCATTTACAAAAAAAAAAAAAAAAAAAAAAACAATTAAAGAGATTATTTTATCTGTTGAATAAGCAGACATTTTGAAGTAAAACTGACAAAATTCTCAGTTATTAACAATAACAAAAAGAACAGGACAAAATAATGCAATACAATGTAAAGCAATTATAAGACATTAAAAAAGAAAAAAAAACACTTCATAGGCAAACAGGATAGATTCTAGTGGTTATAGTCTTTTAACTTGAAAGTAAGGAAAAAAAAAATTGACAATTCTCAGTATATATATATACGCATCCATCTGTAGGATTTTTAGTAATCATTCTCAGTTGGAATCAGCTAATTCTTTTCTAAACAGATTTTGTGGTCAATCTAGTGGACTTTTTTGTTTTAAATAAATTTTGATGGCCACATTTAAAATGGAAACATGAATTGCTAAACAGCCTCCCCCCCTCTTACTAGTGAGGTAAAAAAAAAAAAAAACTTACACTACAATGCTCATTGAGAAAATCTTAAACATTGTAGTGCAAGATTTTTTTTCGGCATATTTTGTTTTGAACAGCTTTGCCTATCCTTCTACCAAACTCCAGCAGCCTAGACTATATTTAAAGAAGTGAATTTTGGAAATCATTAACTTTTATAATCATAGGTGAAAAAAAAAACATTAAGAGATTATAAAAAGTCTAACACACAAGTAAAATGAAATAATGGTTAAGTGCAGATATACAAGCAAAATATTTACTTTACCATTTAAGCATTAATTAATTAATATATATATATATAAAACAACAACAAAGAAATACAGATAGAAATCTAAACATCCATAATTAATACCCTAGTATTTAAGATATCACCAAGCCAAGTAAAAAGAAACTCATTATTTAATTTCTTATTTAATAGTAAGTGAAAACACATAAACAAATATTTACTTTGTCATTTAAGCATTAATTAAAAAAAAAAACAGAAGACACCTAATATTTACCAAATAACCCTAACTCCAGAACATTTGAGAAAATGAATTACCCCAAAACATCTTGTCTGTGATACCAGGAATGACATTGTTGCATCATCTTTGACACATGGAGCCAAAAGATAGAAAAAGAAGTAAAAGGAATAGGGGAAGGGCATAAGGGGACAAGAAAATGACGAAAAGAAGAAACAACCACGACCTTTGACATGTGTACACAAATAGGAAAAAAAAAAAATCAACTGGATACTAATAAATAGCACATAAATTTTAAGCAAATATAAAAATTACAAAATCTACAATCAATTGCTGATACCTCTTGACAAGTGGACAGAATGATTGCAAAAAGCTTTGTCTACAAAACTCCAGAGCTGAGGATAACACCAATCAGTTAAGTGACAAATTTTTATTTATATACTGGGTGTAACAGCAAAATTGTGCAATTGTTAGATTAAGCTTTGAACCATTATATCTTAGAACTGATTAAAGATATCTTACTGGAATTCTTTAAAGTTTTTATAGCACTACTTTAACAAGCTTAACAGAAGAATTGTCATGAAATTGATCATAAATGAAAATGACATGTTCATTAATTAATCATAGCTAAGTATCGGAAGTTGATATATATATTTATTATTCAAGATGATCTTCACCTTCTAACTTTCTGCCTTGGAATAACAAGGTGCCTCACAGGTTTCACATGATTTCATTTTCAAGTTTTGTTTTTACTGCTCTTTGGACTGTCATAGCTGAAACTCCTCTCTCATGTTCCAAACGTCTTATGGATTGAGTTGGATCTTTTCTAATTGATCTCTTTAGCTCTAATTTGAAATGATGATCTCTCTATCTTTGTTGACCCCCTGACCCAGTTTTCCTCTCTACTCTGCTCTCATTTTTAAACTTATTCACTGTTCTCTTGATGGTTCTTGAATGGACTTTGAAGATGGAAGTCAGAGTATCAATGTTGCTACCATTACAAGGCCTGAATGATTTTTCCTCTCACCATTGCTCAGTTGGGAAGACAGTAAAGCTGACACAAAATGATTTTATCCTGTTCTCTTTCTAGCTGAATAGCTCAATAGAATTTTTCAGTGATTCTTACGGGAAATGATGTCAAGATGGCTAAACATCTTATTTGAAAATCTGGAAAAAAGAAACTATTAGTTTAGGGGGTTTTAGATATTAAACTTTTTGGGGGGATGGACAATTATGCTGTTACACTCAGTATATATATATATGATAAAATTATAGTTTTATTGTATGCTATATTTATAGGTAAGTGTTCAATATTTGAGGTAGAGCATATGTAAATATAAAAGTGGGCACTGAGGTCAACACCAAGCAGCAACAGTCTGTTTCATACTTGAATGCAATCCTGAAAGACGGCCTGAAGATTGCTTTCAACTATGAAATAGACTGTTGCTACTTGATGTTGTCTTCATAAAAACAAATAAACCTCTAATATGATGACCACAAGTGATATAAGAAAACAATAACAAAGCAACATAATCTACAAATACAGTTGCTCACTTGGAGAATGTCTCTTAAATAATAATTTAAATATTATATACCACTTTATCTCACTAGATAACTTTGCATTTATCTGGTAATGACTCAGTTCAATTGTGTATCACCAGCAACAAAACACAATAGATTAGACAAAATCTCATCAATAACACAAAAGCTGTAAAACGAAATGACAACAAAAGAAGCCTTAATCCTAA
This sequence comes from Acanthosepion lycidas, assembly GCA_963932145.1. Taxonomy (NCBI): domain Eukaryota; kingdom Metazoa; phylum Mollusca; class Cephalopoda; order Sepiida; family Sepiidae; genus Acanthosepion; species Acanthosepion lycidas. The sequence goes on from OZ010575.1 coordinate 88,857,364, forward strand.
AAGCCAAACAACTCCGCAACAAGTAAATTTTATTAACAAAAATAACATAACAAATGATGCATGTGACATGAAAATCACTGGAGAAACACAATACATAAACTGACATAGGGTCTGTCACACATTCGTGTATAATTCAGACAGCCAGGTTGGTTGGTTGGTTGGGTTTTATGGCATATCAACCACTGTGGGTCATTTAATGCCAAATTGAGGTATATATATATATATATACATACATACATACATACATACACATATACCTATACATGTATTAAATATACAGTACTATTAAACATATAGCTGGCAACATTATTTTTTCCAAAAAACGCACACCTGGCAACATTGTTTCAAAAACGTATAGCTGGCAACATTTTTTTTTCCCAAAAAACATATAGCTGGCAACATTACCTTTTCCAAAAAACATATAGCTGGCAACATTATTTTTCCGGAAACATTATCCGAGGCCTTGTTGTTGGACATAGTTTATCATCATACCCAGGACGCTCAGACAGCCAGATAAGTGCCTTACAGCAATCAACACTCTGAAGACAGAGTCCTGTTTATTATCAGGTTTAGTGAAAGTCAAAAGGGCAAAGCTAGAAAAAGAAGTAAATCCAAACTTGTGACTAGTTTAGTCCAACTAACAAAATAAATAAAAAGGAAGGGAAAGAAGAAATATGAAAAAAAAGGCCTGAACGCTGAACACAACTGTGAGCTCATGAGTCTAAATGGCTAAAGAAGGTAGCAAGTAATTTGCTTACAGGAATATGTTATAAAGTTTGCAATAATAAGTCTACAGAAAGGAAGAAAGTTACAGTATGATAGTGTGAGAACAGTCAACATGAAGTGAAAGGGATTCTACATGACAAAGAACAACAAAAACATAAATGTATACAAATGGTTTGGTTTGTTTTGTTTTGTTTTACAGTATATAAATCTCAATGGCTTATTTAATGCCAACAAGATTTTTATAGCTGGTAGTATTTTTTTTTTTCAAATGTATAGCTGGTAATTTTTTTGTTTTTAAAAATGTATTGCTGGTAATCATTTTTCTTCAAAATTTATTGCTGGTAATCATTTTTCTTCAAAATTTATTGCTGGTAATCATTTTTCTTCAAAATTTATTGCTGATAAATTATTTTACAAGTATTTCTGGTATTAAAATCTATTTTTACACTTTCATAGTTTTTCAGTTTGGGGGTTAACTATTTACCCATAGTGGGACCCTAACAGGTGCTACCACCAGATGTAGCTTATCGTTTTTACCCAAGATGGTATACAAAAGTTCAAACAATAATATGATATTAAAGACCAATGTAGAGAGGAAAAGGTTATAAAGTTACATGTACTAGTGATGCTATTGTGAGGGCAGATTTAAGAGGATAAGAAGTAGTAACTGTATGCTTTATTCTGCCAGTTCCAGTAATTACTGTGGGCTAAACAGGAAGTGGTCAAAAATGGTGGCTAAACTAAAATGAACCTAAAGTAAAAAAGGAGACAAACAAAAAGAAATAAAACAATAGAAGTGCTTTACCACTATAACAGGGCAAAGATTTGGTTGATTTTGTTTAGCGGCATATCAACACATCTAAATTACGCAAAAATGTAAATAACACTAAAATCTCATTTTATCAAAGTTACACAAAAATATCTTGAAATATTAAAGAGAAAATTTATTCAATAAAATCGCCATTGGCTTCAACCACAGCCTCCAGATGACTTTGGAATCACCTGCAACTCTTCTGGATGGTCTCCTTGTTTAAATTGGTGAATGATACCATAATTCTTGCCTTCAGTTCATCTTTGGTGTTACAAGTTTTGTGGGTCTCTCGCTCAACTGTGCCCCACACATAATAATTAAGAGGGTTGCAGTCTGGGAAGTTAGGTGGCCAGATGTAAGAGATGATGTGGTTGCAGAAATTGTCTGACAACCATGACTGTGTTCACCTGCTTGTGTGGCATGGGGCAGAGTGCTGTTGCCAGACATAGGGTCTTCCAGCAGCCACCCTCTTGACCCAGGGCAGCACTGCCTCCTCAAGGCACTTGATGTAGGCCTCCGCGTTGAATCTGAGGCCTTGTGGGAAGATGAATGGAGGCATAACTTTGCCATCACTAGTGATCACTCCAGACACCTTTGTAATCACCATTAGACTCATCCAACTCTTCCCATATCAACTGAAATGTCCTCAGGTTATCACCCAAAGACACTGAAATGTTCATATTGGAGCTGCGAATGCGAAGCAGTACAACATGCGATTTCCAAATTTCTGGCAGGGTGAATTATATCATGGTGCTCTTTTGCTTACAGATGGTGCCCAACTGACTCTACTGTGCAGTCAACAAAAACAACATGCATGCATGAAATTAAAAATATAAAATGGCGATAATTTAACCAGTGCACCCTGTATTTTGAATGCATTAGTATGTTGTCAATTACAGATAAAATAAAGTATTGATCATTTTGCTATAATAGATATTGCTGGTCACTTTACAATAATAGTCATTGTTGGTCATTTTTTATATAAAAAATGTATTGCTAGTATTTTTATACTTTCAGAGAGTTTTGTTTTTGTTTGGAAGTTCACTATTTGCCTATAGCTAGGTGCCTAACAGGTGCTACCACCCCAGGTTAGGGTGGACCTGGAAACAACAGCAATTAAGAGATGGTTCCACACTCCTCAAAACCTCCAATCTCCCAATCAGAAGTGTTGCTGCCTGAGATAGTTTATCATCATACCCAGGAATAACAGAACAATGAATTTTAATTAGAAACCAGTAAATGAATGGGGGAAACAGAACCAGCAAGGATTGAATGTTGCACACTTAGCAAGATCGAGTAAATTCAGTATAACTAAAATTCACCTAACTCTGGCCCACTGACATGAATAATGTTGTATTAGATAAAATGTATGTTGGTCAAGCTTAATGAAGTTTTTTGTGTTAACACTATTCAGTTAATTTTATGTGGAATTATATGAAGAGTCAAATTTTGGATAGATTTATATAGATAGATAAATATGGTTATTCAAAAAGAACAGATTTCATGATGCATTGCTTCAGTTCTCAAGCATCTTCATGGAATGAGTCACTGACCATTTGAAAGAGGAGAAATGGCTGCCACAGGGGTGCTGTAGTTGCATTGTATCTCCAGCAACGTTCATGTAGAGTGGCAAATTCTGAGCAAAAAGGTGTTCTGCATTCTTGAAGTCATGAAAACCAATTGTCAGTATTACAGGTTTGCAGAGAAAGAAAACATCTTAAGAAAACTGAGATTAATTACAACAAATTAGTTGTACATCAATGTCAGGGCAATAATAAATTGACTTCAAAGAATACACATGGAGTAATAGATTAGAAAGTCCACAGAGTGCCATGTATGTCTATAGATCCTGTAGACTATGAATGGACAAACACATAGTCACAATTACTACACCACAGTATTATACCCACAAAAGGCATGGCATGTGGAATTAGAATAATCAACCCCTGTGGATTAAATAAAGGGCTCAGTTTGAAATATCAACAGCCAAAAACATCATGAATATGGCAATAAAGATGAGGACAATAGTCCGAATGATGTAAATAGTGACCTTACTTCATGTCAGAAATATAGACAAAAAACAATGTCAACAAGTCCTTTACATTGATGTTGTTCATGATGGTCATCTTTGAGTATAGAATCCAGAGGTTATTTTCGAAGACAGTAGGGAAGCGTAGTTCAGGTTAGCAGTGGATATCCCGGTAAAGTAGCAGAGCGTAGTTCTTCCATCTGTTCCTCTTCGCCTGACAAGCTGGTACTGGACATTCGGATAGAGTAAACAAAATGGCCGCCTTTATACACGACAGATTGAATGTTCTACATCTGATTGGTTAACCTTCTGTTGGTGGACTATAAAGTGAGTCAAGTCATTTGGGTTGGCTCACTAGTACATATATATATATATACAAAAAACTGCAACAATGGACACACTACAAAACTCCACAATCTAACAATTTGTGAGCTGTCCAGAACAAACCACCATTATTGATTGCAGGTGTTCTTGAACATGGTCATATAATCAGTTTAACTAAAGCCTTCCAAACCTCTTAAAAAAGAAAATAATAATGCAAATTGTAGTAAAAAATACAATTCTGCATAAATGGTAAAAAGTAATTGTAAAAAAGATTGATAATTATGAGTATATGAATTTTTTCTTTTTAATTTTTTCCTTTCTTTTTCAAAATTGATATATATCTGTTAGCATCAGTTATTTTGTGAATATTGTATCTGAAACACTATAGCTGATAATTTTCCATTTTTTTCTATTTAAAAATTGGGAGGTTGATTAAAATCCACAAAAAAGTTTTGAGTTGGATGAATAAAAAAAACTAATAAAATATGTATTTCTTAGAGAATACCTTCTTTAAAATATTGTATTTATTTGCAGCTTGAAATTAAGGAAATACATATTAAATACACATAAAATTGAAGGACACTTAATAACGATATTCGTATATATATAGACAAAATATTAGAAAACAACTTCTTTAAACAACAATTATTTTTAATAATCTTTTTATCTAGTTTCTCCCTAAAATGCAGCAATTAAATAATCAAATAATTCCAAAGTTATTATTCAGTGAATTTTGCCATAGATATTACTAGAGATCAATTGTTTTGCCAAAGTCAATATTGAAAAGAAAAATTAAAACAGTAGCTAGAGAAGAACTAAATTTTACCTACCTTGTGGATGAGACAGTTGCATATTTTTAAACGGTAGATGTGGGGGGGGGCCATTTTTCAACAGCTGTTCTTTACATTGTACTTTATGCAGTAGAATTAAAAGAAGCTTCTATTTTCTTTTCTTTTTTTTTTTTACAGTACCCACTTTTGTGAAGAATAATTTTTAAATTACAAAGCTACAATTACAGAACATTTGAAATGATGTATGAATATATGGCTGTTCCAGGTGACTTTTAAAATAGTCACATACTTAACTTTTAAAAGTACTTACTTTGCTGTGTGTGTTTACAAGTGTCTCACAAGTTTTACATTGTGGAAATGCCAAAACACAAGCCTTGTATATTGTGTGTTCACATATCAATGCTGATAAACTTAGCAACAATATGGTTTCTCTTCCACATGTGTGCAATTAAACTGCAACTGTAAAAGTTAAAATACAAATATTGCATAAGTGTAGGTTTTTTTTCCAGTATACATTCATACAGGGTGCTGTAGAAAGAGCTCTTACGTAATGGTAAAACAGTAGGAGGAAAGTATTTCTGCCACACCCTGTATAATATTTTTTAAATAATCACGCTGAAAAAGCTGATCTACAGATTTCACAAAAACATTGCTTCTTTTCAGACTGTTTCTTTTTTTGCAAATGTAAACTTGACGGAAACTCTGATGTACACATTGAAATATTAAGTTTTCTCTCCAGTGTGCGTTTGCATGTGTATTTTTAAATTTGAACTCTGAGAAAAGGCTGATCCACACACCTCACATGCAAAAGGCTTCTCTCCAGTGTGTGTCTGCATGTGTCTCTTTAAGTTGGAACTTTGTGAAAATGCTGATCTGCATACATCACAAGTGTAGGGTTTTTCTCCAGTGTGTGTTCGCATGTGCGTTTTTAAAGCTGAAGATAATGAAAATGCTGATCCACACTCTTCACATGCATAGGGTTTCTCTCCAGTGTGTGTCCGAACATGTGCTTTCAAAAGCGAACTGTTTGAAAACCCTGATCCACACAGGTCACAAGTGTAGGGCTTCTCACCTGTGTGTGTTCGCATGTGTGTTTTAAAATAGGAATTCTGTGAAAATGCTGAACCACACACCTCACACATATAGGGTTTCTCCCCAGTGTGTGTTCGCATATGTGTTTTTAAAATTGAACTATTAGAAAATCCTGATCCACACACATCACAAGAAAAAGGTTTTTCTCCAGTGTGTGTTCGCATGTGTTTTTTAAAGTCAGACTTTCTTGAAAATGCTGATCCACATACTTCACAAGAAAAAGGTTTCTCTCCAGTGTGTGTTAGCACATGTGCTTTCAAAATTGAACTATTTGAAAAAGCTGTGCTACACACTTCACATATGTAGGGTTTCTCTCCAGTGTGTGTTCGCATGTGTGCTTTTAAAGCTGAACTCCCTGACAATGCTGATCCACACACTTTACATGTATAAGGTTTCTCTCCGGTGTGTGTTCGCATGTGTGCTTTTAAAGCTGAACTTCCAGAAAATGCCGATCTACACACTTCACATGTGTAGGGTTTTTCTCCAGTGTGTGTTCGCATGTGTGTTTTTAAAGCTAAATTCCCTGAAAACTGCGACCCACATACTTCACAAGTATAGAGTTTCACTCTGTGTGTCTGCATGTGTGTTTTCAAGACAGAACTGTTTGAAAATCCTGGTCCACACACTTCCTGGTCACAGGGTTTCTCTCCAGAGTGTTTTTTCAAATTTGAAGTCATTGGAAATACTGATCCAGAAAGGCCACAAAAGTAGAGTTTTCAAATGTGTGTTCACATGTGCAATTTCAAGAGTGCATCCAAATCATAATTCAATGTAAATGTTGATCTATTCCTTAGATGTTTTTTCTATGTGTTTGTTTTTGCGTTTTTAAACTTGACAGGAAATTTTAATCTACACATTGCATTGAAACAGCATTTAACCTCAGGAAAATGTAGAATCACAAAATATGAGTTTAGTCAATGTGTTTGCCTGAATATCTTTAACTATCCTTTACATAATATTTTGTGTATGGTAATCAAATTGATTCTTCTCCACCAAGATTGACACCTATGAATGAAAAAAAAATTATTAAAAAAAAAAACAAAAACAGCATCCTCATGCATTAATAACAGTTTCAATAAACTGCAGCTGATTTCATATCCCATGTTCAGTCATAAACAAAATTTATATACAATTGCACTTCAAAATGAATTAAAAGGGAACATAATTTAAATACTGATATTTTTTACTTTTACAGAAATTTTATCACAAAAGATGACAAAAATATATAAAAAGTAAGTATCATATACACAAATTTATCCAAACTATTAGTGTTCCCCTCATATTGTCACAATATTTTTGTCATTGTATGCTTAAACCTTCTTCAAGATCTTCTTTGATAATGTTCAAGGAATTGATTATGAAAGCTCAAAAAATTTTATTATCAAGTAGGTAAAAAGTTAGTTTAATCTAGGCAGTTTATTGAGCATAAAGCCCTGAGTCAGGCAGTTAAATCCATATTCTCTGGTTTAGAGAAATGAGCTGAAGTAGCAATAACAAGACAAATTAATGAACAAAAATTAATAAAAGATATCCTCAAATATGGACAATGAAATAAAAAAAAAAATCTGAACTGCATTGTTTGAAAATTCCAAACACCTGAGGAATGTTCTCGGTAATGTGATACCATGAACACCCATGTGGAAAGAGAAGAGGTAGTTTTATCTTGGTCTTGAATGTTTCGGTTTGATGGACCAGCAGATGTTTCCTTTTGAAATTCAGTCTTCTAAGCGGCATCCACTTTGACATCTCAAAGGATGTCATGGAACAAGTCTCAGCATGTTGATAATAGAAAGATATTCTGTTCGTAGGAGGTTTGTGACTGATGGCAGATCAGAAAGACATGATTAAATGCCTAACTCACTTTCCACATTGCTATCCATGACACTATTCCTGCGTCTATGCAAAAATATAAAACAAAACATTAAGGAATAAAAAAGAAAATTACTCACCATGAATTGGTGGAATGAAAAATATAACAACAAAAAAACATCTAATCAGTTATCAATCACCAACTCTTCAGAACCAAGCAAGGACAAAAACATGAACAACTAAAAAGGGAGAAGAGAAAAAAAAAATTTACAACCAGAGAATCAGCAGTATAAATCATAAACAGATTACATTTAGACCCAGCGGCTATTTCTTCTGCTTACAGAGGGAAAGCTACTTTGAGTTAATATAAATGGTCTCAAGACTCCTCAGGTGATAACTGGTTAACTCTTTTTTCGTTATGTTTTTTTGGATCCACCATGTTATAGTGAGTAATATTTTTTCTTATCTTTATTCTCCTGCCTCTTTGTTCTATATTTTATATATATATATATATATATATATATATATATATATATACAGGGTGCAGCATAAATGCTGTTACAAAATTTTAAATGAATTCTACTTCTAAATTTTTGGTCATTACATTGACATTTATGATTTGATACTCGCCCAACAAATATACTATTTATTTTTTTAAAGTGTTTTAGTATTCACTGGCAAGAAAGGAATGTATATAATCGAGCAACGTGAAAATGGACTGACTCCACCTGAGATTTTTAAAACTGGAAAACAACTTGGCATCAGTAGAATGTTTATGAAAAGGACAATCAGTCAATATAAGACTTCCTGCATCAAAAATAGAACAAGACCAGGACATCCTCGCACCTCCAGAATGGCAAAGCTCATTAAACAGATGTATGAAAAAAATCAGGTGTAATCCAAGAAGGTCAATGAGATAATTGGCTGTGGAGGCTGGAACATCAAAGAGAACTATGTGGAGGCTATCCCAAAATGATCTCGAGATGTCACCCTACAAGATAACCAAGAGACAGCTTCTTTCAGCAGCCACAATGAAAAAGGTGTTTCAAAGAACTAAGCAGTTCAGACATATTTATGATGGCACACTACAAAGCATCATCTTCACTGATGAGAAACTGTTCACTGTTGAACAGATTTTTAATCATCAAAATATTTGTGTTCTTTCAACAATTTGTCAGTCAGTACCTGCCACTTCAGGAAAATACCTCAAAAGCCAGTTTCAGTTATGGCTTGGACAGCCATTTCAGAAAGTGGAAAGTCTTCTCCTGTTTTCATGCCTCAAGGAATATAGATCAACAAGGAAGTGTACATAGAGGGCATCTTGGAGGGTTCACTCAAGTCATGGTGCTATGCCACCTATGGTGATGAACATTGGACACTTCAATAAGATGGAACAATGAGTCATACTGCTCATGTAACCCCAAGGACGAATGGCCTCCCTCATCATCAGATATCAATGCTCTCGACTATTGTTTGTTGGTTGGGTTTTATGGCATATCAACCACTGTGGGTCATTTAATGCCAAATTAAGGTGTATATATATATATATATATATATATATATATATATATGTGTGTGTGTGTGTGTGTGTATGTGTATATATATATATATATACACATATACCTATACATATATTAAATATACAGTACTATTAAACATTTAGCTGGCAACATTATTGTTTCAAAAAAACGTATAGTTGGCAACATTATTTTTCCAAAAAACGTATAGCTGGCAACATTATTTTTCCAAAAAACGTATAGCTGGCAACATTATTGTTTCAAAAACGTATAGCTGGCAACATTATTGTTTCCATAAAACGTATAGCTGGCAACATTATTGTTTCCACAAAACGTATAGCTGGCAACATTATTGTTTCCACAAAACGTATAGCTGGCAACATTATTTTTCCGAAAACATTATCTGAAGCCTTGTTGTTGGACGTAGTTTATCGTCATACCCAGGATGCACTATTGTTTGTGGTCAGTTCTTAAGAGTGAGATCTGTTCTACTCTGCACTTCAATATTGAAGCTCTGAAGGCAAAATTGAAGAGATTATGGGACAAAATATCCATGGAAACTGTGCGTGCTGCCATCAATGATTTTTCCAAAAGACTTCGATGTGTAGTGAAGGCTAAAAGGAACCATACTGAATCAGATTTTCTGGTGTTATTTAGTAGATAAATACATACTTTGTGTTCTTTTGTAACAGTATTTAGTCTGCACCCTGTAGATATTTTTGAAATGTGTGCTTTTAAAGTTTTAAGGTTTAATGTGTAATTTATTAAAAAAAAATGAAAAAAAAAATCTAAATGAACCAGAGTTGATTAATAGGTCATATTCAAAGTCAACTGAAAAATAAAAAATGGAAAACAAAAAAAAAACCATACAAGTTGATACTTGGTTTTTCTTTTTTACTTTTGACAGGCTAAATTACCTAAGTAACAAAATATTGAGGAACATTATTTGACAGCTTTGTTTCTTGTTATTGTTTAATAACATTTTTGTTCAAACAAAATGGAGAATAAAGCAAAAATTTTAATTTTCACATACCAGAATAATTCTTGGGAATGTTACAAAACTATATTCCTGTGTATATTTTATTACATAGTTCTACACTATAATCAAATAAAAAATCATATTCCTGTGTATATTTTCTAATATAATTCTACATCAAATAAAAACTAAGTTCTGAAACACCCCAATAAAGTGTATGTTTTAAATTTCCTACTTATGACAAACTATTTCAGATGATTTTTAGCTAGTAGACTTTATTTCGTGCTACTTAACCGTTATGTGACTTCATTTGCAGTGCAAAAAGTTTATCCTGTCACTGAAGGTGACTCTGATCTTTAATTATGAAATTGTTTGAATTTCATAGCTGTGTTGTCATATCCTGCTTTGGCAACATAAAACAACTTTGAGTAAAATTAACAATAAGGCTACTGCAATTGAAAGGTACGGAAAAAAAAGAAATATTAATAATGCAGAGTGCTAAAGATTAAGTTTATGATTTACCTTCCAAGCATCATCTACAAGAACAACACATCACTAAAGTATGCAAAGAGTGGAAAACAAAGTGATATTGGCCACTTAATTTTTCTGTTTTTCAGCCATTTCCTCTCTGCTCCGGTTGTTCTAAGAATTGATGATGACAAAGAAATGCTAAGGCAGATTCTTCATTGCAAATAATTTGATCGTAGAATTCTTTTGCTCTCATGTTGACTTGTTGCAATAGAGGAATGAAATAATAATTTTTAAAAATAGTTCCTGCTTTATATACAAAATCCACCAGAAACCTTCATTCACTGTGTGTTTCTTAGGTGCTTCTTAAGTAAAGTTACACATGTAGATAATTTTCTTTCAAATAGATCACATATTTAAGAATAATCACATACTTAAGTATCACCGTTTATTTTTTACCTTGGAACAATATTTGAAAATTAACACAAATGTTTCCAATATAACTCAATAAATATTAACAATAGAAAAAAAAATCTAAAAAAAAAAAAAAAAAAATGTAGTGTCGATTCAATCCCTGGCTTCTTAAAGAGTTATCTGTACTTTGTTTTTATTTACATATGTCAACTTTGAAACTGAACTTATGTCATTGATAATTGCATACTACTTTTTATCAGTTATCAGTGATGTAAGCTCAGTTTCAAACTAGACATTTGTGAATAAAGACAAGTTAGTTATCTGTTTTTGATCGAGAAATTGGCAAGCCGAGTTCAAATTCTGGTTGAGATTGTTATACAGTGAAACCTCAGTTCACAAATTTAATTTGTTCCTGAAGGCTGTTGATAACCCGAAATGTTCGTAAACCACAACTACCTTTCCAATAGGAATCAATGTAGAGAAAAAAAAGTCACAGTACGATAAAATTGGAAAAGAAAAGCTCAACTCACAAATGTATACAACACAGCAACTGACTCAGAAATTATTCTGTTCAGGTTAACTCAGTTCAGCAATTTTGTTCAAGAAGCAAAATTTTGTTCGATAACCAAGGCATTTTCATCTCAAATTTTCTGTTTGATAACCGATTTGTTCGACATATGAGATATTCGAGAACCGAGGTTGCACTGTATTCACTTTCATACAAATACCTTTGGGAAAGATATGAATCCATCTGTTCTCCTCTCAGTTATGGGTTAAATAGTAGGGTAGACTGGACACTCTAGCTGTGGTCAGCAACCAGTATAGGAGTACAACTTTCAATGGAGCACACAGTATAGTTGCAGTGTAAACCACAGGTTGGCTCTGTGGTGATGAAGAAACACAAATGTGTCTGAGTAGATAGACATACTTGGAAAACTAACAGCCATGCTGAAGATGAGAAATCACACTGATTTGCAGTTTGCCTTCAAGTCAAAAACACATCTGATTTATGAACAAAACCTCCTTTCTGAAATGATTTTAAAAAGTTCAATATTTTTCTATTCCATTGCGGCTTGAGGAAGCTCTGAACGAATGAATACCAATCTACAAAAATTGTTTAAAAATTTTCTTCGATTCAGAACAGATTTTCGTTAAGACGGATCCGATTTTGCAAAAAAAAAAAAAAAAAATTCGGTGATTTAAAATCTTCAAAGAATTCTTATTTTTAAAAATTATCAAGGTGAATTTTTCAAGTTTTCATAAAATAAAAATTGAAAAGGTGCTGAACACATGTAAAAAGAAAAAAAACAAGATTTTCTAATAAATTTAAAAAAAGATTAAATTTATTATTTGTGAATAAGTTCTGAAAATTCTATTAAAATCCGACAATTATTATTTTTTATTTTTTTGCAATAATTTCCAAATTAAATGTGTCTATATAACCACAAAAAGAGGTGAAAATTTGCTATGCTAAAAAAAACTTCTGAAATAAAGGAGTAAAAAATTTAATAATCAAAAAATACTTTGTCTTTGATCCTTCCTCTTTAGTCTTAAAGTTTTTAACGATAAAAAAAAAAAAACTTGTTTTCATTACGTTTGTTTGGAAAATAATTTCATCACTTTTTTAGCTTTTTTCGTGGAGGGGGTGCCTACAAAAACATATTACGGCGAATAAAATTCACGTAAGTGTTAAAAAAGTTCATCATCCCCAAAAAACATTCAAGTTTCCATTTACGCCAAATAAGTTCAATGGAAACTTCAATGTTTTGGGTGAACTTAAGAAACACTATACATGAATTTGATGTTTTTCGTTTTTTTTTAAATAAATGGAATTTTTCAAGATATCCGAAAAAGTTTGTTCAAAAATATTTTTTACGACGTTAAACTTGTATTTTATTTTTAACGAAATGAAAATATCACCGTTTCAGTAAAAAACTGAATAAAAATAATCATTTCTTTTTATATAGGATTTTTCACCATTTTTTTTTTTTTTTATTTTTATTTTGCAATAAAACTTAATAATTTTCTACAAGACTGAAATGAACTGTTGTTAGGTATCAATTCAACCCTACAAAATTCAACGTAACAACAAGAGAAAAATTACGAAATACTAAAAAAAAAAAAATAAATAAATAAATAAATAACAGAATGTATTTATTTATATTACTTACTATTTTCTCTCTCATCGTCTGGTTTTCTTAATTAGGACAATGTAAGATTAAAATAATGGAAGGAATTGTAACACCGGATTAAATTTCCTTTAAAAAAATTGAGGGAAAAAAAAAAAAAAAAAAAATCAGTGTTTACGTTTTACGATAAATGCAAAAAAACATCTTCTAAAGAGCGGCAGTCAAGGGAGATAATTCAACAATGACGCCTGAAATCGTAACTTTTTAATTATTTTAATTATTATTTTAAAATGATTTCGCCCCAAACAAGGCAATAAACCACTAAAACGCAAGGGTTACCGAGTTTTAGGGAATATTAAAAAAAAAAAAAAAACACTGTTAAAAAAGAGAACAATAAAAGAACAAGTACTATTAAAAAATAGATAATGCTTCATTTTTTTTTCAAGATTTTCTATTTAAAAAATTTAATTTCATTGAAGAATATGATACAAGTACAGATGAAAACAGGGACACTCGCATTTAAAACTGGTTAAATTAGGTATGGCTACATAGATTTTGTATAAGTAAATTTTTTTATCATTTCACCCTAAGCAAGGCAATAAAGCCACTATGACACAAGGGGGTTACTAAGTGTGAGAGGATATGAGCAAAAGAAAACATTATCAAGGAGAGAGAACAATATGACAGAAGACAACAACTGGCAGTGCATTTAAATTTTTGAAGATCAAAGTTGACTGAGAAGCAAGAAGCTGGAAGAGAGTCCCACAAGCAAAAAGTGTGAGAGCTGTTAGCATAGAACTTACAGTTACATCTAGCCATTTTAACCGTTAACTGTTGATGCCTTGCCACCAATCTAGTATTGCAATTAAATTGATAAAGTCTAAGTATCATAGAGGAAAGTCCACCAGAACAATTACCATGAAAGTATTTATAGAAAAGGCACAGGGAAGCTACATTTCGCCAGTGGGAAAGTGACTGAAGCTGAGATATGCCGATAAAAGAAACCATTAGCATAAAACTTACAATTACATTTAGCACTTCCTACTATAAAATGATGAGACCTTGCCGCCAATCTAATACTGCGCTTAAATTTATAACGTCTAAGTATCATAGAGGAAAGTTTATCAGAACAATTACCATGAAAGTATTTATAGAAAAGGCACAGGGAAGCTACATTACGCCAGTGGGAAAGTGACTGAAGCTGAGATATGCCGATAGAAGAAACCATTAGCATAGAATTTACAATTACATTTAACCCTTCCTACTATAAAATGATGAGACCTTGCAGCCAATCTAATACTGCACTTAAATTCATAAAGTCTAGGTACCAGAGAGGAAAGTTCATCAGAACAATTACCATGAAAGTATTTATAGAAAAGGCCCAGGGAAGCTACATTACGCCAGTGGGAAAGTGACTGAAGCTGAGATATGCCGATAGAAGAAACCATTAGCATAGAACTTACAATTACATTTAACCCTTCCTACTATAAAATGATGAGACCTTGCCGCCAATCTAATACTGCACTTAAATTCATAAAGTCTAGGTATCATAGAGGAAAGTTTATCAGAACAATTACCATGAAAGTATTTATAGAAAAGGCCCAGGGAAGCTACATTACGCCAGTGGGAAAGTGACTGAAGCTGAGATATGCCGATAGAAGAAACCATTAGCATAGAACTTACAATTACATTTGACCCTTCCTACTATAAAATGATGAGACCTTGCCGCCAATCTAATACTGCACTTAAATTCATAAAGTCTAGGTATCATAGAGGAAAGTTTATCAGAACAATTACCATGAATGTATTTATAGAAAATGCACAGGGAAGCTACATTACGCCAGTGGGAAAGTGACTGAAGCTGAGATATGCCGATAGAAGAAACCATTAGCATAGAACTTACAATTACATTTGACCCTTCCTACTATAAAATGATGAGACCTTGCCGCCAATCTAATACTGCACTTAAATTCATAAAGTCTAGGTATCATAGAGGAAAGTTTATCAGAACAATTACCATGAATGTATTTATAGAAAATGCACAGGGAAGCTACATTACGCCAGTGGGAAAGTGACTGAAGCTGAGATATGCCGATAGAAGAAACCATTAGCATAGAACTTACAATTACATTTGACCCTTCCTACTATAAAATGATGAGACCTTGCCGCCAATCTAATACTGCACTTAAATTCATAAAGTCTAGGTATCATAGAGGAAAGTTTATCAGAACAATTACCATGAATGTATTTATAGAAAATGCACAGGGAAGCTACATTACGCCAGTGGGAAAGTGACTGAATCAGTTTCAGTCACAATGCCAGCTTTGGTTAGAATTTGAACTTTGCCTACCGATTCCAGTTTCTGCACTGGTAACTTTTATGCCTTCTACACATCCATATATATATGTCTGCATGTGGGTGTGAGGGACACTCCAAAAGTAAAGTCTCCCATTTATTTCCAGACACAGGAAGCACAATTACTGCCGGAGAGTTTTCACTTTTGATACTTTTTTCCTCACACAGGCAGCACAATGTATTTTCACCAGCAATTAACAACGAGCCTCCACGCCATATCTTGTGTAAATTTGCATTCCTCTTTTAGGTGTTGATTCATTTTTTACAGCTTAACCCATTACAGGTTATTTAAAGCCAGAAAATATTTTTAGATTGTAAATTTTTTTTTTTGTGTGTCTAATAATAATGATTTAGTGATACAATTTTTACTAATTAACCAATAACTGGAGGGAGAAGAGGTGAATTCATACCTAATCAAAATTTGATAAACAAATAAGAAATTTTAATGTGGATATCAGAATGGGGATCAATTCTATATGACATTCAATAAACTGATCCCTCATTTTGTGGTCACGGTAGTTTCTATATATTTATATTTCAGAGAATGTAAATAAATCTAAGAGACATACCTGTGTAGCTAATCAGTATTTGATTGATGGATTTTTTTTTTCTACGGTTTATCAATCCTTTGCAGGTTATTTAAAGCCAGAAAATAGTTTTTTAGATTGTAAAAATATTTGTTTTTTTGGAGAAAAAGTATTTTTTGATTATTTCATCAATTTTTTTTAATCCTTTCTAGCATGTTTGAATTTTTTGTTAAAAATCTTGTTTTTCTTGCATCAGTGGGTGGGCCAAAGATTAACATTAAAAAAATTTATAAATTTTTTGCAGTTTTGGAAATTCTTTCAAAAATGAAATAACTGTTGGATTTTAATCAAAATTTCAGTACTTATTCATAAATGAATGAACTTGTTTTTGAATTTCTTTTTAGAAAGTCTTGGTAAAATTTTCTTTTTTCAGATTTGCCCCCCGCCTCATTTAATTTTATGAAATTTTGAGAAAAATAATTTTCAGTCTCTTCATATTTATATTAGTTAAAAGCAGGAGTCCTTGGAGAAGTTAAATCATGAATTTGTTTATGTCAAATAGAAACATCATTTACTGAAAATCTGGTTTGAATTGTAAAAAAAAATGCCATAAAACTAAGACATTATTCAATTAGAAAAGGTTTTAATTGCTTTTATAAATAAGATATATTAAGGATACTATTATCTTAAGAAAAAAAAATATTTTTTTTCAATGCATAATGAATTTTTACAAGAATTGTTTTAATTTTTTAAATTTAAAAATTTATTAAGTTTTAAATCTTTTAAAATTCTGTATTAATTTCATCCTTTTAGATGTAATATTTATTAGGTGAAAACTATTTACTTATCATAAATGGAAAGGTTTAATACAAATCAAACACCAATATTTTTTAAAGAATTTTGAAATTTTTGTATGTGTATAAATGTACTGATTTTTTTCAAGTAAAGGCAACAAAACACAACATTATGAGAAAATAAGAGCAATAACTATAATAAATTTAAAGCCAAAATTTCTAAAATTCAATAAAACACTAGATTATGGAGAATATTTTCCTAACTTTTTAAGATTACTGAGTATATAAAAATGATATAAAAAAGGCACTCATGCCATTTTCTACAATTATGTTTTACAGATAAATTCTCCACCACATTGTCAGCATGTCAATGCAGCTACTGTCAGGTTAAAAAATGTATTTCTGCAATATTTTAAGCTTAAAGCAAATAATACTCTTTTCAAATTATATTATCCTTTAAATCAGCTAATATTACTCAAATAAAGTTTCAGAAAATTATATTTTATTTTTGGAAGATTTTTTTTAATAAATAGACGGAATTACATTGTAATTAATGATGATTAAAAAGAATGCTAATTGAAGATTTTAGAAAAAAAAAAAAAAAAACTCCTTCCAGTCAATTTAATCTATTAGCTTGAAATTAAAACTAAAATAAATACTTGAAGAAAGATTTTTCATTTTTAAAAATTTATTTTAGTCTATAGGTATCGCATTTTTTTGTTGGGGGCCCTGTCATGTTTTGGAATTGTCTCCCTTGTAGAGCTCTTCTCTAAAAAAAATAAAGTGTCCAGTTCAAACATGTCTGGCTAGCACCATACATCTGTTTTCATGTTCTATCAATCTGTTTACATGGTGGTAAAAAAAAACAAGAACAGGTGTGAGACAAGAATGAAAACAGCACTTAAAGGGATCCTCACTGACAAACTGTGATGATCATTATCTGTCATTGTATTATTTGGGACAAATCAATCTGGCATTCCAAAAAAGTATTAATCAAAAATGAAATACATAAAAGATCAAAATGTCCAGACTAGCGATCAAACCAGTTATGTTATGGATGACAACTGAGAATTTGGTTGACTCATTCTATTTTTTCAAGCAGCACTGTGAGTTGTACTTCTCCATACAGAATATACTGGAGGGCAAAAAGGTTGACTACATATTGTTACTTTTGGGTGAAGAAGGCATTCAACGTTTTAATTTATGGAAGTTTGAGAATGAGGCTGATAAACGGAATCCGGCCATGGTATGGGAAAAGTTCCTAGAACAATTAGAGCCGTGAATAAACTTGAGAAATCACTTGTTTTCGCTTACAGAAATACATTCAGGAGGATTCTGAGAATACTGATGACTTTCTGGCAAGGTGCCATTTACAGGCAAAGAAATGTAAATTTCGAGATGAAAAAGAAACAGAGGATCAATGAAACATCTTGATCTATGAAAACAACTCATCTCAAAAGACCAGACGTCTGTACAGGAAGCTTTGAACGCATGCAGAGAACACAAAGCTTTGATACATGACATGAGCCAACTAGCTGATATACATAAAGGAAAATATATTGTCACTATCAAGCCCCACCCCTTAAGTGAAACATACCCCCACACCAAACAAGGATTCCCAGCATGGAATACAGTGTACTCAGCATGAAACCAAAAGAATCACTGGTCTAAAACGTGCATAAATTAAAAGAGAACATAAAGACCATACAACCTAGACCACACACGACGCTAAGATGCCTAGTAATGAGAAGACATTAAGGACTATGATCAGAAACCAACTGGGCTCATAGCAATCACATAGCCCAACCCAGAGCCCAAGTGATAAGCTAAACAAACATTTTGATTAAGTGTCTTTCCACTCGATTGAACAACAGAATAGGAGAGACATCTGTTCTGAAGCTTTTGCAAGTTTAAATATAACACTCCCCAACAGATCAAAGATCCACAACTTAAAGGCAAACGTTGACACTGGAGCAGAAAGGAACACACTACCTTTGTGTATTTTCAGAAAATGTTCCCCCCTCAAAAGTCAACCTACATAGATTGCCACTTCCTGACTCCACATGTCAGGAAGCAGCTATATTTACTGCATACAATGGTACAACCATACCCCAACATGGGTCTGTGAATATACAATGTGCAAACAACCATGAGTAGAGAAGTATTAAATTCTATGTAGTTAACTCAGAAGGCCCGGCCATATTGGGACTTCTTTCCCTCAGACAGTTGAAGCCAGTAACTGTACATTGTGCCATCCAGCAAATGAATGCCCAATTAACTCCACGGAGAATACCACATTGAATTGAAAACAGACAGTAACCCAGTTATCCATGCACCCAGGAAATTGTCCCATCCACTTTAAGGACAAAATCAAAGCAGAGCTAGAAGAGATGGTAACCCAAGAAATTATTAGAAAGATAGATGAGCCTACAAACTGGGTCAACAGAATTGTGTTTGTGTGCAAAAGCAGTGGAAAACTCAGGATATATCTAAACTCAAAGGACCTGAATAAAGCCATCAAGTGATGCCACTACAAGGCCCCTACATTGGAGGAGATCTCCCACAAACTAGCAAATGTTAAGTACTTCACAAAAATGGGTGCCAAGAATGGATACTGGTCCATCAAGTTAGATGCCAACTTTGAACCACTAACCATATTTAATTCTCCCTTTGGCTGATACTGCTTCGGGAGAATGCCATTTGGCCTAGTAATGTCTCAGGATGTCTTCTAACAAAAAACAGACATGATCCAGGGACAATTGAACTAATAAATGATGTAGTGACTTATGGGCAAACCAAGGAGGAGCATGATAAAAACCTCCACCACTTCATGAAGGTTGCCAAACCCGTAGGTCTATATTTCAACAGCGCTAAGTGTGACACGGACCAAAAGGAAATACACTTTTTTGGAGCTGTGTTTAGTAAAAATGGGCCCCACCCAGATTCCTACAAGGTGAATGAAATAAAATAGCTACTCAGTCCTAATAATGTAGCAGAACTTCAGAGTGTGCTGGGAATTATCACATATATGACACCATTTATCCCTCATCTATCTGACCTCACAACACCCCTGTGAGAATTGCTAAAGAAAGAGAATAAATGGATAAGTAGCCATCAACAATTCCTGCAGCAAATAAAGGCTATAATCAGCACAGAAATGTTGGTCACTTACTTTGATCCATTAAAGACATCAGTGATTCAAATTGATGCTTCGGTGAAAGGCCTTGGAGTTGCACTCATACAAGAAGGCAAACCCATAGCATTTGCATCCAAATCCCTCACAGAAACAGAGAAGTGCTATGCCAACATAGAACAGGAACTATTAGCAATGGTGTTTGGATTTGAGAAATTCCAAACCTACATATACGGCCTCCCATTTATCATATAGAGTGATCACAAGTACCTGGAGATGATATCCCTAAAAAATCTCACTGCAGTGCCTTTAATGAATGCTGTTTTACCTGCAAGAGTACAATATGGTTGTCAAGTATTGACCAGGGAAGGACTATCATGGCTCCCAAACAAGAGTAAGGAAGCCATAGACCTGGACATAAAGGTTGACTGTGTGCAATTCACAACAGAAAAATTGACACAGATATGCTAGGAGAAATTGAGAAACATGATCCTTCGAGGATGGCCCAATTCAAGATGAGAGTTAGCCAAGACTTGCAGCTCTACTGGTTCTACCATGATGAACTCACAATTGAAACTAGAATCCTCCTCAAGGGTGGTTGAATAATAATTCTCAAACCTCTGCAGCCAGAAATTATAGAAAAGATACACTATGCTCATCAAGGGATGGATAAACGTAGATTGAGAGCAAAAATCTGTGTGTTCTGGCATGGTGTGAACGACATTGCCGCATTTGCCAAGAGCATTCCTAAAGCATGAGATCCCAGTAAGAACATGGCAAATTGTAGCTACTGATCTCTTCCACTTTCATGACCAGAAGTACCTACTAATTGTTGACTACTACTCCAAATACCCATTCGTACACAGACTGAGAGTTCTGCAGTCAAGAAGTAATCAATGTTACAAAACATATTTGGAGAAACATTTTAATAAACATTTTTTACTTATGAAAGTAGGCAGACAATTCGGAAAGCCAAACTGGCCGCAGTTTGCCTCTAGCTATCCTAGAAGAAAACCAAAACGGCTGACTAAACACAAGAAATTCAAAGAAAACCTAAGGATAACTACTAATAATTTAAATAAGATAACATCGCCTATTATTGTGCTAGATTTGCCTTCAATAAGCAATTATTTTCAACTTAATTACAATTAATGGAAGATAAAGAGACATTTCTAATGAAAATTAAAGGCTAAAAAGCGGGATTGTATTATACACAAGTACATGTTTTCTGAAATTTTTATTAGGTTGGTGCAAAAATAATGACATAATAATGTCGTTTTTTGACGTATTTTTTAACGTCAAAAAACGACATTATTACATCATTATTTTTGCACCAACCTTACCTTAAAAAACCTTTTATTTAAAACAGGAAAATTTTGCAAATACACTCAGTGCAATA
Organism: Acanthosepion lycidas; assembly: GCA_963932145.1. Lineage (NCBI taxonomy): Eukaryota > Metazoa > Mollusca > Cephalopoda > Sepiida > Sepiidae > Acanthosepion > Acanthosepion lycidas. The sequence goes on from OZ010575.1 coordinate 88,878,658, forward strand.
GATAATGAAACACAAAGTAAACAGGTGTTGCTAACAATTGTTTACAAAAGGTATTTGTTATCTGTCTATATTTCTGAGATGAGGTATTATGTACATTATTTGGACTATTGCCTCATCTTTGTCGCCATATTTATTACAACATTTCGGCCGTTGTACACTCTGGCCTTCTTCAGGTGGTTGGAATATCGAACTTAACCCTTTATTTTGTTCACTGGAGTAGACTGTTCTAGTTCCATGTTTAATGGATGTCAGTTATCAGTTATCTCCTGTTAATTTCCCTCTGAAAGTTCTCCACTGCCTTAACTGGGTATTGAACTCATACTCTTTGGGTCCTGTCACTGGATCTAACCAATGCCTTTATCCACTGTGCCATGTGTCCTTGAGGACACATGGCACAGGTATTTGATATGTTGGCAATATTTGTTCTTTGGAAATCAGTGTAATTGAATGTCTTACGTCTCAAAGACAGAAAATTCACCAAAATTGATAATAAAATTAATAAAGGCAATGCACATGTTCTTATAAAATTAAAGGTCACAGCAAAGCACCTTACCCTGAAAAAAATGTTTTGAAACAGAAATTAGGCAAAGAAACACACAATGGCTAAACATCCAGTTCATTTCTATTATTTAATATTACGAAATATTATAAAACATAGTTCAGCAAATTCAACTCTCATTTCAGGAAGGCATGAACCCTGAACCAGAAACTGGACGAAGGAAGTGAGAAGTTATGTTGATAGCTGATCATGATTAATGTATTTTCAAGTGCAGATATCAGTGTGAAATAACTTTGGCCATAACAAGATTAGTATTCTGACAGGTGGCACTAGGATTTTTTTTTTTTATGAACTCCACTTGGGTGGTCACAGTATTTTTTTTTTTTTTTGAAAATGGCTAATGGTGAAATTAATTTGAAGTTGATGGCTAAAGTGAAACCATATGTCCCTTTTCTGCAAACATCTTCATTTTTAAAAATTATCATTATTTTGACTTCTAGTGAGGAATCATTCACCAGTAAGAAAGCCATCTGGTTAATTTAAGTGAATATGGAGATAATAAAAGATCAGCTATGGGCATTGTAAATTGTCATTTTCTTAAGCCTGGCTAGGTAAAGTGAAGTTATTAATCATTGTTATCAAGTGGGGTGATTTCCCCATATAAGCATGTGCATATTCCACTTGGCAGTCATTTTTCAAGTGGGGAGCAAACAAACCAGATTTGTTAAAGCATCCGCATTTTGCCAAACACACAGACACAGTGAATGAAGAGAACCCTCAGGTACCATTTTGTAGAAGTTAAATTCTGTAGACTTATTATTTTTTTCTCTTTTCACATTAAATTCTGTTAAGTTTACAGAACATGTTTCATTCTGTTTATCAAAAAACTTTTCTCGCACCTCATGCTGACCACTAACACTTAGCCGTAACCAGCAACCGTATGCAAAGTGTTACCACTGGTGCTCTGCAGGAGATTGATTTTTTATTGATTTTCTGCAGTGACATGATGACAGAATTTGCATCCAACTGTTGATGACTAACATCAACCAGACAAGTGGGAATCCTGAGTAAGATGATAAACAACATCTGACAGCAAGGCCTTTCAGGTTTTGAGGAGTGTGGAACCACCTCTTAATTGCTGGTGTCTCCAGGTCCACCCTGACCCGGGGTGATAGCACCTGTTAGGGTCCCAGCTATGGGTAGTTAGCCCCCCACTGCCCAAAAAGGATGAAAACACAATGAAAGTATAAAAATAGGTTTTAGTACATTTTTGAAGAAAAAAATTATTACCAGCAATATATTTAAAAAAAAAAAAAAATATTACCAGTAATAAAAATCTTGTTGACATTAAATAACCCATTGAGGTTGCTATGTCATAAAACAAAACAAACCAAACCAGACAAGTGGAATTGGAAAGGCTTAATCTTTGTTCAAGTGAAGTGGGACAGAGAAATTAACGAGCCATTTTGGCATTTGTCCTCAGGCATGAAGATACTGACAATTTACTCAATTGTCATATCTGGTGCAGCAAACTGACCAATTATAATTGAGTGCCACAACAAGGAGCAAACTATCTTGTTATAGTTTAACCTTCAATGATTCCATGTCTATGTGGATATAAATGCTGGTAAATGTATGCAGATCATGACAACAATCCCACTGTCAAATAATGAAATCTATATGCAGTGGAACCTCGATTCACAAATTTAATTCGTCCCTGAAGCCTGTTTGTAACCCGAAATGTTCATTAACTGAAACTATTTTTCCAATAGGAATCACTGTAAAATGGATTAATCTGTTCTTGGTCTCAAGATGATTGCCTATTTACAGGTTTACAAAAGTACTTTATACACAAGTTTATACACAAAAACTAATGAAAATCATTAAATCTAAGAAAAAATAAACCCAATACTAAACAGATACATTAGGTTGGTGCAAAAATAATATCGTTTTTGACGTATTTTTTAACGTCAAAAAACGATATTATTTTTGCACCAACCTAATATATAAAAACAGAGACAAACACTTCAATTTTACTATACCTGCATGTAGGAGAGTTGATAGAGGAAGTGGAAAGGGGAAGGAAAGAGATGTTATTGTTTGAAAAAGAAAAGAAAGACAAAATTGTCTCTTTATTTATAAGAATAGTTTAGATTGTTGATTTTATCATATGAAACTGAGTAGGAAGAGACAATATCATCAACAATTGTTTTTCTCTCAACTTTTCTTTTTGCTTTACAGCATCACCTCTAGCTTTCTTTGGAGCCATGAATAAGGACTAATAAAGAGAAAAAAATGGTACAGTACAATAAGATTGGAAAAGAAAAGCACAGCGCAACATGTGAATATACACAATAAGGCAGTCAACTTAGAAATGATTCCGTTTGGATTAACTCGGTTCAGTTCGGTTCGGCAATGTTGTTTGAGAACCAAAATTTTGTTCAATAACCGAGGCATTTGCATCTTGAATTTTCTGTTCAAAAACTGATTTGTTTGACATGAGACGTTCAAGAATAAAGGTTTCTCTGTATTCTTGTCCAGTAGAACAAGAAAGAGTGGCATCACAAGAACAGATTAAATAAGAAGACTTAATATAAGATTCCAAAATGTGAAATAAAAACAATCTACCTTAGAGAATTGAATACATTTTCTATAAATACTTTCATGGTAATTGTTCAGATGAACTCTTCACTATGGTACCTAGATGTTTTAAGTGCAGTACTAGATTGGCAGCAAGGTCTCATCAATTCACGGTTGAATTGGTTAGATGTAACCATAAGTACTATGCCAACAATTTCTTTTCTCACACGTCTTGCTTGTGAAACTGACTTCTTACTTCCTAGATGGCTTCAATCTTCAAAGATTTAAATGCAATGTCAGTCGTTATCTTCTGTCTTCTTAATTCTTTTTCTTTTATTGTCTTCTTACCTTAATAGTAGATTTTCACATATTCTCTCACACTCAGTATAACCTTGCACCCCAGTGGCTTTATTGCCTTGCTTGGGGTGAAATGATGGAAAATGAAAAAAATAAAGTTGTTTCAAAATTTCAAGCATCTGAAGAAGGCTGGAGTGAAAAAAAAAGATTGAAATATTGTACTTTAACAATCAAGATGAGGACAAAGGTTAAAAGAAATCAGTGTATAATGATAATTTCTGATATTGTTAATGAACCCTGAACCAGAAACTGGATGATGGAAGTGATAGCTGATCATGATTAATGTATTTTCAAGTGCAGATATCAGTGTGAAATAACTTTAGCCATAACAGGATTAGTATCCTGACAGGTGGCCCTAGGATATGTACATATTCTACTTGGCAGTCATTTTTCAAGTGGGGAGCAAACAAACCAGATTTGGTAAAGCACCCACATTTTGCCAAACACAAATCCTTTTAATCTTAGACATTGACCAGCAAAAATAATATAATTGAGTGACATCCTTTTTGAAATTGACAAAAAGAGAATGTGCATAAAAATGCATATTTATATATAACATTTCAAAAGCATAATAGATACATTAGAAATGTATTGTTTCAATTTTTGTTTTGTATCAACTAATTCCTTTTCCAGGACAAAACAATATCTATAAAACAAATATAAAACGTGGGATTTATTTACAGTTATAAACACAGTTTCAATTAAATCTAGCAGATTATATATTCTAGTGTATTTTGTTCTGCAAAATATGAGAAATTTTGAACAATAATTGAAGACAAGAAAGGGCTTGAATTATGAACAATAATTGAAGGCAAAAAAGGGGTTAAATTATGAACAATAATTGAAGGCAAACAAGGGGTTGAATTATGAACAATAATTGAAGGCAAAAAAGGGGTTGAATTATGAACAATAATTGAAGGCAAACAAGCGGTTGAATTATGAACAATAATTGAAGGCAAACAAGCGGTTGAATTATGAACAATAATTGAAGGCAAAAAAGGGCTTGAATTATGAACAATAATTGAAGGCAAAAAAGGGGTTAAATTATGAACAATAATAGAAGGCAAACAAGGGGTTGAATTATGAACAATAATTGAAGGCAAACAAGGGGTTGAATTATGAACAATAATTGAAGGCAAAAAAGGGCTTGAATTATGAACAATAATTGAAGGCAAACAAGCGGTTGAATTATGAACAATAATTGAAGGCAAGAAGGGGTTGAATTGTGAACAATAATTGTAGGCAAAAAAGGGGTTGAATTATGAACAATAATTGAAGGCAAAAAAGGGGTTGTATTATGAACAATAATTGAAGGCAAAAAAGGGCTTGAATTATGAACAATAATTGAAGGCAAAAAAAGGGTTGTATTATGAACAATAATTGAAGGCAAGAAGGGGTTGAATTGTGAACAATAATTGTAGGCAAAAAAGGGGTTGAATTATGAACAATAATTGAAGGCAAAAAATGTGTACGCATTTTTCAGAAATTTTTACTCAAATTAAAAACTTATTTGAAATGACATGATTTCGAATACACTCAGCACAATAGATAATAAAACACAAAATACATAGGTGTTGATAGCAACTGTTTATTTTCATAGTTTATTAAAATATAGAAATATCATAAAAGTCAAACAAAACAGTGTGATAGATTAACACCTTAAAAAATTACCCTCTAAAGAGTGAAAGTCAAGGGAGACAATTTATAGAAACCATAAACCCAGACATTTTTACTTTTGTTATTCATCAGCAAAATCTGTCCAACAGAATATTTAAGCACCATATTATTTTTCTTGTTTTCAAAAAGTAAAAAAAAAAAATTCAAAGCAACAATTTACAAATGCTGGATTGATGTATCCAATTCTATGACTGTCTTTATTTTCTTTGATATATATGATTATAGATATATATGATTATTTTCTTTGATATATATGATTATGAAGTAGAGGCTTAACAATTTAAGCTTTAAGATGATTAAATAATGTATGTTGTTGTGATATTTAAAATTAAATATTATAACAAATAATTTATCTTATGGTGTCTAAGATTAGTAATGTAGTGACACATTTGGGCCTCCTTTGTAGCTGGAATACTTGGGTGTTACCAACCAATATTATTGGTCATTACTTAGTATAGTTTAGTTTGGCACAAGACTACAAGTTTGAAACACCAATATAATTCAAACACATTAATCAGTAGTGTAGGAGGAGTTATAACTGAGTAAATAATTATAAACCTCCTAACATTTAAAGATATGAGAGTACTGAGTAAATTGTGAGTTGGGTTCAAATATGGATTGGAATCTGACAGAATGATAACATAAAGAATGAATTGTATAGTATTTCATGTATGATGTTTTTTATATGTGTGCAATGAGTGTTCAGATAATTTAGATCAGAGGTTCCCAAAGTAGGTTCTGAGGAAACCATGGGTTCTGCAAAAGAATGTCTAGGGTTCCGTGATAAAAGTTCAGAGTAATAAATGTTTAACATAACACATTATCAAGGTTGGTAAATAATTTCTAAAAAAAAAAAAAAATAGTTGCCAACAGATTTAGATTGTTCTATAATGTTGTGATGTATCTTGTAATATTTTTCTATATCGTATATCAGTGAATGATAATTGTATCATACTACTGTGAGTTATTTAAATCCAAAACATATTTCAGATTGTAGGAGGTTGCTTACAGTATCCAGTGTTCCCAAGCAGTCCCCAATCTAAGCTTGATTCTGCTTAACTTTGGTGAGAGACTTTGCAACAAAAATATTAAAAACCAATTATTTATGAAACTGTTTATTTACAAGAATAATGTTTAATATTTTTGTTAGCTTTTTAAAAACATAAAAATTGCTGAGAAAGTATGCAATCATAGTGGTTTTGAGAGAAAAAAAACATCATTTTGACGCACTATTTTGCATGAATGTTAAAATTTGCCATATCAAAACGTAAAAAGCACAGTAGAAATTCCTTTCAATGTTCATGATGATACTAAGTGTTATTTCTTAAATGCAAAATTTAAAAAAATTCTACTACTAAAATGAACTATATTTGATATAATGGTCATTGTAAAACATTTAGGTAGAATTTCCTATCAGTGTTTGCTTTGAATAGATTAAGAACAAATCCAATATTTCTATGTTATTAATATTGTGATATGATAAAATCCATGTAACAAACCTTTTCACAAGTTCATATGCAGCAGGAAAATAAAAGTTATAAAATTTGAAGTTAAATTGTAAATTTAAGCCCCCCCCCCAACACAACATTTAAGAAATCTCATTTTGAAAAAAAATTTAGTATTTTACATTTTCATTTCTTCTAAATTCAAGGCTTTAATCTGTTTACTATTTTAAAAGAAAATGTAAGGATTCTGACCATCCATATTGTTAAGGAAGCTATTTTCATAGAATCAGAAAACAAGATCTTTATTCACCAACTCAAATATACAAACTATAAATTCAGTGTCATTTTAAGCAGAGGGAGATTAAAATGATGATTTCTGATTTCTCAATAATTTTGGGACTTCTTTCATCATTTTGAAATTTGGAAAGGAACCACTGTCAGCTGGGCTTTGACATAGTGAAACATCAATTATTATTTTTAAAACAGATGTGTTAACACTAACACATGTCATGTTTAGAGCTTTGTTGGACGTTTGCCTCCTTCTCATCTAAATTTGAGCTTTCCTTTAATAGGACAAGGGATGAGTTTGAAATGATTAATTTGTTTTTTATGTCTTATCACTCCTTTGTGGATTATTTAAAGCCAAAACATATTAATAAGTATTATTAATTTTTTTTTTTTGCAAGTGAATATTGTATTAACAATGTTTGTTTTTTTCAGATACAAGTCCTACTATTTAACCCATAACTGGAGGAGATGGATTCATACCTTTCCCTATGACATTTGTGCATATGTGAATATAATAAATACAAGTAGAATTCAAACTCAGTTCTGATTTCTCATTCCAAGACATTATCCATTATGTCACCCACACATCTGCTAATACTGAAATACTGAAAACTATTTTTGTTTTTATAGAAGAAAGGGAATAATAACAAGAAGCAAATTTAATAAAATCAGAAGGCATTTATTAGGTCATTTGAAATAGTCATACTAAATTGCTGTCTTATTTCTCAGTAGAAGTGTGATTTAATTTTCAGCATCTTCAAATTTGGAATGAAAACTATTGATATGTTGATTGCATGTTAGTTTTGCTCTAATGCACAAAAAAAAAAAAAATAAAAAAATAAAAATTATATTTTAGTCGAACATTTTATATCAGGACATCTAATAAGTAATGTCTGAATATAGATATTAAAAAAAATAATTATCAAAAGCTTAATGTTTAACTACAATTTAGTCATTAAACCTCCACTATTATCGATAACTCTGATCTCAAATCTCTGCTGCTTTGCATAGAAAAGGCTAAGGAAGTATGTCCAGATAGAAAATCCAAAGTAGAGCTTAGAAGGTGTTTAGCTGTCAACACCAACAACCTTCTGGCAACTTCCTCAGGGAAGCTGACCCCAAATGTAATTCCCTGTATTCCCTTAGATCTTGTCAGTATAGCTGTAAGGTGGGGAAGATGTGATCAGGGCAGCACTCAACCTCCATATAACATTGCACAGGCTTGCCACTTGGAGAGGTCACAACAGTTTCATCACCAAAGAATTGAATTTTGACCAAACAGGGTGATACCTTTATCATGCAAGATAAACACATGCTTATTTTAATGCTGAAACTCTGTAAAAATGCAGATATATTTCATTGTTAGGTTTCTTTCCATTATGTTCACATAATTTTTAAAGGTGATCTCACTGAACATACTAATTCATACAAGTGAGAAAAATACTGTTTCCTTCCAGTATTTATTTGTATGCAGACTTTCAAATGTGAACTTGATAAATATTGATTCACATATATTGTAAAGTTTTCTGTGTCCAGATTTCAAAAGGTTGATCAACACACCTTGCAAGATTACGGTTTCTCTCCTCGATGTGTTTTCATGTGAATTTTTAAATTGTAGCTCTGTGAAAATGCTGATTTACATATTTCACAAATGTAGGGCTTCTCTCCAGTGTGTGTACGCATGTGTGTTTTTAAAGCTGAACTCACTGAAAATGCTGATCCACATACTTCACAAGAGAAAGGTTTCTCTCCAGTGTGTCTTCGCATGTGGCTTTTTAAACCAGAACTCTGTGAAAATGCCGATCTGCACATTTTACACGCAAAAGGTCTCTCTCCAGTGTGTGTTCGCATATGTATTTTTAAAGCTGAACTCTCAGACAATGTTAATCCACAAACTTCACAGGTATAGGGTTTTTCTCCACTGTGTGTCCGCAAGTGGCTTTTTAAAGTGGAACTCTGTGAAAATGCTGACCCACACACTTCACATGCATACCGTTTTTCTCCAGTGTGTGTTCGAATGTGCTTTAATAAGTCTGATCTTCTTGAAAATGCTGAATCACAAGCCTCACAAGAAAAAGGCTTCTCTCCAGTATGAGTTCGCATGTGTATTTTTAAATCAGATCTTCTGGAAAATGCTGATCCACATATTTCACAAGTGTAGGGCTTCTCTCCAGTGTGTGTTCGCATGTGACTTTTTAATGCTGAACTCACTGAAAATTCTAATCCACATACCTCACAAGGATAGGGTTTCTCTCCAGTGTGTGTTCGCATGTGGCTTTTTAAACCAGAAGCCTGAGAAAATGCTGATCCACATACTTCACAGGTGTAAGGTTTCTCTCCAGTGTGTACTCGCACATGACATTTTAAAGCAGAACTCTGTGAAAATGCTGATTCACATGCTTCACAAGAGTAAGGTTTATCTTCAGTGTGAGTTTGCATGTTATTTTTGAAAGCTGAAGATAATGAAAAAACTGACCCACACACTTCAGAAGCATTCAGCTTCTCTATAGTGTGTGCATGTATATGTGCTTTCAATAGTGAACTGTTTGGAAATGCTGATCCAACTTCACAGGAGAAAGGTTTCTCTAAAGTGTTTGTTTGCATGTGTATTTTTAGAATGGATATACTTGAAAATGCTGATCCACAGACTTCAGAAGTGTTGAGTTTCTCTTCAAGTGTTTTTGTGTTTTTAAATATGATCTCTCTGAAAATATTGGTCCACATACTTCATTAATGTAGAGTTTCTCCCCAGTGTTTGTTTACATGTGTTTTTAAAGCTGAAATCTTTAAAAATTCTGATCTGCTCATTTCACTTGTATAGGATTTCTCTAGGGTATATGTTTGAATGAGGCATTTTAAACTTAAAGACAATGAAAACAATGACTAACCCACTTCAGTGTAGTGTTTCTCTCTAGTCTGTGTGCAGATGTGTTTTAAAAGGTGAACTGTTTGAAGATATATATGCATATGATAATATAGTATTTCTTTCCAGTATGCATTTGTATGTGTACTTTAAAATAAGAACTGTGTGAAAATGCTTATGTACACTTCAGAAGTGTAGGATTTTTCTTTAGTATCTGTCTATATTTCTGAGATGAGGTATTATGTACACTATTACATTATTAATTATTGAATTACCAGGAGATAACTGACATTCATTAGACATGGCATACGGAACTAGAACAGTCTACACTAGTGAGCAAAATAAAGGGTTCAATTAGATATTCCAACCACCTGAAGAAGGCCAGTGTGTACAATAGCTGAAACATGATAAATATGGCAACAGAGATGAGGACAATAATCCGAATAATGTAAACAGGATTTTTCTTATATGTTCAAATATGAGTTTTCAAAATGAGAAAGATATCTATTCTATATCTCTCTCCACTGTGCATTTGTAGTGGAGTTTTCATTGGAAATTCTGATTCATGTATATCATAGATGTAATTTTTTCTTTCTATTGTTTTTGGAGGTGCAATTTCCCATTTGAAATCATAGAAAATGAGGATTCATGAAAATGCAGTTATTTGCCCATTTCAAGCACTGGATTTCTATCAATTTCTGAAAGTGCTTCCAAACTGGAAGTCACTGAACATGCTGAACTCTGCAAGAAAACCTTTCCTGTGTTCACAATTGTATTTTTAAAAGTTGACTGAAAAATGTGCGGATGATTATATTTCTAGATGTTACTCCAAGAAAAGCAGAGTTAATTTATGTGGGAAAATACAGAGAAAAAAAAGTTCTTTGCATAATCAAATGAATAAATTTCAGCTCCACTGTAACTGACATCTGTGAATGAAAGAGAAATATTATTAAAGAAATATCACTAAAGGAAAATGCATTCACATGCATTATTTACAATTATAAATTAATGACAGAACAGTTTGTTTCAATAAACTTGAGCAGATGTCATGAATAGAATTTACATACAATTGTTCTTCAAGCAGAATTAAACGGAGCTTTTTTAATCATTTCACTTTGAGCAAGGCAATAAAGCCACTAAGATGCAAGGAGTTACTGAACATGAAATAATATGAGAAAAACATTATTAAGAAGAGAGAACAAAAAAGAATGTGATACGATGGACACCCACATAGAAAGGGAAGATGTAGTTATATCTCAAAAGCAAGAGTCTCTATTTGATAGACCAGAGAATGGTTCCTTTTAAAGTTCGGTCTTCTAAGCGACATCCCCTTTAACTGATGAGGAATGAAAAATAAAGGGATTTTCAGAGCTCAATTCCGGAAAAAGGTTATATTTGGGTGCTGGTCCATAGTAAAAGTCGTGTTTGAGATTCTGGTCTGCTCTTGGTGGGATACAGACGGGTCAGCCACACAGTTTTGAAGTCTCTATTTCATATTGCCAGGGTAATGTGGAAGTAAACGGGTGGATGAGGGATTTTTGGTGATCAAGTGACAACAAAAGCAAAAAATAGGGTATATCCAGGTGCTCATCTATATTAGCAGTCATACTTGGAATCGTGGAGAGTTCTAGTCTTCCCTGATTCTGCATCCCCTTTTCCATCAGGGAAACCAGTTCTATAGGCAAAATGCACCACTAACAGTTTGGCCAGGTTTTAGTTATTTAAGTAACGCAGATCTCCTGTTGGGACTTCTATGCATCTACATCTGCTAGTATTAATTTTATACCTGAAACATAAACAATAGCAATTTTTTGGTTGGTTGTTATTAATTTCACTATTTAAGAAAATAAAAATCTTGGATAGTTTTGTGGAGTAAGTAAGACACGCCCAGTAATGCAAATGAACTAGGCAAGATGTCTTAAATAAAGAACTCAAAGTGAGTCAGGAGAAGTTCATAGGAGTCAGGCAGTTTGCTGCCAGGCTCACAACTGAGTTGTCAAACTCTCTGCCTGCAGAGAGGAACCCAGTCTTATTTAGGGAGATAAACAAATCTGACTCCATGCAGGTTCTACAGGGAATTTTTGATAGAGCCTATGGACTCGAAATTTCCCCACATAAAAATCGGCTTTGTGTTACATCCTGCCTTGTGGTGAAGTTGCTAAATACCAGTTTGTTGGAGTCAATCGAGGAGAAAGAATTCTAATGATGTTACGGCCTAAGACATAATATTATAACGGCTAGGAGTGAGTTATAACAGATAGTAACTCAAATGTATGTATACCCATGAAAAATAATGTTTATAGTAATAATATGAGATTAAAAAATCCATTCAAAATTTTGTTTTTAACCTATGAAATCACAACCTATCATGTGTAAATAAATACTATTTTCATTATATTTTAAGTAAAAAAATATTACTTTTGCAAAATCCAGTTAATCACTAAATTTACTAAATGATCTCAAAATATATTTCTAGGACAAATATTGTATTTTAAAGAGATTTTTTAAAATTTGTTTCCATTTTTTTGTCTATAATGATGAAATGGCAAGTGAACATGCCAATGTTTTAAAAATGTTTAAAACTTTATTTACATATGGAAATTATTTTTTTTTTTTAATACAGATTGGCTTTAGCTTTCAGATAAGAACAAAATTTTACTTAAAAAAACGGAAATTTAAATTATTGAAAATATAAATATATTCAGGGTTTTTTTTTTTTTGAAGGGTGGGGGCCATACTGGTACCAAGTATGCAAAAAAAAACAGCTCTATTACTATGATAATCAGAAAGATTAGAGTAGATCATTAATAAATATAATAAATCACATTCTGTTCTGTATCAGATAAGTAATTTTGATGTATCTGAAAACTTAAGTAACAGAAAATTAGACAAGATTTTCCAAATCAATTTCACCACAAAAAGACACTCAAATTTCCTATACAAATTTCTGGCCCTGTATTGTTGCCAGAAAAAAAACTAAATTTTTAACCAAAATTACCAAGGTTCTAAAAAGGATTTTAAAAAAATTATATAAAAACTCTGATCTTTCATCTTAATTGTAGCATGTTTTACTGATAAAAATGTGTTTTTATTATATTTTGTGTATTTTTTCAATCATGTATCCACTATTTTAGCTAATTTTGGGAAGTACTTACAGAAAATCAATAAAAATTAATTAGTTTACATAGGAAATAAACCCACATACATACCATATTAAAACATGCCTAGACTTTATTTTCTACCCAGTAACAGATATTACAAGCATACCAAAAACGATTCCACAATACAACACAGACCATTTTAAATCAAAGCATCTATTGGCTAGAAATTAACATCACCATGTGAAGTATTTGCTCAATCAGAGAAAACTAAAACCCTATTTTTCTTGAGCCTACTTTCAGGAAAAATTTCTTATAAAACCACAGAGATGCGACTGTCTCCATACCATGGTTACATAGTTTTTGTCTTTTCCCCACAGTGCATGCTGAAAGAAATGTGTTGGTGACTTCAAACAAATCATCTTCAACAACAAGGATGGTTAGTGAATCTTCACTAACGATAAAAATTAAAAAGTCTTTTTCTCAACTACAGATTTTTCTGTGTACTATCTAATGATAATTTTTACTCCTTTTTTTTTTTTTTAAACTCTTTTGAATTCATGTACATATGTTTGTAAATACAAATGATTTATTTAACAGGCATATCTATGTTTCCTTTATTTAATTCTATTATCGTTTAGAATTCAGATGTTCAGATTTTTACAGGAGAATCCCGCATATCATCAATTTTTTAGTATGTTTTACTTTTACAAATTCGGAGATTTACGTTGAATTTACTTGGGGAATAAGAATAGAATAAATTATATTGTATTTCGGACGTTATATTTAATTTCTGATGCATCACTTTTCCCAAATACAAAATCAAGTGCTCGGAATATGAGGCGAGTTAAAGAAATGAAAGGGCGTTAATTCACTATCTCGTATGCCACAATGTTTCAAAGTCTATAAATAAACAACAAACTGAAAGCAGTTGCAAAAACAAAGAAATGTTTGAAAACTGCAAAATTAAAATAAAAATAAATAATTTATTTTTATTTTGCAGTTTTTAAAATTTCCGATTTAAAAACTAAAAAAAGGTATAATTTCGGCAGCAGCGAAGTAATTTTTTTAAATGTTGATTTTAAAATTTAAATTGTCTAGAAATTAGAATAATAGAATATGTAAAATTTATTCAGGCTTCAGTAGCATTCTCGTGGAAAATATTTCATAAAATTTTAGTGGGGAAGAGATTTTTTTTAATGGAAAATGTTACTAAAATAAATTAAATAATTTAAATATTTTTTTATTTTTATTTATTTATTTTTTTGCAAGAAAACTTTTAAAATAAATTCATAAAATATTCAACAGAATTTTTTATGAAATCTAAATAATAATCTTAATAAGTTTTTTATGAAATTTAAAATGATTTGCATTTATTTTTTAGCTCAAGTTGTTCTTTTGAACTGAACATGACGAAAAAAAGAATCGTAGTGTTCAAAATTTTTCCGATATTTTTTTAAAAATTTTTTTTGAGAAATGCAAGAAATATTTTCACATAAAATGAAAATATTTCGACAGATTTTTTTTTATTTTTATAATGGTGTAAAAATAAAATTTAAAGTTGAATTAAATTTTCTTACGTTTTTTTTTATGGAGAAAAAACATTTCTGAAAAAAGAAATTAAAAAGTAAACGATTTACATACCTGTTTTGTTTCTTACCACCCGACTTGTCTTAAATGCAATGTAAAGGCAAAAGCAGAACATTATAAAAATTTAAATATACTTCTTAAAATCTGGGCTAAAATTTTCTTTAAAATCCCAGTTTACGATCGACATGAGCGCAGAAATCAGGGGAGATAATTAATGAAAACCCAAAAATTAACTTGTAAAATTAAGATCCGCTGAATGTAAATTCTTGGGATAGATAATTTCCATTTTTCCAAGCATTAATCTGAGACAGTTTTACGTTTTTATTATAGGCTTAGTTTTATTTTTTTCTATAGTAAAATGCTTATATGAACAAACAACTCTTCATTTTCATGCACACACATATACAAAAACAGAATTATTATTTTTTATTTCTTTACTTTTAATAGTTTTTAAAAATATAGAATTCATGCAACTAATTTTAATTATCTGTTTATTTTGAAACAAATTTCATGTGACGCAAGGCCCAAAGTGGGGAAAGGCTGGTCATCACTGACTATCCTTCATTTAGCTAATCTGATTCAGGACCCGTTCATTCTTATAATTGACTCAATCACCACAAGAACTCATTCATCACCATTCAATCTAGCATATATCCTAAATACCACATATTCACAGAGATACTATTAATTCAGTTATCTGTTTTTTTTTTGGGGGGGGGGTACATATGAAATAAAAGTTAGCTTATGGATAACTACTTTGTAATGGGAAGTTGAAAACTTTCAAAGAAATCAAATTCACATTTTCAAAAGAAATGAATTTTACACACATGTAGCAATCCATCTATAACAAGGACAGTCTGACATAAAAACCTATGACCTGAAGACCTCACTGCGTCTCAGCTTGCTAAGCCATGACAGATGAACCACAAGTGTAAAGGGTGTGGCCAGTACAGCACACACTGCACTCCACCTAAAAACTTCACTGCGGAGGCTCAAGGGACAAGTCCACGTCCGTGCTACCCCCAACACCAACTCATGTTACTGAAGTCACAGCTACATTGGGCAGGGCATGTCTCCAGAATGTGGGACCATTGCCTGCTCAAGATAGCCCTATATGGCATACTCTCCACTGGCCACCGTGACAGAGGGACACCAATGAAGCGTTATAAGGACTCGCTCATGTCCTCAGTACCTGCCACATTGACCATCGCCAATGGTCAACACTTGCTGCTGACCATCAAGCCTGGCACACAATGTCCACCAGGCCATCTTCATTTTTGAGGACTCTCACAGTGCCAACCTGAGGGAGAAACGCCACAGGAGGAGGGACCAGGAAGCCTCAGTAGCTATACCAGACCTTTAATTGCAGTCACTGCAGCCTGTCCTTGCATCCGACGAGTCGGCCATCAACATACCTGCAGTTGACATGGACAGACCACTTTAAAGATCTTCATTTGTGAAGCCAGGCCAAGAAGAAGGAATTTTACAATTACATGAATCTCTGCCACCCCCCAAAAAAAACACAGAACGGCAAAAGGACAGTTGTTCCCATGACACCACTTTTGTTTTAATTACCTTCACTCTTCAGCAATGTTCATTGTTTTAAAATGCAATGTTGATAAAACCTAAAAATATATGATGAAAGTGAATTTATCCTTTTTTGTTCTTAAGAATGTACAGCAAATATATTATTTATTAGATTTATAAATTCATGAATCATTCATACAAAAAACAAATATAGAGGTTAATGATATAAATGGCGAGAATACATCATCGCAAACAATATAAATAAGATACATCAACCCCTAACCTGTATATGAATGATATGATCCCTGTTTACAAATTCCAGTTGCATAAGGTCTTTTTAATTTTTTACAAGCTTTCGTCTGTTCCTACAGACGTCATCAGGTATGAAAATAGATTTTGTTCTTGTTTTTACTTCTTGGTAATAAGAGGACAACGAAAATAGAGATGTAATCCAAAAAAATGCTATGAGAAATGTGTTATTGTTTTGGAACGTGCGGTCGCAACGCTGAGTTTGAACTTAAATTTTAAGGTTGTGCATTTTTGTACAAATATAGCAATAAGAGAATTCTTTTTTACTGGTAGATTTTCCTTCAATATGGCATGAACTACATTGTTCAATAATTACAGTAATGTCACACTTATTATCCGAAAGTTACACGTTGGATCAGTTATTTTAATTTCAATTAAAAGGTGCAATTATAATTTATAAATTCATGAATCATTCATACAAAAAACAAACTATTAGATTGTATATGAAAATAAATTTTTATTCATTAATTTATAAACACATTATTTACCATTTTATAAAGTTTGAATCACTTGGCAATTAGCCAATGTTTTGCCAACAATTCCAATAAACAATCTAATAAATAAATAATGTTTATTATTTTTGTTGTCAATCCTCAAGAACAAAGTAAATGTATAAATTCACTTTCATCATATGTTTGGGTTTTATTACAATTCTAATCATTGCTTTTTATAACGATAAAATTTGCTGGAGAATGACAGTCAGCTATGTGCCATGCATGATACATGCTTAAGTGATCATGTATCTTTCGATACATGACTGACGAGGCAGATTTTTTCTTCTGCAGTAGGTTACCATTTCTTTCTGCAGTAGACCAGTTGCCATCCAAGGCTATAGAACCTGGTCTGTCCTGCTATTTACCCATTGCTAGGGGGAGAAAAAGAGGATTCATACTTTTCCCAAGGGTATTAGCACATAAGTGATTGTAATGGATTTGAGCGGAATTCGAACTCTGCTCTCTGATTCCTCAATCTGAGCTGCTATAGTTAAACTAAAAGCAGTGCTATGGGAAAAACTGTCCTTTTGATACTGATTTTTTTTTGGTGATGAAGGTCCATTTTTGCTTATATTTTTATATAAAGAATAATATAAGACAAGAAGAGTGAAAATTTACTTGTGTGTAAAAAGAAAAGGAAAAAAATTATAGGCTTTGCTGTTAGAAGATACTAGCAGTAGAGCCCGGCGTTGCCCGGGGATGTAACAGTAAGAGATAGATCAAGTATCGACCATCATAAAGACTGAAAAATAAAATTGACAAAGATTATTGTTTAAGGTTGATGGACATGCATGTCTTAATTAGTTTTTTTTTTTTTTTTTTTTTTTTTTTTTTACAAATTGGTCAAACCCAAACTCAAGCAAAAACATTGTTTTCAATCATTATGAGTCTACCAATTGAATAGAATTTTATTATAAACAATTGTCTTTTAAATGGAATTTTTAAAGCATTCTGAATTCGGTTGAAAAATGTAGGAAATTCAATCCCATATATAAAGGAACACACACACACGCACAACCTGGGTTTTATAATATGTATAACTCGATATGAGTTGTCCCCCTTTCATTCTCGACAGCAATGCCTCTTGATCGTGTTTTCAAATTGATTTTGTGCAAAAACAATTGTGTTTTTCCAATTTTTGGCACTGTAAGAACCACCACAGTGTAATTTTACAAAATGTAGGCAATCCAATCCAATATACAAATGTAACAGACACACACACACACACACACACAGATGCACACAACCTGGGTTTTATAAGTAAGATGTATAATGCGTGGCTAGCTGATAACCTGTTGAAGGAAGAAGTCTTCCGCGACAGAGAAAATCCCTGTTATTTTTACTACTAAATTTTGAAACAAAATGAAAGGAGGCTTATTGTCTAGTCCTTTTATCGTCTTGAAAAGCACCACCCAGTGAACATCATCTCCACAACTATTTGAGCCTCTTTGGAGCTGGTATACTTGTGTGCTTTCCACTAACGACAAATAATCTCAAGCACTATACTTTGCTTCAAATTAGATCTCCTGATTCACTCCAGATCAAAACCTGTTGGCCAGATATGAATGCTACAAAAACAGAACAAAAAATAAAAATGTTACTCTCTGCATAGAGGCTCCAGGCATAATATCTAGCTTACAAAAGAAATCCCCTCAAAAATATAATCTAAATGTCAAGACCAATCAAAAATGTTGCAAAATTATGATAGAAAATGTTGAGTCATGTGCCCACCATGACTGCTTAAAAGGAGCTACTCGTGTTACTGACACAAGCTTCAATGCAAGTCCTGTCCACAACTGATTCCCCCCATACTCCAGGATGCTTTCATTATGCACAAAAGAGACATTCTTGACCCATTATAGTGACAATACAGAGAATTTTATCATAACTTGTCTCTCTTTCTTTTTGACTCACCAGCAGTACTTTGTTTTCATTTGTTCACTTGTAATTGTATGTGGTGTGATATATAACATAAAATGGATTTTGCTGAGATTTTTGATCTTTAAAAAATATGAGATTAACATTTAAGCGTTGTAAACAAAGAGGACTGAACAGTTAAATGATATCTGTCCTCTTATATGGCAGCGAATGCTGGACAATCTCCTCAAAGATTCAAAAGAGACTTGAAGCAACAGAAATATGAGTCTACAGGAGGACGCTAAAGATATCATGGACTGAATATGTGAGCAACAACAAAATTTTAGAGAACAAAAAGGAAACTTGTACTTAATATCAGGTAGAAACTTGAAATTTTCATGGCAAATAATAAGGAAAGAGGGCTTAGAAAATCTGATACTCACAGGACAGATTGAAGGCAAGAGGGACAGAGGAAAGCAACACATAACATACTTAGTGAGCATGAGTAAATAGATGGTTGAACAGGGTTTAGGAGAAATAACAAGAAGACAAAATTTATTAAGAGCTACAAAGGACAGGAAATTGTCGAGAGACATGATCACCTGAAGGGAGATGACACATAAAGATGATTATGTATTGATATTTTCAAAAAGGGTTTTGTATACCCTTAGGCACCAAAATGAAGTGGGGGACGGTTATTTTACTTTCATTTATTTATTCTGTTTTTATTTATTTTAATCATTTATTTTATTTATTAGGTTGGTGCAAAAATAATGACGTAATAATGTCGTTTTTTGACGTTACGTCAAAAAATGACATTATTACGTCATTATTTTTGCACCAACCTAATATTTTTATATATTTACTTTTCCTTTTTTTTTTTTTTGAGAAATTTTTCTGATCCCACCATGTGCTTATTAAGATTATCGTGTTTAATGACTTTAAATGATCTTCTAACACCACCCCTTTTATTAAGAAACAGCAGTTATTGCACAGTGAAAAAATTCCAACCCGCACCTACTTACTAAGACACTTTTTGTATTAGACACTTTCAAAGAATAAAATAATGAAGACAATTATTCTTTCACGTCTTCTTTACACAATCTGCTTTAGTTGTGATATTTATTAAGGTTTATGGGGATCTTCCGCAAATACAAAAAAATATCAATTAAGAATACATTAAGGACACAATAAAAAAAACAACTCTTACTCAGTGTGAAGCTGAAACAGAAAGAAATTGTTTATTTACAATAATTTATGTGAAAAGGAAGATGGATGTAGGGGTTGCCGAAAATAAAAATATTCATTTAAGTACCTAAAGAAATTAAGCTAGACAGAGAAAAATGATCTTATGAAAATGAGGAGTTAGTGTAGTCACAGAAGTTATAAAATGATTTCCTAAGCATAACATAAATCTGGTACATGTTGGAAAGTGTGACAGAAGTTACAAAAGTCTTTGGTAAAGAGAATAAAGTATTAGAAAAACTCATAAACTGCTCAGATGGTCATTTAAAGAGATCATGTAGTTGTTAATTTGTGTTGGATCATTCTAAATTGGATGGTAAACAGTGTCCATTAGAGCACAGGAAAGAGTTGTACAGTGATTGGCATTTGTGGAAAACTTTCAGAAGTTGGTACTACATTGTAAAATTATAATTGAAGAGAGGGAGTTAATTTTGTATTATTAAAGAAAACTTGGTCTGGTTATGTTTGTTTCAGTCAAACATTAAATATTATCCACTTTTGAAGTTTTTGTATGTTGTCTCTGAATGCTCTGAGGGTCATGGGTGCCCCAGAACATAAGTAACCTCTTTTTTCAACTCACTGCTAAGGTTATTTGCTCAGCTGATTTGAATTTCACACTGACTCTATGAGAATTACTATAAATCATAATTAAACTGGGTGATGATTTCCTTTTTAACTGTTCTAACTCAGTAAACTACTTTTCTAAATTGTCTCAGCTTCCAAATTGAGTCCTTTTGATTGGTTGAAATAATTTTGAGAAGAAATTCTCTGCTCATTTCTTATTTTCCAGAACATTCATTTTTATTACCTTGTACCAGAAATTGTGCCACCAAAATCAGGTTCAGAAGCAAGGCTTACCAAAATTTTCCCATCTGAACATTTCATTGGTTAGAAATGTTTTCACCCTGGATACTGGAAAAGTGTAGAAGATCAGGGTTTTTTTTTGTTGTTGTTGTTGTTTTTTTTTGTTTTTTTTTTTTTTTTTTTTACACACATAAATTTTCATAGATTAGCTTCATCTAAAAAAAAGGGTGTAAATTGAGAAAATTTACCAGTTTTGAAAAACAGCATTCAAAATCCTTGGATCCGTATACCAAAAAATAGCACCAAGGAAAAATACATTTAGCCAGAAAGCAAGAATACAGTTCTTTTGCTTCTGTTCTAACCTTTTTTTTTTTTTTTTATAGATGACATTAAGATGAATAATTGACAAACACTAAAATTTAAACAGATTTTTTCAAATTCATTTCATAACTAATGAATCATTATTTCACTGATGCACAGCAGCTTGTATCTCAGTTACTTTGTTTCTGCTTTTCTTTCAAAGTTAACATTGACAAAAAGAATAATTGATAAACACCAAAATTATGGCAGCCTTTGTCAAATTCATTGTAATAACTATAATTTAATACAGTGTAACCCGGATATAAGAGAAACCCGGATACAAGAGAGATTTTCTCTGGTCCCAAATTAGAGCCTGTGTTAATGTATATAAATTAGAACAACCTCGGATATAAGAGAAACCCGGATATAAGATACTTCTTCTCTGGTCCCGACAACTCTCTTATATCTGGGTTACACTGTATAAGTGAGGTTTTTGGTTATCTTGTTTTGCTGATTATATTACATACAGTGTAACCCGGATGTAAGAGAAACCCGGATATAAGAGAGATTTTATCTGGTCCCAAATTAGAGCCTGTGTTAATGTATATAAATTAGACCAAACCCGGATATAAGAGACTTCTTCTCCGGTCCCAACAACTCTCTTATATACGGGTTACACTGTAATTAAGACCCAATTAAGAGTTGGTTTTCTGAAAATATATTGACTTTTTCATTATACAAATTATTGTCAAAATGTCTGTAAAATGATCAAATAATTAAAATATTTATTCAATGTATTTCATCATACATATTTCAATATATATATTTCTTTTCTTGTTTATGTACCTTTTGTGATGTTGGATGGCTTTGCTTGTCACTTGTACTATGCCAAGTGAAAGCTTGTTATCACTTCCAAAAATGCTTGTTATATTTGAGACTTTGTAGATGCCAATACTAGGAGTAGCACCTTCCAATAATATCTGCTCTAGTAATACTTGTTCAAGTAGTAATCGCCAAATAGTATAATAATCAGAAGAGAATTATAATCCGTATAGTAGTAGAGAGAATGAATGTATAGCAATAGTGGATAGACAAGAGGAGTGAACAGTAATTGTATAGTCATCATGCTACTTCCTATTTATTCACTTCCTTTATGATCATGTGATCTACTTAATAATGGAATCGCACGTGTTACTCACTGGTGATCTAGTTTCAAACCACAGTGTCAGAAACAACACTTACAAACAATAGTACCCCACTTCATATTGCAACTATTTTGTTTTTTGTTTATTTAATATGGTTACTTGGTTTACTTTGTAGGGTATAACAATTACTAGTTATTAATATTAAATATTTACAATATATGTAGGTATTACCTCACCTAGTCTGCCAGAATGCTTTCTAGATGATGTGCCAAACAGTGGTATAAAAGAAATGAACATGTACCCTCTCCTTTTCTTTTTGCTCCAGGATGTGGTAGGTAGAAAACATGTTCAACAATTTGGCAAAACAACTTCTAAATTTCATTCAACCAAAGTTTTTTCGTCATTCTCAAGAACGAAGAAAATGTATAAATTTACTTTCATAGGTTTAGGTATTATTACAATTCTAATCATCACTTTCTAAAACAACATTGCCAAAGAGTGAAGCTAGCTATAAAAAAAACAAAAAATAAAAATGATGTCATGGGGAAAAAAAAAGTCCATTTGACACTCCATCTTATTGTAGGTACATTTACTCATGTTTGTCAAAATTTGAATATTTATATCATAAACTTGGAGTTTTTTTTTATGCTCATTTGACAGATGGAGTGCAAGCATTTTTCTTTTCTTTTTTTTTTTGCTAAAAGCCTTAAATATGTCTGATGAAAATGAAAGGGATGGTTGTCCAAGTATGACCTATGACATTAGCAATAATAAAAGACTTTTGGCGACCCAGCTGATTCAACTGCGACCCAGCTGATTCAACTGCTACCCAACTGATTCAACTGCGACCCAGCTGATTCAACTGCGACCCAGCTGATTCAACTGCGACCCAACTGATTCTATCTGCGACCCAGCTGATTCAACTGCGACCCAGCTGATTCTAACTGCAACCCAGCTGATTCTATCTGCGACCCAGCTGATTCAACTGCGACCCAGCTGATTCTATCTGCGACCCAGCTGATTCAACTGCGACCCAGCTGATTCTATCTGCGACCCAGCTGATTCAACTGCGACCCAGCTGATTCTATCTGCTCAGTTTGAGCAGGTGCACTTTAGGTCAACATGTGACAACTTTTAGAACCAGAAATAAACATATGCAATCCAGAGTTCGGAAGGACAAACTGCTTCCTCTTTTATGGAGCTCAAACACCTCTCTCCTGCCAGTTTAATTAGGAAAAGTCATAAATCACTGTTTCCCAGTCCACACTTGTCCCAGACTGAAAAATTTGGGTTAAGACTTGAGCGGAAACAGTGTCACCTCTAAGTACACTGAGCTAGCCTGCTCAGTTAAAGCATTTCTCCACTACCTGCTCATTTAATCAGCAAAACTGTATATCATTAAGTTTTAACCCAGTAGCATTCGGGAGGGAAGGCAGAGGATGAAACAGCCCGAGGATCCAATGAAAGAGTGAAAATAAAAATTTAGTTTTTGAAATTGTCTCTGTTGATTTTGTTGCCCTAGTCCCACAAGCTGAGGTGAATGTGGATCCATATATTGATAAGTGAGATTGGGGTAGGTTTACCTCCACCTACTTGAATGTGAGGGGCATGCAATGAAGGAGTTGGCCCTGGGCATCACGAAACCTCTGCATGTCACTGTTTTCATCAGAGCTTTTAAATGAAAATTTAGATTAGCAGTTAACCATTTATTTAATATTTCCATATTTTTCTCAGTCTTCTAATATTGTTTTATTTTCTCTGATAAAAGAATAGTACTTAGTATAATGGATGAATGATAGTGTTGTATTTCATCTTTTTTTGTGGGGTGGGGGTGATAACTATTTCTTTTAATCTGTTACTAAAAATGCAGTTTTTAGCAAGATAGGAAAAGGGAGATAATTTAATTCAGGTTCTAAAATGATAAATTGATAACTAGGTTCCAACAAGCTGAACGCTAAGAAGTTGTACCTAACCACTACTTTTTTTTTTTTTTTAAATCATTTCACATCACGCAAGACAACAGAGACAGTAACATGCAGGGCATTACTGTGTGTGAAATAATATAGGAAAAAGATTATTAAGGAGTGAGAATAGTAAAAGAATAGAATTTAAGAGGACAGAAGATAATGATTGACATTGCATTTAAGTTTTTCAAGGTCAAACATTTAAAACAGAAATAAACATGTGCAATCCAGATTTCGGATTATGGAGCTTGACCTTCTTTTATGGAGCTTATGGATTATGGAGCTTGACCTTCTTTTATGGAGCTTGACCTCCTCTCTCCAGACAGTTTAATTAGGAAAAGTCATAACTCAGTTTCCCAGTCCACACTTGTTCCAGACATAAAAGCAAGAAGCCGGAAAAGAATTCCACAAGGAAGACGTGTATGGGAAAAGAAAATGTTAGCTATATGCTAACATTTTCTTTTTCCATGCACTTATGGTTACATCTAGCCATTTCAATGGTAAAATGATGAGATCTTGCTGCCAATCTAGGAATGCACTTAAATTCATACAGTATAGAGGAAAGCTCATCAAAACATTTACCATGAAAGTAGAGAAAAGGCATAGGGAGGCTACATCATGGTGTTTAGAAAGTGACTGAATCCAAGATGACAGGTCAGGACCAATAATATTACAGATTCTTCTTTGAATTTTATCAAGGAACTCTAAATATATAGCAGGAGCACCAAACCATATGTGGCAGAGATATTCTAAGCAGTGGAGGTATTGAAATTAACAAGACATTTCTTGCCCCAGTTAACAAGAGAATGTAAGTCATTTTTTAGATCAGTTGCCAATCTGACCTTATCAAATCAATTGGACTTATTATTAAGATAAGAATAAATGGTTCTGTAATCAGCACAGATACCGAGTTGAGAACTGATGTCATCAAGAGGGTCATTGACAAAAATTAGTAACAACATAGGTCCAAGGATAGAGCCCTGAGGGATGCCTGCATTAATGCCAAGAGATCTAGAAGAGTGGCCGTTCAAGACAACTTTCATTTCACAATTTGATAAGAAAGACTAAATGAATTCAAAAATTCATCCGGAAATAACCTTTCAACTTGTAAGGAAGACCAATAGGCCAAAACCTGTCAAATGCCTTCAAGATAACCAAAGCAACAGCCAAAGCTTCACCATTCTTATATAAAGCACTATACACTCTTTCAGCAATAGCTGTTAACATGACCTAGAGAAGTGAAAGCCATATTATTTATCTAAAAGACACTGTGATATGAGATGCTAAACCAATTCAGAGTTGCATATACATGTGTAATTGTTTTGTATCAACCAACTTTTGGGCTATTTATAACATTTCCAATCTGTATCTGTCTATATTTCTGAGATGAGGTATTATGTACACTATTTACATTATTAAGACTATTGTCCTTATCTTTGTCACCATGTTTATCACAACATTTCAGCCGTTGTATGCTCCAGCCTTCTTCAGGTAATTGGAATGTCGAACTGAATCCTTTATTTTGCTCACTGGGGTAGACTGTTCTAATTCCACATGCCATGCCTAATGGATGCCAGTTATCTCCTGTTAATTCCCCTCTCAAAGTTCTCCACCGCCTTAATGATTAACTATGTGTCCTTGAGGACACCTGAAGAAGGCTGGAGTGTACAACACATGGCACAGTGGATAAAGGCATTAGATCCAGTGACAGGACCCAAAGAATGTGAGTTCAATACCTGGTTAAGGCGAGAAATTTCAGAGGCAAATTAACAGGAGATAACTGACATCCATTAGACATGGTATGTGAAACTAGAACAGTCTACCCCAGCAAGCGAAATAAAGGGTTCAGTTCAACATTCCGACCACCTGAAGAAGGCCAGAGCATACAACGGCTGAAATGTTGTGATAAACATGACGACAAAGATGAGGACAACAGCCCGAATAATGTAAATAATGTACATTTCCAATCTATTTGTAAACGTTTAATAACTGGCCACTCCTATGCAAGGATGCCTGTCTACTCAGGCAACAAGCCAATCTCAGTTGTAGAGGCCTGCTCAGGCACATCTGTGTTCAACACCCACAGCAACTGTGCTGAGTAGATCTTAGTTACAGTTTCTGGGAGCGAGCATGTTATCTAACATGATCAACAGTCTGAAAAAGGCTAGCACACTCAAACCGTCAGTCACGATGACTTGTGGCTTTGTGCTAGCACAACCATAGATGGCTCCCAAAGAATTTTGTCTACCCAATTTCAATCATGTGCCTTGGGTCAACCCATAGTATGCTTTTCAGGTATTTTCCAAGGGTGTTGCACACTGAGATTGCCTCCCTAAGACCAATAACAAGAAATCACCTTCCTGACAAACTGGCCATAGTGAGATTTGAACTCATGTCTCATGATTAGAAAGTGAATGTTTTTACCACATTCTCATAAATGTTTATACAGTAGTGCACTGAACAAGTAAACATAGTCAGTAAATTTAAAAATCAGCTCTCTATTCTGTATGTTACTTTGGTTTGCATATTGTCAATATAGTACAAGTAAATTTTTATTTCTAACTGAATTTATTGCTTTAATTTGTTTTGATTCATTTTCAAAGCATAAAAACACAATAAGCTTTTTGTACAACATGACTGGCTGGAATAGTTTATAATTTTATGAGAGTTTATACCTGGTTGTATGTCTTGAGGGTCATTAAACATGGAAGTCATTAAGTGAAGATTGGTTGTGCTTTTTGAAAACATCAACAGCATCATCTTAAAGCGCTTTAATTATTTTGGGGGATGTTTCAACTTTATATATATCTTTGGACAACTGTGAATGCCATTTTAGTGATAGAACTGTAGAAATAAAACAAAAGTTGCATTTTGATAAGTTCTACCGTTAAAATGATTTTAAATTTATTAACTTACTGGTTTATTTTTACTTTTTTGCTAATTTTTGGCATTATTTTTACTTTTTTGCTAATTTTTGGCATTATTTTTACTTTTTTTGTTGGTTCTTTATTTTAACTTGATTTTATAATTGGTAACTTCTTGCATTATCAGGATTTTTTGCTGATTTTTGCTTATTTCTTCCTTTATTCTCGCTTTGCTGATTTCTTACATTATTTTGTTTTCTTGCATTATTTTTACTTTATTTGGCTGATATATGGCAATATTTTTTGTACTTTATTTTGCTGATTTCCAGCATTATTTTTACTTTATTTTACTGACTTCTTGTTTAACTTGACCTACTTTTTACAGATTTCTTGCTTTGTTTCAAGTTTTTATTAGTAAAAAGACTGAATAAAAGGCAAATTTCACTTCTATATTTGGTCTGATCCTTTCAAAAGCTTGGAAAGACATCCTAGGTAACAACTCTATTGGGCAGCAGTTTTAACGATGTGCATCTTTCAGGTCTATCTTGTCTCCACTCTCAAAGTTATGATGCTTGTCTCTGTTGGTAGTTGCATAATTAAAAGAAAAAACTTGTAATTTCAATGAATGATTTATTTTTTAATGGAAATAGTTTGGCTAGCAGTTGTCAGTTTTGGTCATTCCTTAATATGAGTAAAATTACAGGTAATTTCAAATGATAACAAAAAAAATTTGGAAAAAACTTCGGCAATTGCATTACATGCCATTACAGCAGGTCACAGAATTGACTTTGACCATCCGGAAATAAAACTGACAAACCAAAAGCATTTCAAAGAAGAGTAGCTGAACAAATGGTAATAGCAACTACAAAAAATGCCAGCAAGAGGATAGATGCAGCACAACTCTATCCTGTCTGGACATCTTTGCTCCAAAGAAAAATACGATATGGAAAAAAAAAAAAAAATTTTTTTTTATGCCTCGACTTGCTATTATGTTGTAAACATCATCAACTCATTTTTTTCCCCCCTTGATTTAAATTCTTAAGCGTTTTGAAATTCTTTGCCCTGTTTTTACTCAAATTAAGGAGTGACAAAGACTGGCAACTGCTAGCTGAAATATTTCCATAAAAAACATAAATCATTCGTTGGAATTACAAGTTTGTTTCTTTTCTTTTGTCTTTACTCTGTTATGTCAGTCACTCACTTCTAGTCTTCTACAGATCACGTTACTTAGTTCATCGGATTCACTCACATTCAACCAAGTGTCATCAAGTCATGCCTTTCTATGGTTTTATTTTTCAATTTCTGAACTTTCACTTCAATGCCATCATCAAATTTCCTTGCCACAGACAATTCCATTGAATAGTTAAACTGTAATGTATACAAATGGATATGTGTTACATATCCATTTGTGTCAGTTTTTTTCTTACTGATGTTATTAACCAGCAACAAGTTCCACATTTCTATGTTATTGATGTGATGAAACCATTCAACAAGCATTTTGATTATGTGAGTTTGTAATGAGAAAATAAGAAATAATTCTTTACAATATTAATTTTATTTATTGTCAATTTGCAATTGAAGTTAAATATTAAATAGACACCAAGTTTAAATAAATCATTTTTTATAAAAATGTGTTGATCTATTCATAAAAATCTCGCAAAACTTCTATAAGATTGCTTATTACTTTTTAAAAAAAGTTTGTTTTCTCAGAGCAGCCGCATGGCAGTCAAACAGTATTTAAATAATGCATTTAAGCTTGATTTTATTGAAGAAAAAAACATGTTGATCATAAATTCAAGTTTATTTTAACTACAAAGCTACAATTATGGAACATCTAAACAATGCACAAGAGTATAGTTGCTCACCAGAATGATTGGTTTTAAAATAATCACACCCTTTATTTTTTTTAAAAATGATTACTTTTCAGTGTGTTTCTATACATTTTAAAATGTGAATACCTATAAAATGCCAAGCCAAACACTTTATATGACTGAGGATTCTATTTTATGTATTGACATGTGTACTTACTCAAAATGCTGAAACAATCATTTTACATGACAAGAGCATGAGTTTGCATAGGTTTACTTAAGAGAAACTTGTTAAAATGCTGATAAACACATTTCATAAGGACATCGCCTCACTCCAGTTTGTATTTAGATGTGCTTTTCAATTCTGAACCTCATGAAAATACTGATTCACATACTATGCATGAATGTTTTCTGCAAGTGTTTTTGCATTAATAACTTTTAATTTAAAAAACATGTAAATGCTGATCCACACACTTGACAATAATACTGTTTCTCTTTAATATATGCCCAGAAGTGTTTTTTTTGTTTTTTTACTAGAACTCTGTAAAAGTTATATACTTCCTAAGTTGAGTTGGGATCAAATATAGATTGGAGTCCAACAGAATGAAGAACAAATAGGAAATATTTATCAATCTAACATGTTTCACTTTTATTAAAGCATTTTATTAATACTTAACAAATGTAAAGTTTCCTTCCAGGATGTGTTTTGTAAAATTTGATCTCATAGGGAAAGGCATGTTTTCTCTCCAGTATAGGTTCATATATGTTTTCAAATGTGAAATCAATGGAAATTATGATTCCCAGAATTCTAAATATAAACTTTGTTAGGTGTGTGCTCACATGCATAATTGCTGGCAGTGAAAATGCTGAACTGCAAACTTTGGAAGATTAAGATTTCAATCCAGTATGTTTTAGCATGTGAATGTTTAAATTCGAACTCTGTGAAAAGGTTGATCGACACACTTCACAAGTATATGGTTTTTCACCAGTGTGTCTTCGTATATGTGTTTTTAAAGCTGAACTCACTGAAAATGCTGCTCCACATACTTCACATCTGTAGGGTTTCTCTCCAGTGTGTATTCGCATGTGTATTTTTAAACTGGAACTCTGAGAAAATGTTGATCCGCATACTTCACAGGCATAAGGTTTCTCTCCAGTGTGTCTTCGTATGTGGCTTTTTAAAGCTGAAGGTAATGAAAATGCTGATCCACACACTTCACATACATAAGGTTTCTCTCCAGTATGTATTCGCATGTGTATTTTCAAACTGGAGCTCTGTGAAAATGCTGACCCACACACATCACAAGTATAAGGTTTCTCCCCAATGTGTGTTCGCATGTGTATTTTAAAGTAAGAACTCTGGGAAAATGCTGATCCACACACTTTACAACTGTAGGGTTTCTCTCCAGTGTGTGTTCGCATGTGTGTTTTCAAAATTGAACTGGTGGAAAATCTTGAACCACACATTTCACAAGAGAAAGGTTTCTCTCCAGTGTGTGTTCGCATGTGTATTTTCAAATTTGAATTTGATGGAAATCTTGATCCACACAGATCACAACTGTAGGGTTTCTCACTTGTTTGTGTTGGCATGTCAAATTTCATATTTGATGTCATGATAAATGTTAAACTACACACTTTATCAAAATGCTGATCTGTACCCTTCACAAGTATAGGGTTTTTGTGTCTACATGTGCTTTCAAATCTGAACTCATTGAAAATGTTGTTCTGCACACAAGCATTTTTTCTCCAGCATATTCCTCGTATTTGTCTTTCTAAAAATTAACTGAAAATAATAATAGCATTTGTTTCCAATGTGTATGTGTTTTTAAATTTTAACTCTAGGAAAATTCAGGGCTACACATCTTAATGTTATTTTCTGCATATTGTTAGAAACATCTTATCTAATATTAATGTATGGCCATCGAATGAATTCATTTCTTCTCCACCATAATCGATATCTGCGAATGAAAAAGTAATATTTTTAAAAACATCATCCTCATGTATTATTTACAATTATAAATTTATAACAAATCAGTTTTGTGTTTTTAATAAATCTAACCGATAACACATACCTTATTCATAAACAGTATTTTTATAGAACTGTTCTCGGAGAATTAAATTATTACATTTTTAACAGCTAATTTATCAAAGACAGAAAAAAATTAGAAAAACTGTTATGTACTGATTTATTAAAACTAGAGTCCTTGCCTTATTTGTTATGGTCAAATATATTGGCCGTTGCATTCTGAAGCTTACAGAATATATGAAAAAATATACGAAAATATGAAAAATGTAGTTTCTGTATACCATTGCTTAGTTCTACATATTTGAGAGGTCAGTCCAGTTTTATGACCAAAGGACTGAATTTTGACCAAACAGGGAGCTACATTTATCTTGCAAGATAAACAAATGTCTATATATACTTATATGAAAAAATGTACTGAATAAGATTTATTAAGATGAATGAAAAATTTCAGGCAATCACCTGAAATGCACTTTATTTGGGTAAGATAATTTTGTATATAAATGTGTAAGAACTGTTCAAGTTATTTAATTTCTTCTGACTTTAGATAAAAGGAAAACACTGCTGTTTACAGGAGTAATGGAAATAATTGCAAAATTGTTTCCATGAAAGGAAATGTGTCTGAATGATAAAGCATACTAAATTTAGAGAAAAGGCATCTACAAAATTGTTTCCATGAAAGGAAATATGTACGAATATTTTTTTTATTCATAAGTTTATAAAAATCATAAAAATATGTGAAAAAATATGTTATAATGAAATCTTTATTATTTACCATTTTATAAAGTTTAAATTGATTGGAAATTAGCTGATGTTTTGCCAATCATTTCAAAGAACACAATTCACCATTTTTGCCAATTCTTTTAGTCAAGGTGTTTAGTGTCCATTTTTCATTTAAGTTTTTATCAGTCAGCACTCGGCTGACAATAAATAATTTATTGGCAAATTTTCTTGGCATTTTTTAGAAAAATTTGCAACAATTTAAAAATCTTAAAAAAAAATGTTTTTAAAAAAAAGAGTGGGAAGTGTGGTAAGATATAATTCTTGGAGTTTCAGGTCATGGAATTCTATTGGTTAGGCATCCTAGATCACAATTATAAAAAAAAAGAAATTTGAAAATTTAAAAAAAGAAATGTAATCTGAGATATAAGATAATTTGAAAAAAAAATGTAGTGTCCAGAAAAGTTGTATGTTTATTTAAATTTTCTAGTTCTATAGGTCATAGATATTTTTTGATAAGATTATGAATAAAAATTTTCATAATTATTAATTTATAAAATGCTAAATAATAATTATTACATTGTAATTGATTCACATATTTTGAGAAATCTGCAGATTTTTATAAATTTTTGAACAAAAATTATTTTTAAATTCATTCCTTCAGAAAATGATAAATAAATAACTCATTGTACTTGGTTCACATACTTTTATAATTTTGTAAATAAACATTGCTGAAAGAATCTCAGTCATATACAGTAATAGCAGTGTCGATAAAAAAACTGTCCTTTTGAAGCACTGTTTTTTTTTTTTTACAGACATGAAGGTTAAACTTCTAAACTTTCTAAAAATGCCAAGAAAAGCTAAAGAATTTTTACAAGAATTATTTTAATTTTTTAAAAAATTCTAATTAAAATAATGTAAGTTAATCTTTTAAAATTTTGTATTAATTACACCCTTTTACATAATATAATTATTAAGTAAAAACTATATTTATTTATCATAAATGGAAAAGCTTAGTACAAACCATCAAACACCAATATTTTTAAAAGAATTTTTAATTTTTTTTTGTATGCGTATAAACGTTTTGTAGATGCAGACTTCAGAAGTTTTATTTAATAATAACTGTGTTTTAATAATAACACAGAAAACAAAAGTTTATCATCAAAATTTTTGATTAAAAAATCATTATTCATTGAAAAAAAATTTTTTTTCTTCAGACAATAATGTCCTTAGTATATTTTTTATCTAAAAAAGCAATTAAAAGCTATTCTAATTAAATAATGTCTTAGTCTTCTTGCATTTTTTATTTTATGATTCATAGCAGATTTTCAATAAATGGTGCATGTGATTTTGTTTTACAAAAAAAAAATTGATGGTTTAAATTCTCCAAGGACTCCTGCATTTAACTAATATAAATATGAAATGGGTGAAATTTAATTTATTAAATCTTCATAAAATCAAGTGGGGTGAGGTGGGGTTAAAAAAATTCAAAAATAATTTAATTCAATTGTGAATAAGTCCTGAAAATTTAATTAAAACCTGACAATTATTTGATTTTTACAAAAATTTCCAAATCAATGTGTTTTGCCATAAAAAAATGCTAAAATTTCCTATACTAATCTTTGGTCTACCCGCTGACAGAAGAAAAACAAGATTTTTAAACAAAATTTTAAACATGCTAGAAAGGGTTAAAAAGTTTTATGAAATAATCAAAAATATACTTTGTTATTATTTTATTAAAAGAAAAAACCAAACATTTTGACAATAAAACCTTGTTTTTACAAAAGTTTAGGGCCTTTTTTCATCATGCTATGCTCTTTTTCAGCAAATTCTTGGGTGGTACCTAATAGGCACCTACACTTTGTCACTCACAAAAAAGTATAGTGTGATGAAAAAGCCCCAAACTTAATAGAAACAAAGTTTTATCAGCAAAATGTTTATGTTATTAATAAGAGGAAAGACCAAAGTATTTTTTTATTATTTTATAATCATTTCTTCCACATTCGAAATGTTAGGTAAAAATTCTTGTTTTTTTTTTTTTGCATCAGCAGTCGACATAATATTTATGACAAGTGTTTTAGCACCTTTTTTTTTTCAGGTGAAAAACACAGTGATTTAGAAATTCATGCAAAAATCAAATAATTGTTGGATTTTAATGAAACTTTCAGGACTTATTCATAAATGAATGAAATTATGTTTGAAATTTTACTTTTTCATTTAGAAAATCTTTATAAAAGATTTTCTTTTTTTTTTTTTTTTTACACATGTTATCACCAACTTACTTAATTTCATAAAATTTCAAGAAACTAAATTTCAATCTGAAATATTGTTTTTATTATCTAAAAGCAGGACTTCTTGCAGAATATAAATTAATCCCTTTATTTTTTTCAAACTGCTACTCATTTCCCAAAAATCTGCTCTGAATTGTAAAATTAAAATGCAATAAAACTATGATATTATTTAGTTAGAAAAGCTTTTAATTGCTTTTATAAATAAGATTTATTAAGGATACTATTATCTTAAGAAAAACATTTTTTTGATGAATAATGAATTTTTAAAACAGTTGTTTTCACTTTTTAAAATCTTAATTATAATAATTTAAATTGTTTAAAATTCTGGATTACTTTAATCCAGTTAGGTAATATTGTTAGTGAGTGAAAAATATATTTATGAATCAAAAACTGAAAAGCGTAATAAGTTATTTTGCACCAAGATTTAAAAAATTATCTTTAATTTTTTTTAGTGCAGAAACATTCCCATTTTTGTAAGTATGGAAGTTCATCAGGTGTCTTAAGAGTTTTCCTCCCTGAAAAATTTGGCAGTCTGCAATTATTTCATTATTCGTTTCTGTGTTTCACCATGTTTACATCTCAAGAGGCTTTGCAAATCATCTCTTCAAAATTTTTAAATTTAAAGTAAATTTTATTTTTTTTAACTCCTATTTCACTAAATATTTTTATTTTATGTATTTATTTTCAATAAAGTAATTTTTTTGTAGTTTCACTTAGTTAAGAAAGAACCTAGAGATGAAACCCAATATAGTTCCACTAAAAATAATTTTTACTTTAACTTAAATTTTTTTTATTCAATTTCTATTTGAAATTCTTGTTTTAATTTGCATGTTTTTTTTAAATTTCCTTTCGAATTATTTTTACTTTAACTCGTATTTCATGAAAATATTTTTTGTTAGTTTTTTACTTTTTTTAAGTTTAATCTAGGTACTTTCATGAGATCGCTAAAAACAGAGCATAGCATGATGAAAAAGACGCCAAAGTTGATGAAAACAAAATTTTAGCATCTAAATGCTTATGTTATTATTGAGAGGAAAGATCAAAGTATTTTTTAAATATTGTAAAAGATTTTTCCTTCTTTTTAGAACATTGTAAATTTTGATTAAAAAAACCTTGTTTCTCTTTTTATCAACCGAACCAATAAAATAACATATAAAATTTTAGCACGTTTTTTTCCTGTATGTGACACATTAATTAGGAAAATCTTGCAAAAATAATTGTTGGATTTTAGTGAAACTTTCAGAAACTATTCACAAATGATGGAACTTATTATAAATATCTTTTATTTTTAGTAAAGTCATGGCAGAAATTTTTTTTTTCATATGTATTACCTCCTCTAACTAATTGTACGAAAACTCTATAATTTCAATTTTGAGGAGATTAATGATTATATTAGTTAAAAGCACAATGCTTTGAGGAAACCAAATCATGTTTTTTAGGGGTTTTTTTTGTTGGAACCCCCCTACCTGAAAATCATCTCTGAAGTGTAACATACAAAACTCAATAAAACAAAAATATTATTTAATTTCAAAAGCTTTTATTTATTTCAATGAACATGGACAATATTGTCTGAAAGCAAAAATATATTTCAATGAAAAATGAATTTTGAAAACAATTATTTGTTATTTCTGAAATATTTTTTTTATTTTTACATGATGTTGCTAATTCTTCTAAAATTAGGGAAAAGTTTGTAGAACTTAACGAATGTTGTTATTAAGTAGATATATATTTACAGATTATAATTTCCAAAGCTTATTACAAACTAACGGCACCCCGTATATTAAAAAAATTAATTTGTGTCAATAATTTTTACCAAATGAAATCTACGGAAGCCGGAAGTATCATGCTTGCAATAAATAAAAAACGTCAGCAGTGCAGCACTTGTATCTTATTTTTTTTTTTATAGTATTTAGAATTTCTCCAGATAGTATCAACAAAATTATGGTACAGTACTTAAAAAAACCCCCAAAAAACGGAATGGCGAAAGTTTTTTTACTTTAATTATTACAAGGTAGTACTTAAGCAGGTCCGCTTAAAAAAAATATGTCCATTCTGTCCGTCCGTAGGGGAACTCGAATTTCACGTCAGCTGTCAATAATAGATAGAATGCATCAATTCGCACTTGTCAATTCGCGTGAGGTTGAGATTGGCTCTCTTTTATCTTAAAAAACATTTTTCTACGAAGAAAGTAAGTAAAAGTTAAAATTATTTTAAATAAACTTCAAATTTTATTTTAAATAAACTTCAAATTTTCTAAATTTTTTCGAATAAATTTTGAAATACATATAATTAATTTATAAACAAATTTTAAACGAAGAATTTAACTTATTTTAAAAAATTTTTTAAAAATGGCTTAAATCGAGTTTTTTTTCGTTATTTTGTAAACAAGATTTGTAACTAAAATTTTGGACATGCTAAGTATAAGTAAAAAATTTCAAAAAATATTCAAAAAATACTTTAGTGTTTCTTCTCAATAATGAAATATACATTTAACACAAAGAAATTTTTTTCATTAATTTTCAGACCGTTCTTGTCATACTATCGATTTTCATGAAGTTATCTAGTTTAATCTTTTTTGTGAGAGTTATTTTGATAAAAACACAAGATTATAAAAAGCTAAAGTAACTAAAATTAAAAAAAATATTAGAGAATTGCTATTAGACATTTTTTTAAAATTACGAGATAGTTAAAAACCAAAAAGAAAGTGTTCACTTAGATTTCCTAAACTTATGCCAATCATACTTAGTTTAAAACTAAGACATTATTTAATTAAAACAGTTTTTAATGGCTTTTGTGAATAATAAATATTAAGGACACTATTGTCTGATGAAAAATGAATGTTTACAATTGTTTTCTTTTTTCCAATTTTAAATATAAAATGTCATAAAGTTGTAAAATATTTTAAAATTAAGTTTGCATACATGTATTTTTGAAAATGTTATTATTTTTACAGATCATAAATTTGAAAGCTTATTTCAATCTGTGACAGGATAATGTTTTTAAAATATTTTTAATATGCAAAAAATGTTTTCTCCAAAACTATGGATGCACAGTTCAGAAATAATAGGTCACATGTTTCAAGAAAAAGTCCTTCCTTATGTCTAGCACATTAAATTATCTGACTGACCATCATCGTCGCATTTTCAAAATTTTAAATTTTTTTTTTTACATCCTATTTCACTAAATATTTTAATTTCATTTTTTAAATATAATTTATTGTTTTTAAGTGAGAGACATACTACAATTATTAATTATTTTCTTTTTTAGATTCAATTTTAGGGACAGTAACAGTTCAGGCTTTGGACATATTTTTGTTAAAAAAGTACCTAAAAAAAACACCCAATAAAATATTAGGCTTGCAAAAGTATTTAATTTTTAAAAATTACTTTATAGTTAAATAAGCTGGTTCACTTAAAATTAAAAAATACTGTCACGTCTGTTCTTCCGTCCAATAAATTTCCCCGACGTTAATTGTCAATACATTGACGTAAATGTCAATTCACACCTCCCAAACAAAATCACCATGGTTAGACATGATTCTTTTATTTTCAACTAAATTTTTCTGCTAAAATATTAAGAATGTTTGTTTCCAATTATATTAAGTAACTTTAAATTTTCTAATTTTCCTCAAATAGCTTTTGAAAAAAGCCCAATTGAATTTTACATCATTTTTAAAACAGAGAATTTCACTTTTGGTTGCAAAGTTGTCAAAAATGGCTGACATGATCGATTTTATGCCAATTTTGCTGACTCAAAAATACGATTTTTAACTAAAATTTTGGACGTGTTTCCTAGATTAAAAAATGTAAAAAAAAAATAATCAAAAATACTTTGGTCTTTCCTCTTACACAAACATTTAGACGATAAAAAAAAAAAATTTATCGAGTTTGGAGTCTTTTTTTTATCAGGGTATGTTGTTTTTTTAGCGAAGTATTGAAGATACCTACACAAATACATATTTTTATTTTTGGAAGATTTTTAAAACCGAGAATTAACTTTTGTTTACAAATGTGTCAAAAAGGCTGATTTTTATCGATTTTCTGAAAGCGACCAAAAAGTTGAGATTCCAATCAATATAATTTCTATTTTAAATACACCAGAATATTTAGCTTATAGGAAAGAGTAATCATTTTTAGCTTTCAATTAAAGCTAAAAAGAAAGCTTCAAGAATGCTTTTTCATTTTTAAAAATTCACTCTTAAACCTGAAGTACTGAAAATTTAGTGGAGGTCCTTAGATAAATTAATAAATAATCTTTAAAAATTAGTATCTGATTTAGCCACCTTCTCAATTTGGTAAATTTTTATTTTAACACCCGAGCCCTAATATCCTTTCAAATTTTTCCAAAATAGTCTTATTTCCGTGCAAATGTATATGCTGAACTCAAATCAACAATTAGATATTAAAGAAACCTACCTTTTTGGATGTTAACGACCCAAAAAAAATCGGACTTTTTCCTGGCCTTTTAGTTTTGTCAGCTATTACTGGCTTATTGATAAGTAATTCAGTACTGAATTTTGTTCTTGGACGTATACAATTTGGGCCTTTTTACTTCCTTCACAGTAATTCCTTGTAGAAATTAGTACGCACTTCCGTAAAGCGATTTTTTTTTCTACTTAATTTAAGAAGAAAGTTAACTTTCAAATATATGTAAACATCGACAAATAAAAGAATAACAAAATAATTTTTTTTTTAAGAAGAAAGTTAACTTTCAAATTAGGTAAAAAAAAAATCGCTTTACGGAAGCGCGTACTAATTTCTGAAAGAAAATAGTTCAGCAATAAATGACGCTCGGGTGTTAAAATGAAAATTTACCCTCAATTTATTTTTAGTGCGCTATATGGAAGGTAGTTTTAAGAAAGATTTTAATTAACTATTCAATGTTGCTTATCGGTTGGAACTGTAAACTTACAACGCCCTTTCTGTTTTTAATTTTCAAAGAAAAAATTATTAAATTATATTTTTTTGCGTTTATTTTTAATTTTAAATTAAAGAAAAACGTTGTCACTTATTATTTTTTTTAATAATTAAATTTCTTGATGTTCAAAATTTTTGGATTGATTTTTATTTTTCAGTGAACGAAAAAATTGATTTTCAAGGAACGAAAAATTTTGTTTTAAAACAAAATCGGAAAAAAAAAACATCGTCATTTTTGTGATTGAATAAAATCACTTTTTTCAGTTACAGCTGTATTTGTAATCGGCTAAAAAAAAGTTAAATTTCATTTTTTTTATCCAATTTTTAAGTTAACTGTTTACATTTTATTTTCATGCTAAAACCGAGACGGCTTTTTGTTTTGAGTTGTCATAGCCACAAAAAAGTTCGCGGATCCCTGACGTGCTGCAATTGTATGGCTATTATCATCACTAACGAATAGTGAGTTCGATCCTCACTGGGTATTCCAAACTTGCAGCATTGGTCTCTAAACTAAACTAAGCTTAATAAATTAAATTTAAATAACAACTTCACAAAATCCTGTAAGAACAGTCAATCAATGCAAACTTGGGAGGAACGCAGAAAAAGGAAAAAAATAATTTAGCAAAAGAATTAAACGTTTTACTTTTAGTTACTTACTTTTTTCTGTCCGTCATCGTCTGGTAAGTGTTACTTAAAACAATACAATATTAGTTTGAAAGCAGAAAAAATATAACTTTAAATAAATTAAAAGGTTTTTTGGATTACACAGTTTAACTTTTCTAAAACAAAAACATTGTTTAGATGCAAATTTTCTGAAGAGCGAAGGTCAAGGGAGATAATTCATACAACAACTTGTCTATGGCAGCGAATGTTGGAAAATCTCTTCACATCGGAAGAAGAG
This sequence comes from Acanthosepion lycidas, assembly GCA_963932145.1. Taxonomy (NCBI): domain Eukaryota; kingdom Metazoa; phylum Mollusca; class Cephalopoda; order Sepiida; family Sepiidae; genus Acanthosepion; species Acanthosepion lycidas. The sequence goes on from OZ010575.1 coordinate 88,918,223, forward strand.
ACTTGAGAAAATAGAAATTTGTTTCTATAGAAGGATGCTGAGAATATCATGGGCTAAACCCGTGAAAAGTTTTAGGGAAAATGAAAACTTAGAATCAGAAACACGTTTCTGTAAATGGCTGACAGAACACTAGGGATTAGAAAAGATAGCAAAAAGACAAGGATGGGAAGTTGTGGAGATCCATGATTACCCACGTCGTGAAGCAACGCAGCATATAGAAGAAGAATATTTTAAAAGAACAATTTACAAATACAGAACTGATGCATTAAATTTATATATATATATATATATATATATATATATATATATATATGATAACTGAAATAATGTTTTAAGAAGTTAGACTTGCAGGCCATTAGCCTTTTACTAAAATGTACCATATCCCTTTGAGGACGTAGGCAAGTAATCATCCAGGCAATATTATTGACCTTGAGGGAAGAAGTCAGACAGCATAACTGATTGATTGAGTCATTCATTTTATGGCTTATCAACCCTTTGCAGGTTATTTAAGGCCCGAAAATATTTTTTTAAATAGTAAGAATTTTGGAGTAGGGGGAAATGATAATTGATCAGTGATACTAATTAACCCAGACCTGGGGGGAGAAAAGGTCGATTTATCTTTCCAAAGGGTATTTCCACATAAGTGATTGCACGCACGATACTTCCGGCTTCCGTAGATTTCATTTAGTAAAAATTATTGACACAAATTAATTTTTTTAATATACGAGGGCTCGTTAGTTTGTAATAAACTTTGGAAATTATAATCTGTAAATATATATCTACTTAAAAACAGCATTCGTTAAGTTCTACAAGCTTTTCCATAATTTTAGAAGAATTAACAACATAATGTAAAAAAATAAATATTACAGAAATAACAAATAATTGTAGGTAATTGTTTTAAAAATTCATTTTTCATCGAAATATCTTTTTACTTTCAGACAATATTGTCCATGTTCATTGAAATAAATAAAAGTTATTAAAAGCTTTTGAAATTAAATAATATTTTTGTTTTATTGAGTTTTGTATGTTACACTTCAGAGACGATTTTCAGGTAGAGGGGTTCCAACTAAAAAAAAAAAAAAAACATGGTTTGGTTTCCTCAAAGCATTGTTCTTGTAACTAAGTTACTAATATAATCACTAATCTCCTCAAAATTGAAATTATAGAGTTTTCTTACAATTAGTTAGAAAAAAAAATTGCCATCACTTTATTAAAAATAAAAGATATTTAACTTAAGTTCCATCATTTGTGAATGGTTTCTGAAAGTTTCGCTAAAATTCGACAATTATTTTTATTTTTGCAAGATTTTCGAAATTAATGTGTGTGAAACAGGAAAAAAACGCGCTAAAAATGTTATATGTTATTTTATCAGCCCAGTTCATAAAAAGAGAAAAAAGGTTTTTTTAATCAAAATTTACAATGTTCTAAAAAAGAAGGAAAATTTTTAAAAAATAAGTAAAAAATACTTTGATCTTTCCTCTCAATAATAACATAAGCATTTAGACGCTAAAATTTTGTTTTCATCAACTTTGGCGTCTTTTTCATCATGCTATGCTCTGTTTTTAGCGATTTCGTGGAGGTACCTAAGTGAATATAATGAACCCAACAGGACCTGGACTTCGGCTCTCCAATTCCAAACCATTATCCATTGCACCACCTGCAATCCGTCCTGGGTATGACGATAAACTACATCCAACAGCAAGGCCTCTGATCAGGAGGTTTTGCGGAGTGTGGAACCACCTCTTAATTGTTTGTATTCCCAAGTCCACCTTGACCTGATGTGGTTGCACCTGTTAGGGTCCCAGCTATGGGCAAATAGTTAATCCCCAAACTGGGGTCAAAACACTATGAAAGTGTAAAAATGGGTTTTAATACCAGAAATACTTTGTAAAAAATTATTACCAGCAATAAATTTTTGAAGAAAAATTATTAATTAAAAAAAAAAAAAAAAATTATTATTTTTCACATTATTACCAGCAATACATTTTTGAAAGAAAAAAAATTATTACCGGCAATAAAAAAATTTGTCGGCATTAAATAACCCATTGAGGTTGATATGCTGTAAAACAAACCAAACCAAACCAAACCAAACCAAACCACCTGCAAATCAACCTGTTTTAACAGAATATGGCCATAAGCCTTTGTTTCCCATAAATCGCAGGACAAACACAGAAAGCGCGAACTTAAGTGTGCATCACTGTATGTACTTCTGCTGTATCGATACGGGTCCATGCAGTCATCTTTTATTTCTCCTATTCACCTGATAACTGACCACAGCAATTTGGAGATAGCGAGTAGAAGCTCACTATCTTCATGTGACTATGATTGGTTGTTAGTGCCACAAGTGGAGAATACGTTTTCACATTTTGTGTTGGACTATAAGCTGCAACATTAATGCACTCAATAAATGTGAAAGAGAAAAGAAAATGTTAAAATTTGATGAACTAGAATTTTTTGCAACAAGCTGATGTGCATTGATATCCTCACAATATTTTGTATTTTTAAAATTATCACAAACATTTTTTGTCAAGATTTACAAACACTACATTTCATTGAATTTCACAAACTGCTTGATGAATTTTGAACAAGGTGATTTGTTTGGAAAAATCAGTCAGTTATGTGCCACATGTGATACACGCTTAGGTGATCATGTATCTTTCGATACATGACTGACGAGGCAGATTTTTTTCGCGCAGTTGGTTGCCATTTCTTTCTGTGGTAGACCAGTTGCTATCCAAGGGTATAGAACCCAGTCTGTCCTGCTCTTTTACCCATAGAAGAGGAGGATTCATACCTTTCCCAAGAGTATTAGCACATAAGTGAATATAATCGATTTGAATTGAATTCAAACTCTCTGATTCCTGAATCCAAGCTGCTATCCATTACTCCACTGTGTCTCCTTTGGAAAAATACTTTTACAAAATCCCTACTTTGCGGTTTAATCTAATTTTATAGGTTTTCATGATATGCGTTATTTTTTTAAAAAACTTTTTTTTTCTCCTTTTAACAGCAAAGAATACATTCTTAGGATTTCTTACACCTGAGCATGCAATATACAACTGGTCATGCGTAAATATTATTTATTGGAGCCAAATTCCAACTTTTTGAAGCATTTGGTTATGTGATTTGTTTATTGTTCTCACAATCACAAGGCAAACTGGAAAGTGGATTCTTGTATATAAAGACTTAAAGAAAAGATATGCAAAAAACTATATTGCATTTTTATTAAATAAGTATTTGTTATTTTAATCATTAAGTTATCTTTAAAATAATGGAAGTATTTTGTATATCAAATAATAAAATTTTTAATTTTTCCAAAAAATGAATGAAAAATTATTGTACTAAGCTATGCAACCTAAAGGTACTTTATAACCACTGACTTATTTCCATTTTTCCCCAAAATTTGGTTTCAATCAGTCAATGTATCACTATTTTATAGGATTTGATGGACGGACAGATGGACTAATGTAAGTCACAGAATTTTATATATAGACTAGGAGCATGGCCCGGCATTGCCCGTGCTTGATTAAAAAATCGTACGACTCATACAGTAATCGCTATCACTTGACTTAAAATATTTTTGCCCTTCCTTGCCTTTAAAGGAGTGCCCTTTGCCATGCTGATGTTACATGCCTTACTTCTTGCCTATCTCACACTGCAAATTTTTTCTAAACTCTATACTAAACATTAAATCTGTTACGAAAATAGAACTAAACAAAATGAACACAAAAAGATCAGCTTTAAAAAAGGACTCGTAACTGGAAAAACCGAATGAAAAAAGAATGTTAACAACAAATACTTTTTCACACCCAACCCAGTTCTGCGGAATCAGAATCAACGTTGAGTTTAAGCAAGCGAATGAGCCAATTGGAGTAAAGTGTCATGCAGATTTAAATTTTTCCCACTTGTGACGAATGCAGCTATCGATTTTTTTGCATGCTAGTTAACATTCGTGTCAGTCAGCTGTTGGCTCTCACGCTGCCCAATAGAATCTTCCTGCCTATTCGTGGCAGCCAATTATTGGCTCTCACACTGGTTAGTACAAAATGACCGCAAACTACATGAAAACTGCCGTAGAAGCATGACAAATCGATTATTCAACTCAACAATTGAAGAGAACAAATGAATTCAAACTTGAAATCGGATTTTCTTTTATTATACTTTGGACTACAGGTTAAACTGTGCCTTTTCTATAAATACTTTCATGGTAATTGTTCTGATAAACTTTCCTCTATGATACCTAGACTTTATGAATTTAAGTGCAGTATTAGATTGGCGGCAAGGTCTCATCATTTTATAGTAGGAAGTGTTAAATGTAATTGTAAGTTCTATGCTAATGGTTTCTTCTATCAGCATATCTCACCTTCAATCACTTTCCCACTGGCGTAATGTAGCTTCCCTGTGCCTTTTCTATAAATACATTCATGGTAATTGTTCTGATAAACTTTCCTCTATGATACCTAGACTTTATGAATTTAAGTGCAGTATTAGATTGGCGGCAAGGTCTCATCATTTTATAGTAGGAAGGGTTAAATGTAATTGTAAGTTCTATGCTAATGGTTTCTTCTATCGGCATATCTCAGCTTCAATCACTTTCCCACTGGCGTAATGTAGCTTCCCTGTGCCTTTTCTATAAATACTTTCATGGTAATTGTTCTGATAAACTTTCCTCTATGATACCTAGACTTTATGAATTTAAGTGCAGTATTAGATTGGCGGCAAGGTCTCATCATTTTATAGTAGGAAGGGTTAAATGTAATTGTAAGTTCTATGCTAATGGTTTCTTCTATCAGCATATCTCACCTTCAATCACTTTCCCACTAGCGTAATGTAGCTTCCCTGTGCCTTTTCTATAAATACTTTCATGGTAATTGTTCTGATAAACTTTCCTCTATGATACCTAGACTTTATGAATTTAAGTGCAGTATTAGATTGGCGGCAAGGTCTCATCATTTTATAGTAGGAAGGGTTAAATGTAATTGTAAGTTCTATGCTAATGGTTTCTTCTATTGGCATATCTCAGCTTCAGTCACTTTCCCACTAGCGTAATGTAGCTTCCCTGTGCCTTTTCTATAAATACTTTCATGATAATTGTTCTGATAAAATTTCCTCTGTGGTACCTAGACTTTATGAATTTAAGTGCAGTATTAGATTGGAAACAAGATCTCAATTTACAATTGAATTGGCTAGATGTAACATAAGTTCTACGCTAACAGTTTCTTTTCTCGCATTTTCCCTTTGTGGAAATCTTTCCAGATACATGCTTTCCAGCCAACTTTGATCTTCAAAAATTTAAATGCAATGTTAATCATTATCTACTGCCTTCCTGATTGTTCTCGTTCCTTAGTAATGTTTCTCTTTTGTCATTCTTGAAAACACCCAGTAGCCACTTGTGTCATAGTGGCTTTATTGTCTTGCTTGGGGTAAATTCAATTTAAAAAAAATATCAGTGAAGACATACAAAATGCATATATTGTTCACTGCACTTTTTAATATTAGGTAGTCCCAAAAGTTCGTAAACACTTGCAAAAAATTGAAATTTTACTCGCCAATAACAAAAACAACAAAAATTATTCCTCAAAATAAAGACCATCATTTTCCAAGACTTTCTGACATCGATCTGCAAGCTTTCGGATCTGGTGAAAGTACCATTCAGCCGGCTTCGAACCAAAAAATTCTTGACACGCTTCCTCGACTTCATCAAACGAGTCGAATCGGCGGCCCTTCAGAAAGTGTTGCATTGAGCGGAAAAGTCCGTAATCTGATGGAACACAGTCAGGACTGTAGGCTGGATGTGGCAGAACCTCAACGCCGTCCAGCTCTTCAAACTTGTCTTTGGTCTTCCTGGCGGCGTGTGGCTTGGCATTGTCCTGCTGCATCAAAGCGCGCTTTTGGTTGATCAGAGCCGGGTACTTTTGCTTCAGCTTTTTGTAGACCCGCTCCAGTTGCTGACAGTAAAGTTCGGCACCAACTCAAAATGCACGATTCAACCAAAGTTCCACCAAACGCACAACATGACTTGATTGCCGAATCCATCTTGTTTTGGAACCGACGGTGTCTTTTGACCTTTCTGAACCCATCGCTTGTCTCGATTGTGCTGGATTGTGTTGCATAAAAATTCAATTTTTCACAAGTGTTTACGAACTTTTGGGACAACCTAATAATTGTCTCATTACAAAAGTCATATTCAAGCTGCTTTGATCAGGTTTAAAATAATACTGAGCCTCTGGGAGATTCTGCTTGGAGAAAGCAATGTCTGTTGAGGATGACACAAGAAAGAATCTTTCCAGCAATTGAAAAGAGAGTAGGAGATATATATTTGGGGTTTGCCAAAACTCAATCGACTTCTCTTTTTCTTGTAAAGAGCATTTTCTCTGTCTCTCAGGTGCACATGTGTTCGTATGTGGTATTTCAAAAATAAAATCAACAGTAAGCTTTCCCGTGTATTTGTAAATTAGAGCTTTGTGGAAATGCTGATCCGTCCACCGCACAAAATGTCGTATTTTTAACCACTGCGTTTTCACATGTGTCCTTTTAAACGTGAACTCACTAAATACACTGTTCCACTGAATTCACAGTTGTCAGGTTTCTCACTAGTGTGTTTGCACGTGTATTTGTAAATTGAATCTCTGTAAAAAAAAAAAGAAAAAAGAAAAGATGATTAACACCAGAGTTCACAAATGTGCAGTTTCTCTCCAATAGGTTCAACTGAGTTGACTGAAATTTGACAAAACAATGATTTGCACATATCAACAGTATAGAGCTTTACTCCAACATCTAATTTTCATATCGAATCCAACTCAAGCTATTGAGCTGCATACTCCCCCCCCCCAAAAAAAAAGATTTCTTTCTCTTCTGTATATGTTTTTTTTTCAATTTGAACTTAGCGAAAATGCTGATCTACATACAGATCCATGTGTATGTTTTCTTTCCAGTGAGTATTTTTCCATACATGTTTCTGAATTTGAACTTTGTTGAAATAATGTTCCACACACTTCATAACCAAAATATTGCACTCCAGCATGTGTTTGTATGTGTGTTTTTGGAGCTGGATACAATGAAAATGATGTTTCACAAACATCGCAAGAGAAACGTTTCTGTCCAGAGTGTGTGAGCATGTGTTTTTTATAAGTTCGAATCATTGCAAATACAGATACACATATTTCACAAGTGTAAGACTTATCTGCAGGATGCATTTGCATATGCCTTTTTAACTGTGATTTCTGTGAAAATGCTCTTCCACAAACTTCACAAGTGTAAGGTTTCTCTCCAGTATGTTTTCCCATGTGTAATTTTACATTGGAATTTTATGAAAATGCTGATTCACATACCACAAAAATAAATGGTTTTTCTCCAGTATGTGTTCGCATGTATATTTGTAAATTAGATCTCTGTGCAAATGTATATCCACATACTTCACAAGAATAGGGTTTCTCTGCAGGTATGTTTTTGAACTTGAACTTTGTGAAACTGCTAATCCACACATTTCAGAAGCAAATGATTTCTCGCCAGTATGTCTTCTCATAATAAGATTTCACTGAAAATGTTGATCCACAAACATCACAAGTGTAGGGTTTCTCTCTTGCTTGAGGTGAAATGATTAAAAAAAGTTGATGTTGTAATCCACTTTTCAGGCTCCTTTCGTTTATTTAGGTGTTTCTTTTTTTAATCATTTCACCCCAAGCAAGGCAATAAAGCCACTAAGATTCAAGGGAATCTGAGAGTGAAAGATATTGCAAAAAACATTATTGAGAATAGAAGGCAATAAAGGAACTGGATTCAAAGAGATAGAAGGTCACAATTGACGTCACATTTAACTTTTTGAAGATTGTAGGTGACAGGAAACCAAGAAAATTGAAGCTGAACTTTTGTTATTTTGTTCTGTATTGACTAATTAATAAAACGATTAGATTTATTAATGTTTGATGTACATTCATGCGAACTGAAAAGGTAGGACAGAGTCGTGTCCCTTTGATTAGGTATTAGTTGTACCGGAGTTCATATTAAGAAAGTTTGGAATTGTGAGGTGCGAAGTTGGTAAAAGTTCAGGAGTGATTTCAGAGTTCGTGAATGTTGGTAATTGTCTTTAACGTCTGGTCAGCAATGACTAAGACGGGAGTTCCCGAAGGTTACATCTTGGCACTTGGTAGCAAGGAAGGAGACGTGCGAGAGAGATGAATGGAAAGAAAAACTCGAGGAAGTTTACACGTGTTAGGTTTATATACTGATCGTGTATCACGTAGGAGGCTCAAACGGAGAACGCGGGAAAAACAGATTGGTCGCGTGCAGGCGGTTTGATTGGTCGGAACTGACCAATCAGCAATCAAGATTGGAGGTGATTGACCAATGAATACTTGTTATAATTGTGTGAAAGTAGGATGTTACTTACCAGATAGGAAAAGTGCATTTCCTATAAAGAGGTAAGGCTGGTTTGTTGTGGAAGATTCCACAACAAAATTAAACACACCACGCAGCCTTCCGGGTTTCAAACATACTTCAAATTTTCAACTTAATAAAAATAAATAGCCAATAAAATCAGCTTGTTGGGGATGTGCAGAATTAATTAATTGTAATTGAGTGAATCAGAAGGAATTTGTCTAGGTTGCGTGACTTTCTGCATCCACAAACAAATAAATAAACGAATTTTAAATACAATCAAAAACAAGACATATTCTATTTAGAAACCAACAAAACATTTATTTACAATTCAAAGTAATATATATACAGGATATTTTGGTATATGTTACTATGGCAAAGTGTGTGTGATATTTGAGGTTTCGGTATGTCTCTTTTTGTATTTGTATGTTCAGTTACAGTCTTTCTGGAATTGTATTAATTAATATTAAAAATGTCGACGTTAAGTGTTTTTAGGAATGAGTTCTTATAGAGTGGTCTACCTTTGACTGTAATATTTCTGAATCGTTCGAATGTTGTTTACTTAATAATGTAGTGAAGTTCATTTTGGATAAGTAAAGTTGTTTTAGGTTTGTGATCTGATGTCCACAGAGTTGGTCGAGTTTAAATTGCAAGTGAGTCAGCGTTGATGTACTTTTGCGCGGTAAAGTCGTGATTTCGAGTGACGTGGAGTATGTTGGCAATTTCTCTGTGGACGTTCGTCTCTGACTGCTTTGGTCAGTCAGTGTTTTCTTTTATATGTTTTGAAAGTCCAATATCGACTCAAAGAAGTTTTGGCGCAATTTTGTTTTACACGTAAAACTTTCAGATTATTGTGTCGTTAACCAATGAGATTTGTTGATTCGCCTAGTACGGTTTTTATTGGTCGAAGTTTTCCGTACGTAGGCGTAAGGTATAGACTGTGTTGCGGGGCCGATAAGGATGTCGCCCCCGCAAGCTTTATGAAGAAACGTGTGAACAGCCAAGACAATGAAGGGACAAAGGCGAAGGTTTATGAAGCAATAATGTCGATTTTATTAATGCCAATTGTACAAGAGTGTACTCTGAAGAAATGTGTTCAAGTCGGTGTCGGGTCCGGTATGACTGGTTTTTGATTAGGGGTAGCTGCCTTCGGTCGTATTGGTAATAACGAATGTAGAGTTGATCAGCGAAACGGATGTAGCTGGTCGACTGCCGGATGGGAGAATAGACGGGAACAGCAGCAGGTTGATCGATGTCCCTAAACAGGGCCAAGTCAGAACAATGATAGACTTCACAGGGCGGACCGACAACAGTGATAGACTTCACAGGGCGGATCGACCGCGGAAACGGGATCGCACCAAAGTGTATCACTTGGCGAAGGCGGAGTCCCTAAACAGGGCCAAGGCAGGATGTGATAGACTTCACCAAGGCAGGATGTGATAAGACTTCACAGGGCGGATCGACCGCGGAAACGGGATCGCGCCAAAGCGTATCACTTGGCGAAGACGGAGTCCCTAAACAGGGCCAAGGCAGAATGTGATAGACTTCACAGGGCGGATCGACCGCGGAAACGGGATCGCGCCAAAGTGTATCACTTGGCGAAGCCGGTCAGAGAGGTGATACGTCTTCCAGGGCGGATCGACTGCGGAGACGGGATCGCGCCGAAGAGTAACACTCTCGACAAAGCACCGGAAGCTCACAAAGGCAGCGTACTACACTTTGATCCAGGCCCCCGGGCCGAGTAGCTTGGATTTGGACGAAAAAGGAGCTTATGATATTTGGAGCGATTCATTCAAGAACTCCCCGGCTAGAGGGAGTAGAAAACCGTAGATATTAAATTAATAATAATACAATTGTTGTTCGGTGTTTGAGGAAGCGCTGCATAATCCGATGCTCACGAGGTACGGTTTGGCATCAACGATATTGAACTAGTCGTCTGGTTTCTCGCATGTTGCTTGACTTAAATTTGCGAGATCAGGAGTTGTGAAGGTCAAGGCCGTCTTTCTAAGGAGCGGCTAATGGCGACCGCGACAACTGTTCTGTTACTAGGGGTGATAGGTAGAAAAGGACGAGTCTACAAGCTCCCGCCAGTAAATAAACACAGGATTCTGGAGGAAGCAAGAACATAAAAACAAAACATTTTTATTCAACTCTGCAGAAGGACTGACAGTAAAGAGACACGAGTCAACCTTGTCGTCTTGTCTTTCTCCTTGTCATGAGTTGGTCGGTCAACTTGACACCCCCAAAGCGAGTGGAGGTGGGCAGGCACGGGAACTGTAATTGGTAGCTGGCTTGTTGGTGTTTTGCATAGGTGAGTTACCAAGCTCTATGTAAAGGGTTGGAATGATAAGGAGGGCAGTTTTTGTCTCAAAAGTGGAGACTGTGCCCGTCGCTACGACAGCAAGAGAGAAAGAGACGAAATCATTTATTTTTTCGTGACACATTCCAACACACTCATCAAAGCAACAGCTGACTCCTTTTGATCTCGTCTCCCAACTTCACTTTCTCTCTTCCTCACTGAAAGACTATTCATGTTCATTTCCTTATATAGTCAAAGAGAAGAAATTTCTAACTTTCATTTTATATCAGTAATTGCAGTAAAAATTTGTATATCCTACGTTTAAATAAATTATCGTTTTATTTGAAAACGCAACAATCTTTTACTCTAATTATTATTATTCAAACGGTGACCCAAGGAATCTTTCCCTAACATTGGTAAAGTCTCTATTCGGATATCAAATATTTTAATTTTATTTAACGCGAATATGTTTTCTAAGAAATATAGAATTTTAAATAGACAAACATTTTAAATTTGATCATCTTGCCGACAGGTACCGAATTCATGAAAGTAAAAAGAACATTTAAAAAAAAAAATTGGGGCTTTTTTTTTTGTTTTGTTTCTATTAATCATTTCCCTTGATTTTCGCTCTTCCGCATTGAATGTTAATAGTTCTTTTTTCTTTTTTCCTATTGCTTGAACATCTTTAACATGGGAAATTTTTGTTTATTTCAAGCTTTAGTTTCTCCAAATAAATTATTAAATTCAGTCAATGTCAGAAAGAAAAATGTAAGTAGAATTATATAATTTCTTTGTTTAAGAATGTTTCTGCATTTTCTTTACGGACACCTTAGCGGTCTCACTGAATTTAACCGTTAACGGGTTGACCGGTACCGGTTAAGGAAAAATACATTTGTAACTCGTGTAGGAAGTTCGCAGCGGTACACAGATTACTATTTTTTAAATAACTACTATTCGATTATTAATTAAAACTCAATTCAGTTAATTAACAATTTTAGGTACGAATTTTGAAAACCTAAATTATATTAATAAAAGAAATTTGGCATATTTTTTTCGTTTATTTTGCTGTTAGGAGTTTAAAAATAAATAAATACTAACAAAACAAGTCACCAAAAAAAAAAAAAAAAAAAGTTTTATTTTGCAACTTTCAAGTTCTACGATTTACATAATTTCGGTATCAGTGTAAAGATAAAATAAAAAAATAAAAATATTCATGCATACAATTATTTCGTGAAATTTAGAAATCTATTTTTACATACAAGAAAAATATTTCCGTTATTTTTATTAATTTTTTTTTTTTTTTTACAAATAAATAGATTCAACCTCCGATGTAAAATACACAAAGTTTCGTAAAAAGTTTGTTTAATTAACATTGAACAAGGTACCTCCACTAATTCGCTGAAAAAGAGCACACCATGATGAAAAAAAGGCCCCAGACTTCATAAAAATAAAGTTTTATCATCAAAATGTTTATGTTATTATTAAGAGGAAAGACTAAAATATTTTTTGATTATTTTGTTAAATTTTTTAATCCCTTCTAACACATTGAAAATTTTTGTTTAAAAATTCTTGATATTTTTGCATCAGTAGGTGGGCCAAAGATTAGTATTGGAAATTTTAGTATCGTTTTTGGCGTTAAAAACACATTGTTTTTGAAATTCTTGCAAAAATTGTCAGATTTTAATGCGATTTTCAGGATTTATTCACAAACGAATGAAACTCAACTTTATGAACTTTTAATTGTAATTGAGTGAATCAGAAGGAATTTGTCTAGGTTGCGTGACTTTCTGCATCCACAAACAAATAAATAAACGAATTATTCATACATACAAGAAAAATATTTAAGGAAAATACATTTGTAACTCGATTTTCTATTTGCAAAATTTTACCAAGATTTTCTTTTAGAAAAAATTCTAAAATTTTTGGTAAAATTTTTTTGGTTTATATCTTTTACTCACACCTAATTAATTTTATGAAATGTTGAGTAATTAAAATTCCACTCTCTTCATATTTATATTGGTTAAAAGTAGAACTCAGTGGAGAATTTAAATCATCAATTTGTTTTTGTCAAACAGAAACACCATTTACAGAAAATCTGCTTTGAATCATAAAATAAAAAATGCAATAAAACTATGACATTATTTAATTATTAGGTTGGTGCAAAAATAATGTCGTTTTCTCACATAGTAACATAGGTGAGAAAACGACGTTATTTTTGCACCAAACTGATAGAAAAGCTTTAATTGCTTTTTTAAATAAGATATACTTAAATACGATGTTCAGGCCATGTGTGTTGTATTTTGGCTTGATTATATATGCTGGTCAATGATGCATTATGGGTAGAAGTATATTGTATGATCCTAACAGTTATTGGGTAGTAATGGTTATATTTCAAATTATTCTGGAGGCTATTGGGTAGAAATTATTGGGGGTCCTAATGCAGAAATTATTGGCGGTCCTAATGCAGAAATTATTGGCGGTCCTTATTTGTAGCTATTTTATAGTGTCGTTTTGTGAACTTTTTTTATTCATTATTTATTATTGATTACTTTATTATTTGTTGTTGATTATTATTTTTAAGTTTGTGTTTTTTTATATTATATATATATATATATATATATATATATATATATATATATATATATATACGTACACACACACACACACACACATACACAGAGCAACCTCAGTTCTTGAACATCGCACATGTCAAACAAACTGGTTTTTAAACAGAGAATTTGAGATGAAAATGCCTCAGTTATTGAACAAAATTTTGGTTCTGGAACATTGCCAAACCGAGTTAATCCGGGCGGAATAATTTCTGTGTCAACCAACATGTTGTATACAGTCATGCGTTGGGCAGTGCTTTTCTTTTCCAATTTCACTGTGACGTTTTTTTCTCTACATTGATTTCTATTGGAAAAATAGTTTCAGTTTACGAACATTTCAGGTTACAAATGGCCTTCAGGAATGAATTAAATTTGTGAACTGAGGTTCCATTGTGTGTGTGTATGCATATATATATATATATATATATAACATTTTATATATATATATATATATATATATATATATATATATATATATATATATAACATTTTATATATATATATATTTCACTAAAGAAATGTTCACTACGTGATTTATTGACGTCCTGGTCAAGTCAAGTGCATATGTTAAACAATACTTATATCTTCTAAATCATTCTCCTCTAGAATTTAGAGGGTTAAAACTAATGTCTCCTTTCCTAATCAATCATTCAAAACTATGTATATGATAGGTAGCTGAAGAAGTTCATAAAGTTGAGTGCCAAAATGTTGTGATAACATTAAATGTGTTGCTGTATAAATAATGTAGATAAAGATAACTCCTAATCCCAGAAATTCAGATAGAAAATACCAGATATAAGTACTTGAAGAAACAAAGAGAGTCAAGCGGACAAAATATTGTGATGATAACATTAAATGTGTTGCTCGAAAACTATTATTGCAAATAATGAGTAAGGATGATATTTTCTTTAATAATATTTCTTTTTTATCCACAGATTACAATTTTGGTGGAGAAGAAATGAAATCCTTAGAAAGCCATATGTAAATATTATATAATAAAAGCATTTTTTGAAAAATACACAGGCAAACCCAGTGGGTGAAAATCCTTCCTGGACTTAACAATCAAAAACATTCATTAACACATCATAGACAAAGTCTATCCTGAGAGTGAGTTTCAATCATCATTTTCTATGAATTTTAAAAATACAAATTAAACATGAAGTAGAGAAAATATAGTCTTGTAAAAGGAAAATTTAAAAAAATGATAAATATTGAGTTGAGAACCTCTAAAGATAGTTTCACAAAGTTCAAATGAAAATAATCTTAATTTGTAAATTTTATACTGATTCACAAGTAAACATCGAGAGGCAGAACTCCTACCCTTGTAAAATCATGCAGATCTGCATTTTCACAGACATCAGTTATGTGCCATGTGTGATACATGCTTAGGCAATCATGTATCTTTCAATAAATGACTGACGTAGCAGACTTCTTTTACTGTAGTAAGTTTCCCCTTCTTTCTGTGGTAAACCGGTTGCCATCCAAGGCTATAGAACACGGTCTGTCATTCTATTTACCCATAGCTGGAGGGAGAAGTAGAGGATTCATACTTTTCCCTAGGATATTAGCACATAAGTAAATGTAATGGATTCAACTGGAATTTGAGCTTGGCTCTCTGATTCCTTAATCCAAGCTCTTATCCATACAGTTTAAAAATACATTTCCAAATATACACTTAAGAGAAGCTGCAATCATATCATTCTTCAGGTCACCATTTATGACAAGTTCAAATTTTAAAGCAAGCACGCAATGCCAAAGAGAGAAACTCAACAGAAGTTTAGTGTGTTGATCAGTATTTTGACAGACGTCCAATTTCCAAAGAACTTGCATGTAAAGATGGACTCTGGAAAAAATTTGCAAATTTCAAAGCAAACATGTCAAAGAGTGAAACTCAACACACTGTGTTGATCAGAATTTTAACAGAGGTTCGTTTGCCAAAGTCCTACATTTGAAAACCTACACTTAATATTCATCTACACACAAACAAAAGCTATTCTGTTAAGGTGCATCAATGATTGTTTTCACAGAATTTAAAAAATACAAATGAAACATAGATCAGAGAAAAGGTATTGTAAAGTTTTTAGGTCAGCATGTTCAGTAAGTTCTGATTGTCAAAAAGCATATTTTTGTGGAGGTAACAGACCAGCATTTCTGCAGAATGCAAATTTGAAAAGATAAAATGCAACCACACTATGTTGATAAAATTGGAAGCTGTACCTTTACAAATTTTATATGCAAATAAATAAAAATAATAATAGTTTAACATTTAAAAATAAACACAGAAATCCTACTTTGATCAAGTATGTGGATCTGCATTTTTACAGACCTCCAGTTAAAGATGCATTTCCAGATATAAACTTGAGAGAAACTGCAATATTGTCAAATTTCTGGATCACCATTTATAACAAGTTCATGTTTGTAAACGTGCATACAAACACATCCAAGGGACAAACAATACACATGTGAAGGGTATAGATCAGCACATTCACAGATAAATCCCTATGAAATAGCACATGCAAACTCACCTTTCACTTGTGAAATGTGTGCATCACTATCTTCAGAGAGTTCAGCATTAAAAATGCACATACATACTGAAGAGAAACCCTTTGTTTGTGAGGTGTGTGGATCAGCATTTTCACACAGATCATATTTTAAAAAACACATGCTAATACACACTGGAGAGAAATCTTACACTTGTAAACCACGTGGATTAACATTTTCAAAAAAACCTGAATTACAAAATCACAGGCAAAAACATATTGTAGAAAGACCTTACACTTGTGAAGTATGTGGATTAGCATTTTCAGCAAGTTTAACATTAAAAAGACACATGAGAACACACACTGGAGAGAAACCTTTTGCTTGTAATCTATGTAAATCTGCATTTTCGCTCTGTTCCAATTTAAAAACACACATGCAAATACACACTGGAGAAAAATCATACACTTGTGAAGTATGTGGATATTCATGTTCACAATATTCTAATTTACAAAAACATATGCGAACACACACTGGAGAAAGACCTTTTTCTTGTGAAATGTGTGGGTCAGCATTTTCACAGAATTCCAATTTAAAAATTCATATGCGAAGACACACTGGAGAAAAACCTTACCCTTGTGAACTTTGTGGAACAGCATTTTCAGTGAAATCACATTTAAAAAGGCACATGCAAACACACACTCAAAAGAAATCCTACAATTCTAATATATGTAGGTTAGACTTTTTACTGACTTCTAACAATGGAGAGAAATGTTTCTCTTGTGAAGTATGTGGCTTGGCATTCTCAAGGAAATCAAGTCTTAATAAACACATGAGAACACACACTGGAGAGAAACCTTACATTTGTAAAGTTTGTGGCTCAGCATTTTCTGTGAGTTCAACTCTATATAGACATATGCGAAGCCACACTGGAGAGAAACCTTACATTTGTGAAGTGTGTGGATCAGCATTTTTGCAAAGATCTGATTTAAAAAATCACATGAGAACACACACTGGAGAGAAACCTTTTGCTTGTAAAATATGCAAATTGGCCTTTTCACTATGCTCAAATTTAAAAAAACATATGCAAACGCACACTAGAGAGAAAGCCTAAACTTGTGGATATGCATTTTCACGGTATTCTAATTTACAAATACACATGCGAACACACACTGGAGAGAAACCTTTTACTTGTGAACTGTGTGGATCTACATTTTCACAGAATTCCAATTTAAAAAAACACATGCAAACACACAGAGGAAAGAAACTGTAACACTGTGAACTTTGTGAAACATCATTTTCAGTAAAATCACATTTAAATAAACACTTGAAATACACTCTGAATAGAAATTTTCCATGTGATGCATGCAAATGAACATTTTCTATGAGATGCAATTATTAAATACACAGTAGAAAGAAATCCTGCATTTGCGAAGTATGTGTATTTTAATTTTTTGTTGAACTAAAAAAAAGTATATGCATTTTTATATATATCTTGAATAGCACCAGATTAAAACAGAGGCATGGGTTCCGATAGACATGCATTTATTTACAAGTGACAACCATTACAAAAAAAGTAAATCTAGGGGAACTAGAACTAGGTTAACTATCTGGAATTTTTAGAGAGGTAGAGAAAGAGCATTTAGTTGAAATCATAAGTGACACTGTTGCTAATACAACAAGCATGCACACAAGCTGTGCAGAAATATATTTCTTTTGGAGCATCTTTTTTGTTGTGTTCAGATTTAAAATCACTTGCAAATACACATTGGAAAGAGACCCAACACTTGTGAACTATGGGAATCTGCCTTTTCACACAGATTTGATTAATAAAATCACGTGAATACACACTAGAAAGAAACCCTAACACTTGTGGACTATGGGGATCTGCCTTTTCACACAGATTTGATTAATAAAATCACGTGAACACACACTAGAAAGAAACCCTAACACTTGTGGACTATGGGGATCTGCCTTTTCACACAGATTTGATTAATAAAATCATGTGAACACACACTAGAAAGAAACACTAAGACTTGTGGACTATGGGGATCTGCCTTTTCACACAGATTTGATTAATAAAATCATGTGAACACATGCTAGAAAGAAACCCTATCTCTTGTGAAGACTTTGGAACAATATTATCAGTTCACATTTTAAAAGACACTTTATGAGCGCACACTGAATAAAAACTATTCTGCAATGTCTGTGAAATGATATTTTCAATGTATTCAGCTTTAACAAAAAGCATTTAAGAAAATTACATGCACTTATGATGTGTGTGAATTTTCTAATTTGTAAATATATCAACAAATAGACACAGGTATGAAAACTTGTGATATATGAATCCATATATGTTTCCCTGTTATTCCTAGTTTGTAAGGAGTTCGTTTGCTAGCCCCACATCAACAAGTTTTGAATTCAGAGTTGTCCATTTCAATCAGGGCTAGAAAGTCCAGTCTGCTCTGCTATAAACCTCTAGCTGGGTGGAGTGGGGGGGTAGATTCATATCTTTTTTGTAAAAGCCAACATAATGACTTCAGCTGGAATTTGAACTCAATACATCAACTCCACTTTTCATGCTGGTAACCATTAAGCTACACATATATCCTTGCCTAAGTTAAACAGTTGTACCAATCTTTTTGAAAATCTACTGTTTTTTTTTTCTTTTGAATGTTCTGGTTTTCCTTTACACTTCAGACTTTAAAGGAACATGTATATTCATACTCTCGCTAAAGATGATGGAAGAATTGTCAGTTCCTTGTATCACTACAGAAAATACCAAACTCTTTCTGCCATGCTCTACTTTTACAAGAGCCAGATCAGACCAAGAGTATTGCTGCCATATCTGGGCTGGAACTGTCAAATCCTAGCAGTCCAACTTTGACAAGAGTTCAAAAGCAATTACTTGGCATTGTGGGTGATGAATTATTTTCCACCCTGCAACTGCTATCCCACAGACAAAACATTGCTAACCTCTCGCTATTACTATGACACATGTTCAAACACATTAAATTCCTTAGTCCGACCAGCTCAGACCTTCAAAGCTAGAACTCGTCATCCCATATTCATGGTATCAAATCATCCCCTTTCCTTTTGTATTCTTTTGGTAAGGAATAAGTTCCACTAATACAAAAAGAACTGTTACTTTGTGGAACATACTACTGAGAAGTTACTTTTCAACCACTTCACGCTCCATTACACCTCATTCATTCAGCAACCCTCTACCTTGAGTGGCTCTTTGATCTTGTATTGGGTGAACTGAATTAAAAAAAGATAATCATTTATTCTCAGTTACTTGAAGCACACTATATGCTACAAAAATTTTTTCTGGAGCTTTTAATAGTCTCAAATTCTTGGTCAAGAATTAAAAATTAGGTACTGTATATGTCGGCATACAAAGCAATCTTTTAACCTTAAAAAGTGCTTCAAAATAGGAGTCAGTTTTATACTCCATTTTTTCATTAGAATTTGAGTGAAAAGAAAGTATATGCTTACTGAATTTATTTAATTCAATACAATACATATTAAAATACAATTTTTTGTGGGTTGGGCAGGTTGTCTTGCACAGTGAATATAGCCCAGAACTTTTAACTTGAAAATTTGGGTGTCATCATATATGTCCAGTCAGCTTGTATGCCAGCTTATACAGTAAATTAACTTAGTATGTGTTATGGTCCAGGTTAGGACCAAGGAAGAACAAAACGAACACAAGAGTAGAAATAACGAATGTATATTACACAAAATAATAATACAAGATGTGGAAGGTGTTAGTATGACTGTCAGTCTGGTTTGGAGTGAACTACTATTGGCTCGACTTGATTCATCCCTCTCTCTTGAGAGGCGTAGTATACATTGTGTTAGGAAGAGTTCATTCTGTAGTCATAGGTAAGGACCCATGATAGATAGATAGATAGATAGATAGATATTAAAGTGACTTAGTGTTATGGTCCAGGTTAGGACCAAGGAAGAACAACACGAACACAAGAGTAGAAATAACAAAGGTATATTACACAAAATAATAATACAAGATGTGGAAGGTGTTAGTATGACTGTCAGTCTGGTTTGGAGTGGACTACTATCGGCTTGACTCAATTTGACCCTCTCTCTTGAGAGACGTAGTATACATAGTGTTAGGAAGAGTTCATTCTGTAGTTATAGGTAAGGACCCATGACAGTATGGAAGCGTTTTTCCTTTTAAGTTTCTTCCTTTAATCCTTAAGCCTTGTGGATAAACGAACAGCTTTTTATAGAAAGGAGAGACAATATTGTTTCATTCAGAAAATTGATGAGGAGATGAAAAATCTTTCGCTGTTCTTTCATCTGTTGGTGCTTGACTCAATATAAGAGAATCTGGACACTGACCAGGCGAAAATATAAGTTTGAGGGACTTTTTCACAAAATACTTTTTCATAGTATTCGCATTATGAGTATGGGCATTGTATTGTTGAAAATCAACATCTGATCATTGCTCTTTATAAAAGAACTTTTCAGTTGTAAGAAGCAAGCTTTTCTACAATCTGTATTCCAAATATTTGATTTTTGTAATTAAGGATTTAATCTGATATATATATATATATATATATATATATATATATATAATTATTTATTTAAAAATATGATTCCATATGCTCTACTTTCGTATTGAGCACTATTTTTAAAAATAATAACAAAAATACTAAGGAAGTTTGGATTATTTACCAAACCAGTTTCTTTCCTATTTTCTGCAATATTTTCACACACATATATATATATATATATATATATATATATATATATATATATATATATATATATATATATATATGTGTGTGTGTATATTTAAAAGAAAAACAAATCATTTTAAGGTACCATTATAATAATTTATTTCACCAGAGCCCTTTTAAAGGACGCTGGATCATCAGATAGCACTTCCAAAAATTAAATGAAACGAAAAATATTAGCTCTGGATTTACACTGAGCTCTCAGGATTTCATCCTCCTTGGGATTACCCATACAGATTACCAAGTTCTTCATAACTTAATTATATATATATATATATATATATATATATATGGTATGAGATGAAAATTGGAAAAAAATCTTAGTTTTTTTGCTGATGTATTTCGTCTGTGTGAATAAAAAGAGACAAGGAAAAACTATACTTAGTTGATGCGTTTCATCCTGAAGGACTTTATCAAAACAATGTAGGATTTATTATGCTGTACATGTTTATATAAAACGATGAGGATGTCATTGGTTTATCAAGGCTTGTAAATTTGAGAATGTTCATGAATATTAATCCAGTGATTGAAATATCAGTCAAAGCATGTGGAAAGTACAAAGTGTCCGAATTCAAAATCTGGTGAAAAGTAAAGTGAGTGAGTAATATTCTTTTGTTTTGAATATTGTGCGGATTGTGATTAGATTGTGATGGTATTAAATGGATGTATGTGCTGTACATCTTCAAATGCTGAAGTGATGGATTTAACTGTTTCCTTTTGATCTTTCAACTTCAGCCTTTGAAGATGTATGGTACATAGGTCCATTTAATACCATAACAATCTAATCACAATCCACACAATATTCATAAAAAAAATTATCAGTTTAATTTTTTAAGAAATGTCTGCTAAAATGCAAACTGAACATAATTTATTTATAAAAATAAGCATTATTGGTTACTATTTTGAATTTTAGCTCAACAATTAACATTTATGGAGATCCTAATTTGAAAGGTTATTTGGTGTTTTCAGTTTTTTTAGGTAAAGGCTTATTTTTTACGATGTTTGATCTTCCTACTTGAGTATATAATTTTCATTTCTTCCCAATAACACCACAAATGCAATTCTTCGTCACAGAGCAAAACTTTATATGCATATCCAGAGATCCGCTTTGAAAGTACTGCTCCATTTCTGATTGGCTCATGAGGTAATATATTGGTTGTGAAAAATTTGTCGTTAGTTGGTCAAAATATGGTTTTGTGGCCAGGTGATTCTGAATATACATTATTTTTAGAGATGGTGAAATTTTGGTCTCCTTGTTACTGTTTATTTTTTTAAATTTATTTTTCTATCACTTCACACTAAATTCACAAACCAACACTTTAATCTATCAGGCAATTATTCTGTGGAACAATCATAAATCTAGAATATGGAGTGTTAAACCAAATATTCTTCTAACCTAACTGCTACAACCGTTATGTTTGACTGCATTTGCTATGGTGTCACTTTTGTTTCTTACTAGACATGTACAGCAGAAGAATCTACTCCCATAGATTATATGTATTCAGTTTGAAATTCCCTGAATGCTACCCAGATTGACCTGAAAAGGGCAGAAAGGCACAATGGTTAAAATGTGATAACAACAAACATGAGGACAATAATCTGAATATAAATAATGGAAATCAAAATTATGCTTTCAGCCAGGAGGAACACAACCCCCACAAAAATGACCAAAAATATCTAAGTTTTCTTATACGTTGCGAATATAAGCTTGTGTATGCAAAAGATGAATGCAAAAAAGCTAGATTGAAAATAATAAATGTGAAATGTTAAAATGTGATTGCATATATTATATCAGCCCATTTCATAAGTAATGTTCAATTATAAGGTGAAAAAAATTAACAGAAATTCACATTTAATTAAAATTTATTCTTTAACCTAAATTCTCTCAGGTTTAATGATTTTTCAGCATTTCATGGGCTCCATTATAAGTTTGTTAAAATCTTTGGTGAGAACAAAAATAATACAGATGCAATAGCTTCTACCTTTTCATGTATTTTAATGTAAGAAACCATCCATTTCAGATGGTTCTGTCAATTCCTGTACAAGATGGAGCAAGATCTAAAAAATGAAATATTCATCAATCTCCCCTGCGGATTTAATACCAAGTTTTGAATTATTACAGTAGCATCATAAGTGAACCCTATTTGTTTGATACTCCAAATAAAAAAAAAACTTTTTGAAATATGGAGAATTAAAATGTATTTTCGTGTACTTTAAAAACCATTCCATTTAAGATGGATGTGTAAATTTTTGTACAAGAGGTAATTAGATCGAGCAAAGTGTGAAAAAAAAAAAAATTTGTGAATTTTCCAGATGTTTTCAATCATTTTCAGATTGTATTTTTTGTCACATGAGACCAGGGCAAGTGTGTACTACCTTCAAACCCCATGGCCTTCTCCAGGGCAGTACTTTGTAACCTTTGCCATCTTACCAACATTTTCTTTTTTCTACTTACATTTACATTAGTTACAACTAAGCACAACTGACTATTATTAAAGGATGAAAAATGTTTGTGGATTTTGACATCATTCTCTCCGTAGATTTGTTTTGCTCATTCGAGATCTTGATAAATGGACTATAAAATTCACTATTTTTTATCCATAATATTGAATGTGTCAAAATTAATTAACTTTTTAAAAAAAATCTGAAGTTCATATTAAAATTTTCCACAAAGCATTGTTGATTTATTTAAGATGAAATGATCTATTATGACATGTCTCTAATTTGTATTTAGATATACAGTTTTTATTTTCAATTTTTCTTGTTTAATTTTTATAAAAATTTAATTTTTATTATTTTAAAAATATTAGCCTTGGATAAATGTATAATCATCTAGGTTGATTTTTTTTTAATACATGTTTTTTTTGAGAAAAGTTTATTTTTATAAACAGTTTGTATTAAAAATTGCTACAATTGTACATCTTTTTCAGCTCAGCAGTTAAAATCCACCAAAGTTTTTGAAAGATCCATTTCCAGTTTATGGATGTTTTCATATATATTGACCAATGAGAGACATGGTCTCAAATTCTAATAACATCCCAAATAGTGGGGCAGAGGTGAGCCAATTTTTTAAAATAAATAGAGCTCAGGTCAGTAGAGGTGAAGACTTAACAACTAGGAGCCAAGGCATGTCATCATCATCATCATCACCAAAGAAGGCATTTGACATCAAGAAGAGAACATCAAAGAGGGCACCAATTACCAGCCAGCTGTAGAGAGACCAAAAGTTCAAGTGAAAATTCTCCTGTGGTTGGACACAGTCAAAAGAAAAGATTTCTAATAAATTTTCCCAAACACAAACTGTGTGAAGTTAAAATAAAAAAGGGTACTTTTCAAAAAATTACTGTGTCCCAGAAATGCTCTTGGGGCAAGTGAAAGTAGATGTTTTCATTTTTTCTTAAAGGCTGTTGAACTTTTGTTTTTTTACTGCCTTCATATGTTATTTTTCTCTTTTAGTCATTTTCAAATCCTTGTCTTTTCCAAACAGTAATTTTTTTTCACTGGTAATCCTTTCTATCAGAAAATTGTTATCTCATCTTAATAGGTGCACAAAAGGATACTTTTGTGCAAACTTATACTTTTTTCATAATTGTGTTGTAAAATAAATGTGTTTTTCCTTTTAAAATTTTACACAGTCGTTGTCTTGTTTCGTAATTTCACACCTATTATGTTTTGCTATTCCTACTAGAGTAAGTTTTTGTGTCTGACACAAGAACTTGGATTTGGTAGGAAATAAATTTTTTATATGATCCAGTTAAAATAAAATTTGTAATTTATATGAATACTACAATACGAAAATTTAGATTTAGTAGAGTGATGATGGTGGGGGTGTATCATAGAATGGAAGAGGGGCACAAGACTCTTGCACCAGCCTTCCATGAGCCTATTACCATAATGGAATATGACACCTTTGAAACTGCTTAAGCAGAGACTTCTTTTCCTTCAAATCTCTTACACTAGATGTCTGCTACAATCATCACTGAATATGGAAGTTTCACACAGATTCTAACATTAAAACAAAAAAATAACTCAGATGGTGACAGACAAAAATATTTACATGTGGATCATACTTTGTTTGTTGAGGGAGTACAAAATTCAGGAAATTAGCGCCAAATATAATGTGATTTACCATAAAGGGAAAAAAGAGAAACAATCCTAAGATGTTGTAAAACGTAACAGATATCAGCACCAATCAGTTTTAATTTATTGTATATCCTGAATACTTTCTAACACAGTTGGTTGATTTCAAGCAAAGAATGTAGAAAGTCAAGAGATATAGCTTTATTGTGTTAAAACACTAACAGTCTGAAGTTTTGGGAGTTTTGATAGTTGAAATGAATTTAGGTAATAATAAGTGGAAAAGTGGCACAAAAATAGGAAAAAATAAGCTTATTGAAATATACTCCATTATACATGTATCCTTCAAAGCAACTCTTCTCTTTTCCTTTTATGACTTCAATGATGCAGTTTTTGGTACAGCCACTGAGATCAGTGGTGTGTCCGTGTCAGTTCCCTGACAACTGAACCAGAAGTAATATTTAGCACCCCCGCCCATCCCGAGGGTTACATATGGCACAAGGCCGGGTTTAACGTGGGATTTCCGAGCCTGTAGGCTCGGCCAAAAATATTCCCTCTTTGAACCCCCATAAACGGGTTCAGTGGCAGTCAACCACCCCGAACGAGACTCTGCCCTTCGGCGGATCCTCGCCCGGGTTCCCCTCCGCTCGAAAGCAGACAGTTAGACTGTTACTTAACAGAAATAAATAAGCAACTATCCTCTGATTAGAAATTTAAATTAAATAGCTCAAAATTAAACAGCTACTGGTGTTTAAACCGTTTTTAAAGAGTTTGTTTTTCACTTGTGCCATTTATTACAGTTCACCAGTTGAAGTGGTAGATTTTTAGTGTCATGGTACAAAAATGACTTTAGTCATGTAATATCTGTTTTGCGTATATAGTTTAAAACACAAACACGCCTAGAATGTAACAAATTTTATTGCTAGCTGTCGATACTTCCTGGATTTTGTTTTTTATTAAAAAAATAAGTGTGGGTCAGTCACTGAACTTACTGACCTCGCATCTAGAATTGAATATTGATTGTCTCGATTCTGCATTTGTAAATTGAAAGTGTAACTTTCAAAAAGATTACTATGAGTATTATTGAATATTCTGATAAGTCCACTTAGCGGATATTAATTTTGTTAATTTAAAAGTGAAAAAAAAAAAACATCCTGAAATGTGAAAAAAGAAAATTCGATTATCTCCCTTGATTTTCGCTCTCTTTTTAAATGGCTTTTTGCATCGATTATTAATAGTCCTTATTTTCTTTGAAACAAATTTTAACAACGGTAAAATTTTAATTATTGAAAGTTTTATACATTTTTTACCTGTATTCCAATTTTACATCACCTCAAATAAGTCAATAAGAGAAAGAAAAATGTAAGTACACACTTTCACATAATTTCTTTGTTTACGAACGTTTCAACGTGTCTTTTTAAAAACAATGTCAACGGAATTTTCCGAGGTTTTCTTTGCGAAAAATACATTTTTAAAACTCGTGTTAAAAAAAAAAAGTTTATTTTTATCAAATTTTCTACTATTCAAAAAAAAAACAAAGAACTTCAAAAGAAATATCGGATAGTAATGTTATTTTTGAGGTCCAGTCTACGAAGAAAATGAGATGTTTTGTCAGTGCTTTAAAAAAAAAAAATTATTAGCACCAGATACAACCTCATTTAATTTAAATAAACTACGAAAATTCTGTTAATTTAACTTTTAATTCTTGCCAAATTTTGTTTATATATTAAATCGGTGAATGAATTTTATTATTAAAAAAAAAATAAAAACTTGAAAAAAATATAGCAGAAATATTTTCGTTTGTAATCCGAAAAGAAATTATGAAATTTCAATTTCATGAAATGATTTTTGAACTGTCATACATTTGAATTTTGAATATTGTCAAAATATTTTTTGTCATTATTAAAAAAAATTGCCTATTTGTTAAAACTTAAAATTATGTCTTAAATTGTAAATTTTGAAGATTGCAAAATAGAGAAAAAATATTACTTTGCGTAAATTTTAGTTAGATTTCAAAAAAACATATCACTATGAAAACATGCTCCAAACAAACTTGATAAAAAAACAAAGTTTTCACGCAAAAAAAGAGGAATAACTAAAAAGTGTTTTTTGATTATTTATTAATTTAATTATAATTTTTAATCCTTTCCTGAACGTTCGAAATTTTGGTTAAAAATCTTGTTTTCCTTGCGTGAGGGGACCAAAGAGATTGACTAATATAGGAAATTTTAGTGGTTTTTTTCTTTCTTTCTTTTTCGGTGAAAACCACATTGATTTTAAAATTCTAGCAAAAAATCAAATAATTCGCTGATAAAGATAATGTAAAAAAAATCTCCAAACTTTATAAACAATTTTTTTTTATCGTCTAAGACTAAATGTTTGTTATTATTAGGAAAGACCGAAGTATTTTTTAATTATTTTTACAAAATTTTTTAATCCTTCCTAGGACGTCCGAAATTTTAGTTAAAAATCTTGTTTTTTTTTTTTGTTTCTTTTTTTTCAAGTAAGCAAAATTGACATAAAATCGATCATTCTACCTATTTTGACAACTTTGAAAAGAAAAGTGAAATTCTCCGTTTAAAAATCTTGTAAAATTCAATTATACTTTCTGAAAAGTTATTGTAAGAAAATTTAAAGTTCACTTAATGTAATTGGAAACAAACATTACTTAATTTTTTTAGCAGAAAAGATTTAGTTGGAAATAAGAGAAACATGTCTAATCGTGGTGATTGGTTTTGGAGGTGTGAATTGACATTTACATCAACATATCGACAACTAACATCAGGGGGATTTATCAGATGGAAGGACAGAAGTGACAGTATTTTTGAATTTTAAGTGACCCAACTTATTTAACTATAAAGTAATTCATAAAAATTAAATACTTTTAAAAGTCAAATATTTTATTGATTTTTTTTAAGTATTATTTTTAACGAAGATATGTCCAAAGGCACTGTTTCTGTCCCTAAAATTGAATGTGGAAAAGAATAAATTAATAATTGCAGTATGTCTCTCAATGAAAAAAGAAAGAAAAAAATCATATTTAAAAATGAAGAAAATAAGACTGATGACTATAGTAAATTTAAAGCCAATGTACCTAAAATTCAATGAAACATTAGATTATGGAAAATATTTTCCTAAATTTTTAAAATTATTGGGTAGTTAAAAATTATATAAAAATTGTGCTCATTGTCCTCAAGTAAATTTTAGATATCTGTCTATATTTTTGAGATGAGGTATTATGTACATTATTTACATTATTCGGACTATTGTCCTCATCTTTGTCGCCATATTTATTACAACGTTTTGGCCGTTGTATGCTTCAGCCTTCTTCAGGTGGTTGGAATGTCGAACTTAACTCTTTATTTCGCTCACTGTGCCATGTCCACCATAGAAAATAGTTAAATAAATTTCAGTCAACACTTTAAATAAACAACTATTGTCATGTTAAAAATGCATTTCTGCAATATTTTAAACTAAAAGTAATTAATATTTGTTTCAAATCAGATTAATTAAACTTTAAATAAGCTAATATTCCTAAAATAAATTTTCAGAAAGTATATATTTGAAAGATTTTTTAATAAAGGTGAATAGGTGCTGACATCTGCGATTTCAAAATGAAAGCTCCTTCCAGTCGATTTAAATTAGTTTTAAAATAGAACAAAGTATTTTGCTTATTGGAAATATTAAATTTAATCTCTAATTTGAAATTAAAACTAAAATAAAAGCTGAGAAAGACATAAAGATAAAACAAAATTTTATCAAAATCTTTCTTATTATTAAGAGAAAAGATCAAAGGAGATTTTCATGTAAAATGTATGTTTTTTTTATCCTTTTTATAGCATTCGAGATACTTATATTTGCCAAAATAGACCTTTTTTTTAACAAGTGAACAATTTTACTTAAATAGTGCAATTTTTTTTTTTCTTTTTTGCAGTAAATAAGTGAGAATAAAATTGAAGTTCAATTCATCTTCACCTGTAAATCTAACTTGTTGACCTGTATTCTCAAAGAAAAAGAGAAAAATATAGAATTGATTGTCTCAGTTCTGCATTTGTAAATTGTAACTTTTGAAACAATTTTATTTATTAAAGTGTTTAATGTAAGAAAAATAAAATTAGCAAAAATATTTTCTTTTAATGAATGTAAAAATAAATTTCCTGAAGTAATTGTTTGTTTGAATAATTTTTGCAGGTTTAAAAACAAAACATTTTTTTTTTTTTTTTTTTTGTGCTGTTAGGGTGACTTGTTACCAATTTACATTAGCCAAAACAAAAAAACATGACAAATTGTTTTTGTCAAAATTTAGTTTAATTTTCTAAGAAATGCCCATTATAAATGCTAATCAATAACTGAACTTGGATTTATTACAAAAATAAGAATTCTTTGTTACTATTTTGAGCTTTAGCTTAACAATTAGCATTTACAGAGGTCCTAATTTGAAAGGTTAAATATTTGGTGTATTTTAGTGTTTTTAGGTAAATGCATTTTCTCATGATGTTTGATCTCTCTATTCAAATATATATATATCTTTCATTTCTTCCAGATAACACCACAAATGTAGTTCTTAGTCTCAGAGCAAAACTTTGCAGGTGTGCAGGTAGTCTGTAAATTAGAATTGTCAAACCAAGTTTAAATTCCAGTCTGTTCTGTCACATTTACATTCGCACAAATGTCTTTGAGAAAGGCATGAATCTGTCTCTTCACTCCCCCCCTCGAACTATGGGTTGAATAGCAAAGTACATTTGTCTCTCTAGTCTTGGGTGGCAACCAGTCTAAGAAGGTAAAATTTGAATTACAAATCAGAGAGAAGGCAAAGGGAAACTACTCCACAACCTTTTGCAAGGTTGCATGGCAATTCACAGATAACAAAAATTTGGAGGGAATCATGGTCATCTACATTCTGGGAAGAAAATAATCTGCAAATTGAACAAAAAAGGCAGAAAATAAGGGTCTAGCATTAACACACTTATGAATAAAGATTTGTTCTCAGAGTTATTTCTTTATAAAATGGTAAATAATAAAGATTGCATTGTAGTTGGTTCATATTTTTTTATAATCTTTCTAAATATAAAATTATTCTTGTAAATAATCGAATGAATAGTGTTGAATATTCTCATCAGTTCTAGAGAAAAAACAAAAATACATAAATTCAGCTTTGTATATTTGGTTTTTATTAACATTCTACAGAGGTTTTTAAAATGATAAAAATTTGTGAGAGTGTATACAGTAATAGGTGTTCAGAGAAAAATTTTCTTTTGACCTATGTTTTGAGGTGGTATATTTGTTAAAATTTGCCCCTTTTATTGGGTGAAAATTTTATTTTTTCATGAAACTTTTTTCAGGTTAACTCTATATATTTTTTAAAACTGCTTATTTGCAGTTTGAAAACAATAGGGGTTCTCTTTAGACACTATATTGGATATTGTTAATGTCTTATCTGTGTTTGGGATTACTGCACAGGCATAGTCTGTATGATTTTTAAATGCTCTGCACTCTTTTGTCTATGAAAAAAATGACAGCAAGGCTTCAACAGCAGCAGCAGCAACAACAACAAAAAGTATCTTCAGTGAAGAGTCTAGTTCAGCTTTATGCTTACATTATCAAATTGAACATCCCCCAGAGGATAATGTTAATTTTTTGAAGAAATGAAAGGCATATTTATTCAGAACATGTAAAAACATCAGAATATATTTTCCTACAAAAAAAGCTTTGTACAAAACTGAATCTTAAACGAAAATTGTTGGTTTATGAAAAAAAAACTTTTTTGTTTTTTTAAGATAGAAGTAATTTATGTACAAAAACTGCAAACTTCCTTTTTTTTTAAGGTAGAGATGAAAGCAAAATATTTTTTGTAATTAACATTGCTTCTTTAAAAAAAAAAAAAGTTAATTTTTTGTTAGAAATGAATTCACTTTTTTTTTTGTTTTTTGTTTTTTGTTTTTTTACTATGGGCTTATAGGAATATTTTAACAACATTATTTTTAAATTCAAAAGTCTTTAGAGATCCTGAGCTGGCAAAAATACTTTTTGCAAAAGTATTTATAGACCAATAATTTATCGAAGCACAATGGGGAATAAAGGTTTCAAATACAATTTAAATTATTGAAAGATAACTTTTTGTTTGTTTTGCAATTGGTTCTAGAAATTCTCCTTCTGACTTATAGTTTTAGTATTTCACATATTATGCACAGTGAATTTTCCGAAACAATTTCTATAATTTCAGAAAAACACATTAGAATTCCAGTACCTGGGGAGTTTGCCTATGAATAGTTTACTTACCAGATGTTAGACCTAAGGACAGTTTACCTACCAGACGTTATGCTATGGGCACCATGCCTGTTGGAGATTAGGGCTAATAGACATTTTGCAATGCTTTGACAAAGAATTCAATATATAGTGAAACTATTTGAAATGAACACTGAATGATCATTCATAAGATAAAAATTTTTTGATGATTAAGTTTACGGTTTGTTTATTTGAAATCTATAATTAATCCTGTCAAAAATTCATTGGGCTTTTATTTTGTCATTTTACATGTGCACTCTTCCAGGACAAAATTATTTATTTATGTTATAGCAAAAAAACTGTTTTATAAACTAGTGAGACTTCATGTTTATTAGTGTCTGGTAGGCATAGTATCTGTAAACATAATGCCTGGTGTCTTGTAAGCATAATATCCATTAGACAGTGTCCAGCCATGAGAATTCCTGTTTGAATTTTCTATGTAACTCCCATATCTTTCAAGCATTGTTCATATTTGGCTTTGTTGAATTTCTCTGTACATCTAGCAAATATTCATAAAAAGTTTAAAAAATTGCCCTAAGAAAACAACATTAAAACAAAATAAATATCAAATGGAGTGTCGTTTTAAATTAACAAAACTAGAAAAACACTAAAGTATAATTTTTAAGTAAAAAGCTGAACTGTTATATGTGGAATATTTAACACATTTTTTGTTGATTTTTCTGAATTGAATAATTTTTGATTAAATTAAAAAAAAGAAATTTCTTGAAAATGAGAAATATAAATTCAGAACATATAGTAACAAAAAAACTTTATTCACTTTTTCCAAGATTTCCCATGGATTACATCTACTTGAAAGTAAAATTGAATATATTAATGCTGAAATCCATGAAGTTATTATCCCATAGAATTTAGTTTTAAATCTTCTTTCCAAATCCAAATCCAAAGAAGTATCTGCAATGTTATTGGTTATGACCTGGCTTCTTGGCTTCAGTTCCTTTCCCACCACTGCAACATAACTTCCCTGTGTCTTTTCTCTAAGTACTTTCATGATTCTGATGAACTTTTCTCTATGGTACGTAGACCTTATGAAATTAAGTGCAGTACTAGAATAGTGGCAAGGTCTCATTTTACAGTTGAAATGGCTAGATGTAACTGTAAGTTCTATGAAAATAGTTTCTTGCACTTCTTGCTTGTGGAACTCTCTTCTTGCTTGTTGCTTCCCAGTTAATTTTTATCTTCAAAAATTTAAATGTATCAATCGTTATCTTCTGTCTTCTTAATTTTTTTAATTTTTTTTTTATTGTCCTCTTTCTTTAATAGTTTTTTTTTTTTTTTTTTTTCCTCATATTCTCTCACACTCAGTAACCCTTTGCATCTCAGTAGCCACTTGGAGTAGAATACCATTACACTATTTACTATTTACATGCAGTCTATTGTCTTCATCTTTGTTGTTGTTATCACAACATTTTGGTTGTTTTGCCCTTTGGCTTTCATCAGGCGTGTGTTGATCCGGGTAACGTATAGAGAATTTTGAACTGATTTGATCTATGGTGGTAGATTGTTTTCATTACACTGCCCCTATCTAGGGATATCTTGTTTAGTTCTTATTTCTTGTACTGCTCAGTTATTTTTCACCAAGTATATGTATACTGCCTGGCTTGGAAACTGATGACAATAGTCTGTATGTAAATGATAATAACTTCTCATCCCAGAAATTTAGAAAATACCAAATATGAAAAGCACTTGATTGCCAGAGAGTCAAATGGACAAAATGTTGTCATAAGATTAAATGTGTTTTTTTTTTTAAAATTATTATTACAAATAATTCATAGGGACATTGCTGTCTTTTAATAATACTTCTTTCTTTATTCACACATTTCAATTACAGTGAAGAAATCAATTTGTTAGATGGTCATAAGACTTTTTTTTAAAGACATACAGGCAAATCCAGTGAGTGGAAATCATGCATTTTCCAAACCTTAACAATTAGAAGCATTCATATCTCTCTCTCTCTCTCTCTCAATAAATATATATAAATATCTATATATATCATAGACAAGATAAAGGGTGTCAATCATCATTTTTTATGAATTTTAAAAATACAAATTAATCAAGAACCAGAGACAAGATTCTTGTAAAGTTAAAATTTAAAAATATAAAATACAAATATTGTTGAGAACCTCTAAAGATAGTTTCACAAAGTTCAAATGGAAGTAATCTTATTTTTGCAAAAATAAATGGACAAAAATCTTACACTTGTCAAATGCATGTGGATCTGCATTTTTATAGACATATAGTTTACCAAAAAGATTTTCAAATACATATTTAAGCGAAGCTGCAATCAAGTCATGTATCAGGTCACCATTTATGACAAATTCAAATTTTAAAGCACACATGCAAATCTGTCAAATTCACAGCATTTTAATGGACATCCAATTTCCAAAGAATCTACATGTAAAGTGTGTGATCAGCCTTTTCAGTGACTTCACTTTAAAAAGCACATGTGAAGTATTAGAGAGAAAAGTTTTTAAATCTAATGTCATCATTCATAATCACTTTCCAATAAATTACTCTATATGATAGGCACTTGATGAAGGTCAGAGTGTTGAATGGTCAAAATGTTGTGATGACAACATTAAATGTGTTGCTCTGAAATTATTATTGCAGATAAATCATAGGTATGCTCTTTTCTTTAATAATGTTTCTTTTTCATTCACAGATTTCAACTACAATGGACAAGGAAAGAAATCATTAGGTGGACATATTTAAATATTATGTATGGGAAAACATTTTTAATGTTATACAGGCAGACCCAATGGCTGAAAATTGTGGGTTCTAGATTTAGCAATTAAAACATTCCTCTGCACATAATAAACAAAGTCTATTCTTTTATGGAGTGTGAATCATCATTTTCACAGAATTTTAAAAATACGAATGAAACACAAACCAGAGAAAAGATATTCTTGTGAAGTTAAGTCAGCCTATTCAGTGAGTTTTGGATTGGGGAGAGCCATAGTTTCGGCAGGGATGTAGGTCAGTATTTTTGCTGAGAACAATTTGAAAAGATAAAATATAACTGCGCACTGTGGATAAAATCAAAATCTACTGTTTCATAATATTCATATGAGAGTAAATAAAAGTAATCTTATTTTTACAAATTCAATACTGTCTCACAAAAGTAAACACAAAAATCCTACCTTGCTGAAGTATGTGAATTTGCATTTGCACAGACCTACAGTTAAAAATGCATTTCCAAATATATTTGTGAGAGAAGCTGCAATCAAATCATACTTCTGGATCAGCATTTATGATAGGTTCAAGTTTGAAAGCATACACATAAACACCATGAAGAGAGAAACTTTACACAGGTTTAGTGTGTTGATTTTAATGGACATTCATTTTCCCTAAAATCTACTTGTAAAAATGTACTAGAAGAGAAAATCTGCATATGTGAAGTGTGTGGATCAGCATTTTCAGTGAGATCGCTTTAAAAAGCACATGTAAACTAATGGAAAGAAACCTTTTCATTGGGTAATATGTAAATTAGCATTTATATACATATTCAGTGCAAAAACACACACAGGTAAAAAAAAACCTACAGTAGTGAAGTGTATAGATCAGCATTTTCATAGAATTCAATTTAGATATGAATATGCAAATACAGACTGAGTCGAAGCCCAACACATGTGATATGGGTGCATCAGTTTTTCCTGAGAGTTCAAATTTAAAACCACATATACAAACACAGACAGGAGAGAAGCCCTACACTTGTGAAATATGTGGATCAGTATTTTCACATAAATCTTCTTTAAAAATGCACACACGAGGACATGCAGGAGAGAAGCCCTACACTTGTGAAGTTTGTGGATCAAAATTTTCAAGGAAATTTGATTTAAAAATGCATGTGCGAACACACACTGGAGAGAAACCCTACACCTGTGAAGTTTGTAAATCAGCATTTTCAAAGAGATTTCATTTAAAAATACACATGCAAACACACACTGGAAAGAAACCTTTTACATGTGAACTGTGTGGATCAGCATTTTCACAGAATTCCCATTTAAAAATACACATACAAAGACACACTGGAGAGAAAGCCTACACTTGTGAAGTATGTGGATATGCATTTTTACAGTATTCTTATTTAGAAATGCACATGCGAACGCACACAGGAGAGAAACCTTTTACTTGTGAAGTGTGTGGATCTTCATTTTCACAAAATTCCAATTTAAAAGTACACATGCGAATACACACTGGAGAGAAGCCCTACACTTGCGAAGTTTGTGAAACAGCATTTTCAGTGAAATCACATTTAAAAAGGCATATGAAAACACACGGCTTGTGATGTTTTTGAATCAACATTTCAGCAAGATGCAATTCAAAAATAAACATGCAAAATACACACTAGAAAGTAATCCATACTTGTGAAGTATGTGGATCATCATTTTCAGTGATTGCAGCTCTAAAATCATATGTATATGCGCACACACACACACACACACATCAAATGATTTTCTTGTGAATAACGTTGAACACCATCTTCAGATTTAAAAATGCATATGCATGCACACTACTAAGAAACCCTACACTTGTGAAGTATGTAGGTTATTTTTTACAGATTTCTGATTTAAAAGGTCAGATTGGATTCTTTTCCTTATAAAGTATGGAGCTCATCATTTATAAATGGATCTAATATTTAAAACAAAAACATAAGGACACAATCTGGAGAGAAACTTTACACTTACAAGTGTGTGGAACAGCATTTTCAGGAAGTTCACATTTTACAAAGACACTTTGGAAAATATTAGGTTGGTGCCAAAATAATGACGTAATAATGTTGTTTTTGACGTTAAAGAATACGTCAAAAAACGACATTATTACGTCATTATTTTGGCACCAACCTAATATACTGAATAAAAATCCTATACTTGTATGGGAAACAGCATTTTCAATGTGTTTGTTTTTAAAAGTACACACTTAAGAAAACCTGTACACTTTTTAATGGTGTGGAGATGCATTTTCATAGAGTTCTACATATATGAATATACACATGAATTAAAACTTTCACTTCTGACATGTGCAAATCTGACTTTCTATTGAATTTATTTTTGTAAACACATTTAAATGCAAACTAGAGAAACCCTTAATCTTAGAAAAAGGCAAGGGTGCACAATGGTCAAAATGTTATCACAACAAAGATGATATTAGTCCAAATAACTTTTGCACTGTTGATTAAGCTAGAGCATCATCACCTAATATAGCAAACATGTCTGCCTGAATGTTTTCTGTTAGTACTTGATAACATCATGATGCCAAATTTTGTTCATTTTCAAGAGAAATCACTCATTGCTGCTTTTGAAGTTTTTCAGTTCATTCATTTTTTTCTGCTTATCAACCCATTGCAGGCTATTTACCCTCAACTATTTCCTTTCTATGTATGAGTATTTAATAAACCTTTTCTTTGTTTCCTCTATGTAGTGTTGTGTTCCTTTGATACTCTACAGCCTTCCTAATTCTTGGCTATTTTGAACAAAGACAACATTACAAGTGTAAAGTTTCTTTTCTGTTTATGCTCACAGGTACAAGTTTACATTTGAAGTCAATGAAAATGAAGATTAAAAAAACAGAAAAATTAAAA
Organism: Acanthosepion lycidas; assembly: GCA_963932145.1. Taxonomy (NCBI): domain Eukaryota; kingdom Metazoa; phylum Mollusca; class Cephalopoda; order Sepiida; family Sepiidae; genus Acanthosepion; species Acanthosepion lycidas. The sequence goes on from OZ010575.1 coordinate 88,954,709, forward strand.
ATAAAGAAAATTATTAAACAGAAATATCCCCTGTCCTTATTGGTTGTTTTTATTTTTTAATTCATTACTAAAAACCCGTGTCTTATGGCCACATCATGATGAAACACTGGTTCCCTTATAATCACCAAAGATAAGCAGCATCAAGCCTGATAAGTACCTAGGTGAGTAGCCATTTTAAAAATACCAACTGCTGTAAGTTTGGATGTGTGGATGGTGTTATCTATGATGGCTCAGAATTGTTAATTGGTGAGCCATGTTCCCATTCTTATTGGGTTTGTTGTATTGACTTACATGGAAATATCCTTGGGAAAGGTATGAATCCACTTCTATCCCCAATTAAGTCGTAATTAGTAAGACTTGTAATCAATAAACCATTATTACTTCAAAAAAAATGTGTAGATCTCTAAGATCGCAAGCAGATGGCACAAGTGTCATATTTCTGCCCTGGGTATGTTACAATGACTATCATCAGAGAATTGTCAAAATTCATCGTTTCTAATTTGTGTCTATTTTCAATCTCATGATATACATATCCAGAGATCTGCTTTGAAAGTACTGCTTCATTTCTGATTGGCTCATGAGGTAATATATTGGTTGTGAAAAATTTGTCGTTAGTTGGTCAAAATATGGTTTTGTGGCCAGGTGATTCTGAATATACATCTATTTTTAGAGATGGTGAAATTTTGGTCTCCTTGTTACTGTTTATTTTTTAAAATTTATTTTTCTATCACTTCACACTAAATTCACAAACCAACACTAATCTATCAGGCGATTATTCTGTGGAACAATCATAAATCTAGAATATGGAGTGTTAAACCAAATATTCTTCTAACCTAACTGCTACAATTGTTATGTTTGACTGCATTTGCTATGGTTTCACTTTTGTTTCTTACTAGACATGTACAGCAGAAGAATCTACTCCCATAGATTACATGTATTCAGTTTGAAATTCCCTGAATGCTACCCAGATTGACCTGAAAATGGCTGAAAGGCACAATGGTTAAAATGTGATAACAACAAACATGAGGACAATAATCTGAATATAAATAATGGAAATCAAAATTATGCTTTCAGCCAGGAGGAACACAACCCCCACAAAAATGACCAAAAATATCTAAGTTTTCTTATATGTTGCGAATATAAGCTTGTGTATGCAAAAGATGAATGCAAAAAAGCTAGATTGAAAATAATAAATGTGAAATGTTAAAATGTGATTGCATATTTTATATCAGCCCATTTCATAAGTAATGTTCAATTATAAGGTGAAAAAAATTAACAGAACTTCACATTTAATTAAAATTTATTCTTTAACCTAAATTCTCTCAGGTTTAATGATTTTTCAGCATTTCATGGGCTCCATTATAAGTTTGTTAAAATCTTTGGTGAGAACAAAAATAATACAGATGCAATAGCTTCTACCTTTTCATGTATTTTAATGTAAGAAACCATCCATTTCAGATGGTTCTGTCAATTCCTGTACAAGATGGAGCAAGATCTAAAAAATGAAATATTCATCAATCTCCCCTGCGGATTTAATACCAAGTTTTGAATTATTACAGTAGCATCATAAGTGAACCCTATTTGTTTGATACTCCAAATAAAAAAAAAACTTTTTGAAAAATGGAGGGTTAAACATACAAAATGTATTTTAAAAACCAATCCATTTAAGATGGTTGCGTAAATTTTTGTACAAGAGGTAATTAGATGGAACAAAATGTGAAAAATAAAAATTTTGTGTAATTTTGTTCCAGGAGAGGCTTTCAATCTTTTTCAGATTATATTTTTGTTGCATGAGACCAGGGTGGGTGTGTACTTTGCCATCTTACCAATATTTGCTTTTTTTTCTACCTACATTTACACTAGTTACAATTTAAACTAAGCACAATTTATTATTATTTAAGGATGAAAAATGTTTGTAGATTTTGACATCCTTCTCTCTGTGGATTTGTTTTGCTCATTCTAGATCTTGATAAAAAATCTTGATAAAATTCAGTATTTTTTTTGCTGTCCATAATCTTGAATGTGTTAAAATTGTTTAAATTTTTAACAAGAAAAATCTCAAGCAGATGTTGAAAATTGCCGCAAAATATTGTTGATTTATTTAAGATGGAATGATCTATCATATGTCTTTAATTTGTATTTAGATACATTGTTCTTATTTAAAATTTTTCTAGTTGAATTGTTCACTTATATTGCATATGATCCATTATTGTAGATAATGTTACAATAAAATTTATATTTTATGTGAATACCACTACATGAAAATTTAGATGTAGTTGAGTGGGGGTCATCCGTGTCATAGATTAGGAGAGTAGCACATGAGCCATGCATGGACCTATTACCATAATGGAATATGGCACCTTTGAAACTGCTCAAACGGGGACTTCTTTTTCTTCAAATCTCTTACACTAGATGTCTGCTACAATCATCACTGAACATGGAAGCTCCACACAGATTCTAGCATTAAAACAAAAAAAAAAAAAAACTCAGATGGTGACAGATAAAAATATTTACATGTGTATCATACTTTGTTTATTGAGGGAGTACAAAATTCAGGAAATTAGTGCCAAATATAATGTGATTTACCATAAAGGGAAAAAAGAGAAACAATCCTAAGATGTTGTGAAATGTGACTAATATCAGCACCAATCAGTTTTAATTTATTGTAACAGTCATATCCCTGAATACTTTCTAATATGGTTGGTTTGATTTCAAGCAAAGAATATAGAAAGTCAAGAGATAGCTTTATAGTTTAATGTGTTAACAATCTCAAATTTGAGACTTGAAAGTTTTTAGAGTTTTGATAGTTGAAATGAATCTAGAAACAAGTGCAAAAATAAGAAAAAAAATGCCACAAAAATCAGAAAAATAAGTTTATTGAAATATACACTATTACACCTGTATTCTTGAAAGCAACTCTTCTTATTTCTTTTATTACTTACAACTTCCATGCTGTGGTTTTGGTAGAGCTGCTGAGATCAATGATGTGTACTTGACGGTTCCCAGAAAACTGAAACAGAAGTAAATCAACAACTGTCCTCTGACAAGAAATTTAACTTTAAATAGTTTAAACAGCTATTGGTGTTTGATTTTAAGCTGTTTAAAGAGTTTGTTTTTTACTTGTGCCATTTTTTCCTATTTTTCCACTTGTGCTATTATTACCATTCACCAGTTGAAAGAGATTTTTATTTCAAGTGTAATTGTGTGAAAATGACATCAGGCATGTAATATTTTTTTAAAATGCAAAGACACGTAGATTGTAACAAATGTTATTGCTAGCCATCGATGCTTCTTGGACTTAATTCTTTTCTTTCCTGGTAAAAATAAGTGTGGGTCAGTCACTAAAGGATGAACAAATTGACTGCATCTTCAAATCTATTATATTCAATAATTTGCTGAAAAAACAGCATAGCATAAGACAGGCTCAGATCTTATTCTTAATAAAAACAAAGTTTTATTGTCAAAATGTTTGTTATTATTAAGAGGAATGACTAAAATATTTTTTAACGATCTTCTAAAACTTTTTAATCTTTTCTAGCATGTTCAAAGTTTTGGTTAAGAATCTTGTTTTTTCTTTTATGTCAGCAGTCACATGATATTTAGCATTGTTTTTTTTTTTTTGTTTTTTTAGCACTTTTTTCAGTTGAAAAACACCTTACTTTGGAAATTCTTGCAAAAATCAAATTGTCAGATTTTAATGAAACTTTCAGAAGTTATTAAAAAATGAATGAAATTATTTTAGAAATGTTTGCTTTTTAGAAAATTATGGTAACTATTTTTTTACATATGTTACCCCCCCCACCCTTACTTAATTTTATGAAAACTCACAAATTTGTCTTTATTTTTGCAATCATTTTAATTAGAAGACTTTGAAGAATATAAATCATAATTTTTTTTTTTCTTTTTTTGTAAATCAAGAAGCATTTTTAAACAAAATTTAGCTCTGAATTGTAAAATACAAAACCCAATCAAACTAAGATACTATTCAATTAAAAAGGCTTTTAATGGCTTTTATTGAGGACATTATTGTCTGAAGGTAAAATATTTTTTTGATGAAAAATGAATTTATACTTGTAAAATTGTTTTCTTTTTTTCAATTTTAAATACAAAATGTGATAAAGCTGTTAAACATTTTAAAATTAATTTTGAATATGTATCTTTTTGGAAATGTTCTTAGTAAAAAGATCTGTTTTTAAAGAATTTAAATTTGAAAGCTTAATACAATCTGCAAAGCGTTAGTATTTTTAAAATGATATTTAATTTTTTTTAAATTTATTTTCTTTTTTTTTTTTTTTTTTTTTTTTTACATATTTCACTAAATATTTTCTTTTCCTTTTTTAAATATAATCAATTTTTTTTTTTTTATTGAGATATATACTGCAATTGTTAAATATTTATTTTTTTTTTTTTTTCTAGATTCAATTTTAGGGATGGAAATAATGTAGGCTTTGGACATATCTTCGTTAAAAAAAGTTCCTAAAAAAATCAATAAAATATTAAACTTTTGAAAGTATTTAATTTTTAAGAATTACTTTAAAGTTAAATAAGCGGGTTTACTTAAAATTTGAAAATACTGTCACTTCTGTCCTTCCGTCTGATAAATTGTCTTGATGTTAGTTGTCGGTACACATCAATGCACCTCCACAACCAATCACCACTGTTAGACAGGCTTCTCTAATTTCCAACTAAACTTTTTCTGCTAAAAAAATTATGTAATGTTTGTTTTGAATTACATTAGGTAAACATTAAATTTTCTAATTTTCCTAAAATAACTTTTCAGAAAAGTATAATTAAATTTTACAAGATTTTTAAACTGAGAATTTAACTTTTGTTTACAGAGTTCTCAAAAATGGGTGACATGATCGATTTTGTCAATTTTGTTAACCCAAAAAAACATTTTTAACTCAAATTTCGAACGTTCTTGGAAGAATTAAAAATTTAAAAAATAATAAAAAAATACTTTGGTTTTTCCTCTTAAGAATAACATCAACATTTAGACGATAAAAAAAATGGTTTATCAATTTTGGGGCCTTTTTTCATCAGGGTATGCTCTTCTTTTTTTTTTTTTTAACAAAGTATTGAATGCCTATGCAAATCTAACTTACTGCATCACATATAGTCAAAAAAAGTAAAAGCGAAGAGAAAATATAGAATTGATTGTCTCATTCTGCATTGGTGAATTGAACACTAACTTTCGAAATAAATTACTGAGTATTATTGAATAACTGAACTTTGTTAATTTCAAAGTGAAAAAAAATCATTTAAATGTGAAAAAGAAAATTCGATTATCTCCCTTGATTTTCGCTCTGGCTTTTTGCATTGATTGTTAAAATTAGTTCTTATTTTCTTTGAAACAAATTTTAACAACGGTCAAATTTTAATTATTGAAAGTTTTATACATTTTTTTTTTTTTTTTTTTACTTGTATTCCAATTTTATATCATCTTAAATAAGACAGAGAAAAAAATGTAAGTACATACTTTCAAATAATTTCTTTGTTTACGAACGTTTTTCAATTCAACCGAACGTGTCTTTTTTAAAAACTATGTCAACAGAATTTTCCGGGGTTTTCTTTCCGAAAAATACATTTTTAACTCGTGTTAAAAAAAAGTTTATTTTTAGCAAATTTTCCACTATTTCAAAAAAACAAACAAACAAAAAAAAAACAAGCATTGCAAAAGAAATATTAGTAATGTTATTTTTGAGGTGTAGTCTACGAAAAAAATGAGATGTTCTGTTAAGTGCTTAAAAAAAAAATTATTAGCACCAGATTCAACCTCATTTAATTTAAATAAACTACGAAAATTCATTTTTAACTTTTAATTCTTGCCAACTTTTGTTTATATGTTAAATCGTTGAATGAATTTTATTGTTAAAAAAAAAAACTTGGAAAAAATATAGCAGAAACATTTTCGTTTGTAATACAAAAAAAAGGAATTTTGAAATTTCATGAAATCATTTTTAAACGGTAAACGGACATAAACTTTGAATAATAGTGTATGTCAAAAGATTTTTTTTTTTTTTTGTAATTAAGAACGTTACAGTACAGTGTACACCCATTTGTTAAATTAAAACTTAAAATTATGTCTTAAATTCTAAATTTTGAAGGTTGCAAAATAGAGAAAAATATTGCTTTGGCCCAAAGCAATATTTTTCTCTATTTTGCAAAGCCTTTGGGTAAAGTAAATTTTCTGGACTTATTCACAAATAAAAATGAAATTATTTTTGAAATTTTTTTATTAGAAAATTTTGGTAAAAGTATATTTTTTCTTTTTTTACATGTGTTTCACCCCCTTACTTAATTTTTTGAAAACTTGAGAAATTCCACTTGAGAATTTTTAGTGACTTTATTTAATAAAAGCAGAATTCTTTGATTTAAATCACCAACCCCAAATTGTTTTGCGAAATTGGGCCCCGTCTTACCGAAAATCAGATTTTTTTAAATTGAAAAATAAAGAGCGAAGAGTAAAAAGACTATATTCAGAAAAACAATTAAAAAGCTTTCATTATGAAAGCTTCTTGTTTTTCTGAATAAAGACAATTGTTTGAAGGAAAAAAATTTCGATGAAAAATCAGTTTTTACAAGATTTGTTTTAATTTTTTACAATTTTAAATTTTTATAAAAATTTTAAATCTTTTTCAGTTTCAGTGGGGTAACACTTGGGAAATATTGTTAAAACTATATTTACTAATCATGTATGTATTGTAAAGCTTACAATTTGATCCCCCCCCCCCCGTATTTTTAAAAGAATTTTGATTTTTTTGTATGTGTACAGTACAGTATACTGTACTTGCACAATTTCTAAGTATGGTTTATCAAACCTAACATTATCATTAAAATGTCACGTGTTTTAAGGGTTGTTCCCCCTCCCCTCTTATGTAAAAAAAATCCTCATATAAACTTCAACTGCTCCACCATATAACTATTGAAGAACATGTCCGACGGTCATTCAGCTGTCATTCAACACGTCAGAAAAACAAGCCCTCATGGTTAAGAAATACTTGTATATACAACATTTTATGCTATAGGCTAAGTTATATTTGTTTCAAATCAGATTAACTTTAAATTTGCTAATTTTCCTCAAATAATGTTTCAGAAATATATATTTTATTTTTGAAGATTTTTAAAACCGAGAATTAACTCTTGTTTACAAAAATCTCAAAATGGTCAATTTTATCAAATTTTAATGAAAATAATATCAATTGCGATCAATATAATTTTTCTTGGAAATACTCCACAGTATTTTCTTACTAGAAATAGTAAATTTCAAATCCTTTAGCTTTCAATGAAAGCTTCAAGAAAGCTGTTTCATTTTTAAAAATTGATTTTAAACCTTATGTATACTGAATTAGAGAAATTATATTTTTAATCCTTTTTAGAACCTTTGAAATTTTGGTTAACAAATCTTGTTTTTCTTGCATCATTGAGGGGACCAAAGATTAATTAATGATTAGTATAGGAATTTTTAGTTTTTTTTTTTTTTTCATAATCCAGAAACACCACTCACTGAAAATCTGCTCTAATTGCTTTTATGAATAAAATATATTATTGACACTATTATGAATTTTTACAAGAATTGTTTGCATGTTTTATTTAAATTTTAATTAGAATAATTTATAATGTTTGAAATCTTTTAAATTTTTACATTACTTTGACTCTGTTAAGTGATATTGTTATTAAGTAAAAACTATATTTACTAATGGAAAACCTTAGTACAAATCCTCAAACACCAATATTTTTAAAAGAATTTTGCTTTTTCTTTGTATGTGTATAAACTTGCTGATTTTTATAGATATGGTGGTCCATACACAACATTATCAGAAAATAAGAGCAATAACTATAGTAAATTTAAAGCCAAATTACCTAGTACAAAGTTGGTAGGTGGTTTGTATGGCAGCTTGGGAGATTCCCTTCTGATACCAAGGCAAGCCTATTCTGGGAGTCCTGATTGGCTGCTGATTCCGGTGTGGATACTGTGCTCAATAAATATCCATCAGTACACCATGAATCTCTGGGAAAATATATTTTTGTCTGCCAACTGGATGCTAGTTGGAAACCTCTTTGCCAGTGTGAGCCTCACATTCCTGATTGTTCACTTATCGGTGTACAATTATTTTGTAATTTATATTTTAAAAATTACGAAAAAGTTGTACATGAATAATCAAACATGAAAAATACTGGGAGATTTTGTAAAACAAATATCCAGTTACCGAAGATCTGATCTAAATCATAATATGAAAACTACGATATAACTAAGACATAATTTTATTAGAAAAGTTATTAATTTAGGAGTTTTAAATCTATTGTCTTCTTTCTTGATCGCTATTCAAAAAATTAGTCTATATGATGGTCAAAATGTTGCAATTATAAAATTAAATGTGTTGATTTGAAATTATTATTGCAAATAATAAGGATGCTCTTTTTTTATAATCTTTCTTTTTCATTCACAGATTTTGACTACAATGGACAAGAGAAGAATTTATTTGGTGGACATATTTAAGACAAAAAGACCTTTTTAATGATATGACTAAAAATCATGGATTCTCCTAAAATTCTCCTTAAAAACATTAATCTACACATAATAAACAAAGTTTGGTAAGGGGTGTTGATTATTATTTTTTATGAATTGTAAGAAGACAAATGAAATGCACACCCTTGAAAAGATATTCTTTTAAAGTGTTTAAGTCAGCATGTTTTAGAGATTTCCGATTGGAGAAAGCCATATTTTTCTGAAGGTGATAGATCAGCATTTTTGCAAAATACAAATTTTAGAAGATAAAATGCAACCACACTCGAGAAAATCAAGGGTTACTGTTTCATAAAATTCACAAGTGAGTAAAAGTCAATTTATTTTTGCAAATTTTGTATTAATTCACGGGTTAAAATAAACAGTAATCCTACCCTTGTCAAATATATTGATCTACATTTCCGCAGACATACAGTTGAAACATGCATTTCCAAATGTATATTTGAGAGAAACTGCAGTTTTGTCAAATTTCAGGATCACCATCTATAATGAATTCAAGTTTGAATACATTTAAAAAAAAATATATATATATACAGGCAAGCCGAATGGGTAAAAAAAATTATGCCTTTTTTCTAAACTTAACAAAAACATTCATCTACACATCATAGACAAAATCTATTTTGGTTCAGTGTTGATCATTTTCTATAAATTTTAAAAATACAAATGAATCAGGAACTACAGAAAAAATATTCTTGTAAAGTGAAAATATAAAAAAGTAAATTAGTGTTGAGAACTGCTAAGGAGTTCAAATAAAAATAATCTTATTTTTGCAAATGTCCTACTAATTCATAGGCAAAAGTAAACAGAAATCATACACTTGTCAAATGCATGTGAAAATGAAATTTCAGGATATATACTTCAGCAAAGCTGCAATCAAGTCATGCTTCAGGTCACCATTTATGACAAGTTCAAATTTGAAAGCAGGCATGCAAACATGTCAAAGTGAGACATTCATAGCATTTTAACAGATGTCCAATTTCCAAGGAACCAACGTGTAGATACCAAAGAGAAAATCTGCATATGTGAAGAGTGGATTGGCATTTTCAGGGAGACCGTTAAAAATCACATAAAGAACTAGAGAGAAACTTTTTTTCATGGAAAATATGTAAATGAGCATTTATATACACTTTCAGTGCAAACACATACCGGTGAGAAACCCTACACCAGAGAAGTGTTTAGAGCAGTGTGTTCATAGAATCTAATTTAGAAATGGATATGCAAATACAGACTGAGCTGCAGCCTTCCATTTTTGATGTGTGTACATCAAAATTTTCAGAGAATTCAAAATTAAAAACATACCTAAAAAAACACGCAGGTTTGAAGCCCTACATTTGTGAAGTTTGTGGGTCAGCATTTCCATACAGATCTTATTTAAAATTACATGTGCGATCACACACTGGAGAGAAACCCTATCCCTGTGAATTATGTGACTCATCATTTTCATGCAAATATGCTTTAAAATTACATATGCCAGTGCATACTGGAATAAAAGCATACCGCTGTGAAGTATGTGGATCAGCATTTTCACGGCGATCATATTTAAGAAGACACAGGCGAATACACACAGGAGAAAAACCCTACATTTGTGAAATTTGTGGATCCGCATTTTCATGGCAGTCTTATTTAAAATTGCATGTAAGAACACACACTGGAGAAAAGCCTTACACTTGTAAAGTCTGTGGATTAGCATTTTCAGTCAATTTAACTTTGAAAAGTCACATGAGAACACACACTGGAGAGAAACCTTTTGCTTGTAAAATGTGTGAATCTGCATTTTCACGACTTTCTCATTTAAATGCACATCTGCAACAACACACAGAGGAAAAAGGCTACGTTTGTGAAATATGTGGATGTTCTTTTTCACAGACTTGCAATTTAAATTTACACATGCGAACACACACTGGAGAGAAACCTTTTACTTGTGAAGTGTGTGGATTAGCATTTTCACAGAATTCCAATTTAAAAAGTCACATGCGAACACATACTGGAGAGAAACCCTATCTTTGTGAAGTTTGTGGGAGGGCCTTTTCACTGAATTCACATTTAAAAAGGCACATGAAAATACACACTAAAGAGAAATCTTTTGATTGTAATGTTTGTGAATCAACATTTTCAACAAGATGCAGTTTAAAAATACACATGCAAACGCATGCTAAAAAGAAATCCTAGACTTATGAAGAGTGTGCATCATCATTTTCAAAAAGTTCATCTTTCAAAAGACATGCATATACACACATGTGGCAGATATGTTTCTCTTGTGAAAGATGTGAAACAGCATTTTTATTTTGGTCAGATTTAAAAACACACAAAAATACACTTGTGAGAAAACCTACACTTGTGAAGTATTCCTACAGAGTTCTGATTTAAAAATACACCCACAAACTGATACTGGAAAAAAATCTTTTTTCTCTTAAGAATGTGGCTCAGCATTTCTAAAATCCAGTCTTGAATAACACACTCTAGACAGAGACCCTACACTTGTGGGATGGCATTTTCTGTAAGTTTCCATTTAAAAAAAAACAATTGCGAGCATTCATTGAATAAAAATCCTAGATTTGTAATGTTTGTGGAAAAGCATTTTCATTGTGTTCATATTTAAGACTATACACTTAAGAAAATATGTACTTGTAACGTGAATGGGTCAGCATGTTCATAGTTGTAATTAAAATATGTATATATGAATATTAACAAGTATGAAAACTTCCACCTGGATTCCACTGAGTTTTTTTTTTTTTAATCAGTTCGGCCCAATCAAGACAGTAATGCTGCTAAGATGTAAGTGATTGCTGGAAGTGAAAGAGAAGGAGAAGACTTTAGAAGATGCCAGAAATCCAATAATAGTATAAATTTAAGAGTTTAGGCAGAGACATTAAAAGTATAGATTTGAAATGGAATGTAGAAAGAATTGGAAACCCAATCCAAAACAAGGAACAAGAGATAAACCCCTACTCCTGTTCAAAAAAATTCTCTGATAATTCCTTGATGGTTCATCAAAACGTCACTATTTGTTCCATATCCTGACAACTCTGATTTACATATTTTTCAGGTTGGCATCATTTACAAGGTGATGGAGTCTTAAAAAATGTATGTGTACACATACACCCCTGGTCAAAATCTTAAGGCCAGATACAAAAGGGTTAATAACAATTATAAAATATTGTTACTTTAATCAAAATATATTTGTGAATCTGTTATATTCTGTGCTAATAGGAATATATACTTGACAAACACGGTGGATAAAATAAGTAAAGGTTTATTGTAATAACGAATACAATAAGAATAAAGGTAACAGTTATGCACAAGGTCGTTGCAAGTTAATCCAGTTGTGAGTGCTACTATTGGAAGGTCGGTAGTTCTTGTGTAATTCTGAGTCATACTCAACAGATCCCAGCTAGACTCTGTAGTCCGTTGACCTATAGATACTTATAGGTAATTACTACCTATAGTGTAGTCATTCATGGGGGTGACAGGTTATTCCATTACATTAGAATATGCAGTTTATCAACAAACAAGTGAAAATTTTAAGCTTCATGAAGAAGAAGGAACATATGATGTTTGTAATGTTGTGAATATGGCAATAAAGATCAGGATAACAGTCCAAATAGTGTAAATAGTTACAATATTTCATCATTAACAGTATTTTTTATTTAGTCTTAAGATTTTGACCAGGGATGTAGCAGAGAGAAACTCCACTTGCAACCAACATGTGTGGAAAAGCATTTTCAGTGTGTTCATATTTAAAAAGATACTTGGGAATATTCACTGAATAAAAACCCTATATTTGTAATGGATATAGAACAGCATTTTCAATGTGTTTAGATTTGAAAATATGCAATTAAGCAAACTATAAATTCTTTAAGCGTGTGAAACACCATTTTTACAGTTATAATTTGTAAATACATATGTAAATGTACACAAGTATGAAAACTTACACTTGTGGCAGGTAGATCTGAATTTCTATTCAGTTTATATTTATAAAGGCACATTGGAGAAAGTGTCAATCTTAAAATATTTGAATCTTTAATGTCTTTAGATGTGAACTTGTGCAGAGGAGCCTAAGCAGATACAAAACTTTACACTTGTGACATGTGGATCAGGGTTTTCATGAAATCTACATTTTAAAGACACATCGTCAGACAAATAGGGTCATACAACACTCAACAACCTTGAGGTTTACAACATAAAAACGTTTTATTAACAGAACAAACAGTCCAACATGAGGTGTCACACACTGTAGTAGTAATAATAATAATAAAGAAGGGGAGTAATTCAGGTTATGTAAGACGCCAAGGGGAGTAATCCAGTCTGGCAATTGACTGCATGACAGCTTTTTTTTCTTATTGGGTCTAGGGTGGGGGAGATTAGAAGTCTGTGGCATAGTCACTAATGTAAGTTGGGCAGAAGCAGTGTGCAAATGTTATTCCTGTTTGTATTTCATCAGGAATGACAAGGTCATGTTGATCTGGGCAGGTAGGTGTGACTGGCAAGATTGTATCATCATCTTCATCACCGCCACCTCAATGGTCACAAGGAACTCCAACTTTTGATTATTGTGACTGGGAACTTTGTAACACTGTTCCAGTGCACTTTGTGTGTACCTGTCCTTAATTGGGAACCAGCAAACTTCCTAACACTTTCCCAATCATCTTGTATAGCAGACATCAGGTAATGCTCACAACCTCCAGTCTTCCTGAGGTCCCTGTGGAGACAATGTTACCTACCCTCAAATCCAGGCAGTGTCTCTAAGAGCAGTTTGGGGCCTTGCAGTGTTCACTATGGTTATGATTGGTGAGATGCATGTGATGATGTAGCTTGATCAAACCCATATCCTCAAAGCTGATGCATTCACTTGTGAACTATGACCAGTTGTGGTACCATGGTGGTACAGAATCTTCCAATGTGAGAATCCACATGAATAAATTCTGGCATTGAATCTGCTTGTGGCTATTACAAGAGAGGCTGATGAGAACTCTACTCCAGCTGGATCCATTTTGAGAATCTCCTTCTCGATGGCCTGAACAGCTTTCTCTGGCACAGGGTTTCTGTTAGGGTTTTTACAACTGCTCATTTCGATGGCAATATTATGATGGGGTAGGAGCTTATCGCTTGTGTGTCCTGGAGTGGAGTCTGTACTGAAAACAGCAGGTGATCTGTTGATGCGTCTGATTGTTATGCACATTCTAAGGATGGCATCTTGCAGTGTATCCCTTTGCTCATCTTGTATAAGGAATGTGATTGTATACAAGCTGACATTCTCAGAGTGTGAAAATCATTTGACGGTTCACCTTAATTATGTCGGCAGTGAACCTGAGACCTAAGGGATCCAGGGGATCCTCGCTGGACTGAGGAACTGACACTAACGGAGAACTTAATGATGCACACTCATGATGAATTGACACCTTTTCATCTATGCCCCTCCCTAAATCTAGGGCATAAAAGTATTGACTGGTGCATTTGGTATGTGATGTAGTTGGTAGTGCATGGAAGGCATGTTGCAGGATGATGATGATAACGTCTTGATTTGGAACGATTAGGTCATTTCAGTGAAATCACAAGCAGACCATCCTATGCTATTGTGCTAGTCTGCAATTATCTTTTTACATTTCTGATCTTTGTGAGGCGTTTAGATGCGCATGTGCCCTAGGTAAGGTGTGCATGTCTTCTGAGGTCTGAGCATTCGTTTTGTATTTCCTTCCATGATGGATGACTAGTGTACGACAGTCTGACCGATCCTCTGATGATGTCTTCTAGAGATGTCTGAATGACAGTAACATCCTCCTGGTGACACACAAAGGAGCAAAAATGACATGTAGTGTGAGTGTACTCTGTGGCATTGTGGCTGGCAAAGTCAGCAGGTATATTTGCAAAGAAGGCTTCCCATAAATCCTTAGATCAATTCAATGTGTCCTGTGATTCCCTTCCTGATACAGCCACATCAAGGGGACTAAGGAATTCAGAGCAGTTGGGGATGGCATATCTCAGAACCTTATATGCCCCGATAAATGAACGTAACCCTCTCACTCCCTTGGGGTGGGTGGCAGGAGGTGAGAGCTGTAGTCCTGTGAATACCCATTGACAAAGTACCTTCAGACCAAATCCATCTAAAAGTGGATATTTGCTTTGGACAAATGACAGTTTGGCTGGCTGATAGTCATAAGTTGGCCTTTGAAAAAGCTGTGAAAGTTGGTAAGATTGTCGTCTACACTATCCCCTCCACAGTATAAATCACCTGCAAGATTCATGACATAACCCTCCACCAGGGGGTCTCCTAATACTCGGCACATGAGCACCTCCAGGATCGTTTCCAAACCAGGCATTCCCATGGCACAGCTGGTGTAGACATGACTACCTTTGACAGGGTTGACAACACCGCAATATTTCATTGTCCCTTGCTAAGGGTATCTCGTAGAATGTCTTGGTGAGTGATGTCTTGATGAGGGGCCATTGACAGATCTTTCAATGTAGAGTTGACTAGTCTGATAGTAATATCATTCTGCTACATGAAGAGAGGCCCTCAAAGTAACACAAATCACTCTCTCTCTCTCCAAGGTGAACCTGGTTTTGCTGACACCATTGAGAGGTGAAGAGCCATCCACCTGTTTCACTGACTGGGTAGAATTTAAAATCCTCACACCTAGGCATCTAGCTGCTGCATGCTGGAACACATTTCCAGTGGCTCTACCTTCTATGATGACCTTCGTAGGCTGGTTGTTGGTAAACATGTCGAGATAGAGGAACTGTTTGGTCTTCATACATTCGTTTCAGGGTGGCCGTAGTTTCGGTGACTTTGCTGTCAAGAATATTTGCAATCTGGCGGGCTCTGATAATGTATCATTGATACGCCTCAGGAAGGTAGGTGTATATGCTCAGGTAGTGGTCAACCCTAGGCCTTTTTTGCTTGGCTGCATAAGGGGCATATCTTTCTCTGATGTGTCTGGGCAGGTCTCTGGTGTCTATGTTGGGGGGATGTAAATGTCTGGTTTGCAGACACATTGTTTTCCAGGTCTTTAAGTAAGGAGTCCAACCAACACCTGAGAAATCTCAGGTTTAATCAAAGCTAAGGTAGATGACCTCAATTCTGTTCCATAGCATTGCTTAACTAGCTTGGGCAGGCTTGGGTGGACTAACTGTAACCATATGAGGACAATGAGATTTTCCAATGTGGGGGTTATATTTTCCTCTGTGAACAGGTCACCACTGTGACTTATTTGAGAACCTGGGTGTAACATGGAGTCCTCAATGAAAGAGGACTGTCTTTGGAATGAATCCTCTGGGCATTTGTCTGGTTCCATTTTAATCAAGTCAAAGTCCAGGAAATGGTAGCCACTGATTTAGAAGCCATAGTGCTGTCTTATAACTTGCCACATGTTAGCTAGCTAGTGATGTGGAGGTTTTAATAATGGTATTCCTGGAGATTACTGGGCAGTAATTAGCCATCTTGACCACATTATTCTTTTGAATGGTGGTGAGACTGTCTTCTCAACAGATCTCTATACCAATGTCCATGAAGCCCCTGTGAGGCTGAAAGGGGGATTTGTTCTTCCATGTGCACTCCAGAAATGGGGCAAAATTGCAGTCTAAAGAGAAGCAAAAGGTGAGTTATTCCTCCAAGACTCGAAAGAGGAGATAGTTTCAGTTCTTCCTAGACACCATTGTTTTGTTGCTCCAATTCCAGCCATGATGGAGGAAGTACTACAATAATTTTTTTTTGAGGCTGTTGTTACTTACAGTAGCAGTGACTACACCTTGTGACCTTCTTTGTTGTGGAAAGAGTTTTATTCATGCCTATCATGTTTTTATACACAACATGAAGTGAGGAAAGCGACATCCGTTAGTATGTGTACTGTAGCCGTAAGTTGTTCTCTGACTTTGGTGGGTTAATATACTCCTGTCTGTTTTTATAAGTGTGGAGTTTGTGGGTACATGAGAAGCTGCCACCACACTAAACAAATAGGATCATACAACACTCAACAACCTTGAGGTTTACAACACAAAAATGCTTTATTAACAGAATGAACAGTCTGACATGAGGTGTCACACACTGTAATAATAAAAAAAGGGAAGTAATCCAGGTAGGAGACACAGTGGAGTAATAGATAGCATCTCAGATTGTGGAATCAGAGAGCTGAGTTTGAATTCCAGTCGAATCCATTACATTCACTTATGTGCTAATACCCTTGGGAAAGATATGAATCTTCTTCTTCTCCCCACAGATATAGGTAAATAGCAGGACAGACTGGAATCTATAGCCTTGGATGGCAACTGGTGTACTGCGGAAAGAAATGGCAACCTACTGCAGGGAAAAAATCTGCCTCGTCAGTTACGTATTGAAAGATACATGATTGCTTAAGTGTGTATCACGCATGGCAGATAACTGACTACAGGAAGCACAATGGAGGAATGGATAGCGACACGGATTGAGGAATCAGAGAGCTGAGTTTGAATTCCAGTCGAATCCATTATATTCACTTACATGCTAATACCCTTGCAAAAGGTATGAATCCTCTTCTCCCCCCAGCTCTGGGTAACTAGCAGGACAGAGCAGGTTCTATAGCCTTGGATGGCAACTGGTCTACCACAGAAAGAAATGGCAATCTACTGCAGGGAAAAAAATCTTCCTTATAACTTGCCACATGTCATCCAAAATAATGTTTCTGTGATTTAATCAGATGAAAACTTGCTATTAAACAAGTGAGTCCATTTAATAATAGTTAATGTCATTTGTCTAAAAACCGGCTTCACTGAAACCATTTTCCAAGGCTATAGAACCCAGTCTGTCCTGCTGCTTACCCATACCTGGGGGGAGAAGAAGAGGATTCATACCTTTCGAAAGATACATGATCGCCTAAGCATGTATCACGCATGGCACATAACTGACTTAATCCAGGTTACCTAAAATTCCAAGGAGAATAATCCAGTCTAAAAACTGACTGGCATATGGAGAAATATCTTGTTTTTGTATCTAATTTCATGTTTTGATCAAAATCAACTGAAAACACACACATGCACAAAAAAAAAAAAAAAAAAAAAAAAAAAAAAACTTTCAAAATTCATACTGGAAAGAAATCCCTTATGTTTGAATTGTATGTTTTTTACATCTTTAAAGATATGCAATTCAATATATATGCATGCATGAATGTTTTTAATGGAAATGATATTGTTTTCGAAGTGATCAACATCTTTATAGATGCTTAGTATTTGAATGCTGGTGTGGAAAACATTCAACATAAATGGATCAAAATTTTCATGGAGTTCATATTTGAAAAGTCACATGAACAGAGTATTTTCTCTGTTCATGTGAATTCCCTTTGTAAATTTCACATTTAACATGCAACATCTCTATAGAGAAGTCATAGTCGTGTAAAATGTGTGCACATTAGCATTTTCAGAAGATAAACAATGGAAAGCAACCAGTCTGTAAATAATGTTTCTGTGATTTAATCAGATGAAAACTTGCTAGTAAACAAGTGAGTCCGTTTAATAATAGTTAATGTCATTTGTCTAAAAACCAGCTTCACTGAAACCATTAAATTGAATGTCCACTTCATCAAATGGTTTAGTCAGTCACTTATGGGCCACGTGTGATACACACACTTAAGCTATCATGTATCTTTTGATACAAGAGTGACGAGGCGGATATTTTCCCACAGTAGGTTGCCATTTCTTTCTGCAGTAGGTCAGTTGCCATCCAAGGCTATAGAACCCAGTCTGTCCTGCTACTTACCCATACCTGGGGGGAGAAGAAGAAGAAGAGGATTCATACCTTTCCTAAGGGTATTAGAATGTAAGTTAATGTAACAGATTTGGCTGAAATTCAAACTCAGCTCTCCGATTCCTCAATCTGAGCCACTATCCACCAAAAAATGCAATATGTAGAAAATTAAAGGGAGATAATCATTATATCTAAATGGAGCATTTCTTAAATTATTTATCGATTAAAAATTGAAAAGTCAGTTGGTTTGTTTAAGAGGTTTATTTAATATTGAATGCAGTTAAAGGCAGAAAATTGTCTTTTTTGGCCAATGAAAATGGACATAAAAAATAAAATGTAAATATTAGAAGAAAGAAATAAAAAGAGTAGACGAAGTTGAACATTTGTGCCTGCAAAAAAAGTCGTGTATTAAAAGGATGTTTTTTTTTATTTTGTTGACACTACTGCTACACTATTTAGCTATGGTAATTGGCTAACCAATTAAGCATTGAAATTAAAAACGAGAAATACTTTAGGCGAGAAAGAGCTATATCGAAAGACAGATGGATCAACACTTTTTTTTAATAAAAAAAAAATGGGAAAAGATTTTATTTCATATACGAAGAAAGATACTTTTTCACAGAAGACAGAAAATCTGTAAGAGAAAGCCAGATTTCAGATTCTGTCAGAATTAATGTCATGATCAGATAGTGACGCGCCAAGGGAAACAGAATTCGGGGAGGAATGACAAAGCTGACCACACATGGCGGCCATAAAAAAATTTCTGATTGATTTCATCTACCTAAGATCAAAGTCACAATGTGGGTAGGTTAGACTTGAGATCAAGCCAGTTACTTTGGTGACCAAGCGTTGGAGGCGAGCTGAGAACGACAAAGCTGGTATTGAACCGGAAACAACCAGATCGACTGGGACACAGGCTGGTGGCAGCGACAACTGGTCAACCCCAAACGCTGGTGGAAGAAACCTTACAGATTCATGGCACAACTAGGAGTTGACCACGGGCCAACGGCACTGTGTCATATCTTGACATCCCGACCAGTGGACGTCACATATTGACACTGGACTGCAACTGCGACCACCAGTGGGTTTCACATCACGATTACTATATGCTCTCTTAGCAATTTTTATTGTCTTAAAAAGGTATCTTTAAAATTTTGATAAACCCCAGATATATGAAACTGGATTTATGAATTTTCTTGAGAATTGACAACAAAAGAATTAAAGGGAGATAATCATTATAGCTGAATGGCGCATTTCTTATATTATGTATTTAAAAATTACACTCCTTAATTTGATTGTTTCTTATTTACAATAATAATTGTCAACTAAGTTTATTTAAGAGGATTATTTAATTTTGAATAAAGTTAAGGAGAGAAAATTGTCTTTTTGGGCCAATGAAAATAAAATGGATATAAAAAAAATTAAAATGTAAATATTAAAATAAAAATAATAAACATAAGAGTAGGCAAAGTTTAACATTTGTAACTGCAAAAAAAGTGGTGTGTTAAAAGGATGTCTTTTTTTTTATTATTTTCTTGACACTGCTATTATACTCTCTTGGCAATTTTGATAGATCAATAAACGGGCAAATTTTAGCATATGTAAAAGAAACTGTCAAAGGGACAGTTTTTCTGCCACCATACGCTTAATGTAACAATATTTTTTATCAGGTCATCTTATAATTAATGTCTGAATTTGAGGTAAGAAAGAATGTTAAAAAGTGATGCTTAATCTGATTTATTTAAGCTATATTCCATTATGTTCAACAACCATTTCAGCAATTCACTAGTAATAATTCTAACATTAAAATAAAACAATAACTCTGATGGAGACGGATAAAAATACTTACATGTGCATCAGACCTTAATATAAATTCAAGAGATTGGCACTGAACATAACGTGATATGACATAAAGTGGCATAGAAAAGCAGCCATAGAATTTAAGCAATATCGTCACTCAATTACACTTTGTTGTAACAGTCCTCTCTTCACAGTTTGAGATGTTAACATCGAAAGAAAGTTAACATCTGAAAAATTCTACTCTCGACTCATTTGGAGTATCTCTGCCTTGCTTTCCACTTAGAAATAAGTCTCGACTGAGTGTTAAGCATATAACTGTCTGTGGTTTCTGCTATCATCTCTAAACTGGATCCCCACAAAGCATGTGAACCTGATGGCATCTCTGCAATAGTCCTTGAGAAATGTGCTTCTGTTCTCTCTAAACTACAATAAATGCCTGACTGCTTCTTGCTTCCCAGCTTCCTCTTCTGTAGTTCCAGTTTTTAAGAACTCAGTCAAACAGCCTGAGCCTTTCAACTATCAGTATATTAACTTTCTACTACTTTTTGGCAAAGTGCTAGACGCTCTAATCAACTCTGAATTTCAGGTAGGCAATATGGCTTTTGCTTTTCTTGGCCAACTGCTGATGTTGTAAAGATTATTGCTGAAAGAGTCTATCAAGTTTTAAATAAGGATGGTAATGCTCAGACTGTTGCTTTGGACAACTCAAAAGCATTTGACAGGGTTTGGTATACCAGTCATCTTCAAAAGTTGAAAGTTCATGGTAATTCTGGACAAATTTTTGAACTGATTCAGTCTTTCTTATCAAATTGCAAAATGAAAGTTGTTCTGAATGGTCACTCTTTTAGATTTTTCTGCATTAATGCAGGTGTCCCACAGTGCTTTATTCTTGGCCATACGTTGTTCCTAATTTTCATCACACCTTCCTGATGGCATCAGTTCTCCGCTGATACCTATTTTGATGATACAACTATTTACTCTTGTCTTAATAGTAAGTCAGTTTGATAAGATTAAAAATTGCCTCCAATCTGCTGTTAGCTAGGATAAGGAATAGCTTGGTAATTTTAATACCTCCAAAATGAAACCGCTCTCTATCACTTATTTGAAAGACCCATTTCTGCGTTCTGTCAGCATGGCAGATGCTAACTTCCAGGGGAGGGATTCATTGCATTTTCTTGGGCTAGTATTTTCCACTGACATGAAGTGGAAAGATTATATTAAATCAATTGCTAGGTCTATTGCTGTTCACTGTGTTGTGCTAAACAATTTTTCTTGTCAGAATCTATTTTACATATTTTAAAGTCTACCATTTGTCCATACTTTGAATATTGCTACCACATATGATCTGGTGCTCTTGCAATACATTTAGAGTCCGACAGCAAGGCCTCTGATCAAGAGGTTTTGAGGAGCATGGCAGCAACTCTTAATTGCTGGTGTTCCCTAGGTCCACCCTCACCCTGGGTGGTAGCACCTGTTAGTGTCCCAGCTATGGGCAAACAGTTAACCCCGAAACTGAGGTAAAAAGCATTTTGAAAGTGTAAAAATAGGTTTTAATACCAGAAATATTTTGTAAAAAAATTACCAGAAATAAATTTTTGAAGAAAAACAATCCTATTACCAGCAATATATTTTTGAAAAAAAATATTACCAGCAATACGTTTTTAAAATAATATTACCAGCTATACATTTTTGAGGAAAAAAATATTACCAGAAACAGATTTTTGACAAAACAAAATATTACCAGGAAATAAGTTGTCGGCATTCCATAACCATTTTTGAAATTTTGAGGTTGATATGACGTGAAAACAAAACAAAACAAACCAATAAAATCATTCTGATCAATTTCAATTCGTTTTGAAATCCGGCAAAGTAATTTTCTTATCGGAATTATTAAATTTAAATTATTTTTTAATCTAGCATGAAATTAAAACAAAAATAAAAGCTTGAAGAAGGGTTTTTTTTTTCTTTCTTTTTTTTAAATGTATTTTATTTTTAAACGGTAGGTATTACTTTAGTTTAAGTTCATTTTCAGTTGCATATCGTTTAGGAACGTGGTGAGATTGTAACTCATTCTCTATTGATTGTGGGTAGTCGTCGATGTTTTTTTTCAGGATTTTTTCTTGCCACTTCAAAACAAGTGTGGGTCAGTCACTGAAGATCAAATCAACCTCGTTTGAAAATCTAACTTTTTTTACTCAACAGCATATCGACAAAGAGGAGGAAAAAAATATAGAATTGATTGTTTCAATTCTGCATTCGTAAACTTAAAGTGTCACTTTTGAAACAATAATGGAATATAACAAGTCCATTGAGCGGATATTAATTTTATTTAATTAAAGTGGGGGAAAAAAATGTGAAAAATAAAAATCGATTATCTCCCTTGATTTCCGCTCTTTTGAAAATCTTTTTTGCCTCGATTGTTAGTTAAGATTTTTAACACGGATAGTTTTTGTTTATATAGTTTTTGCTATATTCCAATGTTACATCACCTGAAGTAAGAAAAAATGTAAGTACAATCTTTCACATAATTTCTTTGTTTCCAAACGTTTCAACATTTTTCTCTTTGTGAAAAATACATTTTTTTTAACTCGAGTAAAAAAAAAAAAAAAAGTTGATTTTTATCAGATTTTTATAATGTTTAAATCTAAAAAAAGAAGACTCGACAGTGTAAAAGAAATATCCGATTTTAATGCTATTTCTGAAGTCCACTCCACAAAACAAAAACGATATGTTTCGTTTGGGTTTTATTTTGGTTAATTTGCAGTATAAGTACCAAAAGCCCCCGGTATTGAGAATGTATAATTCTGGCGTGAAATTGCTTGGTTATTTCGAAAATGACATTTAAAACATTGCGCTCAATTACCGTTTAGAAGTTATGGACAATGTAATTTCGACTTCTTTCTCGTCGCGTACCCATACACAGAACGTCCGCCATTACTGGTTTTGTTTACATACGTTTGCCTCGAGGTGTCAGGCGGCGCAGAAGCTTCACTTGTCTTGATTACTGCGCAATGCGCGAAGTTTGAAATGAATGCGCAAAATAATACAAAATCCGACAATTAAAATAAAAATTACGTGCCTGAAAAATAAAAAAAAAGGATTTTTCCTTCTTTTCAACGATGTTTTTTTTCTGTGTCCTGAAAGTTTATTGAATTTACTTCATAAAGTACATTTTAGGATGAGATTCTGTTTCATTAGCTAGCTATATAAGCAGATTTATTAAGGACAATAAAGAAAAAAATACTATTCATTTAAATTTCATTTTTTTTTTTTTAAAGCGTATTTTAAAATAACATCCACGAAATTGTACAGTAATCAAGACGAGTAAGATACGAAAAGCTGTAAAAAGTTCGTTAAGTAAGCTTCCATGCATTAATACTAAAGGAAAATATATGTAAACAACGCCAGTAATGGTGGTTGAAAAACGCGAAAGAGTTCGAAATTACATTGATGATAATTCAAAAACAGTAATTGAGTGCAATGTTTTAACGTCATTTTCGAAATAATCAGGCAATTTCACACCAAAATGGTGCATTCTCAATCCAGGGGCTTTTTTTTGTGCTTATACTGCAAATTAACGAATATTTTTAAGCATTAAATCAAATACAACCTGATTTAATTTAGAGGTAAATGTATTTTCCTTATGTCACTTGATCTTCCATATATTTGAATATTACTTTCATTTCTTGATATTTTGTTGGTAAATTTTCATTTTAACACCCAAGCGTCATTTACTGCTGAACTTTTCCGTAAAGCGATTTTTTTTTGTACTTAATTTAAGAATAAAGTTAACTTTCAAATATATGTAAACATCGACAAATAAAAGAATAACCAAAAAAAACAAACAAAAAAAACACCTAACCCTAATTTGAAAGTTAACTTTCTTCTTTAAGAAAAAAAGAATAACCAATAAAAACAAAAAACACCTAACCCTATTTTGAAAGTTAACTTTCTTCTTTAAAAAAAAAACAATAACACCCCCCCCCCCAAAAACACCCAACCCTATTTTGAAAGTTAACTTTCGTCTTTAAAAAAAAAAAAATAACCAATAAAAAAAAAACACCTAACCCCAATTTGAAAGTTATTAGGTTGGTGTAAAAATAATGACGTAATAATGTCGTTTTTTTGACGTCAAAAAACGACATTATTACGTCATTATTTTTACACCAACCTAATAATTTTCTTCTTTAAAAAAATAAAAAGAATAACCCCCCCCAAAAATATCACCTAACCCTAATTTGAAAGTTACCTACAAGGAATTACTGTGAAGGGAGTAAATAGGCCCAAATTGTATACGTCCACCGACAAAATTTGGCACTTAATTACTTATCAATAAGCCGGTAAGGGATGACAAAAAGAGTGAGAAGAAGTTCGATGTTTTTCTGGTCGTTAACATCCAAAAAGGTAGGTTTCTTTAATATCTAATTGTTGATTTGAGTTCAGCATATACATTTGCATGGACATAAGACTATTTTGGAAAAATTTGAAGGGATAATAGCGCCCGGGTGTTGAAATGAAAATTTACCGATAGGTTTGTTGGGTGTGCCATATTAAAAGTGTAATAAGGGTGAATAAAAAAAAATTTGTGGAAATTAGTAAAATGGACAAGGAAAAATGTTTAGAGAAAAGAAATTAACATATTACAGATTAGCTTAAAAGCCACCCTATCGTGCAGCATTTAAGCTAACTCCTGAAAAGAACACTTGATTGGGCCTTTGGCTTGTTCAGGAGTTTGATAGTCTCTAACTCTTTGCATATTCTTAGGATTGGAAGCTCTTTTGACTGCCATTTGATCTGTGTTTTCATTTGCACTGGACTTTCTTTTCTGTCTATATTTCTGAGATAAGGTATTATGTACATTATTTACATTATTCGGACTATTGTCCTCATCTTTGTCACCATATTTATTAGAACGTTTCGGCCGTTGTACGCTCCGGCCTTCTTCAGGTGGTTGGAATGTTGAACTGAACTCTTTATTTCGCTCACTGGGGTAGACTGTTCTAGTTCCACGTGCCATGTTTGATGGATCTCAGTTGTCAGTTATCTCCTGTTAATTTCCCTCTGAAAGTTCTCCACTGCCTTAACCGGGTATTGAACTCACACTCTTTGGGTCCTGTCACTGGATCTAACCAACACCTTTATCCACTATACCATGTGTCCTTGAGGACTTTCTAATCATCGCTGCAGCCTTGGCTCTTTTGATTGCAATCTGGTCCTCTATTTGCGGAGATTTCTTTTTGTGAGGTATACTGCTGCCATATACAATAAGCAACAATAAACTACAGAAGAATTCAAAATTGATCCCTGCATTTAAGTATTGCATTAATATTTAAACTTCTCTTTTAAAAGTCCAATGATAATTCTGTCACCACTTAATTTAAAGACAATTTAATATGCGTAGATCCTTACTTTCTGTATGAACAATTATTTTTATTTTATTGGTGACATTCTCTGGATTTTGCAATTAATTTTGATTATTTCCAAGTTATAAAAATTGTTATTGTACAAAAAAAATTTGTTGCAAATAATAACGTAAAAAATCCCCAAAAACAATCACAGTAACAAAAACTTTGGAATCCCAAATTTCAGGATTGTGGATCAGGATTGAATGTCTTTAATTTGCTTGCAGAGTCAGCCTGATTCCAAAATGGTATGATGTGTTGGGTTACAGCCTCTAGGAGTAAAGTTGAAAAAGTGTGACACAATGACATTTGCATTTATTATATAGAAAAATCCAATGTTTATCGTCTTAATTTTGTGACCCCAGAGAATTTGGTTACTTTTGATGATAATGAAGTGTACTTAGCTTTTTTCATGCTTTCTCCTTTAATTTGGGATATTTTTAACCAAAATTTTGAACATTCTGAAAAGGATCAAAAAATCCTTTGTTTATTTTTCCTCTCAATAATAACAAAGATGTTGACAATAAAACATTGTTTTTTTTTATGTTTGGAGCATTTTTTTATGATATATGCTCATTTTGTAACAAATCTTTTGGGGTTACCTCGATATATTCTTTCATTGCATTAAGTTTGGAGCATTTTTTCATCATATATGCTTATTTTTTAACAAATCCTTTTGGGGGTACCTAGATATATTCTTTCATTTTTACATAATTTCACACAGTTAACAGTTATTTAAATATAAATTAAATGTTTTGATGGTATATTCAATAGGTTAACATAAATTTAAATATAAGTTCATGTTCGATTCTAACTTTCTGTATTTTAAACATTTTGCATGATAAAGAATGAAACTTATTTTATTGAGGTAATTAATTTAGTTGAATGTGTTGTGGGTAAGATGATAGCTATTCTTAGACTCCCCTCAGTTGGGACACATCAGACTTCTGATCATGCCAGATTAGGCGTTATCTCCCAGAATTTGTAGCAATGGTCTGCTCAGTATAGTTGCAGTATAAATCCTAGGTAGGCTCTGTGGATGTTGAACAAACACATATGTACCCAAGACAAATTCAAGATTCAGTTTAACAAAATATCTACATTGTAAAGCTTCTACCTTTCCAGTCGACTTTGATCTTCAAAAATTGAAATACATTGTCAGTGGGTATCTTCTGTGTTCTTAATTCCTTTTCTTTCCTTTTTCTCTCTCCTTAATGTTTTCTTTTTCTCACATTCTCCCACACTCAGTAACCATTTGCATCTTAGTGGCTTTATTACCTTACATGGAATGAAATAATTAAAAAAATTTTCCTGAGATATATCATTTTCTATCTTATGGTAAAAAAGGTATTACAAGTGTTTTTTTCATAATTTCTGAAATAATAAATCACAATGTTTCAGCTGTTATTCTCTCAAGCTTTCTTCAGGTGCTGGAATTTTTTAATCCAACACTTTATTTAATCCACTAGAGCAGTGCATTCCTTTTTCACTAGGTTAAATGGTCTCTTCTAATTATTAATTTCTCCTCATGATGCCATTTTTATTTGACACATTGAATAAGATTATATTAATTTCAGTTCCCAACTCGGAGTTTGAACTTATGATGACGGTTAACAATGCTTCCATTTCCTAAATCATTGTGACATAGAATTTAGGAGTTTTAAGTCTAATGTTGTTGTACCCATAAAGAGGTTACAAAGAGAAAAAGGGTGGTACTTGAGTAAAGGAACAGCAACACATGCATAGATGAAAGAAGAGAGGTTCATTGTAAAAGAGAATACACTACTGAAAGACGGAATCAGGTGGCAGGCTAGTAATTCCTGAAGCAAGCCCTCAGGTATATCCTGTGCTCACTATATATAGCTACTGATATAGTCAGTCCACATTGGCAATAGGGAGTGTGGGACATTCCATTACAACAAATGTCTTCTTCCTTCATCACTTTGCAAAAGGCACCTGAAGAAGGCCAGAGTGTTGAATGGGTGAAATCTTGCAATGATAACATTAAATATGTTGCTCTGAAATTATTATTACAAATAAATCATAGGTATGCTCTTTTCTTTAATAATCTTTCTTTTTCATTCACAGATTTCAACTACAATGGAGAAGGAAAGCATACATTAGATGGACATATTTAAATATTATATACGTAAAAAAAAATCGAAATATATTTAATGTTATACAGGCAAACCCAATAGCTAAAAATCATGGATTCTCCTGTACAGAGCAATTAAAAAGATTCAGCTGTACATAATAGTCTATTCAAGTAAAAGCTGTTGATCATTTTTTATGAATCTTAAAAGTACAAATGAAATGTTCACTTGTAAAGTGAAAACTTAAAAAGATAAAATACAAATAGTGTTGCTAATCTCTAAAGATAGTTTCACAAAGTTAAAATAAAAGTAATCTTATTTTTGCAAATGTTATACTAATTTGTAGGTAAAGCTAGAGAGACAGGAATCCTACACTTGTCAAATGCATGTGGATCTACATTTTTTCAGACATACAGTTTAGAAATGCCTTTCCAAATATATACATTAGTGAAGCCGCAAGCAGGTCCTGCTTCAGGTTACCATTTATGACAAGTTCAAATTCAAAAGTAACCATATCGAAAGTGTTGATCAGTGTTTTGACGGACATCCAATTTTCAAAGAACCTACATGTTAAAATAGACTAGAGAGAAAATCTACATATGTGAAGTGTGTGGATCAGCATTTTCAGTGAGATCACTTTAAAAAGCACATGTGATGTATTGGAGAGAAACCTTTTCCTTAGCATTCAGTGCAAAAACACACACAGGTGAGAAACCCTACATGAGTAAAGTGTATAGGTCAGCATTTTCACAGAATTCAATTTAGAAATGGATATGCATATACAAACTGAGCTGCAGCCCTCCATTTTTAATGCGTTTACATCAAAATTTTCAGAGAATACAAAATTAAAAACATACCTAAAAAAACACGCAGGTTTGAAGCCCTACACTTGTGAAGTATGTGGGTCAGCATTTCCATATAAATCTTATTTAAAATTACATGTACGAGCACACACTGGAGAGAAACCCTATCCCTGTGAATTATGTGACTCATCATTTTCATGCAAATATGCTTTAAAATTACATATGCCAGTGCATACTGGAATAAAAGCATATCGTTGTGAAATATGTGGATCAGCATTTTCACGGCGATCATATTTAAGAAGACACAGGCGAATACACACAGGTGAGAAACCCTACATTTGTGAAATTTGTGGATCTGCATTTTCATGGCAGTCTTATTTAAAATTGCACACACGAATACACACTGGAGAAAAACCTTACAATTGTGAAGTGTGTGGATTAGCATTTTCAGTCAGTGTAACTTTAAAAAGACACATGAGAACGCACACTGGAGAGAAACCTTTTGCCTGTAAAATGTGTGAATCTGCATTTTCACGACTTTCACATTTAAATGCACATTTGCAACTTCACACTGAGCAAAAAGGCTACGTTTGTGAAATATGTGGATGTTCATTTTCACAGACTTGCAATTTAAATTTACACATGCGAACACACACTGGAGAGAAACCTTTTACTTGTGAAGTATGTGGACTAGCATTTTCACAGAATTCCAATTTAAAAAGTCACATGCGAACACATACTGGAGAGAAACCCTATCTTTGTGAAGTTTGTGGAAGGACCTTTTCACTGAATTCACATTTAAAAAGGCACATGAAAATACACACTGAAGAGGAATCTTTTGCTTGTGCTGTTTGTGAATCAACATTTTCAACGAGATACGGTTTAAAAATACACATGCAAACACATGTTAAAAAGGAATCCTAGACTTGTTAAGGGTGTAGATCATTATTTCATCAAAATTCCTCTTTAAGAAATATATATATCCACAGACACACCAGGTTGAAATATTTACCTTGTAAAAGATGTGGAACAGCTTTTTTATAATAGATTTAAAAACATATACAAAAATGTACAGATCTGAGAAAGCCTACACTTTTGAAGTATTCCTACAAAGTTTTGATTGAAAAATATATCAACTGACAACTGAAAAAAAATCTTTTTATTGTGAAGAATATGGCTCAACATTTGTGAAATCTTGTCTCCAAAAACATATGTACACACTCTGGAGAGAAATCCTATGCTTGTTATATGGCATTTTCTGAGTTCCCATTTTAAAATATAAACACCTGACAAACGGTGAGGTATCATTATACTGGATAGCAACACTTATGAAAAACTAGAGCTCCTCGGGGATCCAGATACTTATGAGAAAATTCAAGAACATAATGTTAACACTAAGACACAAAGATTCAACAAATTCATCAGAAAGTCAGTTACCTGTGAGGATAAATCAGGTGAAATTGATAAGTTACCACCCAACTATATTCAAGCTTTTCAGCCTACTCAAAACACACAAACCAGGTACTCCAGTGTGCTATATATCTGGGATAAACAGCATACCTGACAAATTAGCCAAAATTTTACCCCGGCTCCTCAAACAATCATCTCAGTACACATTAAAAATTACAGCGATCTGATTAATAGACTAAAATCTTTAGGCATGACAAATAAAAACATACCCAGCTTGCATATCAAATCCATATGCACAAACAGGCCTATTACCAAATGCTTAAGATTCTTAGAAAAATATTAACCTCCCATTACCAACCATCAAAATTATAAGAATATATTGACTCATAACAAACCAATGTTATTTCTCTTTCAACAGGAGATTTTATAGAGAGAAATTTGGACTACCGATGGGCTCACTGCTCAGTGGAGTACTGGCATGCCTCTTCCTGGAATTTCTAAAATCTGCCCACCTTCCTTTCAGTGCATTCCTCCAAAAAATGTGACATACTTCCACTATATTGAGAATACCCTATTGATACACCCATATATCGCACCACTACCAGAACTTGTTGATAGACTAAACAGAATAGAACACGACAGAACAAAACTACACCTTGCCATATCTTGACATCATGTTAATATGCACACATAAGGACATTCAACTGGAGGTTTATCGAAAACCAAAAAATGATACACTTTTACAACCACAACAACAATAAAACAAATCTCAGAGTGATTATAGGCTTTCAATTAAGAGCCCTTAGAATCTATAATCCCCAATTCCTTCCCGAAGAAGAGAAATATGTTGAACACACCTTCAGACTCCTCTAATACCTGAATTATTTCCTGCACAATGCCCAAGGCAAAGCCTAGAAAATCCACAGTAGAAAAATACAAAAACCCATAATAATAATCCTGACAGCCATAACAAAATCTTACCCACCAACTCTATAACAGCCACCATAAAAAAAACTTGTCAGACCTTGGCATAAAATTCATCAACACCACCTCTAAAACAATAAGATATATAGTTAATATCAAATGAGATAGCAACAACAAGACAGAGGCAGGAATATACAAAAAGACTGCACAAAATGCCCAGTAATGTACATCAGCAAAACATTAAGAAACCTCAAAAAAAGATTATATGAACACTACAGAGATATTCTGCATAACAGCAGTCTAAATACATTGGTGGTTTGACATAATGCATCTGACCGCAGTATTGATTTAAAAAATGCCTGTCTGATCAGGTGAGAAGAAAATTCACTAAGGAGAAAATGCATTGAAAGTGTGCTAATCTCACAGTTCTCAACAGTAAATCTAAGATGACAGGCCATGTGTTATTTCACTGATCATCGCAAAAACAATATCACAATGCAGTCTATGAGTTGGCAGAGAGAGAAACGGACCTAATTGAAGGCAGCTGATCTAAAATCCTACAGACCCCAGGACTGTAATGTGTGCGTATGTGTGTGTGTGTGTGTGTATGTGTATATATATATATATATATATATATATATATATATATAAAATATGACTCGTATAGATATATTGTATAGTTTTATGTATGTGTGTGTATATCGGGGTGCACATATACAAGTATGTACAGATATATATATATATATATATATCTGACTCGTATAGATATATTGTATAGTTTTATGTATGTGTGTGTATATCGGGGTGCACATATACAAGTATGTACAGATATATATATATATATATATATACATACATATATATATATATAATATATGTGTACAGGCAGAGATGAGTTTAGTCTAAGATAGGGACAAGCAAAAATTAGTTTGGTGACCTCCTTGAAAAGGAGGCCACCAAATCAATTTTTTAAAATTTTCAAAATTTATGCTATTTTATTTGTAATATTAACATAAAATCTTTAAAAAATTGATAAAAATAAACAGATAATTGTAAAAAATCAAATATTTTTATTGACAAAAAACAGAGTATGATGACTAGAATTATTAGCAAAGATACATTGCAGTGGAACATTTTCAAAAAAAGAAATCAAACATTATAACATTATTATCTTACAGTATGTTGGAAAGAATGAGATTGCTGTATTACTGTATAAAATAAAAAGCATTTTCAGCATAAAATCAAAATAACTATTGAAACAAATAATATGTACAGTAAATGTCTCAAAACTATCCTTTACTTTTTAACATGAATATTAATTAGTAATTTCTTATACTTAAAAATATTTTCTCAAGTAATTTTTGTTGCCTATCATTCAGAAGAACTACTCAGGCAATTTGTCAGAATCAAAAATTATTAATTTTCTATTATTTTAGAATGGGGTGGGGGTCCTGTTTACAATATAAATACAATGTCAAATTGATCCATGACTTTTTAACATACATGTAGTTTTCTTTCCTGTTTGAGTGTATCAGCCTAAGTATTGCTGTTTTAAAATGAAATGTACTATGTAATGTGTGTGTGTATACATATGATGTTCATTTCATTTCTGGTAGACCTAAATGTTGCAAGATTGAAATAAACTTGTAAAAATTTGTTGAAATGCCTTTCATCTACCTCTTTTCTTTGAAAATATATCTGAATAGGGCTCTAGTCAATTTTTTTTTCTTGGAAAACCACTCCATGACCACCTTATTAGGAAAAACATAACATTTTTCATTCTTAATTTTAAAAAAAAAAATTTTTTTTTTTTTTTTTGAAGTTGAAGGCAAAAATTGCACTAGATGTGGCTTTCTTTTTTTTTTTTAAGGGTACCTAGACATTAAATATAGGCACCATGGCATTTTGACATGGTCTAAACTCATCTCTGGTACAGATATACATGTACAACATAAAAAGACTCTGTAATATGTATGTGCATGTGTATATATGTATATGTACAGGAGTTGGGCAAAATAATTGGAACACTTGTTAAATTGAAAAAAATTATTTAATATGGAGTTGGTCCTCCTTTAGCCTCACAGACAGCTTTAATACGTCTAGGAATGGAATCATACAACTTACTGACTTCATTCAGAGGAATTTTCAGTCATTTTTCCATTAAAACCTTCTCCAGCTCTTTACGACACGATGGTGGAAGATAGCAGCTCCTAACTTGTTGCTCCAAAATGCACCACAAATGTTCAATAATATTGATATCTTCAGATTGGGGAGGCTACTCCATGTGTTTTAGCTCACTTTTATGCTCTTCATACCAATTCGAGTGGTATGTATTGGAGCATTATTGTCCTGGAAGATGCAGTCACCATCAGGGAATAAAGTCTGGGCCATTGGATGAACATGATCTCCCAAAATGTTCAGGTAATCTTTGCTGTTGATTCTACCATGCAGGGCAACTATTGCACTGAGACATTTCCATGATATGGTGGCCCAAACTATCACTGATCCATCTTCATGCTTCACTGTTGGAAGAAGGCAGTCAGGGTTGTAAGCTTCTTTGGGCTGCCTCCACATATAAACTCGCCCTGAAGTTGGGAAAAGAGAAAAACTGGACTTGTTTGAGAATATGACTTGCTTCCATTGGTCTGCAGACCAGGCATTGTGATCTCTGCACCACTTCAACCTCTTTTGAATGTTGCAAGTGGTGAGAAGAGTTTTCCTCACAGCGGCTCTTCCATAATATGCAGCCTTATGGAGCTCACGGTGAACAGTTTTAGTAGAAACTGAACTATTCAGATAGTTATTCAACTCAGCAGTCACTTTGGCCACATTTGTCCGATGATTTTTTGCCACATTGCGTTTCAATGCACGTCAGTCCCTGTCAGTAAGCTTGCAAGTCCGGCCCGAATTGCTACGGTGGCTAGAGGTCTTACCCTGTTTCTTGAATTGCATCAGTGTTCTTGATATGGTAGCTCTTGAAAAACCAAACAGTTCAGCAACCTTAGTGATCGAAGCTCCTGCCATGCGAGCTCCAACAATTTGCTCTTTTTCGAACTCGGAGAGGTCACTCATTTAGCTTAAATTTGACTAAATTCTAAAAAGACTACATTAGATAAATAAATGTATTTACAATAGATATAACCTGAAATCATGAAGTTTTAGTTAAAGTTTTTAATATAATAGGTCTTTGAAATATCGGAGTGGATTTTGCAACTGTTCCAATTATTTTGTCCAACCTCTGTATATATGCACTGTGATATACTGATGAATGTCTATATGAGTAAAAGTCTGAGAAAAAAAAACCGGCTGTAATGTATATGCCTGGGCAAAGATTTTAAAACAATCAAGAAATTAGAGAATTTTTGTTTAATGTTAGGGAAATCAATGATTTTTCTAATGCAACTTGATATGACTCACATGGTTATTGTATATTTCTTTTTATATTGAAAATAAATGCTGAATGTTATTTATGATATATAGTCATTTTTTTTTAAATAAAATTAGGTTATATTTTTTGTTGGAAATGAAGGAATTTATAATGCAACTTTATATGCATTGAATTACATGTTTATTATATTTCTTTTTAAGTTGAAATTTATTTAACTATGAAATTTGTAAAAAATACTGTTCTACATTTCACTTGTAAATTAATACTATCTGTTATTTATATGGCATATATCAGGTCATCTCATAAGTTCTATCCGAATTTTAACTTTTTGTTAAAATGAACGAAATTTAAAGAGTATTTTATAATGTGTAATGGAACTGAACATTATTTTTATGTTTAGATGCATTGAAACTGATCAAATTTTATTTCAGAGAAAAATAAAATAAAATTTTGTTTGATTAAAACCCTGCTAACATGGAAGTACCCAAGAATCATTTGAGGCACATAATTCTTTATGAGTTCAAGAAAGGAAACTCAGCAGCCGCTTCGGCTAGAAACATTCACTCAGTTTATGGAGAGAAATGTGTGAATGAAAGAACTTGCAGAAGATGGTTTGCAAAATTCAGAGGTGGAGATTTTACCCTTGAAGATTGAACCGGACGTCCAGTTGAGTTTGATGAAAAGCTTCTTGAAGCAGCCCTTGAAGAAAATCTTGCTTTATCAGTTGAGGAATTGGCAGTGGTTCTCAGTTCAAACCATACAACTGTTCATTGTCATCTTCAACAACTTGGAAAATGGTTGCCTCATGAATTGTCTGAAAACAACCTCAAATCCCAAGTTGACATCTGCTCTTCTCTCCATTCTCGTCAACTTGTTTCACCTTTTTTGGATAGACTTGTGACTGGCGATGAAAAATGGATCTTTTATCAAAATGTTAAGCGTCGTAGACAGTGGCTTGGTAAAGAGGAAGGACCCCAGCCACAGCCGAGAAGGGAACTTCATGGGCAAAAGGTTCTTCTTTCAATCTGGTGGGATTGCCAAAGAATAATCCACTTTGAATTCTTACCACCTAATGCAACAATTAATGCTCAAATATACTGTCAGCAATTAGAGCATTTGAACCAAGCTTTGAGGAAAAAAAGACCTGCTCTAGTGAATCGAAAAGAGGTGATGTTTCATCAGGACAATGCGCGAACCCACACAGCAAGAATCATGTCACAAAAGATTGAAGAACTTGGTTGGGAGAAAATCCCTCATCCACCTTATTTTCCCGATCTTGCTCCTTCAGACTACCATTTGTTTCGTAGCTTACAGAATCATTTGGAAGAAACAGCTTTTGTAACAGAGGAAGAGGTTAAAACTGACATTTGTGAGTTCTTCAAATCAAAGCCCAAAGAATTTTACAGTAATGGAATTAGTAAGCTTGTTAATAGATGAAAGGAAGTCATAGATAATCAGGGAAAATACATTGTTGATTGAATCTGTAATTAAATGTAACATTTGGTCACTTGTTTTCTTTATTCAAAATTTGGACAGAACTTATGGGATGACCTGATATTTGTTTTCTAGGAATCCAAATGAATTGTATTTTTTCCTCTAACACAGCTATATACATGCTTCTGTCTATTAAATAATACCCCAAAATCAAGGAATATCAGTGAAATTTTTCTGGGAATTATTAAGGAATTTTCTCCACTGATTAAGCTGAAGGAGCAGTGGAGTAGTGGCTTGATTTGAATTCATGCTAGTTGCATTCACTTATGTGCAAATACCCCTGGGGAAAGGTATAAATTCACCTCTTCTCCCCCCCCCACTGCCTAGTTATGGGTAAATAACAGAATAGACTGTCCTAGAAGGACAACACTGAAATCAAAGCCTACAACAATGTGTTAAATAGCCTCACCAACCCACAACTGGTCAAGTATGGTGAGGACAGCTATGCCCCTGAAGGTATCAATAAGAGGTTTATCCAACAGTACTGAGAAGGCCCTGGATTTAGATCCCATATGCTTTCAGCATCCCTGGGAAAATTAGGCTAGGAAACTTGTTTTGCTGTCATAATTATTTTATCAATTTCAATGATATAATAATATTTTGATGGTCTGGATATTCTCGTCACAAGTATTGAATTAAATCTTGTTATTGTAATAAAAACTTTAACATTTGCTTCTGGAGCATGTTGCTCCCATGCTTTCTCGAGAGCCTGTACTTTATAATGCGCCATAAGTTTTCTATGGGGTTGAGGTCAGGTGATTGGGGCGCCCATGTCATAACACTCACCTGCTTCTCATCAAAGCATTCCTTCATCAATTTTGATTTGTGACAGGGAGCATTATCCTGCATAAAAATGAGCTTGGTGGGGTTGATGTGCACCCTTTCATCAGAAGGGAGCAGACAAGACTCTAAAATTATCTTGTACTGCTCGCTCCTGAGGGTCTTTTCAATAGGTTTTAAGAAACCAGTTCCATGAAAAGAAAAGCATCCCCAGAACATTATACTGAACGGATGCTTGACAGGACTTACTGCTAAATTCAAAGAGCTTTCAAAGCTTCTTCGGATTTTAGATCGCTTATCCTTTGAATTTAGCTCAACTTTCGTTTCATCGGAGAAGAGAACATTTAGTAAAAAAAATCAGGTGAGTCACTTTTATCGAACAGCACTGTACCTCTTGTCTGTCAAGCAATACGGTGACAAGGATATGGAATTCCCACAAAATTTCCCGGATGCGCGGAGAGTGCTGACGGTCATCCGAACTAGGCAGACGTGTGGTGTGGTCGAGGAGGCTATTATCTCTTTTAAAATGTCACCCCAAATTGCCATTGCTTAGAACGAACAAGTGAAAAAATTGAAACAGTTTTGTTCAGGGAGGGACCCAGTTTTAGTTAAACCCTCTCTCTATAGAGCTTTGAAACTTGAAATAAAGGCGGTCTCTCCCATGAAGGTACCATCAAGACTGAGATGGGCCAAGGATCAATCGCAGAGGCTGTCGGTATCCTTACACTGACCATGTTTAAACCAGTTTCCAAGCCCTAATCGGTCTGATAATGGCTCTGGTTAGCAATTTTGAATGTCCTGAGCCTGGGGTCGGAGTCTCGCAGAGCGAGGCCCGATCGTGATATTCAGCGTCTCGGGGTGGATGTATGTTGTTTTGCAGGAGACCCATTTTCAATTCGCGACCGTGAAGGTATTCTGTCTAAGCAACATGTTTTGATGGACGCTATAGAGGTGTTTCCTGACTAGTGAGCAAGTCTGTGAATGCGGTGTGGGCTCTTGTCTTTGCGGATCCAGTGGGAAGGCTTTGCATGCTGGATATTATCATAAAGGATAAGGCTCTTCCTCTCATTGGGGTTTATGCGCTCAATGACCATGCGCAGCGGCCTGATTTGTTTCGCCGGATCGAGCCGTTTTTTTTTTTATGTCATCTCGTTCAGTAGTTCTAGCAGGTGATTGGAATGTCGCCCTTGATCCCCATATAGATCGTATAGGGGGAAGATCGGGTACTAAGAACCCGGATGTTAAGCCGTTTCGGGACTTTATCGTCAGGTTTTGATCTTGTCGATAACTATCGAAATGAGCACCCCCGGGAGGTAGCATGGACTTAGACTAGGAGTGGCAGCTCGGATTCAGTGATGCGTTCAAGCTACATAGACCGAATTCTAGTTCAGAGAGTCGACGTAGGGCTTTTAGGTTGTCCAAGTTTCTATTATACAATTTACTCGGATCATAGCCTTGTCCGGGTTCGTGCAAACTTAGAGAAGCCTAAAATCACGGCTGGCTTCTGGAAATTGAACGTATCATTATTTGGTGAGCAAGATTTCTGGGACCAGCTTTTACTAAAGTTACAACGGGAATTGACGGGGTCTGTGGTTGGGAAAAATCTAAACTTAGGTCTTTTGCTGCTGATTTTAGTAGCAGGATTAGCAGCGCAAAAGGCGTGCGAAGAGAAAGTAGATCGGGCGATCAAATCCCGTGATAGTGGGGACGTAGCTTTAGCTAGGGTGGAGCTGGGCTCCTTGCTTATCAAGAAGGATCAAGCTCTAGTGGGTAGGGCTAGGCTAAAAAGAATGTCTTGCGAGGCAACGAACATGGCCGCTGAATTGCGTACAGAGGGGGCTTGTAGGACATCAAGTCGGCATATCGCAATCATCCCATTGCCAGACAAGCGGACTGTGACTACAGACGTGGGCATATGTGAGGCTTTCCGTGACTACTTCCAGGAGCTGTTTACCAGGGAGCCCGGTCTGGGCCCTGCTCAGTTTTATGCCTATTTGGCCGACTTTCCACGCCTCGAAGTTGGGACATTTTTTTTGAAAGTCTGTAGGTCCGCATCTTCTAAAATAAAAAATATTTTTCCTAAAACTTCTACTGTCTCATTTATGGTAGCTACTATAACAGCTGCGTCTCCGGTCTGCCTTTCAAAAAGTATAATACAGATTAAAGTTAATAGTGTTTCTATTGATGCATTGATTAACATGGGCAGTTACGGTAATTATATTAATTTCAATATTGTGAAGCCTAATTAATGGGAAATTTTTCCATGTTCTGCGCGGGTGTCTGTGGCAAATGCTTCTCTATCAAGACAGTCGATTGGATAACTGTCTGGTTAGCTTACATGTAAAAAAAAAAAAAAAATTCCTATAGAATCATCAAACTCTCGATAATGAAGAACCTCCGTGGTGACGTGATAGAGGGGCGCGATTTTCTTCAGCATCATTCTTGTATCAAGATTCCTTTTGGAGGTCCAAAATCAACCCTTAGCATTTCTGGTCTAACAGCAGTCTTTAGCATCCTGCTACCACTTTTCTTGTGCAAAATCTGTGCAAAAAGTAGATCACAGAGCATTGATATTTTTCTCACTTCTCACTGGTCAGTTAATATTTAAATCATGTTCTCGCCTACGTCCGTACAACGCCTCTACGCGTTATTCAAAACCATTTTTTCCGCCCAAAATCAGAAATGCTCTTTCGAGGCTAATACGCGTTTATGTTTATTATAAATACCAGACACGAGTTCGTCCTTCCGCTCTTTTTGATTTCTCTCGCTTACTAAAATGTAGCTGTTTAAGAAATCGCGTGCCGACTCTTTACGGGCGGATGCTATGAAAACATATTCACACACATACACGTACGTACGGAAACTTAATTACAAACATTACGGAACATTCACTCCTTCAACTCTTCTGAAGCTAAAAGTTTATCAACGTATTCTCAGCTTTACAGAATTCTTTCAACAACTCTCTCACGATGAACATTTTGAGCGGCAAGTTCATTCAACTTTCTATGAGCTCGGATAAAAATATTTTTCTTAGTAAAGACTTTAATTCCAGTCGAAGGGAAGTAACTCCTATTAATTATGCTTGTATATCATTGACATACATAAACTATAAGTATTCTTTGTTTGTTATAAAAACCGTTTTGTGTTCCTTCTTATTGTTTCATATTTTGTGGTATTTTGCGTTAATATAAATTCGAAAGGTCACTTTGTGGTGATCACTTACATGTGCCACACCTCCGCTTTCTTTGATGTCATTGGTTCATATATATATATATGATACTTATTATATGACAATTTTGCCATCGCACGTCATTTGAATTTTTCTCTAAAATCACGGATTGGTCCATTTCCTGACCAATTGCGTATTTTAGTATCTTTCTATATTTTTGGCGCCATGCTCACTGGAGCCCATGCGTAGCTATAAAAATCCTCTCGCTGTTAGCCAACGGCCAGTAGCAGTTCAATTCTGTGTAGTACGAGTTTTTGCTAGACCTCTGTTGACTGCTATTCTGACGCCTTTTTGCTCTTTTTGATACTGACCCTTGCTTATTGAACGTCATTTTTGGTTAAGTTTGTTTTTATTAGTCTTTTTTTTGTACTTACGAATTTTTTTTGAAAAGATTTTGATTTTTTCTTTCCCATTTTTTTTTTTTTCACCCTCCTCTTTTTTAAATTTATCTACTTTTATTTTTAATTTTAATTTTAATTTTTTTTTTCTATTTGTTGTCTAGTTTTCCTTTTTTTAAATATATATCTCCGTTCTCGTTTGTTCCGTATCCCCTGTCTGTGTTTTGTTTTTGACTTACCGTTAATTCATTTATTCTTTCCTTTCCATTTTTAATATCTTTTAAGTTTTCCGTGTCTTTTCTTTTCCTTTTTTGTATTGTATATTTGTTTATTTAATTTTTCTAACCTTTATTTGCTGTCTATTTGCCCATATATTTGTTCTTGTGCTAACGTTTTGTATTGTATAATTTTTATTGTTTATTTGTTTTGGCGTCAGCCATCTTGTATTTGTATCTAGCTTTGTCTGTTTTTGATATTTTCGTATTTTTTTTTTTGTCTAGCGTTTTCGTTTCGAGCTTTTTCCTTTTAAATTTATAGTTTTTTCGCCTTTAGGCGCACCTTTAAATCTTTTTATTGTACGTTTTATTTGTATTCTTTCCGTGCTTTTATTTGCTGTTTGTCTCGCTTTGTGTTTTTATATTTGTGATATTTTTTGATTGTTAAATTTTCTGAAGTTTTTTATTATTTCCCACCTTTTTTTACCCCTCCCCCTCCCTTATAAAAAAAATGGAAAAGAAGGAAAAAAAAGCACCTTCTTTTTTAGTCATCAAAAAAAAGCCCAATCTGTCCGACTATAGGAAGTCGATAAGAAAACATCTCTGTAACCCCACCAAAAAAGACCCCCCTGATAAAGACAATACGAATGAATATCCTGCACTTGAGCGTATTTCCCCTAGCGAGGATGACGATTTACTTACTTTAAGTATGGAGGCCAGTAATGACAACAAGAAAACTGAGAAAATTGGAAAAAGTACGGAGGCCAATAATGGCCATAAAACCCAAATTGACCCGAAAACCAAGAATGGCTCTCAAGAGAAAACTGAGGCCGGGGAATTGCCCTCTTGTTGGAAGTTTCCCCCGAGTTGTATTATCAATGTAGCGGATTTCTTGGAGCGAGCTAAGAGTTACGCACACCTTGTCGTAGAAGGTGGACTCTTACAAGATGCCCAGGAACTAAGAAAAATTGAAACACGAATAGTGTCAGTCTTCGTCGTGGACAAGCGTACGCGCAGAATTTGTCGCTCGACGAAAGACACAGTGATAAAA
This sequence comes from Acanthosepion lycidas, assembly GCA_963932145.1. NCBI lineage: Eukaryota > Metazoa > Mollusca > Cephalopoda > Sepiida > Sepiidae > Acanthosepion > Acanthosepion lycidas. The sequence goes on from OZ010575.1 coordinate 88,995,875, forward strand.
TCACTGGAGTCCTTGGGGTTCAAGCCCCTCCGGGTTGTGAAAGGAGCTGGCTTTTTCATGTGGGACGTATTGTTACCCACGCTGGAAGATTGCGTTGCTGCTTCGAGCAAGGACTTGATCACTAAAGATCTGATCCTGCGGACCGAGTACCTAGGCCGAAGAAGGACCATGTTTCAATATATGAGGTCCCTCCTCATGTTCTCGAGGAACATCTGGCGGTCTACCTGTCCCAGTTCGGGGAAATACTGGCCGCATCTTGCGATAGCCTGAGCGGGGGGTCGAGTTTCGATATTCGTTTAGATCAAAAAGCCTTCTTCTCCATCCCCAACTGTCTGGTAGTAGGGAAATTGAAATTGCCGGTCATCGTGATCGACCGTAAACCGGTATGCTGGAAGTGTGGAAAAACTGGTCACCTTTCCTCTTCCTGCCCAGAGAAGAAGACCTCTGGAATTCAATCTCCCGTTGACCAGAATCCCCCTCTGACCGAGTCTTTACCTACCGCCTCGCCTGTAATGGGCATGCCAGCTTCTGGGACCGGTAAGGAAAATCCTCCGGTTGGTCAAAAGACCACATTCTCCAAAGAGCCTTCGCCCACTGCTAGTGCAGTTGCGGAGAAGGAGGAGGGGGAATGGCTAGTTGCTGGCAAGGCCAGAGGGAAGCGCCAGACAGCGGGTCCTCAGTCCCCTGAAGCCCCAAGGACGAAAGGCACTAACAGCCCCACTCCCTCTGGCAACATTAAGGGCGATACCCCGGCCCCTAAACTATCTTTCTAAGAAATGCTAAAGAAGTACGACCCCGGATTTAAGAAAACCGAAAAAATTAAGGAGCTTAAGAAGAAATTAGATAATCAGCACTCCCAAAATCCATCTCCTTCTACGTCTTCTACCCGGTCCATCCCCTCTCCTAAGAAACGACCTTCGCCCCAGATAACTCCGTCCAAATCGCTTCCCCTTAGTAGGGATCCCAGCCCTTACAGGCATAGATCGTTTTACACACCACTCAACACACCCACCCCTTCCCCTGTTAAACATAAACCCGCCAGCACACCTTTTGCATACACCCAGTCATTCCCCCGTTAAAATGCCACCTCCCGCTTCCAAGCGACTGAGAAGCCCCTCAAAAGAGGGGAAGGAAAAAAAAAGAAGGCACATATGCCTATTTACAACACAGGGGAAGATGTCTGTCGTATTTCCCCTGCCCAGGCCGAGAGAGCCAGGGATTATGGTAACCGCATAAAGGACCTAAAATATTTACTATCAATAAGGCAGTTCGCTGACCAGGACATTGAATTTCCTCAAAATTTCTCGCTAGCCCAAAGGGTCCTCACGGTGATCAGAACTGGAGCCGGAGCAAAACAAATTTGGGCAATGCTTGAGGAGGCCATCAGTTCTTATAAGATGACGTTGCCAATTGCAATCACCCAGAATGAGCAGCTAAAACATTTTCAACAATTTTGTGCAGGGAGAGTCCCAGTTTTAGTTCACCCCTCCCTGTATAGAGCACTCAAATTGACCTTCCCCTGGGATATCGGCGGGATCTCCCAAGAGGGTACCATCAAGACTGAGATGGGCCTTGGGTCTATGGGAGAGGCGGTCGGTATCCTTACCCCGCCCATGTTCAAACCAGTACTTCAACCCTAACCGGTCTTCACTATGGCTCTCTGGTTAGCTAGTCTAAATGTCCGGGGCCTGAGGTCCGAGTCTCGCAGGGCGAGGCTCTCTCGTGACCTTCAGCGCCTCGGGGTGAATGTATGTTGTGTTCAAGGGACCCGGTTTTCTTCTCATGATCGTGAAGTCATACTGTCTAAGGGGTTCGCCCTTTATTCAGCATGTTTTGATGGTCGTTCGAGGGGTGTCTCTTGGCTAGTGAGCAGGTCTTTGAAGGCTGCATGTACCCTTGTCTTCGCGGATCCGGCGGGCAGACTTTGCGTGCTGGATGTTACCATAAAGGATAAGGTTCTACGTCTCATTGGGGTTTATGCGCCCAATAACCATGCCGAGCGGCCTGCTTTGTTTCGGCAGATCGCGCCGTACTTGACGACATCTCGTCGGGTAGTTTTAGCGGGGGATTGGAATGCCGTCCTTGACCCCGATATAGATCGTATAGGGCAAAAACAAGGTACTAACAACCCGGACGTGAAACCATTTCGGGACTTTATCGATGAGTTTGATCTTGTCGATAAGTACCGGTATGAACACCCTCGGGAGGTAGCATGGACTTGGACTAATAGTGGCAACTCGGCTCCTGGGACGCTTGCGAGCTACCTCGACTGAGTCCTAGTTAGGAGAGTCGATATAGGGCTCTTAGGGTGTCCAAGCTTCCATTACATAGTTTATACGGATCATAGGCTTGTCCGGGTCCGTGTAAACTTAGATAAGCCTAAGGTTAGATTGGCTGGCTACTGGAAATTTAACTGTTCATTATTCGGTGAACAGGGTTTCCGGGACCAGCTGTTACTAATGATACAAAGGGAATTGACGGGGGCGGTTGTGGGAAACGCCTGGTGGGATAAATTAAAATCCAAAATTAGAACGTTTGCGGCCGATTTTAGTCGTCGACTCAATCTAGATAGATTAGCGGCGCAAACGGCTTTAGAGGAAAAGGTTGATCGGGCCGTGAAATCCCGTGTTAGTGGGGATATAGCCTTAGCTAAGGCAGAGTTGGCCTCCTTGCTTATCAAGAAGGATCAAGCTCTGGTAGTTAGGGCTAGGTTAAAAAGAATGTCTTCTGTGGCGACGAATATGGCCGCTGAATTGCGTGCAGAGGAAAATCGGAGCGCATCTAGGCGACATGTGGCGTGCGTCACATTGCCGGATAAGCGGACCGTGACAACAAACGCGGGCATATGTGAGGCCTTTCGGGATTACTTTCAATATCTTTTCACCAGGGACCCCGGTCTGAGCTCTGCTCAGTTCGACACCTATTTAGATGACTTTCCCTGCCTTGAGGCAGCTGAAGCGGCTAGGTGCGAGGGTCCCATTACAGAGTCGGAAATCTGGGAAGCGCTGAAGCAGGTTGACCTGGATAAATCTCCGGGACTGGATGGTCTTGCCTACGAAGTTTACTTGAGGCAGTCGCCCGTTTTTGTTCCTCTGCTGGAACTGATTTTCAACCACTGGATGAAGCAGGGGTCTTTACCCCAACGCTTCACCAGGGGTGTGATCAAGTTGCTGCGTAAGGACAAGAACGGTGGGGATGGGTTAGGGAACTTTCGCCCTTTAACGATGTTAAATACTGACTTAAAGATTTTGGCGAAGATCTTAGCCAACCGTTTGCAGCTTGTCCTGTCTCGTCTGATTGGCCCCGAACAGACTTGTGCTGTGAAGGGCAGGACTATTCAGGATAACCTTCATATGGTACGCTTGATCTTAGAACAAGTCAACAGTGAAGCCGCGCTGATTAATTTAGATCAGTCCAAAGCCTTCGATAGGGTTGACCATCGCTTTCTGGAGGCTGTCCTTTCGGCGGCCGGTTTCGGAGCCGACTTTCGCTCCTGGATCCGACTTTTGTATGCGACCCCCGGTGCGCTGGTGGAAGTGAATGGGGTAAGATCGAAGCCTTTCGTATTGTCTCGCTCCATTCGTCAAGGTTGTCCGCTCTCGACTTTGCTTTACGTTCTTGCGTTGGAACCATTCCTTCGCAAGTTAAAGGCGAATCCGGTCCTGCGCGGAATTTCCCTGCCTGGGGCTTCCACCTCAGCCAGGTATTCTGCCTATGCTGACGACGTTTCGGCTCTTGTGTCGAGCAGAGCCAAGATTGACGAAGTCAGCAAAGAGATCAATGGGTATGAGATGGTGACAGGGGCCAAGATCAACCGCGATAAGTCTGTTGGCTTGCGGTTGGGTGCGTGGAAGGGAGTTTCTCTTCCCGGACCTTTCCTCTGGACGGATGGGCCGATCAAGATTCTCGGCGTCTGGTTCGGTCCTGATCTCCAGTTGGAAATGAATTGGTCGGAGGTACAAGGGAAGGCCGAGATCGCGGTTAATCTGTGGTCTCGGAGGAGCCTTTCCCTGAAGGGAAGGGCGGAAGTATGTGTTTCACACATATATCCAATTCTCCTGTACCGACTCTCTGTGCTTCCACTCCCGTATGCCAAACTAATTTTATTAGTTCGGACCTTGTTCTCTTTCTTGTGGAGAGACAAGGCCCCTATGGTATCTCGCGAGATCTGTTGCCTTCATCCTTCGGAGGGCGGTCTGGGTATGCCTAGCATTGAGATTCGTCAACATATGCTTCGCATCACCTTTCTAGACCGAATGTGTCGCGGGTCGAATGAGGAGGGTGCCTTTTGGAAAGAAGACGTCCAGAAACATTTCCTGTCCCTGAGAAGCGTGCACTCGTGCGAAGAAGAGGCCGGCCGTACACCACGAGCCGAGTGCTCCTTCTATCGTGAATGTCGTCGCGCTCTGAAGCTCCTCTTGCGGGCTTTGGGTGGCCTCTCCAACGCCGAGGCGTTGTCTCGTAAGGCATTGTATCAAGTGTTAGTTAGGGGGGGGGGCGTACAAGATGATCTAATTGGCGAGCTCGGTCTTACGAAGCAGGAGGCTCGATCGATATGGCCTTGGGCGCCTTGGTTGAAATGCCTCAATAACGATGAGTCGTCACTCACCTGGCTGGTGATTCGTGAAGCCCTCTGGGTCGGCAAGAGACTTTGTTCAGCAGGCTTGGAGAAATATCCAAACTGTCGTCGCTGTACTGGGGAAGTCGAGACCATTGGTCACGCCTTTTTTCAGTGCAAGGCGGTAGTGCCGTTGTGCAGGTTTGTTGAAGGCCTCATGGTCCGCATGTTGCAGGGAAAGTTTTTTGTCCTTGAAGCTAGCTCTGTTTGTAGCAATGTGGTGCCGCAATTGACGAAGGCTGAACACTATGTGTTCTGTTGCTTACTAGGGGTTATGAGAGTCGTGATTTGGACGACGCGTCAGAAGGGATTCTATGAGGGCGAGGTGTTCACTTCTTCCCAACTGATCTTGTACTTTAAGCATCAGCTTAAAGTCAAGATTAGGACGGAAAGGCGGCGGCTCACCTCATCTGAATTCAGCAAAAGGTGGGTGAATCTTGCGCGATTGTGCCGTGTAAAAGGGGCTGACTTGGAGTGGCATTTTGATGCCGGTTAGGCATCAGGATATTGTTTTCCTGGGTTGAACATAGGCAACCCTTCCCAACAGTAGGTTGGTTTAGGTTTTTGTAGTTGATTTTTTGGTTTTTCTCTCCTTGTTCGGTAAACTTAGCTAGGGTGTGTTTGCTCTTTGGCCCCTTTTATTTCTGCCCCCCTTTTTTTTCCTTTAGTTTAACTCCCCATCCCCTCCCTCGTTTAGGTGGTCAGTGATGTCAGTTCTCTGGTGGATGCGGGGCGCCTTTCGTTTCGTGTGTGTGGTTTTCGTATTTGTTGTTGTGTATGAATGTGTGTGTGCCTGTGTGAATGCCTTGGAGGAATGAGTGTTCTCTTTATTGTTTTTAGTCCCGCATCGATTTCGTCCGGTTAACTGATATTTCTGCCACATTTAAGGTTTGTGGGGGCTTTTATTACTAACACATGGTTTGTTTAGTTTCTTGTAAATATTTTATGTCATATTGTATATACTCATTGGGGATCTTTTAAAAATATTGTTGTTTTTATACCCTTCCCCCCACAGACAATATTTGTACATAAGGGGACTAGTTAGGATTTTCACTGAGACAAAGAGGTATTTTGGTGAATGTAGTAAGAAAGGTATGGTTAAATGTGTTGTTTTGTTGATAGGAATATTGTTTAGTATGATAGGGTCAGTGGTTGTGGCTAGCTAAGTTTTAATTTAAGACAAGTGATGACCGTCCTTTTCCCCAGCCCCCTTTTTGGCCTTGTGCCACATTTGTTGTAATTACAGCAATAAATATTAGTAGCAGTTCAATTCTTGGAGAATACGGCACGGCGCATATTCTTGTGACATTTTAATTCTTAATTATTACTCATTCGAGTAATCATACTAATTCCTATTGATATCACTCATGAACATTACATCTTTCTACACTGGTAACACACTGTGGAATTATTCTTTATTTAGCTAAGACTTCATTTGAACTTTGTAGTCAAATAACATTCAATATTGTACTGAACATTAATTAGCTAAACTTACCCTTTTTATTACGGAAAAAGGGAAGCAACTTTCTTTATACTTATTGTTGATTTTTGTATATCATTGTTAATACAATATTTTATTAATGTTCACTGAGCTTGATTATTTTTCTCTCGTGTATGTTGTGCATAATTCATGTGGGGTGTTGTTTTACAAGAACACAGCTTTCCTTCTTGATTATATTCACGGTGACCCTAGCCAACAATTCTTACAGCACCACTACAACTTCAACATACCAGACTTCTACACGTGAATGTCTCTAGTATCTGTCACTCTTCAATAATTTATCTCCAGACCGCAAGCTTTATATAGCAATGAAGTCGAGATGATACTCACTTGAGGACAAACATTTTATAAAAACCGAAATTACAACAATGCTTGATGAAGGAATCATCGAAACGAGTGAGTCTCCATTGAGGGCCCAGGTATCTTCTGAAAACCACAAAATGAGACTAGTCTCAAACCATAAATAGGTCTAACTCTATTAGACGCTTACCCACTACCACGGATAGATGAAACTATAAGTGAAATTGCCAAATACACGCTAGATCTCAAAAGCGCCTATCACCAACTGGCTATTAATTAAACCAGTAGATCGGGTCTACGCAGCTTTTGAGGTAAATGGTCGCCTCTACCTGTTTTCTAATGGCGTTGCCAGCTTCTTATTAGCGATGAAAAACTGGAAGGCACTTTTACTTACATTGATGATGTAACCGTATACGGACATAACCATGCAGATCACAATCGCAATCTGAAACAATTTACGGCCATTGAGAAATATAATCTCACATTTAAATGCTTTTTTTTGCGTAGGCACCATTAATTTGTACTCAACTGTGGTACACTGTGAGCAAAAGTTCTATGTCGCCAGATCTGGAACGATTTGAAACTTCTACTAAAATTGCCAATTCCGAATAATGTGTAAAACGAGCTATGGGCATGTTTGCTGCACATTACTCCCAGTGAATTGCTTCTTTTTCGAGCAAAATACACCTATTAGTACAAACAAACGAATACTTTTCCTCTTTCTTCTGCATGAATGGAGGCTTTTAAAAATCCTAAAAATGATATAGTCAATTTAGCAATTACAGCTATAGACCCCGCTATTCCTCTGGTGGTGGAGAAGGAGACAGATGCATCCGATTTTGCAATTGCTGCTTCTTTAAGGCAATCAGGACGCTCTGTTGCTTTTCTTTTTTTTCTTTTCAAGGGAATCTGTTTTAGTGACTTCAACCAATTTTTTTTTACTCTAAGGCAGAATGGAAATAAATTTCTTAGTGAATTTTGGCTGCGAGTTAAAACCCTGTTACAGCATAAGTTCAAATCCAGACAATTCCATGTGCTAATTAAATTAATTGTAATTAAATGCCTTTCACAATGAATTCTTCTGGCCACTTTATATCCATAATTCATAATAGTGTGACAAGTGCTCATCACATATCTTTCATGGAAAATCTCCACTGAGGATTTAATACTACATTTCATATTATTACTAAAGTGTTTCAAATGAAACTTGTCACTTTCAGAGTGTATATAAACAACTGGCAAAAGAAAAAAATACCATTTTGATTCTGACCATAAAATTCAAATCTTATAAGAAATACAGTTTACAAATAATAAAATCAAGAGATGGCTTTATTTTGCTAACAGTCCAAAGTTTTTAAATGAATATTGGTTCACATGACATTTTAAAATAGATTTCAGCATCAAAACTTTTCAAAAGGCAGAAATGACTTTAAGATAGGCCAAAGATTCGCTAAAAAGGGAGCATACTATGATGAAAAAAAAAAATGCCTGAAACTTTTATTGTCAAAATATTTATGCTATTAAGAAATTTGGTTAATTTTTTTCTTGCGTCAGCTGGTGATCATAAATTTATTGTGAAAATTTTTGTAGTGAAAAACACACTCATTTAGAAATTCTTGCAAAAATTAGATATTCACAAATGAATAGAATTATAGAATTATTTTAGAAATGTATCTTCTTTAGAAAATGTAAATATATATTTTATTTTACTTTTTTTTATTTTTTTTTTTACATCTGTTGACTTGAAAATGTAACTTGCTGACCATGCATTTTGTGACTTTGTCGAAAACGGAGAAAAAAAAAATAGAATTGTCTCAGTTCTGGATTTGTAAAGTAAAAGAGTCCCTTTTGAAAGAATTATGACTTGAATATGATAACACGTCCATTCAGCGGGTATTATTAATTTTGTTAATTAAAGTGAACAAAAATATTCTGAAATGTGAAAAAAAAAAAAAAAAAATTCGATCATCTCCCTTGATTTTCGCTCTTTTGAAATGTCTTTTTTTGCGTCAATTGTTTTTTTTTGTTGTTCTTTTAAAGAAAATTTAACAAGGAAAAATTTTTTTGTTCATTTAAAGTTTTATACTTTCTCCCTCTATTCCAATTTTGCATCAGCTTCAATTAGAGACAGAAAAATGTAAGTACACACACTTTCATATAATTTCTTTGTTTACGAACATTTCAACATTTTTTTCTCTTAAACGCAATTTTCAGGTGTTTTGTCACCTATTTCGAAAAATACATTTACTCTCCGTTACACACACACACACAGTGTAACCCGGATATAAGAGATATGTTCTCTGGTCCCAAATTAGAGCCATACAAACAAAATAGACCAAACCCGGATATAAGAGACTTCTTCTCTGGTCCCGACAACTCTCTTATATCCGGGTTACACTATTACTTTCAAAAAAGAAGACCTAATCCTATCAAGTAATGTCGTTTTTCTGAGCTCCACCCCCTTCTACAAAAACAAAGCAAATGAGATGTTTTTTGTCAGTGTTTAAGATGAAAAATAAGAACTAGCAGGTACTTTATTTCTTCCGAAATTCAGTTCGTTGAACATTTTTTTACCAACTTTTCTTTATGGGTGGCTAAATTTTATTTTTGTTAAAAAAACTATTCATTTCATCAACGTTTTTAGTTTAATTTTGTTTTAATCCTTATCTAGATGCTAAATAACTGGAATGAGTTTTCAAACGAATAATTATCGTTTATATTATCAAAAAAAAAAAAAATTATTTTAATAATTATGGAGGTCCTGTAAAAAATAAAAAATGCTATACTGTTTTTTTTGTTTATGGCGTGAATCACTGGCAGATTATTATTAAATATTCGCATTTAGTGAAATAATTTTTTGGTTCTTCTTGAACTAAGTCGGCACTTTCTGATTCGCTAAAAGAATAGAGGCATATACCCTGATGAAAAAATACCCCAAATTTAATAAAAGAACGTTTCATCGTCACTCAAAAAATCTTTATGTGATTATTAGGAAAGACCAAAAGCTTTTTTGACTTAATTAAATTCTATTTTTTTAATCTTTTTTGGAAGATTCGAAATTTTGATTAAAAAATCTTTTTTTTTATGCGTCTTTTTTGCTTTGAAAAAATACACTGATTTGAAAATTCTTGCAAAAATCAAATAATTAATTGTTAGATTTTATAATAAAACTTTTAAGGACTTCTTACACATAGAAATTAAATTATTTTAGAAATGTTTTTTAGAAAATCTTTGTAAAAACATTTTTTTAACATCTGTTCACCCTCCCCCCGCCCACTATCACATTTAGGTTGGTGGAAAAATAATGTCGTTTTCTCACATATGTTACTATGTGAGAAAACGACATTATTTTTCCACCAACCTAATAATTTTATGAAATTTCGAGAAATCAAATTTTGAAGCACTATGTAATTTAATTATACGCAGAACACCATGAAGAATTTAAATCATCACTTTTTTTTTTTTTTTTGTAAAAAAAAAATAAAACAGGACCCCCAGTTATTGAAAATCTGCTCTGAATCGTAAAATTAAAATAAAAAATTCAGAAAACTAAGGCATTTTAATTAGAAAAGTTTTCAATTACTTTTAAGATATATTATGGACACTATTATTGACTTAATAAATTCTTTTTTGATGAATAAGGAATTTTTACATTAATTGTTTTCACTTTTTAAAAATTTTAATTAGAACAATTTATAAATTTCTAAATCTTTTAAACTGTGTATTAATTTTTACAGGTTAAGCTTACTACTACAATTCAGCGATTTGCAATATTTTAAAAAGAATTTTGAATTTATTTTTTGTCTATATAAACATGCAAATTTTTGTAAATACAGAAATCCATACACAATATTATCAGAAAATAAGAGCGATGACTATAGTAAATTTAAAGCCAAAGTAGCTAAAATTCAATAAAACTTTAGATTACAAAGAATATTTTCCTAAATTTTAAAGGTTAATGGGTAGTTAAAAATTATATAAAAAGGTGAACATGTTATATTATTCAAGTAATTTTTACAGATATGGCCACTGTAGAAAAATAACTGATAAACTTGACTGTCAGTCAAGCTGTCAACACTTTAAATAAATACATCCGTGTTAAGAAATGCTTTTCTGTAGGCTTGTCCCAGGTAACGCTAAAAAAGTGGTATACCCTGGAGAAAAAAGGTCCCCAAATTGATAAAAAAATTGTAACGTGTAAATGTTTATGTTAAAATTAAAGAGGGAAGACCAAGGTATTTTTTAATTATTTAAAAAAATTTTTTTTTTCATTTGCAGCATATTTTAAATTTAGGTTGAAAATCTTTTTTTTTTTTTTTTTTTTAGGTAAAAAATTAGGTAATATTAACATTACTTGTTTTTCACTGTTTTCAGTTGAAAAAACACATTGATTTGGAAAATCTTGCAAAAATCAAGTACTTGTTGGATTTTAATGAAACTTTCAGACCTTATTCACAAATGAATGAAATTATTTTAGAAATGTTTGTCATTTTGAAAGTCATGGTATAGATATTTTTTTTTATATCTGTTACACCTCAAACTTAATTTTATGAAAACTTCAAAAATTTATTTTCAAAGCCTGATATTTTTTTTTTCAATGCACAAGACTCTGAAGATTCTAAATCATTGATTATTTTTGGTAAAAAAAATGTGAAAAATTGTCCAAACTTTTACCTCAATTGTAAACATACAAAACCCAATAAAACTAAGACAATATTTAATTTAAAAAACTTTTTATGACTTTTCTGAATAACATATACTAAGGTAATTCTTATCGGAAAAAAAAAAATTTTTTTATGAAAAATGAATTTTTACAATAATTTTTTCTTTTTTCTATTTTAAATACACAATATGACAAAATGTTGTTATATATTTTAAAATTAAGTTTCTTTATGAAGCCTTATGGAAATTACATATTATGTTCTCTACTTTTTAAAGATCATAAATTTGAAAGCTCATTAAAATTTGACAACCGTTAACATTTTTAAAATAATTTTTTAATATTCCAAAATTGTATTTAAAATCGTCTCCAATGACAGTATGGATGCACAGCTTTGAAATAATGTCACGAGGTAGACTTGTTTCTCTTGATAGAAGCAAGTTCTTTTTAGTTCAGAAATTGCTTTGCATTCATTCAGTTAAGAACACAGCAAAATTTGAAATCGATTGCATAGCATTTCAATATTAATTTTATTAATAAATAAAATATGTATAACTCAGTTTAAAAAAATGTTGTTACTGTTTTATTTTTACTTGTAAAATTTGTTTTTTTTTGACAATTTAAATGTTATTTTCAGTGCAGAAATTTTTCTTCAAATGTAAGGTTAAAAAAAAAAAAAAATTGAAAGTTATTTTTTTTTTTTTTAAATTTACTAACCAGGTTCACTTAAAATTAGAACGAATTACATCACTTCTGCGCTACCGTACGATAAATTCCCTTGACATAAGTTGTCAATATATTGACGCCCATCAATTAACACCCTTGAATCATGCACACGCACAAGCACCACGGTCGGAAATATCTCTATTAAAAAATTTTCTGCTAAAAAAGTAAGTAATGTTTCTTTCATTAAGTATACTTTAATCATTCTAAATTTCCTAAGATAACAAAAAAAAAGGTGTAACTGAATTTTAATTGATTTTTGAACTAATTTTGATTTTTTTTGTTTACAAATTCGGGTAGAAATGGCCGATAAATCGATTTTACTAATTTTTTTTTTATTCAAGAAAAACGAGATTTTTAAATAAAATTTTAAAAATTTATAGGAAGGATTAAAAAATCTGAAAAAATATTCAAAAAATACCTTGGTCTTCCCTCTTTAATTTTTTTATGCAGTTAAATTTTTTTTTTATCAATTTGGGGACCTTTTTTCTCCAGGGTATACCACTTTTTTAGCATTACCTTGGACAAGTCTACTTTTCTGCAATAAACTAAAAGTAATATTTGTTACAAATCAAATAAATTCAACTTTAAATCAGCTAATATCCCCCAAATAAAGTTTCAGACAAGTACATTTTATTTTTGAAAGTTTTTTTAATAAAGAAAATTACATTGTGATGACAGATTGCAAAAATGGTGCTAAATCAGTGATTTCAAAACAAAACCTCATTTCAATCAATTTAAATTTGTTTTGAAATACAGCAATGCATTTTTCTTATTGGAAATATTAAAGTTAATCTATTAGCTTGAAATTACAACTAAAATAAAAGCTTCATGAAAGATTTTTCATTATTAAAAATTCATTTTATACCTTAGGTATTGCATTTTCGTTGAGGTACCTACATTATTATTATTTATAATATACTTAAAAGCAGGTTTTACTAAAACGAACCATGACCGCCATATGGAAGGTTAGCAAAAGTGATGAAAACCTATGAACTTTTAAAAAATTTTGTCAAAAAAGTGTATTTATTTATTGACTCTATTTGAGTATTTTTCTTCCAAGTAGGAAACGCAGGTTGAAGAAGATCACAAATTCCTTGCAGTGTATGAAAAGGTTGTTGATAATGTTAAAAATTGATATGAAGGGAATGGATATTTTACTGATATAACTTTTCATGAAACTTCACCTCCATCACTAAAGGCACAAAAAGAGGGAAGAAAAGGTACTCAGTGCCTCTGAGTATTCAAACAATTCAAGCATTTGTGATGAAGAAGAACCACTTCAAATAACCTTCCGTTAATTAGCGCCAAAGCCAAAGGATTGCACTATACTAATACCCGAACTTTTATATCGACTAAGTTATTGATATTACGTCTCTGTTCAGTAAATGTATTTTTATTTATTTCAGTGTTTTTGATTTGAAAATTACCATATTTGATAGCATATAGGATGTACCCGAATTTCAGCAGGGCAAATCAAGAAAAAATTAGTAATTAGTAAAATTATTAGTAAATAGTACAGTCTAGGCTATATTTATGAGGTATTATTTTGGTTAAACAAGCCATGATTACAATTAAACAAAAAATAATAGGAAAAAAAAACACAAACCTATAAAAACTTTATAATATCCAAAGGTAAGAAAACAAAAATGAAGCAGTTATTACAATTGAGCAAAACAGTACAGTTACCATTAAAATTTTATTCATCGTCAAATCCATAAAATTTGTTGTCTTCGTTATCAAAACTCTGATATTCTTTTTCAATACTACTATCATTGTCATTAAATAATGCATCATCTAATTTTGGATATCATGAATTTTAAACCTACATATGCAGGGGAATTTTAAAAGATATTTTTAGTAAAAACACTGTGCCTTATATGCTGTCAAATATGGTAATTTAATTTTGAGTTTAATTTAAAGAGGAATGCTTTGCAATAAGCATTTGTTTGAAGGATTGACTACTGATTCATTTCACAAAACAAGTTTCTAATTTCTCTTGTCGTTATTTTCACTTTCTGACAAGTTAAAAATTGAATCATTTCACAAACTTTTTCCAAAATTAGATGCATGTATTAGAAAAGGTATTGATATTATATATCAGCAATAACTGTGGAGTAATGGATAGCAGCTTGGATTGAGGAATTGGAGAGCTAAAATTGAATTCTAGTCAAATTCATTACATTCACTTATGTGCTAATACCCTTGGGAAAGGTATGAATCCTCTTCTTCCCCCTCCAGCTATTGGTAAATAGCAGAACAGACCTTGGATGGCAACTGGTCTACTGTAGAAAGAAATGGCAACCTAATGTGGGGAAAAAAATCTGCCTCGTCAGTCATGTATCAAAAGATACATGATCATCTAAGTGTGTATCGCACATAGCACGTAACTGAATAACTGTTTTATTGATTTTCTTTCTTCCTTTTTTTTTTTTACTAAGGTTTACCCAATACAAGGCCCAAGGGCCACTTAAGGCAGAGGGTTACTGTGTAGAGTTGTATTAATGTAAGAAAGGGCATGATAATAAGAAAGATAACCAAAAGAAAAACATCTCGAAGAAGTCAAGATTTAATTACCAAATAAAATTTCAGAGTTCAGGCAGAGACGTTAGGAGTATAGAATTAAAGTAGAATTTAGAAGTAACCAGAAACCCAATCCTAAACAGGAAACAAGGGATGAACGACTACTACTATTCACCCCAAAATTAGTCAAGTTGTAAAGTTTCAGGTATGTACCTCCAATGGATACTTTTTTTAATGGCAAGTTTAGGATGGTATACTATTTGACTAGATTCTTAGAGATTTCTAAGTCTACCATTTATCCGTGCATTGAATATTGCTGCCACACCTGGTCTGGTGCTTCTGCTATGTATTTAGAGATTCTTCATAAAATATAAGGTATCTGCAATGTTATTGGTCCTGAACTGGCATCTCAGCTTTAGTCACTTTTCCACCACTGTAACATAGTTTTCCTGTGGCTTTTTTAGAAATATTTTTATGTTAATTGCTTGCATGAGCTTTCCTCCTTGGTGTTTAGACTATAAATTTAAGAACGGTACTAGATTGGTGGTAAGGTCTCATCGTTTTACACTTGAAATGGCTAGATGTAGCCATAAGTTTATACTATTAGGTTGGTGCAAAAATAATGTCGGTTTCTCACATGTGAGAAACCGACATTATTTTTGCACCAACCTAATAATTAGTTACTTCACTTACACCTATTGATTTGTAATGCTTGCAGTTTCTTGATTTCTAGTCAACTTTTATTTTCAAAAATTTAAATGCAATGTCATTATCTTCTTAATTCTTGTCCTTTCATTCTTCTCTCTCCTCCTTAATAATGTTTTCTTTTTCCCCATGTTCTCTTGCACTCTGTAACCCTTTGTGTCTTAGTCGTTTCATTGGCTAGCATGGGGTAAAATTGGTGTCGTAATTATATTTTATTGATTAAATATCTGTGAGTAAAGAGGTTTTCTTATAATTTCTGAAATAATAAATTATTTCTATATATTGACTTACTAGCAGTAGAGCCCGGCATTGCAACAGTAAGAGATAGATCAAATATTGACTTATATTGAATAGAATTTTATTATAAACAATTGTCTTGTAAATGGAATTTTTAAAGCATTCTGAATGTAAAAATAAAGAAAAAAGTGTGCAAGACAATAAGAAACACTACCTGCCAAAAAAAAAAGTAAAGTTTTGTTGAAATCGGTTGAAAAATGTAGGAAATCCGATCCCATATATAAAGGAACACACACACACACAAACAACCTGGGTTTTATAATAAGTATAACTCGATATGAGTTGTCCCCCTTTCATTCTCGCAATGCCTCTTAATCGTGTTTTCAAATTGATTTCATGTAAAAACAATAGTGTTTTTCCAACTTTTGGCGCTGTCAGAACCACTGCAAGGTAATTTTACATAGTCCTGTGAAATTTTGTTGAAATCGATTGAAAAATGTAGGAAATCCGATCCAATATATAAACGTACAGACACACACACACACACACAATCTGCGTAAGATTCTAACCAATGTCCTCATCTTGGTTGCAACAATTATTTAATCGGATTATTTAATCAAACTCTATTTAATCCACTAGGCTTGTGTGTTCTCTTTTCACTACGTTACATGATCTCTTCTAATTATTAATTTTTTCTTTGTTATGCCATTTTTATTTGATGCGCTGAACAAGAGGATATTAATTTCAGTTCCCGACTCAAGAGATTGAACTTATGATGACATTTAACTAAGTCATTGTCTCATAGAATTTAGGAATTTTAAATCTAATGTCTTCTTTCATTATCACTTTGCAAAAAATTTATATAATAGACACCTGAAGAAGGCCAGAGTGTTGAATGGTCGAAATGTTGAGATAATTATATTAAATGTGTTGCTCTGAAATTATTATCGCAAATAAATAATAGGATGCTCTTTTTTTAATAATCTTTCTTTTTCATTCACAGATTTCATCTACAATGGAGAAGGAAAAAAATTCATGAGATGGACATATTTAAATATTATATATATAAAACAACATTTTAGTAATATAGAGGCAAATACATTGAATAAAAACCATGCATTCTCCTAGACTTAGCAATTAAAACAATTGATCTATGCATAATAGACAAAGTGTATTCTGATAAGGAGTGTCAATCTTCAGTTTCTATGAATTTTAAGAATGTAAATGAAATGCACACCAGAGAAAAGATATACTTTTAAAGTGTTTACTTCAATATATTTAGTGAGTGCTGATTGGAGAAAGCCATATTTTTGTGAAGGTCATAGATCAGCATTTTTGCAGAGTACAAAATTTAAAAGATAAAATGCAACCACACTAAAAAAAAAATGGAAAGTTACTGTTTCACAAAGTTCATATAAATGTAATCTTATTTTTGAAAATTTTATACTAATTCACAGAAATCCTACAATCAAATATGTGGATCTGCATTTTTGCAGACACAGTTTTAAAAAGGCATTTCCAAATATTTAGTTTATGGAAACTGCAGTCTTGAGAAATTTCAGGTTCTAACTAGTTCAAATTTGAAAACATTTAAAAAAAAAAAAAAAAAAAAAAAAAAAAGAAGATATATAGGCAAAACCAATGGGTGAAAATCAAAATCATGCATTTTCATAAAATGAATTAAAACTATTCATGTATGCATCATATACGAAGACATGGACATTTTCTATGAATTTTAAAAATACAAATGAAACATGTACCACAGAAAAGATATTTTTAAAAAGATAAAATACAAATAGTGTTGAGAACCTCTAAATACAGAGTTTCACAAAATTCAAATAAAAGTAATCTTTTTTATATTACTTCAAAAGTAAAAGGTAAACAGACAAAAATCCTACACTTGTTAAATGCATATGGATCTGCATTTTTAGAGACAGTTTAAAAATGCTTTTTCAAATATATATTGAAGTGGAGCCACAATCAAGTTATCCTTCAGGTCACCATTTATTACAAGTCCAAATTTGAAAGCCAGCATGCAAACATGTCAAAGTGAGAAACTCACATATTAATGGACTACCAATTTCTACAGAACCACTATGTAAAGACACCAAACAGAAAATCTACATATGTGAAGTGTGTCTGTCAGTATTTCCAATGAGATTACTTTAAAAAGCACATGTGAAGTACTAGAAATAAATCTTTTCCTTGGGAAATGTGTAAATTAGCATTTATATACACTTCCACTGCAAAAACACACAGGTGAGAAACCCTACACTAGTGAAGTGTATAGATCAGTGTGTTCACAGAATTCAATTTAAAAATGGATATGCAAATACGGTCTGAGCTGCAGCCCTCCATTTTTGATGTGTGTGCATCAAAATTTTCAGAAAATTCAACATTAAAAACATACCTAAAAAAACACGCAGGTTTGAAGCCCTACACTTGTGAAGTATGTGGATCAGCATTTCCATACAAATCTTATTTAAAATTGCACGTGCGAACACACACTGGAGAGAAACCCTATCCTTGTGAATTATGTGACTCGTCATTTTCAAGCAAATATGCTTTAAAATTACATATGCCAGTGCATACTGGAATAAAAGCGTACTCTTGTGAAATATGTGGATCAGCATTTTCACGGCGATCGTATTTAAGAAGACACAGGCGAATACACACAGGAGAGAAACCTTACATTTGTGAAATTTGTGGATCAACTTTTTCATGGCAGTCTTATTTAAAATTGCATGTAAGAACACACACTGGAGAAAAGCCTTACACTTGTAAAGTTTGTGGATTAGCATTTTCAGAGAATTTAACTTTAAAAAGACACATGAGGACACACACAGGAGAGAAACCCTTTGCTTGTACAATGTGTGAATCTGCATTTTCACAACTTTCACATTTAAAAGCACATCTGCAACTACATACTGACAAGAAAGCCTACTCTTGTGAAATATGTGGATATTCATTTTCACAGACTTCCAATTTGAAATTGCACATGCGAACACACACTGGAGAGAAACCTTTTTCATGTGAAGTGTGTGGATTAGCATTTTCACAGAATTCCAATTTACAAATACACATGCGAAAACACACTGGAGAGAAACCCTATCTTTGTGAAGTTTGTGGAAAAGCCTTTTCAATGAATTCACATTTAAAAAGGCACCTGAACATACACACTGAAGAGAAATCTTTTGCTTGTGATGTTTGTGAATCTACATTTTCAACAAGGTGCAGTTGGAAAATACACATGCAAACACATGCTAAAAAGGAATCCTACATTTGTGAAGAGTGTGGATCATCATTCCCACAAAGTTCATCTTTAAAAAAACATATGCATACACATACACCTGGTAGAAATGTTTATCTTGTGAAAGATGTGGAACAGCTTTTTCATTGTGATCAGATTTAAAATCACATACACATGTGAGAAAGCCTACACTTGGGAAGTATTCCTACAGTGTTCTGGTTTAAAAATGCACCCAGAAACTGACACTGGAAAAAAATATTTTTATTGTGAAGGATTTGGCTCAACATTTGCAATATCTAGTGATGAAAAACACATGTAAACACTCTGGACAGAAACCTATAACTATACTTGTGAAGTTTGTAGAACAGCATTTTCTCTGAGTTTTTATTTAAAGAAACAGTTGTGGATATATGTTGAATAAAACCCTATACTTCTAATGTCTATGGAAAAAGCATTTTCATTGTGTTTATACTTAAAAAAAAATCATATACTTGTAAAGTGTTCACAGTTCTAATTAAAATATATGTACCATATATATTCATGTATCATGCAACTTTTGAAGCTAATTTGACTACAGTAAATGGATATATAGTTTGGTCAACAGCGTAGACAGGGACAGAAATACATAGACTAATTTTATATCTCATGTATGATGCAACCCCCTTAAAATTAGCTTCAAAATTAGGTCTTCAATTAATTACATGATATATGAGTATATACGGTATGTGAATATACACAGGTATGAAGACTTACACCTGGTTTCCAATGAGTTTATATTTGAAAACACAATGCACACTGGAATCTGAAAAAGATTTTGATCTTCATTTTTAATAACTTCAAATGTAAACGTGAGCCTGTAAACATAAACAGGGAAAACATTTACACTTGTGGTGGGTGTCAAGGTTTTCATACAAGGCACATTTGAAAATGTACATATGATTACATTCTGGAAGTTTTTTACTTGTGTAAGTCTGCATTTTAGGTAAGATCAACTGAAAAAACTGCAAGCAGATGCATACCAAAAAGAAATCTTTTTCTTGTGAAGCATGTGGCTCATCATTTCTAAGTCTTAAAAAACACATGAGAACACATACCAGAGAGAAACCCTATACTTGTAATGTGTGTGGAAAAGCCTTTTCAGTGAGTTCATATTTAAAAAGACACTTGAGAACATTCACTGAATAAAAATCCTATATTTGTAATGAATGTGGAACAACATTTTCAATGCGTTTTGCTTTAAAAATACACACTTAATGAAACCCACGCATTTTTTAAGGGTGTAGAACAGCATATTTACAGTTATAATTTGTGAACATAAACAGGTATGGAAACTTAGACTTGTGACAGGTGAAAGCCTCAATCTTCAAAAAATTGGATTTTCATTTTTAATGTCTTTAGATGTGAACTTGTGCAGAGGAACCTAAGCAGATAAGAAACTTTACACTTGTGACATGTGGAACAGGGTTTTCATGAAATCTACATTTAAAAACATGAAAAATATTTTGTTTTTCTGATGTGCTTAACTTTGCATTTTCAGCAAGATCAACTGAAAAAACCCCAAAAACTTGCAAATGCCTATTGAAAAGAAATCCCATATGTTTGAAATATATCTTTTTGCATTTTTACAGATATGCAGTTTAATATCTGCATACATATGCAATGTGATTGGTACTTATCTGGCATCTTGTTTACAGTCGCTCTCTCATAGATGTGCTGTCGTTTCCTTCTGTCTTTTCTACAAATACTTTCATGGCAACTGCTTTCGCTAGTTCCCAAACTGTATGAATTTAAACATGCTACAATGTTGTCATCTCAGTCCCACCCTTTCACTGTTGAAATGGTTAAATGTAAGCATCTCTTCTACTCCAATAGCTTCATATCTTGCACTTCCCATCTATGGAACTCCCATCCTCTTACTTGCTTCCCTGATAGCTATAATCTCCAACTATTTAAATGTAATGTCAATTGACATCTCCAGATGCCTTCATCTATTCCCTATTTTTCTCATCCTTTCCTCTATAATGCCTCTTTACTCTTGCTCTCACTCTCTGTAACTCCTTGCATGCTAGTGGTACTCCCGCCTTGCTTGGGTTGAAATGCTTAAAAAAAAAAAACTATATTTTCTGGAAAGTGTTTTGATCAGTATTTTTATATGTGCTTAGTATTTAAAAGTACCAATGAAAACATACTTGTGGGGAATAGCATAGACGGTTAAGCTTTTTCATGGAGCTCATATTTGCAAAAGTCACATGAACACAGAGGAAAGAAGCTTTTCAAACTTCACATTTAACATGCAAAATCTCTATAGAGAATCCATAGTCGTGTAAAATATGTGCACATCAGCATTTTCAGAAAACACACAATGGAAAGTAACTAATCTGTAAATAATATTTGTGATTCAATCAAATGAAAACATGCTAGTAAGCAACTGGGTCCAGTTAATAACAGTGAAATTTTGTCTGAAAACTGGTTTCACTGAAACCATTCAGTTGAATGTCCACTTTGTCAAATGGTTCACTTGACCAAAAATCCAAATGTAGAAAATTAAAGGGAGATAATCATTATATCTGAAGGGAGCATATCTTAAATTATGTATTTAAAAATTACACTCCTTAATTTGATGGTTTCTTATATACAATAACAATTGACAACTCAGTTTGTTTAAGAGGATTATTTAATATTGAATAAAGTAAAAGGGAGAAAATTGTCTTTTTTGGGCAATAGAATGGATATATAAAATGTAAATATTAAAAGAAAGAAATAAACACAAGAGTAGGCAAAGTTTAACATTTGTAACTGCAAAAAAAAGTGGTGTATTAAAAGGATGTCTTTTTTTTATTATTTTCTTGACACTGCTATTACTGTATACTCTCTTGGCAATTTTGATAGATCAAAAATTTAGAGAATTAATAACAAAGATACAACAGTATTAGATAACTTACAAGAATAATTTTATATTTACAAAATTTTGAAAACATGTCAACTAACTATAATGAAATACTTCTATAATTCATTATTTTTATGAAATAATGAATACAAAAATTTGTTTACGTGGTGATAATATAATAAATATTGCATCGTAGTTGGTTTTATATATTTTGATTATTTTGTAATTTTTTATGAACTTTGGAGTAAAAAGTTCAAATTTATCTCTTTATAAAAGGCAAATAATAAATATTGCATTGTACTTGGTTAACATATTTTGTAATCTTGTAAATAAATATTGCTGAGGGAGTCAAAAGTGTATACAGTAAAAAAAAAAGTGTCAAGGGCATTTTTTGTGGGCATGAAGGTTAAACATTGTCAAATTATTCTTGTAAATAAACACACTAATAAAGTTAAGAGTGTTTAATTTGTTTATTATTAAAAAAAAGAAAAGAGAAAAAGAAAAATGCTTAAATCCAGTTTCATAAGTTTGGATTTTATTTAAATTCTAAAAATAGCTTTTAAAAACAATAAGAATCAATAAGGGAGTATGTAAAAATAATAGTGGTGTCAAGAGAAAAAAAAAACATTCTTTTGATACATCATTTTCTATTTTTTTGCAGGTACAAAATCTTAATTTGGATAGGATAAATATTTAAGTGTCTTTTTTACATCATTTTACTAATTTTTAAATGCTCATAGAAAAAAGCATTTAGCAACATTTTTACATGAATGAAAACTATCGTGATGAATTTATGTGGAAAAGTTTATTCGTTATCATAAATAAACAAGATTTTTAAATTAGACATAATTTGAAAAGCATTATTCCTATATAAAAGTTAATTTACTAACTTTTGATTTTGTTTGTGAAATGAACCATTTTAGGAAGTGAAGATTTGATTTACTGGTTTTGGTGAAGCCAGTCTTGGGGCAAATGACGTTCACTGTTATGATTGCCTCCCTGAAGAACCATGTGCACTGTTTTAATGCACCAGAACTGACTCTTATAATAAAAAAAATTCTTCCAAACTCAGACAACACCAACAAAGAATGATTTTTCTCCTTTGTCATTTGTATTAAAGTACATTCTTTAATTCTCTCAGGATTAAAAAAAAACTTTAAAATTAAAATGCTTCTTGCCAAGAAATTCTGTCAATAATCATTAAAAAAAAAAAAACTCTGTAAAAATATTCAGCACATTTTTTGTGAGTAATTTTGATGTAATTAACAGCTCTACACCTTAATTCAAAAACTGGAAAAAATAAAAATAAAGAAAATTACCAAATGAAGTAGAAATATGTCATGTTTGCATAATTTTATTTTTCGTATTGTTTAATTCAATACCAAAAATTACTTATTATTTGGCCAAAGTTCACAGACAACCTAGAAAACAGAAATCAGAGTTATTGTGGTATGGAACATAGTGAAGTTTTTAGGAACAATCAAGAAATTATCAGAGAATTTTAGTTTACTGTTAAGGAAATCAATGATTTTTCTTATGCGACTTGATATGACTCACATGACATGGTTATTGTACATTTCTTTTTATATGGAAAATAAATGCTGAATGTTATATATAGTCACTTTTTTAAAATAAGATTCGGTTGTATAATTTGCTCTTTTTCAAACTCGGAGAGGTCACGCATTTAGCTTAAATTTTACTAAATTCTAAAAATAAATAAGACAAAGACAGTACATTAGATAAATAAATGTATTTACAATAGATATAACCTGTAATTATGAAGTTTTAGTTAAAGTTTTTAATATAATAGGTCTTTGAAATATCGGAGTGGATTTTGCAACTGTTCCAATTATTTTGTCCAACCTCTGTATATATGCACTGTGATATACTGATGAATGTCTATATGAGTAAAAGTCTGAGAAAAAAAAAACCGGCTGTAATGTATATGCCTGGGCAAAGATTTTAAAACAATCAAGAAATTAGAGAATTTTTGTTTAATGTTAGGGAAATCAATGATTTTTCTAATGCAACTTGATATGACTCACATGGTTATTGTATATTTCTTTTTATATTGAAAATAAATGCTGAATGTTATTTATGATATATAGTCATTTTTTTAAAATAAAATTAGGTTATATATTTTGTTGGAAATGAAGGAATTTATAATGCAACTTTATATGCATTGAATTACATGTTTATTATATTTCTTTTTAAGTTGAAATTTATTTAATTATGAAATTTATAAAAATGCACTTCTACATTCCATTTGAAAATTAATGCTATTTCTTATTTATATGGCATATATTTGTTTGCTTGGAATCCAAATAAATTTTATTTTTTCCTCTAACACAGTGATATACATACTACGGTCTATCTGTCTGTTAAATAATATCCCCAAATCAGGGAATGTCAATGGAATTCTTCAGGTAATTATTAGGGAATTTTATCCAATGATTAAGCTTGGGGCATGATGTAGTAATGGACAGTGTCTTGATTTGAGCAATCCAAGTTTGAATTCATGTTAGTTGCATTCACTTACGTGCAAATACTCTTCTTCCCTCCAGTTATGGGTAAATAGACTGGTTCCTATAACATTAGGTGGCAACCAGTCTAGGAGAACGACAACCCTGAATTAAAAAGCTCCAACTATGGGTTAAATAGTCTCACCGACCCACAACCTGACAAGTGTGGTGAGTACAGCTACACCCCTGAAGATGAGGTCAATAAGGCGGCTTGATTTTTCCTTTTTTAGAAAATCAACATTGCACTTAGTGTGAGAGCTGGAATTTAATGTGATAGGCATTGACCCTAAAATATAGATTCATAGCTTTTACCACTTTTTGAGCATTTAGTTAAAGGGTCATCTGAAAAAAAAACTGCACATAAATATCTAATTTCCTCAGATTTTTGCTTACAAACTGACTTCAAAATTTTTCTATTTTAAGATTAAATCCAAATAAAGTTGATATTTCTTGTATTAGAGTCAGTGAATGTAAAATATATTCAATCCAGAATTCTAATTATGAATGAGCAAAATTACTGTATTTGGTAAGTGAAAATTGTAAAAATTGCAAATGATTACAAAAAAGTTTCATCAATAAATAAGATCTTTTATGCTATTTGATTGATCATAATTAATACAAACAAAAATAGGTAAAAGTCTATATAATACAGCTGGACATAAATTATAAGACAAAATGTTTTCAATTTTCATTGTTTATTGAAAATTGCTCTAAAACTACTTGATTGTCTATATTTCTGAGATGAGGTATTATGTACATTTTTTACATTATTCAGACTATTGTTCTCATCTTTGTTGCCATATTTATTACAATTTTCCGGCCGATGTACGCTCCGGCCTTCTTCAGGTGGTCGGAATGTCGAACTGAACCCTTTATTTCGCTAGACTGTTCTAGTTCCATGTGCCATATTTTTTAATGGATGTCAGTTATCAGTTATCTCCTGTTAATTTCCCTCTGAAAGTTCTCCACTGCCTTTACCGGGTATTGAACTCACACTCTTTGGGTCCTGTCACTGGATCTAACCAATGCCTTTATCCTCAAGGACACATGGCACAGAATTGGTAAATCTATCCACATAAGATGATTCTCTTTTTTTTATTTTTTAAAGATTTCTTTAATATACTTTTTCATTATTTGAGGAAGATTAGCCGATTTAAAAGTTATTTGAAACAAATATTACTTTTAGTTTAAAATATCGCAGAAAAGCATTTTTAACACTGAGGTTGGTGTTTTATGAGCTCTTGATAAACTTATGTTTGGGATTTTTTTTTTTCGTAGAAGGGTACAATTACTGTATCATCAACAATTACTTGAATATGAAAGCCTTTTTTTATAATTTATTTAACTACTCAGAATATTTTCCTAAATTTTAAAGATTACTAATATTAATATTAATAATAATTACTAAATTTTAAAGATTACTAAGTAATGTAATATTTTATTGAATTTTAGGTACTTTGGCTTTAGCGTCTTATTTATGCTTGTTGAGAAAATGTTAGAAAAGTACCAATTTAAAATTTACGATAGTTACTCTTATTTTCTGATATTGTTGTGTACAGATGTTCATATTTACAAAACTCAGCACATTTATACATACAAAATTCAAAATTCTTTTTAAAATACTAGGGGTCACTGAATTGTAGTAAGTTTTTTCATTTGTACTTAATAACAATATCACCTAACAGCAACAAATTAATACAAAATTTTCAAAGATTTCAAAATTTATAAATTATTATAATGAAATCAATTCTTGTAAAAATTCATTATTCATCAAAAAAATCTTTCTTAAGAGCAGTATTCCTGTAAGTTGCTCTGATTGACATATACCTGATGAAGGCTGTTGGAGGGCACATTAGTTGAAACATTATGAAAACAACAAAAATGAGGACAATAGTCCATATGTAAATAGGGTAAATTATTTTAATGATATAACTTTTAAATTTAAAATTCTTTAATGTTAGTGTGACCCACATTATGAAATAGACAAAGTCCGGCAATCTCTATCTATAAAAGGCAGGATGTGTGTGTGTGTGTGTGTAATGAATGCATGGCCGCAATTTTCGACGGATTTGCACCAAAATTTATATGCACATGCTCCAAGTTGGCAGAGAGGCCAAGACTGACTTTGCATTTCCCAACTCCCATCGATAGTGGAAATAATCAATTTTTTCATGCTTCTACGGCAGTTTTCATGTAGTTTGCGGTCATTTTGTACTGGCCAGAGTGAGAGCCTATAGCTGGCTGCCACGAATAGGCAGGAAGATTCTATTGGCCAGCGTGAGAGCCAACAGCTGACTGAAAAACTGAATGAAAAAAGAATGTTAACAACAAATACTTTTTCACAACCAACCCAGTTCTGCGGAATCAAAATCAACGTTGAGTTTAAGCAAGCGAATGAGCCAATTGGAGTAAAGTACCATGCAGATTTTAATTTTTCCCACTTGTGATGAATACAGCTATCGATTTTTTTTTTTTTTTTTTTTGCATACTAGTTAACATTCGTGTCAGTCAGCTGTTGGCTCTCAAGCTGGCCAATAGAATCTTCCTGCCTGTTCGTGGCAGCCAGCTATAGGCTCACTCTGGCCAGTACAAAATGGCTGCAAACTACATGAAAACTGCTGTAGAAGCATGAAAAAAATCAATTATTTCCACTATCAATGCGAGTTGGGAAATGCAAAGTTGGTTTTGGCCTTCCCGCTAACTTGGAGCATGTGCATGTGCATGTAAATTTTGGTGCAAATCCATCAAAAATTGTGGCTGTGCAATCGTTACACACACACATATCCTGCCTTTTATAGAGATTTACTCAAACTTGGCTGAATTTTTGTGATGTAATTTGAATGGAATATTAACATTTAGTTTTGTAACTAATTTGTGACTAATTAAATATGAATAAATGTTTACTATTTACATTATTCGGACTATTGTCCTCATCTTTGTCGCCATATTTACTACAACGTTTCGGCCGTTGTACACTCCAGCCTTCTTCAGGTGATTGGAATATTGAACTAAACCCTTTATTTTGCTCACTGGGGTAGACTGTTCTAGTTCCACGTGCCATGTTTTAATGGATGTCAGTTATCAGTTATCTCCTTTTAATTCCCCTCTCCAAGTTCTCCACTGCCATAACCAGGTATTGAACTCACACTCTTTGGGTCCTGTCACTGGATCTAACTAACACCATAATCCACTGTGCCATGTGTCCTTATGGAGACAAAGATGAGGACAATAGTTCGAATAATGTAAATAGTGTACATAATACCTCATCTCAGAAATATAGATAGAATAAATGTTTACTTATCTAATGGACAAATTGTTTTATAGCCTCTTCGCTCACCTTCAATTCATTTGACTTCAGCATTAAGAAAAGAATATCTTCTGGAAGTAAGGTGAAAGCATTGTGCTGTAAATTTTTTTTAATGCGACCTGTATTTCAGTGAACTGTTGCTTCATTCTTTGGGTCATGTTGAAGATATGCAGTTCATTATGGAATTAACTGCGTATATTTCAATTATAAATTTTATAAGGCTGCACAATAAGGCTTTTACTCATCCCTAGAATGAAATTCCAATGATCCAAATATGAATCTGAAGTTACTCTTTGTCATGGGTCCTTACCTATAACTACAGAATGAACTCTTCCTAACACAATGTATACTACGCCTCTCAAGAGAGAGGGACGAATTGAGTTGATAGTAGTTTACTCCAAACCAGACTGACAGTCATATTAACACTTTCCACATCTTGTATTATTATTTCGTGTAATATACTTTCGTTATTTATACTCTTGTGTTCGTGTTGTTCTTCCTTGGTTTTAACCTGGACCATAAAACTAAGTCACTTTAATATCTATCTGTCATGGCTCCTTATCTATAACTACAGAATGAACTCTTCCTAACACTATGTATACTACGCCTCTCAAGAGAGAGGGACGAATTGAGTCGAGCCGATAGTAGTTCATTCCAAACCAGACTGACAGTCATACTAACATCTTCCTCATCTTTAAAGTGGTTTCCTCAAAAAAACGATAACAATTTGGAAATAAATATTTTGTTTCAGTATTTATGATGTCAAACCCTAACTTTCCCATTGAATGTAATACCACAGTTCCAAAAATCAGTCTGCCCTAATGATCAATCAGGAGTTTAAACTTAAGACAATTCCATTTGTTAGTTAAATTCATTGTAATTAAATGCTTTTGACAATTCTTTTGACCTTACCTTTTATTATATCCATAACCGTGTGATTGGTGCACATCTTGGATATTTCTTATGGAAGGTCCTCCCTGAAGATTTAATATTACATTTCATATACACTGCGTGCCAAATTATTATCGAGATAACTTTTTTTCTAATATTTCAAAAACCGTCCAATCAATTCACACAAAATTTTCACACAATGTTGGCAATACTGACCTGCGCAATCACTGAATTTTTTCGTACTGATCTGCCATTTCACCATTGTATTTTTTTGTTAATACAATTATTTCTTAAAACTCTGTCGTTTCTTCCTTGTTCTGCCGCCATAAGCTTAATATGACAATATTTTTTATCGAGTCATGTAAATAATGTCTGAATTTGAGGTAAGAAAGAATATTAAAAAGTGATGCTTAATCCAAATTTATTAACCGATATTCCATCATGTTCAACAACCATTTCATCAATTCACTGGCTTCGTAATAATATTGTAAAAATCTTTGATTTGGACAAAAATAACGGAGACATAGTAACTTCTACCTTTCATGTATTTTAAGAACTAGTACTAGGATTAGGTAGCAGTAACACCATATGGAAATATACACTTTCCTTTTGACTAAGAGAGTGACAAAGAAAACTCTCTCTCTCTTCTCTATTACAACTTTCTTGCTTTCCTTTCTTATATTGTTCCTATCCTTGGTAACTGACAGAACCTGGACATAGCTTATGTGGCATCAAGCAGAAAACGTGGATGTGTCAGGCCCAATAAAAAAAGGTAAAAAAAACCACGTGCGGAAGCAGAAGCTGGAAATTGGTTCGATGTAGCAGTTCGAGACGCAAGGCCTGGAGATTCATTGGCTGTAAGTTCGACTGGATGTATTAGGTTGGTGCAAAAATAATGTCGGTTTTTGACGTTAAAAATACGTCAAAAACCGACATTATTTTTGCACCAACCTAATACAACTCCAGAAGAAAACGAAGAAGAAAGGATGAATTCAACAAATTAATTTCTTTCAGCCATCGACCCTGTATGAACTCTCAAATCACAAAAAGGACTGAGATGATAGTAACCCACTTTAACGACTGTAACCAAATGGAGTCAACAATAAAATGAAACTATAGATAGTAGATTTGGCCTTTTACTCATGTATTAGCCCAACCTGCATCTCTATATACCATAAATTCATTTAAGATGGCTCTTTAAATTCCTGTACAAAAGGTAATTTGATGAAACTAGAAGATCTGAAAAATAAAGAATTTTTTCAATGATTTTGACATTTGCACATTTTCGCACAAATGCACTGAGAATGGAACAAAAGATAGTGGGTAGCCATTCATGTTTCCAAAATTTTTTCTTTTCGTATGATATTTTTTATTACACTGGACAATCCATTCAATCAGTTATGTGTCATACACATAACTGACAAGGCAGATTTTTTTATATCCGCAGTAGGTTGCCATTTCTTTCTGCAGTAGACCAGTTGTCATCCAAGGCTATAGAACCCGGTCTGTCCTGCTATGGGTAAATAGCAAGACAGACCAGGTTCTATAGCCTGCTATTTACCCATAGCTAGAGGAAGAAGAAGAGGATTCATACCTTTCCCAAGGGTATTAGCACATAAGTGAACGTAATGACTTCGACTGGAATTCAAACTCGGCTCTCTGATTCCTCAGTCTGAGCCGCTATCCATTATTCCATCATGCTTCCTTTACTATGACTATCCATTACCATGATGGAATATCATACTTTTGAAACTGATCAAACAGGGATTACTTTTCTTTCAAACTTCACATACTCGATGGCTGCTGCTGCTGCAATCATCTCTGAATGTTGGAACCTCACACATGTTGTGTTAAAACAAAGCAACAACTCAGATCGTGACAGATGAAAATATTTACATGTGCATCACACTTTATTTAATGGAACCGAGGAGAAATACAAAATTCAAGAAGTTGGTGCCAAATGACGTAAAAAAAAAATGAATCCGGGTAGCAGTCATAAAAAATGCCACGAAATGTAAGCAATGTCAGCACCAATCAATTTAATTTATATTATAACAGTCACATCTTGAATATTTTCAAACAATGTAGAAAGATGAGAGGCAGCTTTATTGTATTAACAGTTCAAATTTTTGCAATGATTTGTAGGTTCATGGGTGAATGGTAAAAATGGCGCAAGTAAAAAAACAGACTCTTTCAACAGCTTAAAATTAAACACCAGTAGCTGTTTAATTTTAAGCTATTTAAAGTTAAATTTCTAATCAGAGGACAGTTGTTGTCTGTTTATTTACTTCAGTTGTCTGAGAACCGTCAAATAACACCATTGATCTCAGTAGTTCTACCACAATCCCATCATGGAAGTCATATTAAGCAATAAAGTAAAAGAGAAGATTTGCTTCCAAGGATACATGTTTAGTGTTCTACTTTAATTTAATAATATTTTATTTGTGATCTAATTCTATTGTTCTTGGTATGACGATAAACTACGTCCAACAGCAAGGCTTCTGATCAGGAGGTGTTGAGGAGCGTGAAACCACCTCTTAGTTACTGGTGTTCCCAGGTCCACCCTGACCCGGGCTGGTAGCACCTGTTAGGGTCCCAGCTATGGGCAGATAGTTAGCACCTAAACTTGTGTAAAAATAGGTTTTGATACCAGAAATAGTTTGTAATAAAAAATTTAAAAAAAATATTATTTGCAATAATTTTTGAAGGAAAAATCATTATCAGCAGTACTTTAAAAAAAATCCTAGCAATACAAACAGCTATAAGTCTTTGAAAAAAAATATGACCAGCTATAGATTTCTTCAAGGAAAAATATTCCCAGAAATAGATTTTTGAAGAAAAACATATTACTAACAATAAAAATTTTGTTGGCATTAAATAACCCATTGAGGTTGATATGCCATAAAACAAACCAAATCAAGCTAATTCCATTGGTTAAAAAATATTGCAATACATTTCCTATGTAACAGTACTGTGATTGACAAAAATCTGTAAAAAAAGCAGATCAGAGAGCCTTGATATTTCTCAGACTCCTGATTGGTCAATGAATGCCAATATTATGTTTTCAACTAAGTCTGCACAGTTAAAATTAATTTACCACCAAAAATCTATGTGTTTCGAGCCTATCACATGACATACAACATTATAAATACCAAGTGACATTTCCAACTCTTCCTTTTGCCTTCTCTCACACACAAGATGTAGCGTTAGAGAGATCATGTTTGTCCCTTAAGGACAAATGCTATGAAACACACATATACACATCTATGATATCTATTCATTTCTTCAACTACAAGGACACTTATCAACTTCTAACAGTCAGATTTGTGGCAAAAAACAATTCAGCAAACAAGTTCATGCCGTTCAAATCTTTGAATTTTCTAGGTTAGATTTCATAATATAATCCCAAGCGTTGAATTCACTCACTCACCAACAAACTACACTTCAATTTTAACATTTATGATTTTTATCAAAACAAGAATTCTACTCAAAGAACAGTTTGCCTTATTCAAAATGCAACTTTGAACATTTCTTTCCATTGAAACTTACTTTATTCCATGAACTAAAATCTTTTCTGTGAGTTCAGATAAAAATATTTTTCTCTTAAAAGGCTTAAGAATTTCAAGTTAAAGGTAAATAACTCTTGCTATATTATTAATTATAAATGCATACACTTTGTAAGGATTTGCAACTCAGTTTAAATTACCAGCGTAAATTCATACTTCGGTTTTGTATATTGTTGATAAAATGTTTTATTTCTAGAAAACATATCATTGTTTTATATTTTGGATTTGATAGCCTTGTGCCATACCCAAAGTTAAATGTTTGTGCAGAAGTTTTTTGTTCATGCAGCCAGCCAACACAAATAATACCTTCTGATACATATATATATTTTTCCTATTAACTTACACCTCTGCAACACATATGTGCAAAACAGATTATAAGATCAATTTGATAGAGAACGTTTCCTATTTTTATACTTGTGCCATTTTTACCTGTGCCATTTTTACTTAAATTCATGGTTTATGTTATGAAATGTGTTGAAATAGATTTTTCAGCATCATGGAGCAAAAATAATTTTAAGATGATTTTGAAACTTGCACAGTTTAGCATGAGTGTGCCAAGAATGTAAAAAATTTCATTGATAGTTTTGGGAGAATTTTT
The DNA here is from genome assembly GCA_963932145.1 of Acanthosepion lycidas. Lineage (NCBI taxonomy): Eukaryota > Metazoa > Mollusca > Cephalopoda > Sepiida > Sepiidae > Acanthosepion > Acanthosepion lycidas. Next base: position 89,028,163 of record OZ010575.1, read on the forward strand.
TTTCTTTCCAGTTAAAAACAGTGTGGGTCAGTCACGGAAGATCAAATTGACCTCATCTAAAAATCTTTCTTACTTCGTACATTGTCAAAGACGAAGAAAAAAAAAACCTGAATTGTCTCAATTTTACATTTGTAAAATGAAAATGTCACTTTTGAAACTGTTACTATTAACTATTAATTAAATATAAAATATCCATGGGGCAGATATTAATTTTCTTAATTAAAGTGAAACTAAAAGAAAATTCGATTATCTCTCTTGACTTTTTGCTCTTCTTGAATGTCATTTTCCATCGATTGTACATGTATTAAAGAAAATTTCACAAAATTGGTTAATTTGCAATTTAGTACCCGTGCTCAGTTTGCAATAAAAATTTCCCAAATACTTACATTTAGGTGTAAATGTACATGATTCATTTGAAAATGAATTAATATAAAAATCTGTTTATCCACAGTAAAAGTTCGGATTCATTCACATAGTTGGCAGCAGCCATTACTGGCATTGTTTGCATACATTCGCTGCGGAAAACTAAGTGTGGAAGAATGTACTTAACAGCCTTTTTTTTTCTGATCTTACTCATCTCAATTACTGTGCAAAAGAACTATATTGCGTATCCCAGAATCAAAACAAGTGAGTATTCTAATAGTTATTCCACAATGAATGTATGCAAACAATGCCAGTAATGGCTCCCTGCGACGTGAATGAATCCAAACTTTTACTGTCAATAACTCCAAAATGGTAGATTTTATCAAATTTATCAAGCCAGATTTGAATGAAGCATGTACAATACGCATACACATAAAAGTAAGTTTTCTGAAAACTTTTAATGCGAACTGAGCACAGGTTCTAAACTGCAAATTAACCGGAAAGGTAATTTGCTTTTTAAGCACCACGCTAAATCTTACTTATTATAAAACGCAGATTGTGTGTGTGTGTGTGTCTGTATGTTTATATATTGGATCGATTTCAACAAAACTTCACAGGACTGCATGAAATTACCTTGCGGTGGTTCTGACAGAGCCAAAAATTGGAAAAACACAATTGTTTTTGCCCAAAATCAATTTGAAAACACAATAAAACACGATTCTGTCGCCAGAATGAAAGGGGGACAACTCATATCAAGTTATACTTATAAAACCCAGGTTGTTTGTGTGTGTGTGTGTGTGTTCCTTTATATATGGGATCATATTTCCTACATTTTTCAACCGATTTCAACAAAACTTCACTTTTTTTGTTTTTGGCGGGTAGTGTTTCTTATTGTCTTGCACACTTTTTTCTTTATTTTTACATTCAGAATGCTTTAAAAATTCCATTTACAAGACAATTGTTCATAATAAAATTCTATTTAATCGGTAGACTCATAATGATTGAAAACGATGTTTTTGTTTGAGTTTGGGTTTGACCAATTCGTAAAAAAAAATAAAAAAATAAAATAAAATAATTAAGACATGCGTGTCCGTCAACCTTAAACAATAATCTTTGTCAATTTTATTTTTCAGTCTTTATGATGGTCGATACTTGATCTATCTCTTTTTGCTGTTACATCCCCCGGGCAATGCCGGGCTCTACTCCTAGTATGTAATAAAAATTTGCCAAATAGTTATATGTATGTGTAAATTTACATGCTTCATTTGAAAATAACAAAGAAATTTTGATAAAATCTACTGTTTAGGAGTTATCGACAATAAAAGTTCAGACACATTCATGTTATGGTATGGTGTTCTTTGCAGCTGATTAGATTTGCGCAGAAGATTACATTATTAACGGTCTTTTTATGGCTCTTACTTGACTGATTTTACTGTGCAACTAAGGACACATTGTGTGTACAATAAAAAAAAACCTCATATAAGTGAATATAAAGAACTCAAATGGAATTAGAACTCAGCTCTCCAATTTTGAATTCCAAGCCATTATCCATTACACTACCTGCATATTTAAGCTTACAGCACCTGGTATTTACAAGTGGTCATCCATCTAGGCACTGACCAGGCTCAATGATCATACAAGAATCAGTGAGATATGGTCAAAAGCCGAGCTGGGTGCAGTGTATGGATTTTTGCTACCGACTCTTCCTATTACAGTGGTGGAGTGTGTTTAGGTTCTAGTTTCCAAGAAACACAGAATCAACTGCAATTGAATATTTAGAATTGTTTCCTTTGGTACTGATGAAAAATGTATAGGGTGCGATTGGGCTCAGTAAACAAAAATGGGGCTCTGTGATGCAGTAGACGAGATTGTGTGAGAGAAAGATTATGGCATTTAAAATGCATGCAGAGAAAAAAAAAACAAGGTATTAACATTAATAATAGAAAAATGGTATGTCTAACTGAATTTCAAGCAATGCCATCACTTGTTCCATCCTCAGATATGTGCAAAAGGGATTTGGCTTTTTAGTCTTGCTACAGTCTTACATTCACTTGTGCAGATGCGGCAATGTCGGACATCTTTTACAGTAGTTGTTACATAAATGACACATAATCAATGACTGTTTTTCTGTGTAGCATCTTTGAAATTCTTGAAAAAAATCAAATAGTTGTCAGATTTTAATTAAACTTTCAGGACTTATTCACAAATTAATATTTTAGAAATGTTTTTGATTATAAAATCTTGGTAATTTTTTTTAACATCACTTAGTGGATAGCAGCTTGGATTGAGGAATCGGAGAGCCAATTTTGAATTCCACTCGAATACATTACATTCACTTATGTGCTAATACCCTTGAGAAAGGTATTAATCCTCTTCTTTCTCCAGCTATGGGTAAATAGCAGTACAGATTGGATTCTATTGCCTTGGATGGCAACTGGTCTAAGAGTAGGACAACTCTGAATTCAAAACCTATGTCCATACCGCCCACAATTGAAGAATTGCAAAAAGAATGGTGCAGACGGTGAAGATGGCGCCGAAGACATTTTTTTCCGTCCAGAGACTGTTATTCATTCTTTTGAGGCCAACTTTTGATTCAGAACACAGGTAAGCTTCCATTTTCTGACTCCATTTAGATTGTTCTTCACTTGACACAAGGTACAGAATTTTGTTATACATTTTGTTGATTATTTTGAGATGCATTTGTCGGAGTTACCTCCTCCTTGGCTTCATAAACCGGAAGAGAACAGGTCATTTCGACCTTGACCTTTCGGTTGTGCTCCCTACATGCTGTTACCCCGAGGTAGAGACTAGCAAGTTACCTTTTCAGTTTAGTTATATTACGAACCTAGTCGTAATATACTTCTAGGCATTTTTAGGCCTTGGTTTTCTTTTAGCTAAGCTCTCCTCATTTTTTTTTTTAGATAGACTTTACTGTGTTAGCTTACCAATTCTCTTGCTAGTCTCCCTTACCACAAGACAGTGACTTGTAGCTAAATTTAGGGTCAGCGACTGAAACAATTGGTATGCAGGCTCCTGGCCTCCGTGGCCAGGACGTCAATCACCGGACTGTGTATTAAGTTACGCTCCCATTTCTTTTTGTCTGCCAACTTGACGATAGTTGGAAACATTGCTTTCTCTCTCTACTTTGCTTCTTACTTCTGGCTCCTTGTCAATTCTCGGCATTCCGTCCATACTGGCTGCCTGCACGTCGTCCATAACCTTTCCCGCACATTACGTTTGTAATTATTACGGGAAGTTACTATCGGACTCGACCGGCAGACACACAACCCCTGCACTGGACCTTTGACATGCCTGAACAACATCGCAACGCCAGCTCCTCTTTCCTTCCCAACACGTCAAGTTGGCATCCCGGCAACGACCAACATCAACCTCAAACTACAATGACCGGCAGCAATTATCTGCAACGACCAACATCAACTTCAACTGCAACGACCACCTGCAACGACCAACAGCGATCACCTGTAACAACCAACCTCGACCATCAATGCCTGCACCGGAACATCTGCATCTCTATCGTTCCGACCACCTTTATTTCTTTATTACTTTTCTAGAATAAATTAGCTTATATCTTATATATCCTCGTTCTGTCGTCTATGTTGTTTCACCTTGTCAGATTTAACGTCTTCAAAAATGTTAGCAGGCCTCTTGTGACCTCATCACCCTCTTGCAATATGGGGGCGCTCGAGGGTTCCACTACACATAGAGAAATCTTCTTTGATTCAGACCCAGAAGATGACTTTGAGGAATTTATTTGGGATGATATCAATGGTGAAGTGACCAGAATTGATGGTGAGATCAGTGATAGTAATAACAAAACGATTGTACAGAGCAGATACTATCAGCCGTGGTTGACTGACTTTAGGGAAAGTGCTGGCGACAAGGAGGTACCTCTTGGGACTTCTGAGGACCAACTCTTTCATTCCTTCATGAATGACAAAATAATAACTTTGTCAATGAGACAAATACATATGTTAGATGTATTAGGTTGGTGCAAAAATAATGTCGGTTTTTGAAGTCAAAAACCGACATTATTTTTTGCACCAACCTAATAGGAAAAGAAATTGTCAAATGCTGGCATCAACACATGGCAGAACATCGCTTTTGTTGCAAAAATGACGGGTTTTGACATATTTTTTAACGTTAAAACCGTCATTACTTTTCCACCAACCTAATATAATAATTTTTTTATTTATGCAGTTTTCGTCATATGAACAACTAAGATTACCAGGCTTTTTAAATTGAATTGACATATTCAGTATCAATGTTTCCTTTCTTTAAGCTTGACACATCAATAAACATTAATTTACTACAGAATGTACAAGTCTGTTCAAAATGTATTGGGACTGTTGCTATGGTAACGGAGCTAAAGTGTGTAGCATAAAGCTGCTTGGCACAGATAGACCTAACATCAAGTCTCTTACAAATATATCCTTTGGGCACCTCGAGGTGGTGTAATGGCTAGCAAGCTTGTCTTGCTAGAACAATTATGATTGAGTAGTGAGTTCAATTCTCACTAGGTGCTCCATACTTTCGGCCTTATGCCACATCTAAGCTATGCTTAGAAAATCAGGGCACCTCCAGGTGGTGTAATGGTTAGCAAGTTTGTCTCGCTAGGACAATTACGACTGAGTACGATCCTCACTGGGTGACCCATACTTTCGGCTTTGTGCCACATCTAAGTTACGCTTGGAAAAAAAAAATACTTACAAATATATCCTTTGAGTTTTTTCTGTACAACACAATTCTGTTTAAAATCTCTCTTACCCTTGCAGCTGCTTTCCTCCAGAAAGGATGATCCATAGCTAGGTTTCCTAATCATTTTGTATGTACAAGCAGGACTGAATCTTCCTATAGGCTGCTGCTGAGGCTCCCTTCCTGCAGTGATTTTTTTTCTATGGTTGTGTTGAAATGTTTGGCAGTTTGTTTTGCATTAAATAGTAAAATATTGATATTTCTTAAAGAATATTTTTATTGACAAACAAAAGGGCCAATAAGTACTTTCATGCCGACAATAAGATGTAATGTCAAAAAGATGTTGTTTTTTTCCATGATACTGCTATTATTTTAATTACCTTCACTTCTCAGCAATGTTTATTGCTTTAAAAACTGATGATTATAGATGGAATAAAACCAAAACACATGAAAGTGAATTTATACATTTTTTTCTTTGTTCTTGACAATTTACACCAAAAATATTTACATTATATCATTTACTAGATTGTTTATTGGAATTATTGACAAAACATTGGCTAATTGCCAATTGATTCAAACTTAATAAAATGGTAACTCTGAATCCGGGCAACCTTTAAAGAATTTTAAACTGAACCATTTATTAAATTTGCAGAGGTATATTGTTCTTGTTTCAATGTTCATTTCCAGGGATATCTTGTTTTCTTATATACCGGCCTGAATGTCCGAGAAATTTTCACAGAAAATATTCGTCCTCCAACAGGATTCAAATCTGTATCCTATACGGAACCATCATTTAGCCTGACGTGCCTTTAACCGATTTGTCGGAGGACGAATATTTTCTGTGAAAATTTCTCGGACATTCAGGCCGGTAAATGTTGTTTAATACTGTTTATTATAAACAGAGCATTTACTTAAATATTTGTATCTATAAAAAGAATGTATAAACATAAAAATGTCTTAAAAATAACTAGCATCATGGCCCGGCATTGCCCGTGCTTGATTCAAAAATCGTACAACACATACAGCAATCACTATCACTTGACTTAAAATATTTTTGCCTTTCCTTGCCTTTAAAGGTGTGGCCTTTGCCATGCTGATGTTGCTACATGCCTTACTTCTTGCCCATCTCACACTGCGAATTTTTTCTAAGCTCTATACTAAACATTAAATCTGTTACAAAAAAGAACTAAACAAAATGAACACAAAATGATCAGCTTTAAAAAAAGGACTTGTGACTGGAAAAACCGAATGAAAAAAGAATGTTAACAACAAATACTTTTTCACACCCAACCCAGTTCTGCAGAATCAGAATCAACGTTGAGTTTAAGCAAGCGGATGAGCCAATTGGAGTAAAGTGCCATGTAGATTTAAATTTTTCCCACTTGTGACGAATGCAGCTATCAATTTTTTTTTGTATGCTAGCATGTTAGTTAACATTCATGTCAGTCAGCTGTTGGCTCTCACGCTGGCCAATAGAATCTTCCTGCCTATTCGTGGCAGCCAGCTATAGGCTCTCACTCTGGCCAGTACAAAATGACCGCAAACTACATGAAAACTGCCGTAGAAGCATGAAAAAATTGATTATTTCCACTATCGATGGGAGTTGGGAAATGCATAGTCAGTCTTGGCCTCCCTTCCAACTTGGAGCATGTGCATGTAAATTTTGGTGCAAATCCGTCGAAAATTGCGGCCATGCATTCATTACACACACACACACATCCTGCCTCTTATAGATAGAAAATATATATATATATATATATATATATATATATATATATATATATATATATTTATATATATATATACACACACACATCCTGCCTTTTATAGATAGAGATTGTCGGACTTTGTCCATTTCATAATGTGGGTCACACTAACATTAAAGAATTTTAAATTTAAAAGTTATATCATTAAAATAATTTACCCTATTTACATATGGACTATTGTCCTCATTTTTGTTGTTTTCATAATGTTTCAACTAATGTGCCCTCCAACAGCCTTCATCAGGTATATGTCAATCAGAGCAACTTACAGGAATACTGCTCTTAAGAAAAAATCTTTTGATAAATAATTAATTTTTACAAGAATTGATTTCATTATAATAATTTATAAATTTTGAAATCCTTGAAAATTTTGTATTAATTTGTTGCTTTTAGGTGATATTGTTATTAAGTACAAATGAAAAAACTTACTACAATTCAGTGACCCCTAGTATTTTAAAAAGAATTTTGAATTTTGTATGTATAAATGTGCCGAGTTTTGTAAATATGAACATCTGTACACAACAATATCAGAAAATAAGAGTAACTATCGTAAATTTTAAATTGGTAATTTTCTAACATTTTCTCAACAAGCATAAATACGACTCTAAAGCCAAAGTACCTAAAATTCAATAAAATATTACATTACTTAGTAATCTTTAAAATTTAGTAATTATTATTAATATTAATATTAGTAATCTTTAAAATTTAGGAAAATATTCTGAGTAGTTAAATAAATTATAAAAAAAGGCTTTCATATTCAAGTAATTGTTGATGATACAGTAATTGTACCCTTCTACGAAAAAAAAAAAATCCCAAACATAAGTTTATCAAGAGCTCATAAAACACCAACCTCAGTGTTAAAAATGCTTTTCTGCGATATAAACTAAAAGTAATATTTGTTTCAAATAACTTTTAAATCGGCTAATCTTCCTCAAATAATGAAAAAGTATATTAAAGAAATCTTTAAAAAATAAAAAAAAGAGAATCATCTTATGTGGATAGATTTACCAATTCTGTGCCATGTGTCCTTGAGGATAAAGGCATTGGTTAGATCCAGCGACAGGACCCAAAGAGTGTGAGTTCAATACCCGGTTATGGCAGTGGAGAACTTTCAGAGGGAAATTAACAGGAGATAACTGATAACTGACATCCATTAAAAAACATGGCACGTGGAACTAGAACATTCTACCCCAGTGAGCGAAATAAAGGGTTCAGTTCGACATTCCAACCACCTGAAGAAGGCCAGAGCGTACAATGGCAGAAATGTTGTAATAAATATGGCAACAAAGATGAGGATAATAGTCCGAATAATGTAAATAGTGTGTGTGTGTATGTATATATATATATATATATATATATATATATATATATATATATATATATATATATATATATATATATATATATATATATATATATATATATTTTTTTTTTTTTTTCTCTTGTTATTGGGCACTTTTTGCTATACTAACAAGCCTTTCCAGGTTGAAGTTTTTTTCTTTTTTTGCCATTTTAGATCTTGGCTGGATGATCTACCCTCCTCACTGTGCGAGTTTGGATTGCTTGTCAAATTGTACTCGTCTGGTGCTATATAAGGTAATCATCTTATTACTACAAGTTACTGGCTACCTGAAGATTGTGTGCAAATGCATAAAACTTTAAGTCGTGGCCAGTTATTGCCTACCTGGTTATTGAATTAATATTCAAATCCTCTGTCATTTTTATGGCATGGAGCACTTTCATGCCAGAAGGCTAATTTTGGACAGACTCTATTTAGAGCTGCTTATTCAAACCTTCAAATTTATATATATAATATATATATATATATATATATATATATATATATATATATATATAATTATGTAATGAAAAACAAATCACTTTAATGTACCATTACGATAATTTATTTCACCTAAATCCTTTTTTAAGGATTCAGGATCATCAGGTAAATCTTCCAACAACGAATTGAGAAAAATCCTTAAAAAAGGATTTAGGTGAAATAAATTATCGTAATGGTACATTAAAGTGATTTGTTTTTCATTACATATTAGCTCTGTCCTAACATTGAGCTCTCAGGATTTCATCCTCTTTGGATTTACCAATTCGGTTTACCAAGTTCCTTATAACTTAAAAATATATATATATATATATATATATATATATATATATATATATATATATATATATATATACATGTAGGGTATATATATATATATATAATTATTTATTTAAAATATGATTCCAACACGTAACATAAGAGTTCTCATGTTTCAAAACATGTAGCGTGTTGGAATCATATTTTTAGATAAATAATTATATTTAGGCTCTACTTTTGTATTGAGCACCATTTTTAAAAAATAATAACAAAAATACTAAAGAACTTTGAATTATTTACCTAACGAGTTCTTTCCTATTTTCTATATATTTTTCACATATATATATATATATATATATATATATATATATATATATATACCCTATATGTACACACAGACTGACACATAGACATTGGCAATGCACACAAACAATATGGGAAAAAAAAACCGACACCAATGATAAGTGCATAAAAAAGAAAAAAATGACAAACATGAGCAGTAAATTGCTGAAATTCCCTGAAGAGTGGATGGACAGGTCCTCCTATGAAACTCTAGATTTGGGATGCTAAAGGCAAATATATGCAAGTGTATATATATATATATATATATATATATATATATATATAGAGAGAGAGAGAGAGAGAGAGTGAGAGAGAGAGAGAGAGATAAATTCCCAGATCAATTCTGTGGACAAAAATTGATCTGGGAATTTAACTATATTGTTGACATGGAAAAAAAAAACAAAAAAAATCCCTTACTATAAAGGTAATTTACATTAGACATAGACCATAGACAGAAGCGTCTATCTTTTTAAATTTGGATTTTTTAATGTAACTATAACAACAAAAACATTTCAATTTCATGTTTGCCTTGAAAAAGTCGGAAGATGAAACACATCAGCAAAATCTAAGATTTTTTTCCAATTGTCATTTTATACCATATATATATATATATATATATATATATATATATATATATATATATATATATATATATGGTGCGATGGGTAAATTGTCGCCATTTTATGTTTTTTTTTTTTGCACATGTGTGTTGTTTGTTTTTGATTTTGTCAACTGCACAGTATAGTAGGGTCAGTTGGGCACTGTCTGTGAGAAAAAGAGCACCATGACACAATTCACTCTGCCAAAAATTTAGAAACGCCATGCTGTACTGGTTAGCATTCATGCCAGAAGCTCCAATACGAACATTTCAGAGTGTTTGGGTGTTAATCTGAGGACAGTGCAGAGGAATCAGAATTAGCTGGATGACTCACACAGATCATTCTGAAAAGAAAAGAACTCCTGAATTTGTTAGGGAGGACCTCAGACTCAACACAGAGCCTTACATCAAGTGCCTTGAGGAGACAGTGCATCATACTACACAAGTAGGAGAACCCAGTCATGGCTGTCAGACAATTTCTGTGACCACATCATTCCTTACCTCAGACTGTAACACCCTTGATTTAAAAAATTGATTCCAACACGCTACATAAGAGTTCTCATGTTTCAAAACATGTAGCGTGTTGGAATCATATTTTTAGATAAATAATTATATTTATGTTCTACTTTTGTATTAAATTTGTGTTAAATTCCCAGATCAATTCTTGTCCACAGAATTGATCTGGGAATTTATCTCTCTCTCTCTCTATATATATATATATATATATATATAAATAAAGGTATCACCTGAAGAAGTCTGGAGCATACAATGACTGAAATGTTGTGAATATGGCAATGAAGATGAGGATAACAGCCCTCTCCTCTTTGGTCAGCTGGCCAAAACAAACCTATAAGGGCTAAACCATGTCTAGCCCAGTGGCCAAATTTTAATTATCGTTCAAAATTCTTTCTTATGCTTTTGTGTGTGGTTGTTTTCACATCTAGAATTTATCGTTTTTATCCCATTGCCAGCCCTTTGGTCTACAAGTGGCAAAAAGTGAACCATCTCTTGATTTTGGAAAGTTTTATCTCATTTTGGTAGACGAAAAATTTAATTATCATTCTCTTATCTGTTGATGGAAACCTGTCTACTTCTAAAAGTTAATCCTTATCAATTGATTGAACTTGTGGCCAGAAGTCCATCTTCCTTGTTATCACACAATGGTCATAAAAATCTATTTCTTTCTGGGAGGTACTTGAACCTCCAGAATAGATCGTCACATAGTCTCAGTTCTAATCAAAACCAGATGGTCTCTTTTGTTTTACCAGTGGATGAGAAATTTAATTACCTTCTAGTTTTTTCCAATAAAAAAATCCTTTCCTTCCATTTTCATTCATCTGGTCATCAATATGTCTTCAGTCTATCAGAATGTAGTCTTTTTTGGTTTTCTAGTTTTTTCTCAATTAAAAACAAATATCCCTTTCTTTTGAAATTTAGTATTTTTCAATTTACTAGCACCTTTTCAATATTGTTATATATATATATATATATATATATATATATATGCCACAAAGTCCCCAAACGAGCCTCCATAGGTTCTGAATTCGGAGTTGTCCTTCTCCTAGACCAGTTACCATCCAAGTCTGTCCTGCTATTTACCCATAGCTGGAGGGAGAAGAAGAGGATTCATACCTTTCCCAAAGGTATTAGCATGTAAGTGAATGTAATGGATTCGACTGGAATTCAAACTTGGCTCTCCAAGTACACCAGGTCTCTGTATTTGGCCCTTCCAAAATTGTGGATGGTTCTGCACAAAACCTTCACCACTATAATCAAATTTCATGTGGTGTCCGGCTGTCGTTTCTTAGGAACTGATCTGCTTGCCCCTCATATAACAAATTGGAAATGTTTATTGATCTAACCTTTCACTTTTATTAAAGCTTTATCAAAGGCTAAGATATGGAATATACATATTATGAATATACATCATTATCAGATTCCTACATAGACAAATTTGAATTTTTATAAACTTACAATTTTTCAGATAGGCTTGGAAACTGTTAATTTCCCGAAACTTTTGATGGACATCTAATCTCTCCTTGGATTTGGAACATCACAAATGATACTAACGTTCTTTTTTTTTTAAAAAAACAAAAACAAATGCACATGATACGGGATTGACCAATAAAAATCAAACAACACAAATGTAAAAATACCAGAATTTCATCTTTTTCTCCATATTTCAGTCTCTTTAATAATAATAATAATTTAATAAACATTTCCTATCTGTTCTTTATCATTATAGTTTTAAGGGATGCTATAGTTATGGATTAAAGTACTCAATATCAGGGATAGCATATGTAAATATAAAAGTGGACATTGAAGACAACACCCAGAGGTGAAAGTCTGTTTCATGCTCAAACACTACCATCAGGCTATATGCATTGTTTTTGCTCAGCTATTTAAATATACAGGTTAGTGATGCATTATGAGTAGTCTATTGTATTATTTTAACAATTATTTTGTGGTTGGTAACAGTTATGCTTCAAATTATTCTAGGGGCTATTGAGTGGAAATAACTGTGGATCCAGATGCAGTTTTTTGGCTATTTGTAGTGTTGTTTGTTAAATTTTTTTTATTGATTATTTTATTGTTGGCTGTTATTGTTACATTTACTTTTGTTTATGTGTGCATTCGTGGTTTGTAAATTTGTTTATTATTTACTTAATTTATTTACTTATTTATTGGTTTGGATTAATTTATTTTACTTATTTTTTGTGTATTCATTTTATTTTTTTTTATTCTTGTTCGATTTTAGTTTTCGATTTTTAAGTGACATAGTAAAAAAATGGAGTCACGTAAACCAATTTGTACTCCACACACCCACTTTCAGAATACCCTCCAAAAATAGCTTGGTCATAAAACATCTTTTCTGAATGATCAGGAAAAGACCCACACAGTTTTCATAGAGGCAATTTCCGAGCCACTGACTCACTATAACATTAAAGCTGGTTTCATCTACAAAGATCCAACCAGGCTTGTCTTAGCGATGGATTCCAGGGCAGGCAAACTTAACCAGGACAACAGCATTAACACTAAGAAGCTACCATCAACAGTAATGCCTCCAGCCAGCAACAAAACCAGCAGCAGAGATTCTCTAATACACATGCATGTCTTATTTTTCCCATGAGTATCTCACTCAGTTACATGTGTGTTGATTTTTTTTTCTGTGTGTATCTTGTCTACTACCTTGTGTTATACCCCAAATGAACTTGGGCACTTCGGGAGTGGTGTAATGGTTAGCAAGCTTGTCTCGCTAGAACTAATTACGAATGAGTAGTGAGTTCGATCCTCACTGGGTGCCCCTTACTTTCGGCTTGTACCACATTCGAGCTATGCCTGGAAAAATCACTATTAGGCAACTCGAGATGGTGTAATGGTCAGCAAGCTTGTCTCACTAGAAATATTACGACTGAGTAGTGAGTTCGATCCTCACTGGGTGCCCCTTACTTTCGGCCTTGTGCCACATCCAAAAATCGCTATTTTTCCAAGCATAGCTCGGATGTGGTACAAGGCCGAAAGTAAGGGGCAACCAGTGAGGATTGAACTCACTACTCATTCGTAATTAGTTCTAGCGAGACAAGCTTGCTAACCATTACCCCCCCCCCCGAAGTGACCAAGTTCATTTGGGGTATAACACAAGGTAGTAGACAAGCTACACACCTCGAGATGGTGTAATGGTTAGCAAGCTTGTCTCGCTAGAAATATTACAACTGAGTAGTGAGTTCGATTCTCACTGGGTGCCTCTTACTTTCGGCCTTGTGCCACATCTGAGCTACGCTTGGAAAATCACTACCCCAAATGAACTTTCAGTCTCCTGTGACTGACATATGGGATGGTCAAACAATTGGACTGTGTAAATAATAGGGAATAACAACTCTTTTACTTATCTGAAACACATCTTATTTCCATTTGCTGTTCTTCTAAGGCTGCTGTTATTAGGTTGGTGCAAAAATAATATCGTTTTTTGACGTTAAAAAATACGTCAAAAACGATATTATTTTTGCACCAACCTAATACATGTCTATTCTTCACATCTCAGGCAAAGTGTTCCTGTGAAATGTTACAACAGAAATCCTGTCACCTTATCCTTGAATCTATTAGGATTTTTTTTCCCCAAAAATATTGGACTATTTTCCTGGTTTCCAATGAAAATTTGAATATGAACCCTCTGATGTCTGTGCACTTCTGGCTCTCATAATCCACTGTCAAAGAGATTTTGTTTTGTGCTACACCAGCTTCATCTGTAACCTCATGAGCCAATCCTTACCAGTGGCAACCAATAATGCAACCCTAAGCCCCATGTTGGCCTTCAGTCCACCATAGTTACCATCAAGCTGACTTCTCACTTGTTTGTCATTGGTGCAAAAATAATGACGTTTTTTGACGTATTTTTTTAACGTCAAAAACGTCATTATTTTTGCACCAACCTAATATCATGATGATAGCATGGTTCCACTCGCCTTAGCTGGTGTTTGTTCACAAACATTCACTCCTTTGATCTCAGAGGGTGAGAAGATCGCTGATGAAACAAACTGAAGTGAAATCATGTCGACAGTTGGGAACTAGAGTCTGTCTATATTTCTGAGATGAGGTATTATGTACATTATTCGGACTATTGTCCTCATCTTTGTCGCTATATTTATCACAACGTTTCGGCCGTTGTACGCTCCGGCCTTCTTCAGGTGGTTGGAATGTCGAACTGAACCCTTTATTTCGCTCACTGGGGTAGACTGTTCTAGTTCCACGTGCCATGTTTGATGGATGTCAGTTATCAGTTATCTCCCGTTCATTTTCCCTCTGAAAGTTCTCCACTGCCTTAACCGGGTATTGAACTCACACTCTTTGGGTCCTGTCACTGGATCTAACCAACGCCTTTATCCACTGTGCCATGTGTCCTGTGTATGAATTTCTGGGGATTATAAACCTGATGTCTTCAGCAACCATTTTTACCAGTATTCATATTGCAATTTTGCTGTTATCAATATATATTTTTCCCAGAGCTCATATTGCAACTTTGTTATCATTGCTTTTCTCTGGCACTCCTTATTACTGGTTCCCATATTGTATTTATTTCTGTGCTTGGTCAGCTCAGGAGATTTTTGTGGTCTAGCATATGTGCTGATTCCTTAAGTTGGGAACTACATGAAAAAGAATCCTGTGGAATAAAGAATTAACTCGAGTTAAAAAATGTTAACAACGATTTGGTTTATATATGGTTTATTGTATACAGTGGTTTTAACCCTTCCCACTTGTTATAATCAAATGACACTGGGATCCCCTTTGGGGTTTGCAGCTTATGTTAGTAGTAACTTAAATTTCCAAGTTCTGTTCTTCAGAGCTGACACAAAGTCTCGGCAAACAACATGGATTCCAGTAGCTGTAGTGAAGGGACTCTTCAAGTTATCCAAACCTCCAGCTTACATGGAATCCAGCGTCCAGGAGAGGCAGGGGTTATATCAACCTTTTTCTAGGATTCTATATTCTGAAAATATGTTTACTCAAGTGATTTTCTAAATTTGTGGTAGTCCGGCTTTCTTTTGAGAGTGGTCAGAAGAATCAAGCCATCCCTTCACATTTCATCTTACACCACCAGTCCATATAGGCAGTGCTAAGCTCTCTCTTCCTTCTTCCACTTTCTCAGCATCTAACCTCAGCCCACTCCAAGGGCCAGTACAGCGTTCTTGTGATGAATCTAAAATTTCAGATGGAATGCAAGTCAATCTCAAGAATTGTCATGGGTGGGAAGAAAAAGGAAAGAAAAATATTCTCAATCTCTTTAATGATAAAAACAAAAGTTTTGTTACCTCTTTTTTATGTGTTTTTATGATTAACAAGACCATACGGTCACTCTAAAATAGTAATTAATTTTTCATTATCACTTGTATCCAAAGGAATCTGAATTAACGTCGGATATAAAATTTTTATCTTGACAAATGTCACAGAAATTTTAATGAATGAACCTATCAGGTTGATCTTTATCTTTGTAGGAACACTTTATTTCTGGGTGGCTGAATCAAACCATGTTTTTCCTGGCTCTTTGTCCAGAGGAATTGTAAATGTTATTTTGGTGACCACATGTTTTTTTCTATGTGACATCTTTGAGTAGACGTTAATGGTCTCTTATTGGCAGGGAATGAGGAAAGATGGAAGGTTTTGATTTTGCTCAATGTTACTGAATTAAATTTGGGTTCAATTCTCCTTGAAATTATTTTTGAACACATTTCGTTTTCAATTTTCTTAAAATTCACAGGAAGAGGGATGAAAAAGTTTAACTATTATCATCCATTTAGTAGACTCTCCTCTTCCTTTCCCTTTTTGTTCGATTAATGCCCAAAGATCCCAGTGTCACATTATTTTTCAATTATTGCTTCTTCACATGCAATGTTGGTTTTATGATTTTTTTTTTTTTTTGCTATTGTGTCTAAAACAATTTGATAAAGTTCTTATTGATGTTGGTGGGATTGTTTGCTTTTATGCTTAATGCTTCTAACATTTGTAACCTTTTTTTTGTTTTTAGTTTCAGTAATATTCTTGTGTTATTACTAAGGATGTACAGGTAGTATAATAAAAGTTGAAGTAGACTTTGGAAAGAAGTGGAAATCCAATTTTCATGGTAATTGATTCTGATGAATTTTTCTCTATGGTACCTAGATTTTATTAATTTAAGTGCAGTTTTAGATTTGTGACAAAGTCTCATCAGTTTACAATCGACATGGCTAGATGCAACCGTAAGTTCTATGCTAACAGTTTCTTCTATTGCACTTGTGGAACTCTCTTTCAGCTTCTTAGTCAACATTGAGCTTCTAAAATTTAAATGCAATGTCAATCGTTATCTTCTGTCTTCTTAATTCTTTTATTGTCTTCTCTTCTAAATAGTAGATTTTCTCATAACACTCAGTAACCCCTTGTGTCTTAGTGGCTTTATTGCTTTGCTTGGGGTGAAATGATTAAAAAAAAAAAAATACAACTTCTGCTGATGAAGATATTTATAAAATTCACTGATGTCATTCACTACACAAATGTTAGTAACTTAGGCCATCAGATTTGATCTTCAATGACTTTTTTTTTGGTTTGTGCTGTAGAGAAGTTTAAATATTTTTGACGGGGGTGGGGGCGGCAAGTGTGACACTGAAATCTGTAGATGTATTGGGTTGACCAAAGACACATTCCAAAAGCTGGGCAGATTATTGTGAGACAGGAGGATCTCTTTGGTAACAAAGAAAAGAGTACTGAGCTGTTACATGACACCTGTCCTTCTTTATGGTAGCGAATGTTGGATGATCTCCCCATAGATGAAGAAGAAACTTGATGTGGTTCTACAGAAGGATGCTGAGGATATCATGGACTGAACGTGTGAGCAATGATGAAGTCTTGGAGACAAGGACATGCAAGCAAGGAGGAGGCTTATACTTAGAATTAGGAAGAGGCAGCTGAAGTTTCTGGGACATGTAATGAGAAAGGAAGGCCTGGAGAATCTGATACTCACAGGTCAAATAGAGGGAAAGAGAGACAAGGGAAAGCAACACATAACATACCTGGCAGGCTTGAGCAAGTGGATGACAGAACGTGGTCGAGGGGAGATAGCAGAGGGATGAAACATTGAGAGCCACAAGGGATAGGGAGAAGTGGAGAGCCATGATCGCCTATGTCCTGAAAGGACACAGTACATAAAAAGAAAGAAACTGTAGGAAAGACGGATGGTCATGTAATAACATATGAATGACAATGGTTCATAGATAACAAATGATGTATAAACCATGAAGAGAGATCTGATAGCCAGTGGTGGTTAGCAGAAATCTGGCTTCAATTGAAGATTTAGAATATAAATTTTACATTTGATCTTCAAAGACTTTTTTTTTTTTTTTTGCTGTAGGGAAGCAAAAGGCAATTATTTTCCTTTTTGCAGCTGGTGGGCGATAACTGACAGTTGCTGTTCAGACAGTGAGAAAGGAGAATGAATGAAAGCCATGTATATTAAATTAGATATATAAAAGATATGACAAACCTGGATGTTCATGCCTGAAAAAAAAGTGGGTCAAAAGGATGGTTTTTCCATTGACAATGCTATAATTTTAACTATCTTTACTCTTCAGTAATGTTTGTTTTAAAAAGTGATGATTAGAATTGTAATAAAACCTAAATTATTTTAACTACCTTCTCACTTCATGTTTATTGTTTTAAAAAGTGATGATTAGAATTGTAATAAAACCTAAATTATTTTAACTACCTTCTCACTTCATGTTTATTGTTTTAAAAAGTGATGATTAGAATTGTAATAAAACCTAAATTATTTTAACTACCTTCTCACTTCATGTTTATTGTTTAAAAAAGTGATGATTAGAATTGTAATAAAACCTAAATTATTTTAACTACCTTCTCACTTCATGTTTATTGTTTTAAAAAGTGATGATTAGAATTGTAATAAAACCTAAATTATTTTAACTACCTTCTCACTTCATGTTTATTGTTTAAAAAAGTGATGATTAGAATTGTAATAAAACCTAAATTATTTTAACTACCTTCTCACTTCATGTTTATTGTTTTTAAAAGTGATGATTAGAATTGTAATAAAACCTAAATTATTTTAACTATCTTCTCACTTCATGTTTATTGTTTTAAAAAGTGATGATTAGAATTGTAATAAAACCTAAATTATTTTAACTACCTTCTCACTTCATGTTTATTGTTTTAAAAAGTGATGATTAGAATTGTAATAAAACCTAAATTATTTTAACTATCTTCTCACTTCATGTTTATTGTTTTAAAAAGTGATGATTAGAATTGTAATAAAACCTAAATTATTTTAACTACGTTCTCACTTCATGTTTATTGTTTTAAAAAGTGATGATTAGAATTGTAATAAAACCTAAACATATGATCTATTCTTGAGAATTCATAATAAAAACGATAAACAATGGAGTCAATGGAAAAACTGTCCTTTTGAAGGTCCAAGACAGATTATATCCTCTTTTCCAGAAATTGTAACTAAGGTTTGCTTAGTATAGTTGCACTATAAACCCCGTGTGCAATCTGAGGGTGTTGAAAAACAGAAATGTGCCTAGGAAGGTGTCTGAAATAGAAATTGGCTAGCTACCCTAGTAGATAGGTGTGCTTGGAGAACAAGAGTAACCAGCCATTATATCACAGACATACTAATGCCTAACATGGGCCTCAGAGAGTAGAGAAAACCAAGATATTTCTTTGCTCTAAGCCACCCCATTAAGCTTAAGACATTTGAGCCACACTACAAGCTGAGATATTTGTGTGCTACCAATCAGCACTAGTAGTCAACGTTTGAGGTCATCAAGGTTTCTAATAGTGATTTTCAACAAAGAAAAGAGTACTTATATAAGATTGGTCCACCTATATAGCAGTGGATGTTGGATAATCTTAAGTGAAGAGACTTGAGGCAACAGAAATGTGGCTCTACAGAAGGATGCTGATGATACCAGTGAGTGAACATGTGAGTAACAAGGAAATTTTAAGGAAAATGGAAATAAAAAGGATGCTTATACTTAGGATCAGAAAGAGTTGAAATTTCAAGGGCATCTAAGAAAAGAGGGCTCTGAAAATTTGACACTCACAGGACATATTGAAGGTAAGAGGAACAGAAGAAAGCAGTGAATGACCTACCTAACAAGCTTACAAATACCTACAGGGACTTCTGCACAGAACACTTTATTTAATTTATAATTACGAGTTCAGTCCCTGGGAGGGACAATGTGTAGCTGCACTCAGTGGAAACAAGTTAGCAATAACTGAACAGTATTAAATAAAAATAGGGACTAGATGATATCCCAACATATGAGCAGTGTAACAAGAACAGCTTATCCCTGTCGATTAAATAAAGAGTTCAGTTCAGAGTTCTCTGTGGGCTACCCAGATTGCTAGACACTTAAGGAAGGCCAGAAAGCAAAAAGGTCAAAACACTGTGATATCAACAAAAAAGACGAGGACAAAAGTCTGAATATAAATATTGTAAATAACGATAAATCCTCATCCCAGAAATTCAAACAGAAAATGGTTTTCACATATTCCATCTTAAATCAGTCAGTTATGTGACATACGTGATACATGCTTAGGCAATCATGTATCTTTCGATACATAACTGACGAGGCAGATTTTTTCCCCCACAGTAGGTTGCCATTTCTTTCTGTGGTAGATCAGTTGCCATCCAAGGCTATAGAACTTGGTCTGTCCTGCTATTTGCCTATAGCTGGGAGGAGAAGAAGAGGATTCATACCTTTCCAAAGAGTAAGTGAATGTAATGGATTTGACTGGAATTTGAACTCGGCTCTCTGATTCCTCAATCCGAGCCACTGTCCATTACTCCACCATACCTCTTGCATAAATAAATAAAATATGAAATTGTCATCCTTGCAAGAGGGACATCAGCTATCACAATTTTTTGGCCGATATGCCCTCTGTTCTTCTTCAGGTGTATGTTGATTCAGGTAACCTAAAGGGAATTCCACACTAAACTCTTTATTTAATCTAAAGGGATAGACTGTTCTCGCTCCACTGCCCATGTTAAGGGATATCTCATCTAGTTCTTATTTTTAGTAATGCTCATCATTTCCTCTGAGTTCATTTCCCTCATCTCTGTTGTTGCTATCACATTTCAGCCAATATGAAGACAAGAGTCTGAATATAAATATTGTAAATAATGATAACTCCTCGTCCCAGGAATTGAGACAGAAAAGATACTATTTACGTCATTTTTGGACTAATTTCTTCAATGTGTAGTTGCACTCAGTTGAAATGAGTGAGCAATAAAAGAACCATACTAAATAAAATAAGAACTAGATGATATCCCTAGATATGAGGGGTGGAATGAGAACAGTCAACTTCTATAGATTAAATAAAGTGTTCAGCCTAAAGTTCCCGGAAGGTTACAAGGATAACCAAAGAAGGATGGAGAGCATGACAGCTGAAGCATTTTGGTAATAACAACAAAGAGAAGGATATTACTTTGAATGTAAATAAGGGTATTAGGTTGGTGCAAAAATAATGTCGTTTCCTCACATATGTTACTTTTATATATGATTTCTGAATTAATTCATTGATACATATAGCCATGTTATATATCATTTTGAAGCGCGTTTTTTGCTCTATCGAATCGTGTTATTCGTTACCGTTCTCAATCTCTTCATTCATTTTTTTGCAGGCTTTTCGACAGCATGGACAAAATTCAAATCCGCACGATTTTCTTGTTCCAGTTCAAACTAGGCCGAAAAGCTGCCGAGACAGCTCGTGATATCAATGATGCGTTTGGCCCAGGAACCACTAACGAACGTGTGGCACAACGGTGGTTCAAGAAATTTCGCAATGGCGACAAGAGCCTCGAAGATGAAGACGGTCGCGGCCGGCCGACTGCGGTTGATAACGAACATTTGAAAGCCTTAATTGAAGCCGATCCTCGCAAAACCACACGAGAAGTTGCTATTGAACTCGAGGTCGACCACTCAAGAGTCGTTCGCCATTTAAAGCAAATAGGGAAGTCAAAAAAGTTGGATAAATGGGCGCCGCATGAATTGAACGATAATCAAAAAAATCGTCGTTTTGAGGTGTCTTCTGCGCAACAAAAACGACCCATTTCTCGAGCGGATTGTGATGTGTGATGAGAAGTGGATCCTCTACGACAACCGGCGACGTTCGGCACAGTGGTTGGATGCCGGAGAAGCTCCACAACACTTCCCGAAGGCGAAATTGCACCAAAAAAAGGTTATGGTGACTGTTTGGTGGTCTGCAGCCGGTCTCATCCATCACAGCTTCTTGAATCTGGGTGAAACGATTACGGCGGAGAAGTACTGCCGACAAATCGATGAAATGCACCAGAAGCTCCAACGTATGTGCCAGAGATTGGATTGGTCAATATGAAGGGACCAATTCTCCTCCATGACAACGCTCGCCTGCATGTTGGTCAACTGACCCTGCAGAAGCTGAACGAATTGGGCTACGAGACTGCCTCATCCGCCATATTCACCGGACCTCTCGCCCATCGAATATCACTTTTTCAAGCATCTCGACAACTTTCTGCGCGAAAAATGCTTCAAAAGCCGAGATTGATGCCGAATCGACCTTCAATGACTTCATCGCTTCCAGAACTCCGTATTTCTATGCTAATGGGATAAATAAACTTGTTTCTCGTTGGCAAAAATGTGTCGATTCTAATGGTTCTTATTCCGATTAATAAAGTTTATTGTGAAAGGAGTTATGATCTTTTGAAGTTGAACGTCAAAAAACATTATTTTTGCACCAACCTAATAACACCTCATCCCCAAAATTCAGAGAAATTATAAAAGCACTAGTTGAAGTACCTGCTTACACAATAGCTATCTCTCTATATAAAACAGAGGATGTTTGTGTGATACCTTTTCACTGAGGATCCATTCAACCTTTTTTCCTCTGATTTTGTTCAAACTTGGTATGTACAGGGGGCTCGACACTATTTTTGGGACACTTTGAAAAGGTTATCATCATCTGGAGAAAAGGTGACAGCGAAGAAAGTAAAGGAGAAGTGTGAACTTGACGTCAGTGTTCGAACTGTACAAAGAAAGCTACACGAAATTGAACTTAAGTATGCTAAAATCAAGAAAAAAAATTACACTAACGAGAAAACACAAGGAGGTAAGGCTGGGAAGCGCCAAAAGATGGATAACAAACCAGGTCGACTTCAGGAAAGTCATATTTACTGATGAAAAACGTTTTAAGTTCGATGGACCTGACGGGTGGCGTACATGGTCGAGAAAAGGTGAACCTGTTATTCTCAACAAGAGAAAGATGAGAGGAGGAGGAGTCATGGTTTGGGTATGGTATTTCCGAATGGAAACTTGTGGCTCGAGTGGTTAAAAGGGCGTCAAAATAGCTTGAGCTACAGAGAACTTTCGGAAAAGAGAGCCCTACCACTCATGAAAGAAATGGGAAGTAATTTTATTTTGCAGCAAGATAACTGCAGCATCCATGTGGCCAAATCAGTGAAAAATTGGATGTGTGAAGCAAATATAACTACTCTGGAATGGCCTGCAAGAAGTCCAGACTTAAATTTAATTGAAAACATATGGGAAATGTTTGCAGAGCTTGTTTACAACAGGCCAGAAATAACCAGAGAGGCTAAACTGCGGCAGTACATACATGATGCTAAAAATAGACTGCTAGAAACACGAATAGACGTTATTATCAATATGTACGAACATTATGAAGATAGAAGTCATTGAAAAAAAGGGTGCTGCCATAAACTATTAGCATTGTTTCTGCAATGTCCGAAAAATACTGTCGCCTGTGTAATGTGAAAATTTGTAAAAAAATAAAAATACTTCTAATTTGAATTCTGCTTTTCCATTTGTAGTATTGAAACAGTTTTTAAATGTTATTGCCATTACACTAAAACAGTACAGACTGCCTATGCTACCTAAAACTTGAAAAAATAAAGTGTCTGAAAAATAGTGTTGGCCCCCTGTAAATTACTTACATCATGATGAACTCAACAATACCTCATTTTTATTTCTACACCACTGCATTTAGCGAGAAACGAAAAACCAATTTCAACAGAAATTTTAAACTGAAAACTCCCTCAATTTTCAAGCAAATACAAACTTCACTCATTTGTAGTCATCAATAAGTTGATTGCTCAACAGTCATTTAACTTGATAATTGAGTTCATCCATATAGTGAAAAATGCCGAGTTTTACTGGTTTCTTATTTTTAGTTGATCTTACAACCAATTTTCATCAAACTTAACAATTGCTTTATAAATGTATCCTCTTTTACATCCCTGACAGCACACTGACAGATTGAATTTCAAAAATTCCAAAATAATTGTGGTCTGAAGTAGGTCTTCATGTTGTCTGTTTTACCCTGTAGGGAGACCACAGTTGTTTTCACTTGGGTTGAGCTCATGGGAGTTTGACCCCTTTAGAGAGGAGAACTTTTCTGTCCCTTTTCAGTTCTTGCTTCCGCTTTTTGAGGAACGGCTTCTTTACCTTCCTGACCACGTGGAAAATGGTCAACATCTGCACTGCCTAGCGAAAGAAAAAAGTAATTTCTATTCACTTATCTGCGGACTATCAAAGGCCATATAGCTGGTATGTTATTTCTTTGTTCTTATTGTGTAAACATCCTCGTTCCTTTGGACAGCAGGAACAATCATTTGTTTTAGGACATATGTAAATCTTTTTACTATATGTAAGTTGTTTGCCTTATTAATTTTTTTTTGGTTAAGGTCGCATATTTCGCCTTTCTATATTCACATTCAGTGTTAGTGTATCAATGTCTACGCTAATACTAATATTAGTATCGGTGTACTACTGGAAGGGCAATACATGTTATTCTTCCCCACACAAAATAGTCAGTAAACTCTGTCTGGCTGATAACCAATACTAATAAGTGGTGACCCCGGTGTGATCCACGCCGATACTAATAACCCCTTCATGTCCTCAGCTAACTTCAATTGAATAAATACAGACTACTTCTGTTATATCAATAAGTGCATTAATACAAAATGTTTTTTAATGAAAGTACTTTAAAGTAATTGAAAAGAGAGTCTGTTACATCTAAACATGGTGTTGTTTTTGCTCCATTCTAATTGAATGCTTTTTCAGATCCACCAGCTGGCTATGGCTGCTAGTTAAATAACTAAATGGAAAAATATCTATGTCTATATCCTTTGAAAAGATTTCTTCCAAGTAAATAATATTTATATCAATGAAAACATATGTATAGAAGGGAACCGGAATACAACAAACGTTGGTCATATTGGGGAAATATTTAAGGTACAGGGTCGCCTAACTTTAAAGCTTAGGAAATAAATAATGAAAAGTTCAAAGTTGTCATCGCAGGTTCAAGTTTTGCAGATGTTATCCACAGAAATACATTGGTTGACCTTTTTATCAAACTTAAACTTTCGTGCCTGCTAAATAAAACGGATTGTTAAAAGGATGGTCTTTCCATTGACACCACTATTATTTTAACTACCTTCTATCCTCGTCGATGTTTATTCTTTTAAAAATCTATGATTAGAACTCGGATAAAGCCCAAATATATGATGAAAGTGAATTTATACATGTTTTTTGTGCTTGAGAATTTGCAAAAATATTAAACACTATGAAAATAATTTTATATTCACAACATACTAAAAACTAATACAATTAGAACTAAAGCAAAGCAATATTTATCATTTACCAATTTATAAAGAATTCAATGTGAACAAAATTTTTATTCATAAATTTATAAACATAAAATTATTAAAACATGTGTCTCATCTGTAAGGAAATCCTTATCATTTACCATTTTATAAATTTTGAATCGACTGGCAATGAGCCAATGTTTTTAACAACTATTCAAATAAACAACAGTATAAATAAACCACCTAATAGTGTCTATTATTTGTGTTATAAATTCCCCAAAACAAGAGCGTTCAGAATGTTGAGGTTATTTGTCCTTTTCTTCATTTTATACTCCTTAACCTTTCCTCTCTTCTTTCAATTTTATCCATTTTGACTTCCAGTTTTCTAGACACATACTGTCATTGATAATATATATAATGAAGAAAAGGACAAATGACCAGGATATCCTACACATACGTACAGATGTGTGCATAGCCACATGTGCACAAATGCACACAAACAATATGGAAAAAACTTACACCAATAAGTGCATAAAAAAGAAAAATTAAGAAATATAAGCAGTCAATTGCAAATACCCCGCTGAAGAGTCGATAGATGTTTTATGTCTACAAAATCTGCAGTTGGGATGCTGAAGGTAACATCAATCTGTGAAGTGACAAACTTTTACTTAATTTTATATATATATATATATATATATATATATATATATATATATATTACATGAGTGATTGACTTAAAATTTTCCTTCAGTGTGTACACAGGCTGCAAGTTATTACCTATATTGCATAAATTATCAGAAACAGTTTGTATATAAATATGACCGATATAAATTTACCACCCCCATAAAAAATGGAAAAAAAATGAAGAAAAAAAATGAGATAAATTTTGCTAACAAATATTTATTAAATAAATATTCAAAAGAAATCAATCTAAGTCATTTTTCATTTAAAAAAAAAAATAAAAAAAAATTACTTCATTACAAGCAGCTTAATCTATGTCTATTCGGATGTAGATCCAGAGAGTGTCAGTGTCCCTACTGCACTGGCAAAGTGCAGTTAAAATATTTGTGTCATATTTTATTAGTATTTTTTGTTGCTGGATCAATCTCCATGTCCTGATGTTGAATGTAGAAAAGAACTGTTTACGGTTCATGTGGGTTCTTGGTAAGTTTCTGAGCTTTTGTCTGGTGTCAACATCTTTAGCACAAACAAGACAGACATTTTGTTACCTTGTTTTAAAATGCACTGACATACCAAAAGTCATGGATTAGCAGTATATAAATATGGCACCATTATACTTAGATGTCATGGAAATGCTCTGACCACTATCAATTGTTTGGAAAATAGGCCAGTCAGTGTGAGCACTGGTTAATCTATTCATAGCAATGTGACATGAATTATTGATCTTTGAATGGGGCATGATAATAGATGTTAGATGGATGAGACATTTATGGGTCTTTTTTTTTTAATTGAATTCACCCCAAGTAAGGCAGTAAAGCCACTAAGACACAAGGGGTTACTGGGTGTGAAAGAATTAGAAAACAGAAACATTATTAATGAGTGAGAAAAACAGAAGAGTGATCAGGAAGACTGTAGATGCATTGAAATTTGACTGGTAAAACATGAAGCTGGAAGGCTCTTCCACAAGCAAGAAGTGTGAGAAAAACTTAGCATAGAATTTATGGTTACAGCTAGCCAATTCAATTGTAAATTGAGGCAACCTTGTTACCAATCTAGTACTGCACTTAAATTCATAAAGTCTATGTACCATAGAGCTCATGTGAACAATTACCATAAATGTATTTATAGAAAAGGCAAAGGGAAGCAACTTTATGGTGATACGAAGTGACTGAAGCCGAGATGCCAGGTCAGGACCAATAATATTGCCGATTCTCCTTTGGATTTTATCAAGAATCTAAATATATAGCAGGAGGGCTAGACCACATGTGGCATCAATATTTGAAGCTTGGATGAATGGTAGACTTATAGATATGCAAGATAGATTATAGAGAGAAAAATTGTCTAGCACAACACAGTGAACCAACTTTTTTAGCAGCTGACCTAGCAGTGGATTCAATATAGTCTTTCCTCTTCATATCAGCTGAAAATGTTAGCCTGAGAAGGCGCAATGAGATACTCCTCTGAAAGTTAGAATTAGACATGCTGATGGAACACAGAAGCAGGTCTCTCAGATGATTAATAGAGAGCAGTTTTGTTTTGGAAGCATTAAAATTAACAACAGATAGGTCATTTTTTTTAGATCAGCTGCCAATTTGACTTTATCGAACTTACCTGGCTTACTCTCGAGACATGAGTAAATGTCTGTATCATTGGCAGAGATACCAATTTGAAAGTTAAGAACAAAAGTATGACCAAGGATAGAGCCCTAGTGGGGACATCTGCATTAGTACAAAAGGATCTAAAATAGAAGCAATACCTGATAAAAGACATTACCACTCACTGTGGACAGTCGAAGATTGATCCAGTTGTCCTTAAGCATCTGTCTAGAATTGCCTTCAGTGACAAGCAGTACTGACTCAAAATCATATCCACATTCAATACAGGAGATGCATATCTGACAAGTCAGTTTAATGTTCATCAGCTTTTACAGGATATAAGGGCAGAAGACCCACTAGTGTGCATCTGTTAGCCCCATGATACTGCACACAGCAATTCTTTTGAACAGGTGTTGAGGTTTATCCCTCGTTTCCTGTTTAGGATTGGGTTCCCAATTCCTTCTAAAGTCTACTTTAACTCTATACTTCTAATGTCTTTGCTTGAACTCTGATATTTTATTTACTAGTTATTTATATTTTTTCTCCTCAATAAGAGTAGGTATGTTTTTCTATCATCCAGTTCACATTACTTCCTAGTCTTTTGAACAGAAGTAGGAGGTTTATCCCTTGTTCATGAGTGGCTTTCTGGTTCTTCAACTCAATAGTTTTAGCATCTCCACTTAAAACACTGAATCTTTTATTTACTATTAAATTACTTTTTCTTTTCTCAGTAAGAGTAGATAGGGTTGCCTTTTGCCGGTTCACATGCCTCAGTGGTCTTTTGAACAAGAATAGACATTTATCCCTTGTTCCCTATTTAAGATTAGGTTTCTATTCTTTTTCACTCACAGTAGAGCCCCTTGCAAGTTAGTGGCATTATTGCCTTGTTTGGAGTGAATTGATTAAAAAATAAAAAAAGACCAAAAATCTCAGCTGTGAGAGTGACATTAACTGAGGCTGGTGGTGGTTCCATAATGGCGTTCTCATTTGACAGGGATTGTGTATGCTGGCTTGACTAAATATGTCATTGACTGGTGCTCATTACTGTACAGAGTTTCATGACCCGTTGTATTCATTCATATACCCAAACAATGATAAGCTATTCCAGCAGAATAATATACCATGTCATTGCTTGCTGGGAATTGGTTAGAGGTGCAATCTGGAGACTTTCACTAAATGGGATGGTCACTACATTTTCCCAATTGATCACTTGTAGTGAAGAGGTCTATTTGCAAAATACAGGGAACTGTGGATAGCTATTGAGACAGTCTGCAAACCTCTGGGGAGATGTTGAGCTAAACTATTTGTAAAACTGTTGCTACATGGAATTGCAACACTTCAAAGTACCTACTATATGACTTTTGGGATGCCAGTGTATACACATTCACACACAAAGTAGTGTCCAATATTAAAAAACAGAAGACAAGAACTCTTAACATATCTCCAGAAAAGACACACTAAATGTTAAAACAAAAAAAAAATACAAAAAAACAAAAACACTAGCAGAAATATTACAGCTGACATACAGGAAAAGAACTTGCATCACTGAAGCCATATGATTGCATAAAATTAAATGTCAAAACGTGGGCACCAGAAATTGTCACTAATAAATGTGACAAACAAAGGTCATATATTATCACAACTGCTTCAAGACGAGCATATAGAAGAAATATAGGAGACACAGAGAGAATGACAACTAAAGATTAGCACACATATCTGATGAATTCAGCTATGAAGAACCAACTGTGTCAGACGCTGTTGAGCAGACCCCTTCAATCAGGCTGCAGAAACTGGCAGAATTGTAACATGACGTGCTTGCATTATAAACAAACCCATCAGATACAGAACAGAAATTTAATCATGGCTAGAATAATGCCAATTATAAGAACCCCCTGTGATTGTTATTAAGATATGATTTATGAACAATGTAAATATTTTATTTGTCAATAATGAAGATTATAATTCTCCTATCTTGAAATGGGGGTTAGTTCACCTGTAACTATTTACAGAGACCAACCACATTTCAATAAAGCATAGTGTTTGCACCTACTTGCAATCAGAGTTGGTTCTGCTATGGGTTGCTACAGATAAGCAAACAATACATTTTTTCTTGTCATCCAGGATGACACAGTATTAACATGATGCATGACAGATCAACTACTGCACTTGGAGGACATTCAGCAGAGTGAATTTGTTACTCTTACCCAATAGGATAGAAATTCAGGAAGTTTGGTAGACATGGCAATACAGTGAGATTTTCATGAAAATGTTCCCATACCATGTGGCAGGGCACATTGTCCGGCTGAAAAAAAAACAAAAAAAAAAAAAAACAAAAAACAAACATTACTGCTAATGGAGAAGACCGTTAACATGAAGGGGTCTCCTTGGTCTTGAATGATGGCAAGGTAGATTCCATATGAAAGCTAGTACGCAGTGTGTTTCTGCAAAACATTACCTAAAAGAAGAACCTTTACTAATTTGTTGTTTTCTCACTGTGCATTCTGGTGCCAACAATTCCCAAGGATAAAGTATAGATACCCTGCTATTTATCAGGTTTGAAAGACAGTGAGGTTCATTGAACCAAGTAACTTTCTTTGGTCAAGGTCAATTTCTGATGCCCAATATGCATACTTGTCGGTTGATTTTATAATATGTTAACCCTTGTTCGTACAAGCAGTAAAGAGACTCTCAGCATTATATATTATCAGGCATACTCTGATCAGCAGTTATGAAGCTCCCTATGAAACAAAGATCCATTCATTGAATGTTTTCACACATTTCTGTCTTCACCTTAATTGACGCTATCTGCAGTTTGTGACACAATGGCCATTCTGTTGATTTCTATTTCGCATTCATTCCCTTCTTACATCGATAGGTTTTCGCTGCCCAGCAAACAAAAGCTTAAAAATAAAATAAAAAAAATATTCCAATTATCTAGATTACAAGAATGTTTTCCCCTTTCAATTGTGTAAGCATACTCACACTTTTAGGAAAAACTTTGTTTTTACCCAGAGTACGTTTTTTTTAATTCATTATTTACAAAATAATAGTTTCTCATTAATGTATGTCCATTTCTGTCATTTTAAAGCTGTAATGTTAAACATATATGAAATATACATTATTCGGAATATTGTCCTCATCTTTGTCGCCATATTTATCACAACGTTTTGGCCGTCTTCAGGTGGTTGGAATTTCGAACTGAACCCTTTATTTCGCTCACTGGGGTAGACTGTTTTAGTTCTATGTGCCATGTTTGATGGATGTCAGTTATCTCCTGCTAATTTCCCTCTGGCATGTGGAACAGTCTACCCCAGTGAGCGAAATAAAGGGTTCAGTTCGAAATTCCAACCACCTGAAGAAGGCTGGATTGTACAACGGCTGAAATGTTGTGATAAATATGGCAACAAAGATGAGGACAATAGTCCGAATAATGTAAATAATGTACATAATACCTCATCTCAGAAATATAGACAGATATATGAAATTATATACAGTGTGTGGTCTCATATTTCGTAAATTAAAACCTTTTGAACATGTATCTATTTACAAATGTCAGAAGAATATGGTTTCTCTCTGGTATGTGTTTTTCAAAGTATATCTAAAAAAAATAGCATGAAATGCTTTTCATTTTTAGTATCTTTCTTTGTACGTTTTCAAATGTGAAATCTGTAAACCTACAGATCAACAAAATTCACAAGTTGTTTATTCTGTCTTGCATATATCTTTGACAAAGTTGACATCTGAAAATGCAGATCCAGGTGATTGACAATATTGTATATGCTTATGTATTTTTGAATGTGAACTGTATGAAAATGCCAATCCGAATGCTATACACTAAATCTCCACTATGTGTTCTCATGCAGATTTTTAAATTTGAACTTCTTGAAAATGCAGATCCACACACCTCACAAGGAAATGATTTCTTGTTTGTGGGTGGTAATATGTGATGTTTTTTTTAAAGAGAGCATGTTGAAAGTGTAGATTCACAGATTTTACAAACATTTTTTCTCTCCTGTACATCTATAAATATGTAAATTTGAAGCTGATTTTTTGAGAAAACACAGAAGAACATACCTTTGCCTGTATATGGTTTTATCTTCAGCATATTTGATTGTGTGTCTTCAAGTATGGCCTGTATGAAAATGTATATCCATAAATTTTGTAAGAATATGGTTTCTCTCCAGTGTGTATGCATATGTGATTTCAAATCTGAAAATGCAGATCCACAAAATTCACATATGTATTTTGGGTATCCAATGTGTTGTTAGTATGTTTTGTCAAAAATGCAGATCCATATGTTTAACAGGAATATGATTTCTCATCAGTGTGTATTTGTTTGTGCCGTCTTAAATGTGAACGAAGTGAAAATGGAGATCCACATATGTCACAGGTAAATGGTTTTTTGCCAGTATGTACTAGAATGTGTCTTGTCAGTGCTGATGACTGTGCAAATGCTGAAGTACATATTTGACAAGAATATGGTTTCTCTCCAGTATGTGTCCGCCTGTGGATCTTTAAATGTGAACTGTGAGAAAATGCAGATCCACAAATATCACATGTAAACGTCTTTTCGCCAGTATGTGTTAGAATGTGTGCTGTCAAAGATGATGTCTGTGAAAATGCTGAATTACATATTTGACAAGAGTATGGTTTCTCTCCAGTATGTGTTCGCTTGTGTATCTTCAAATGCGAACTATGGGCAAAAGCAGATCCACAAATGTTGCAAAGAAATGGTTTCTCTCCAGTATGTGTCCGTTTGTGTATCTTCAAATATGAACTATGTGCAAATGC
Organism: Acanthosepion lycidas; assembly: GCA_963932145.1. Lineage (NCBI taxonomy): Eukaryota > Metazoa > Mollusca > Cephalopoda > Sepiida > Sepiidae > Acanthosepion > Acanthosepion lycidas. Next base: position 89,060,231 of record OZ010575.1, read on the forward strand.
AGATCCACAAATATTACAAGTAAATGGTTTCTCTCCAGTATGTGTTCTCATATGAACTTTGAGATTTGAACTCCTTGAAAATGCAGATCCACAAATGTCACAAGGAAATGGTTTCTCTCCTGTATGTGTTTTCATATGGGCTTTCAAATTTGAACTCCTTGTAAATGCAGATCTGCATACTTCACAAGAAAATGGTTTCTCGCGTTTCTGATTTTCCATGTCTAACTTGAATCAAGTCTACAAACTTTTGAAGACTTATTTGGTTACGATACTTATCATTGTAAGTAATTTAAAAACCAGGTCATCTAAGAAATTAATGCTTCACAATATTTTAATATAAAATTTCATACATCCGTTTATTAAATTCAGTTCCTTTCCATTGCACTGAGTGTCTGCGAATAAAAGAAAAGTTTTTTTTAAGAAGCAAATTTTTAATGATAGCTAAAAGATTTTATCAACTCAAACTCATATGCTTGCATATCTCTTAAAATTTAAATGCAAACAGAATTCCTATGAAGAAAGATTTTGAAAATGATTATATGCAAAATGTTTACCATTGAGACAAACTATACTATACACAATGGTTCATTTTAAACTTCTTCACTCTAAGGTTTTTATTTAACATTTCTAAAGTGACCATAGGCTTTCATTTATGAGAGAAAATGATTCACTGAAAATGAATGAACCTGAATATGAACATGAATATTTTTTATTCAGTCTGAAAAAATTTCGATTATCAAATATCTTTTGCGAAATACTGAAGACCAGGTAAAAATGTAAAATTTATTAGGAAAAAAACTTTGATTTCATATCTGATACCCAGAAATGAAGAATAATCATAATTATACACTGACTAGTGTGCTCATCTTGGTTGTTATTCATAACAATACTTAGACTGTTCAACTACTCAACCTTCTTCTGTGGTTGGTAAATTTCTGGAAATTTTGAATCAAACCCTTTATTCAATTCACAAAGGCATTCCATCCTGGGTATGATGATAAACTACGTCCAACAGCAAGGCCTCTGAGGAGGAGGTTTTGAGGAGCGTGGAACCACCTCTTAATTGCTGGTGTTCCCAGGTCCACCCTCACCCAGGGTGGTAGCACCTGTCAGGGTCCCAGCTATGGAACCCCCAAACTGGGGTCTAAACACTATGAAAGTGTAAAAATAGGTTTTAATATCAGAAATACTTTGTAAAAAAATTATCACCAGTAATAACCTTTTGAAGAAAAAATTATTACCAGCTATACTTTTTTGAAAAAAAAAAAAAAAAAAAAAAAATTACAAGTGATACATTTTTGAAGAAAAAATATTATCAGAAATGCTTTTCTAAATGAAGTGCATGTGGATTGTGAATTTTAAAATGTGACACTATTTAGCTATGGTAATTGGTTAATTAACCATAGAAATTAAAACAAGAAAATACTGAGAACAGAAAAGAAGATACCCTGAAATTTTTATTTTTTTTTTTTTTTTTTTTACTTAAGAATAAAATCAAGTCACTTTCTCAAAGGCTTGTAAATTGGCATAGGCAGTAAACTCGCAGAAAATCCATATGTGAGCTTTTTGACAATTGATTAATGTTGTTTGTAAAAAAATGCCTTGCCAAGAGAAACACAAGATTCAGAAAAAGCAAAGCGTTGAAATATCGGGCATATTTCGGCATGAGATGATTTGCCGATACGGGGTAAAGAGAATCAATATTAACTGTCTTCCCAAGATATCATTTTTCTTGAGTGCCGGCAAGGCAGGGCCATATAGCAATATGGTGATTATAAAAATTTCAAAATGAGATGATTTACTGATACAGGATGGAGAGAATTGTTATTATTTACTTTTCCAAAGTGTCATATTCGGGTGCCGACACGTTGAGTAGCAATATGGTGATTATAAAATTTTGGGCATGAGAAAAGATATTGTGGAAGAATTGTGATTTGGGAGATAAGAAATTTAATTTCTCAAGAAGCCAAGGGTTCCAGTAAAAGTTATCTTCATGAAGAGACCAGATGGCAGACTTTGACAAGTGATGGATGGAATTTGTAAACGGTGCTGGTTAAGAAGACTGAGTGACCAAAAGATCCGAGAGATTTTAAGTGGCAATGTGGGATTTGTAAAAATTTTGTAAACAAAACTTCTGGGTTATAATTTGGAGGATGCCAGCTTAGCCACACCTGCACAACCAGGATACAATTGGTTGTGTGGTAGCAATGGTGACAGGTGGAGGTAATTTGATGAGAAGGACGGGGTAAGTTATTAATGCCCACTGAAGGGATTGGTGTGAGGTATCAATGTAAGAGAGTGGGAGTTTAGGAGGATAGCTCTCCTCTGACCTCTCCTCACGGACGAGGAGATCCCCTCCCAAAATGGAAAGTGATTAATTTTCCAAAAATGGGAAGTAATCAATTTTCCTGGCCTGAAAACAAAGATTTCTTGTTGGAAATCGAGATTTACCAAGAACTCTAGACTGCATCTAACCTCACACTGGTTTTTGGTTGGTACTCACATAAACGAATGTACTCGGGTCGTTCAACAGTTCGGGAGTCAGAGCTTGAGTAGAGTGTTGCCTCGCAGAAGCTGATCAAGAGATTCCATGACCTACAACTTCACCTATCCTACCAATAACAAGTTGTACTAACGAACGAAGCCAAGCCAGCACCTAAAAACTAAACCAGTTGATTTAAGATACCAAAAACTTGCTTAAGAAATGTAGAAGTGTCACACTCCATAGAAAACAGGGTGGGAGAGAAACACATTCCTGTATATAAGGGACAGATAAAGTTAATTTGTTATTTTTTAACATACTTGAACCTCTAGGGTTTTTATTTGCTTTTTTTTTCTTTACGCTTGTGCGATATCACCTCCAGTCTAGACTCATCTTACACTATGGCCCGACGCCTGATTAATCTTGTCTATGTAAGATAAAAATCACAGCGTGAGTAGGTTAGACTTGAGATCGAAGCAGTTACTTCGGTAACCAGACATTGAAAGTGAGCTGGAAATGGCAAAGCTGGTGTTGAACTGGTTGCAGCTGGTGTGAAGCCGTTAGCATCGACCAACCATCCTACTTGGTACCCTGACCATAGGATTCTGCCAGGTAGCAACGATCAGGATTTGACCCTGGATGGGCTAGTGTCACAAATTGGTACCCTGACCAAGGGATTCTGCTAGATAGCGATGACCACTGATTGAACGGGACACAGGCTGGTGGTAGTGACTAAGAGTCAACCCCAAAATGCTGGTGGGAGAAACATTACAGTTTCGCACTGCAACTGGGAATTGACCACGGGCCGACAACTCAGTGTCACAATGTCTTTAAGAGTGTAAATGAAAGAAATGAGTTGCTTTTTGAGTGATTTGTGTTTTAAAGAATTATCAACCTTTTGCAGGTTATTTAAAGCCAGAAATATTTTTTTAGATTGTAATAATTTTTTTGGAGATAATAATGATTTAATGATACAAATTCTACTAATTAACCCATATTGGGTAGGGGAAGAAAAGGTGGATTCATACCTTTATCAAGGATATTTGCACACAAGTGAATATAAAAACCTCAACTGGAATTGGAACTTGAATCTCCAATTTTTTAATTCTGAACAATTATCCACTACACTCCACATACAACCAAGCTTACAGCATATGATATTCTCAAGCAGCCACCCATATTAGCGACCAGGCTCAATGTTGCTTAACTTTGGTGATTGAATAGGAATTGCCTTTTTGTCTTGTAATGCTCTTTATTTCTGGAAAGGATAAAACACTGCAAACAGCAAAAACATTAAGTGCTGTTTAGGGAGATGGTGCCATAACTAAGTGTAAGTGGCTAGGTTCAGAACTGGAAATTTGAATCTGAAAGATTAAGATGGTTCCAACAGGCTTGCAGTCATTGATGATGACCAAATCAAAATTCTGTCTATATTTCTGAGATGAGGTATTATGTACACTATTTACATTATTCAGACTATTGTCCTAATCTTTGTCACCATATTTATTACAACGTTTCAACTGTTGTATGCTCCGGCCTTCTTCAGGTGGTTGGAATGTCGAACTGAACCCTTTATTTCGCTCACTGGGGTAGACAGTTCTAGTTCCATGTGCCATGTTTAATGGATGTCAGTTATCTCCTGTTAATTCCCCTCTCCAAGTTCTCCACTGCCTTAACCGGATATTGAACTCACATTCTTTGCCACTGGATCTAACCAACGCTTTTATCCACTGTGACATGTGTCCTTGAGGAACTAGAACAGTCTATCCCAGTGAGCAAAATAAAGGGTTCAGTTCGACATTCCAACTACCTGAAGAAGGCTGGAGCATACAACAGCCGAAACCTTGTAATAAATATGGCGACAAAGATGAGGACAATAGTCTGAATAATGTAAATAGTGCAAATCAAAATTTCACAATACTCATGAGTATTCTAAGATGTTTGCAAACACTTGGAAATTGCTACAATATTTAAGTGCCTCATAATTTAACAGAACCAAGTTTAATGGACCTTATCTCCATCTGTGATTCTCTGATCAAATGGGGGAAAAAATTACCCATTTATGAAGAAAACAATCACAGATTATGAAAGTCATTTTTCAAGACAACGTGGAGCAAAAAAAAAAAAAAAAAAAGACCTGGCAAAACAAAATGTGCCACCATTAATCAATGTAAAATATAGTCTTCCAAAGAAGGAGATACTGTAATATTTGGTGGGATTAGAAGGATATTGTAGATTTTATGAGATCCTTCTGATAAAATTAGACATAGAATGCAAACAAATACTGTCCCTAATTGGACTGATTTAAAGATAGCAATCAAAGAGAACCCTCTGAAATTGGCCTGTCAAAAGGGTGTATTCCATCGGAACAATACCAAACCTCATATATGCATTTGCAGGCCCAGCAGAAATTAGTACAGCGTGGTTGGGATATTCTACTACATCAGTCAGGCTCACCTGACTTTGGCACCTTCAGATTATCACTTACTTTGATCTCTACAAAATTCTCTTGAAAAGAACTTCAATTCTACAGAGGCTTGTAAAGACCACTTAAACCAGAAAGTTTGATTTGCTTTTATGTCTTATCAACCATTTTCCTTTAAATTCTTCCAATCCAAAAATATGTTATGGCTTATTTAAAGCCAAAACATATTTTTGGATTGTAAGAATTATTTTTTTTAGAGATAATAATTTTATGATATAAGTCTTACCCATAGCTGAGAGAAGAAATGGATTCATACCTTTTCCATGTAAGTGAATATAAAGAACTTGGCTCTCCGATTCCTCATTCGGAGCAGTTATCCATTACACAATTCAAGCTTACAACACCTGGTATTCCTGAGCAATCACCCATCCAGGTACTGACTGGGTTCAACACTGCTTAATGTGATTGGATGAGAACAGGTGTTTCAATGTGATATTCACCCAGAAAGATGACAAGTTCTGGGAAGAGTGAATCATGAAACTGTCTCCAAATTAGCAAAAGAATGCAGCAAAATGACACATATACAGTTGAATAATTCTGGGCATAATAATAATAATAATTCTAGGCATAATCTGGGCATAATAATAATTCTAGGCATAATCTGGGCATAATAATAATAATAATAAAAATTCTAGGCATATTCTAGGCATAATAATAATAATAATTCTAGGCATAATCTGGGCATAATAATAATAATTCTAGGCATAATCTGGGCATAATAATAATAATAATAATTCTAGGCATAATCAGGGCATAATAATAATAAAAATTCTAGGCACATTCTGGGTGTAATAATAATTCTAGGCATAATCTGGGCGTAATAATAATAAAAATTCTAGGCATAATAATAATAATTCTAGGTATAATCTGGGCATAATAATAATAATTCTAGGCATAATCTGGGCATAATAATAATAATTCTAGGCATAATCTGGGAATAATAATAATACTGGACTTTTGTTCCAACCCAATATTTATCTCATTACAAACTGAAATCAAAGTGCAATTTTTTTTGTTTGTTTTACATATTTGTACGTTTTAATAATTCTTTTTTCAGAAATAAAACTCAATTTTTAAGGATTCTGGAAGCCAGCATAAAATGAGAGAAGTCTTTGGCCAGTTTAAGTACACAATTTTGGATTTTATTATGCAAATTAATATTTTCATAATAACCATCCTGATGAAATGATGTTGCTACGTTTCTGCTAAATTACATAGAAGTGACAAAAACGTTCTTTTTTTTTTTAAGATTACCTACAACATGTCTGCAATGTTACATAGTAACATTGCAATGTATCATCAGATTAACAGAAAATGAATTATAAATTTCAGGAAGATTCTAGATGCTGCATTCATCATCTAAGTAATTCTGAAAAAAAATAATTAAATAAAAAAAATATTGCAAAATAAATTTTTCATACCTTCTATACATATTAGAAAGAAAAAGCTCCCGATCCCCCAAATGAATAGAGACTTGTCAGGTTGAAGGGGGAAAATAAAAAAAAAAAATATATATATATATATATGACCTCCTATGGAGAAAGATACCTCATTTAATGTTGGTTACTTCTCTTTTATTACAACAGCCTCCAGAATTTGGAGTCTTCCCTTGCACTGTGTTCTGTTTAAAAATTTGATGTTATTCACTAAAAATTGTCTAATGTTATTATTATTGTATTTGTTATATGTTCATTTATGTGTGCGAATTGCAAAACTTATTCAAAAATTTGAAAGATTTAGTAAAAAGTTGATACATGAAACTTGTCCATATTTAACAAAACATGTTTGAGAGAATTATTGCTGCTGAAATGCACCACATATATATATATATATATATATATATATGTCTTGAAATTGTCTGATGACAGGATACCCAAGATCCTAATGTACAGCCAGTTAGATAAGGGCTACAGGAATGTAGGACGCCTATGGCTAAGATACAAAGACAAGCTGAAAAGCAACTTGTCAGCAGTCAATATACCACATAACACTCTTGAGCGCTTAGCTTTGGAGCGGGTAGAATTGAGATCAACATGTTTTAGTGGACACAGCAATTTTCACTCTGCTTGTCTGAATCATCTTGCGAGAGCAAGATCTAAAAGGTCAGCCAATCTAACAGTGATCTCATCTCACAATCCTCACACTTGCTCCATATGTGGCCTCCTTTGTAAATCACTAGCGGGTCTTAAATGCCACTTAAGATTATCGCATAAACTTTCATAACTGAATCAATAACCTGTCAGATCCTCATATGTCGAAACCGACGGGAGAGTTCATTATATAACAATGAGTCTAGAAGAATCCTCAATAGAATGCAGAAAGCACTGGACGGCCATCTCGTCCTATCTGGGACTCATCAGCAGTACGCATCCACTACAGAAAATCGAACCCGGACCATTTCGATACAACGCAAACATCATACCAACTGTACCACGGGACTCGGTGACGAAGAAGACACAAACTAGACCCGATATAGCATGCTACTCATTCAGTTCCACAGCGATGTCCACATATTCAGATAACCTCGGAACAGTGCTCCAAGAGCCATGACTGCTTTTTTTACCCTTAGACGCTCTAACACAGAGCATTAGCTGGGTCTAGCAAGGTATACAAGTAATTAATTTTGGTATAAAATTGATATAAACCTAAATTCCCAAAATTAATTACATATATATATGTGTGTGTGTGTGTGTGTGTGTGTGTGTGTGTGTGTGTGTGTAAGTAATGAAAGTCAAAATCAAAGCATATATAAAGCAAAAATTTAGAACAAATTTATAAAACAAATGTTTGCAAAATAGAAATAGTATTTACATGAAAAGGGATACAGTCAAATGTTTATAACCTTCTGACTTTAAGGTAAAAAAAGGAAAAAAAGTGGGGATAAGACCAAGAACTGTCCATTTTCTTTTTTTTTTTATTGGTTAGAAACAAATCCTAACATGCATCTATAGAATTTATCTCTAAATTTGGGGAGGATATGTTTTTACCAGTTGTTTCCACTGCACTTTTAACCAACATGGCAATGAGCAAGAAAAGCGGATTGTCCAGCAAGAAAATACTTGAAGCTGATATTGTGGAAGTAAACAGAGAAAATATGCAAACAAATATTGGCTAAAAACATGAAAGCCATTAAACTACCATTTCTAAGTAAATATCACAAGGAGAAATGTGTAAATTGGGTGAAGAAACACATGAAAACTGATTTCTCAACAGCAATTTTTAGTGATGAATGTAGAGCTACATTAGATGAACCTGATGACATAATAGGACCTCACACTCCCCAAACAATTTAATATCTATATTTTGTTTTAAAATAACGATAGATATAAGCTGTAGCTCACATGATATTTTTTATAAATATATCCTGAAAAAAAAACTTTACTAACATCAGTAATATTATTATTGGAAAAGATTTGACTTGGAAAATTTGATAAAGTGTGCAATAAGCAGACATCCTATCAACCTCTTTTAAGCCCTTAAAAGCAATAAAAATAATTCAAAATATTATAAAAAGAATAACAATGAATTATTTATATATGTGGTTAGTCTTCAACTGCTATAAGGCAGGAAACAGTGTAACAAATTATTTTTTGATTGGACTGGACATTATTTTCTTATAAGCTATATTTCTATCCAATTGAAACTGCAACAAAAACTGTGTTATTTGAACCACTTTAGGAAAATTAATGACAGAGTAGAAAAAGAATTTTTGCATGATGTGTTTTGTTTTTTAAAAGTACATCAGACTAAAGTGATGTTTCTGTGGATGTAACTCCATATGTGCATCAACAAGAAGCGATACTAAAATTTTGAAAAATTCCAAATTAATTCTTTTTTATGTACGTCTGGGTTTATAATCTAGCTAATTTTATTTAGTTTCTTTTTATCATGCCTATTTAAACTATAACACCTGTCTTCCACTCTGTATTACTCACAATGGTTTCAACGTGTTTCACCAAATTAGGGACTCAGTCAGTTATGTGCCATGCATGATACATGCTTAGGCAATCATGTATCTTTTGATACATGACTGATGAGGCAGATTTTTTCCCCGCAGTAGGTTGCCATTTCTTTCTGTGGTAGAAAAGTTGCCATCCAAGGCAATCCGGTCTATCCTGCTTTTTACCCATAGTTGGGGAGAAAAGATGAGGATTCATATCTTTCCCAAGGGTATTAGTACATAAGTGAATGTAATGGATTCGACTGGAATTTGAACTTGGTTTTCCAATTCCTCAATCCAACCATTATTCATCACTCCACTGGGCCTCTTTAGGGACTACTGATGTTATTAAACTGTTGACTATACACACAGATTCAAACAAACAGAAGTGGTAGGAGGTGATACTAAATCATCAAGTAGTATTCATTCAGCTTTTCAGCAGACACTTATAATTTATCACAGATCAAATAAAAAATTGGCAAATACAGACCTCTGTGCTGCAATAAGATGGTGTGCCGAAAGGACATTTTTTCCTATGATACTGTTTTTTTGGAAATGCTAAAAACATCCTAACATTTCCATGAGCCTTAAGGCAAATCTCATCAACGCTATTTTCCTACCAATGTTGACATACCGGACATGGCCCCTAACAAAAATCCCTTGAGAGGAAACTGATCACTCGTGAGATGAAACGCCTGAGGAAAGCAGTGAACAAAACCAGGCAAGACAATATCAAGAATGAGGCAGTAAGAGATATGGTAGGAGCAATACCAGTCATACAACACATCGAACGACAGAGGATCAAGTGGTTCAGACACCTCACTCGTATGCCTATCAACTAACCAACCCTACGAGCATACACCCTCAGATACTCTGGCTGGAGAGCGAGAGGCAGACTAAGAAGACACTGGAGTGACTCAGTGGTAGACACTCTCAGAGCCCACTTTGCCTTACTGCTGACAGACGGCTGCGTCTCCTGCAACACCTAACATCACAAGTGGAAGGAAAAACTAAACTGTTTTTTTTTGTTTTTTTTTAACTACTTTCACTTTGTTCTTGAGAATTTAATACAAAAATAATAAACATTATTTATTGGAATGGTTGGCAAGAAATAGCCGAGACTCTGGTTTCTTTTTAGGGTGAAGGCAATTTGGGTTTATATATATATATATATATATATATATAGTACAGGTAATAAATCTGTTGGTATATAATCCAAGTGGATCCTAGTAATATAACATTAAAACTGATCCACAAAAAGAGCTCAATGTATTTATTATAACAGAGCATATAAACAGTATTACGCAATAAAATCCAAAAACTACCTCATATGGTGGGGGGGGGGGAATAGAACTATTTCAACAGACGAAAACTACGTCAGTCTTATTCAACCCCGGTGTCTAGGCAGAGTTTGTTTCAGAATTAGAAAATTAACTTTGACAGAAGTCAAAAAATTAATACAGAATTTATCCATTTCAAAGTTTCAATCAGATGAGATGCCTGAGACACTGGTTAAAGGTGGATGGACGGTATTAGCCTAAAAGGGAAGATGTTTTATAAAATTAAACCCAGATATTTAACCTTATGACATTAAAGTGGGGTTATATGAAGAATGAGGCATTAATTTGAAACTAAAAACGGGCCAAAAAGGGAGTTTTATATATGAAAAGGGTAGGTTCTTAAAAAAATAAAAAATTATATTTGAAAATAAAATATATTTAAAGGATTAAAAATAAGTCATATTTAGATAGTTTATATAAAATTTAATTAAAAATATACTTTTAAAAAATTTTACATTAAATAATAAAAATATAATTAAAAATATAATAAAATAAATTATATATTTTTAACTATAACGATAAGTTAAATCAAGTTATATTAAAAAACCAAATCATACAAAATTATATTTAAAATACTTAAAAAAAACTTTTAAAAAATATATAGATAAAGAGGTGTAGTTGATAAAAGGAAAGAGAGTTCTTAGAACAGGGGACAATTATAAGATATAATTAATATGGTGAACAAAATGTAAATATAGGAATTAGAAATAGTTATTGAAGAGTTAGAGAATTAAAAAGTAATAAAGTAAAATCTATATTATAGAAGTTTAAATTTGTTTTTCATTTCGCCATTTTAAAACTAATTCATTCCTTTGATTTAATAGTATGCTTTGATTATTGTATTTTATTCTAATTTTTTTTCTAAACACAAGTTACACCTATTTCTAAGACTATTAGGAGTATGAGTGAAACCTATAATTTTCCAGTCTATCTGTGGGTTCAGAGCTTTCTCCTTCAATCCCCCCAATTGTTTTGAAAGAGCTGTCTGGTGTTTTAAGGTTGGTAAAAAGTGTCTCTGGGTATAAAATCTGTTTCCATTCCCTTGCACAAATTCCGCTATAAACGTTATAATATATATATATATATGCTTTACAGCTTGTTATATCAATGTCAACATACATTCATAATTGTACAGAGAAAAGAACTGCTACTTTGTGGAACAGACACCCTATAATCTTAACATCCAAACGTCAAGGGTCTATTATAATCTATTCTCTTATCTTCATAATTTTCACTTCCTATCACTTCCTCTTTCATTCATATCACACACCTCATTCATCATTAGCATTCTAACAGCAACCCTCTACCATGAGTAGCTCTTGGGTTTTGTATTGGGTGAATCTTAGCAAAAAAAAAAAAAAAAATCTTGAAACTTCATGCAGAAGTTCAGCTACCAATTTGCAAACTTATAATTTTATATTTCAGCTGAGAATAGAAATAAAAAATTTCACCCTGTGTAAGCATATAAGTACATTTGGTAGAGATAATCAAAATTAATTTTTTTATACCAATATTATACATAGGTTTTTGCATGCACTATGCCATGACATACTAATTTCATCTTGGTTTGCTGTTAAAAAGCATTAAACTTAAAATTTCTAAGATAAACATAAATATTCATCAGGTTGGTGGAAAAATTAGGCAAGTCCATGGATGTGGGGAGTGATACAATTCAATACCTAATAAACTAACATACACGCACACAAATATATATATATAATAAATACATAAAAAAAATAAAAACCTCTTACTCACTTTCATTTATTAGGCATTGAACTATGTCACCCTACATGAATATTCATGAGTAACCCTATACCAAAAATTTTGAGAAAATCTTTGCTCTTGTATATAAATACTTGTCACAAAATAAAATCTTGATAAAGTCCCCCAGAGAATGAAACATGTCAACTAAGGTAAGTCTTTTTTCAATATATATATATATATATATATATATATATATATATATATATATATATATATATATATATATATACATACATAAACACTTTCAACACACTGTGAAATGTTAATCTTTAGCATTTGTGTTAGAAACTATCACTTACTACTACTTCTAAACATATGGTAACATACAATACAACCTATTTTTTTAATTCTTTGCTACACGTGTTGTTTAGATTAACCTGTACTACAGAATATCTGATAGAAATCAAAATAGTGGTGCCCATGAGAAATCAGCATCAGGATCTTCATAGTCATTTATTTCTAGTAAATAAGAATTTTCTTATCGACCCGCCCCAAAGGGGGCCAGCACAGCCAGGCAACAATATTATAACTATGCAGTAGTTAAAGTATTAAATAACCCAAAAGGTTTGACATGCTATAAAATCAACCAATCTTAATTAGTCTGGTAAAATGTTACATACGTAGGCTGTCCCCAAATGACAAACTACTGGTCGGAACTCTGACAACCATAATCAAGTGTTTTGAACCTGGCAGATGTGGAATTCTGACAGTGGTAGATTGGCTTTGTTTAACTTTTAATATAAGCACAAAACATATGTGAAGACTGTATGGTTGCAAGAATAAAAGGGTCAAGACATCTCGCCACACCCAAATTCTTAAGTGAGACAAGCCAGCATGTGGTGATAGGTTGTGTGTCAGATGGTCGACATCCATCGTCATTGTCTCTCATGCTTCATCCAAATACAACAATGATACTACTATTGCCCAACATGAAATAAAGCAAATAAAAAGAAAACTCTCCATCATTTAATTCAGTCTGCAATGTAGCATTGGGGTCTGCAACATTGAAACCAGATATGATATGAAACACAAAATAATTGAGAAAGGCTTTGAAGCAAAGGTGCTAGAAAGTTGGTTGTAAACTGCTCCTAAATTTTTCAACAACTTCTGATTCCCTCTCATGAAATTTTGAGGAAACCCTGCCTGGTAAACTGATGGTAGTGATATACTGAAGAGATAAATAAAAAAAAAACTAGTAGATAAATACGTCTGACTAGGAGATGCTTTTATATTAATATCACTAGAAACTAGAAAATAAAACTTAGCTTTGTACTAAGAAAATTAGTACTGCTAAAATCTTCTGATAACTTAATTCTTAATACGTGAATAAGCTCATGGTGAGTTCTACAAGAATAACATATCAATAGAAATTCCCTTATCGCATCATTAAATATTTCAGCTCAACAACTTTAACAAAATTTTAACAATCATAGGTATGAATGCAGGTCATTATTTAAAGAAGTAAGAGGATACAAATGAAAACATTCAAAATTGACATGATTTCCCAGTTCATTGAAGCAGTCATTAAATGCATAAGAGTGTTATTACCTTTTCTATTTTTCTTTTTTATTCTCATTATTATGTATGTTTTCTTTTTCTCACTAAAACCAAACCGTGTCTTTGATATATCTTTTTATTCTGTCTTTCCTCACAATCAAAATGGAATGGTCCATTATTTATCTGAGGTAATGGAACATGCTAACTTACTAACATAGTTACAAGCAAAATTATAATGGGATTTTAAAAGATCATCAGGGTCTTGAGAGGCCGTAATTGATAATCATTGGTCATAGCTATGGCAAAAATAGTTGGAATTTGATAAATACAAAAATGGTGCAATTTTCGCAGTCTTCTGTTCAAGCAGCTTCATCAGAAACAGTTAAATCCATTTTTCATATTTGAATACTTTTTTCTTTTTTAATTTTTAAAGAGTAAATTCAATTCACATACAACCAGAACATAAGTAGTTCTCTGAAACTTTTAATGAGATCTTGCTTGGGAAATCCTGTTTTATTACACATACACACTAAGATATATATATATATATATATATATATATATATACACACACCCCAGATTCACATAAAAGAGGCTTCTGAAAAGTCCTCAGCCTGATGATGAAGTTTGGTTGTATTTGGGGATGTTTTGGGGGCTGAAAACTTTCCATTATTTCTTCATATGCATGTGTGTGCATTATATATATATATATATATATATATATATTGTCTTTTGGAAAGGAACAGAGTTTTATCCCTTGTTTCCTGTTTAGGATTGAGTTTCAGGTTCCTTCTAAAGTCTTTTTATTCTCTTTCACGCTCAGTAGGCTCTTGTGTCTTACTGGCATTATTTCCTTGCTTGGAGTGAATTGATTAATATATATATATATATATATATATATATATATAAAAGTCTGTAATTGTCATTTACTGCATCAAAGACTGGTTATTATGCATAGGTTCTTGATTTTCTGGTTTTCGATAAACAACTGGATATGAAGGGACACTCAGTGGGTTTGCCCATCCAGTCGACCAGGTAGATGAGCTAGGATTTCGTTTCCAGTTATGATTGAGCTGGGAAGGTATTTGTAAGTTGGTATCACTTGATGACATAGATGCAGGCGTATGCTGTAGCTGTTCTTGGGATGATGTACTTTCCTGCGAACAGTTTAATATGGACATGGAGGCGCTGGAAAATAGTGGGGGCTGTGGCTGGCGTAGAGGTGTTACATTGTTTGTGCTTGTAACAATGGCTGGATGAGATGAAAAAGAACTTGCTGGTGGCTGATCCTGGTTGGACAACATTCCCGTGCTGGCAGAGATAGCCTTGAGTAAGTCATGAGCTGGGGTGAGATAACAGCCTGGTTCGTGCTTTTCTATCTGAGGTATTCTTGGCACATATTCACTTTTGAAATCATCCCTGCCACATTGAGAATTGGAGTGGAGATGAGCATGCTCATTCTTGTTTTGGGTGTGAGAGTAACAGTTGGCCTGGCTGTCAGAGTTGTGTATTCGCATGTGTTTTTTTAAGTGGTCTCTTCGAGAAAACGCCTTTGTGCAGACCTCGCACACAAACGGTCTCTCACCCGAATGCGTTCGCTGGTGCATTACTAGCTTATCATTCCGGGTGAAGGACTTCAGACATACACCGCAAACAAACGGCTTCTCCCCTGTATGGCTTCTTGCGTGGTTTTTCAGTTTGTCCTTTCGCGCAAAGGTCATGGGGCAAAAGTCACAGACAAAGGGTTTCTCTCCTGTGTGAATCCGTTCGTGAACTCTCAATTTGTCCCGTTCAGGAAAGGCCTTACTGCAAAACACACACGAGAAATGTTTGCCAAGTTCAGGGGCCATCTCGTGTTTCTTCAGATACACCTTCAGCTTGAACCGCTTGCGACACACATTGCACTTGTATGGCTTCTTTGCATTGTACAACTCACGGAAGCTGACATACGGAGTGAACGGTAACCTCATACTCATTGAGGACGACGAGTTTGCGCTTGCAGCATTGGGGGAAATTTGATTCGAGTCACTCTCGCCCCCACTTCCACTACCACTCTCACCACTACTGATTTCACAGGTATTGTAGTTGGAAGAGCTATCCTCTACTATGGAGGACGATGGGGTATTTTGGTTTGAGTACATACTGGGTACATTCAGGCACGTCAGTGTGGATGGTGGGTGGATTGGCGTCAGGGTGATGGTGGTGGGGGTGAGATGAAATCAGAGAGGCAAAATAAGTAAAGGAAGGACAAATAATTCTAAGTGAATATATGGAAACACTGGGAAATCCTTTAGGCAAGAAAAATTTTCTTAATGACTTAAAAAATGGCAGGAAAGGTCTTCATGCGTTTGCTAAATTATTAATTTGAAATTGCACAAATTCTTACCTGCCAGTATTGAGAAAGGTGTTTCAGTAATAGTAGGCTTGTTAAAACTGGTCAATACAGGTGTGTAGCAATAAGGCAACAGTGACAATACCAATATGAGATACAGAGTTTTCAGCACTGACCCAGTCTTTTGGAAGATACTGATGGTGCAAGTTTTGGTTACCGAATAGGGATTACTAGATTTAGTATATCGCAAATCTTAGTTCTTCTCGCAGTAAGAATGATAGCTGATTCAATATTAAAGTTTAAGGTCTTCTTACTCAAGTACAGATATTCCTTATAATGGTAACTTTAATGAAATTGATGCTTGCTGTCTCGCTATACTGTGTTGATATGGGAGATTTTAATTAAGTTCTTGTGATGCAGATGATTTCAAAGCTAGTGTAAGTCTTTTAATGATGCTAACAATTGGCCTTGTGCAGTTCTTTTTATAAATGTTCTTGTAGGTTGTCTATACATGGGAATAATATTCAACTCTTTAAAAAGAGAGATGTGGGTGATGGTTTCTTTCCTTGCTCACTCATGAAAGGTTTTTTTTTTTTTTTTTTTTTTGAGTGGCTTCAGACTGGAAAAACTTTTCAGAAAAGTAACGTTGGTATTTTTATTAAAAAGAACTAGATTTACCTGAAAGAAAATAGAAAGAAGTAAAAAATTAAAAGTAAAAAAAAGATAGTTGTTTAGCATTTATCATATTACAAATACTTAAATATTTTACTCGGGGTACAAAATTTAATAATTGCAATAAGAATAGACATTTTAAACTCGAACAATAAGAAAGAATAGCAAAAAAATTGTAGTTATCTAACGCGGTAAATTAAAAACAACAAAAAATACAAGAACATAAGCGTTTTTTTCATATCTCCCTCGTTAGAGCTCCTATTAAAGGCTAAAAAAAAAGAATGTGCACAACAAATAAGATAGGAAACATCAAAAATAGAATGTTATATATATTAAATATATAATCAAATTTTGATGATATTCAGGACTAAAGGCCATTTCTGTTTAGAGGGAGTGCTGAAAGAACTTAACATATGTAGTGTCTAAGACCACTCTTAGGTGGACATTCAAATAAGTTATTTAACAAATGCTCAGCTATCACTGACACAGATGTATTGATACACCTATATAAATTATCCGAATTTCCTTTCTGAATATTGGGACAATTTACATTATTTTTTACTTCCAGCTTCTGATCCATTCTACTTATATAAGCATCACTGTATTGACAATAGCGTGAGTTCCTTTTTGGGTATTTTGGTGCACAAATTGTATTTGATATTTCTGACAAGATAGGAATGAAAACCAGTCAAGTTTTTTTTTTTGGTTTTCAATTTACCTTTTTATGGTAACTATAATTTTTTTAAATTCTTCCTTTTAGTTTAATTTTAATGTCTGTTTTCATTGCAAAGAGAACTTATTTGAAAATGATGAAAACATAACAAGACTTTATCCAAAACAAATACATGTAAATTATGAAATTATATTCATTATATAAACTTCCGAGTGTAAGAAAGGTAAGTTTGCATCAGCTATATATGTCAACATCAGAATAGTATACCAAGATTGAATAAAAAAAGTGTTGAATTATCCAAAACAACAATGAGGAAAGAAGGCTTGGAGAATTTTATGCTAATGGGACATACTGAGGGACAGAGGGGAAACAATACTCTACCTAACAAAATTGTGTAAAATGATAGCAGAACAAAGACATGGAGGGATAGAAAAAGATACACACACCCACTATATATATATATATATATATATATATATATATATATATATATATAAATCAATGACAAAATTATTTGTACACCAATCAATTTTGAATATTTTTATCCGTTTCATTTCTCATAATCTAATTCCCGTATGCTGCCATGTTTTTTGTATGTTAATAAGCACATGTGGCCGAGTGGTTAGAACATTCGCATTCTAAAAATGAGACCCAGGTTTGAATCTCGCCATAGCCAATTTGTCAAAAAGGAGACTTCCTGATGTTTTCGGACTGGAGGGGTCGATCCCAGTGTGCAACAGTATGCCTGAAAACCTTACTGCATGTTGATCCAAGCCTTGTGAGTGAAACTGTGTAGACAGAACCCTTGGGTGCCGTCGATAGCTGTGCTAGCCTGAAGTCACAAGTCATCATGGCCAAGGGCTTGAGCGTGTTGGCCTTGTTCAAATTGGTGATCGTGCTAGATAACACACTCTTTCCCAGTGACTGTAACTAAGGTCTGCTCAACATAGTTGCAGTATAAACCACAGGTGGGCTATGTGGATGTTGAATAAACACAAATGCACCTGAGCAAGCGTCTGCAATAGCTAGCCGCCCTAGTACACAGGTATCCTCGAATATGAGTGGCTAGCTATACATACAAGCACAAAAAATGGAATATAAAACTCAATTTTCAGGACAATAGGTTAAATACAACAAATTTGACAGGTGAATTATGCAAAATAGGAAAAGACAAAATTATTCGTACAGTATGAAAAATAGAAAAAATTGAACAATTTTCACAATATTAATAGTCAATAGCATGGCTTTATAACTTGCTGCATCATTTTCTAAAGTTTTTGATGAGATTTGAACAACTCTTTTCTGGGATTTTCTTACATTCTTCAATGGTTACACATTGTAATTCCTGAAGGTTTTTTGGTGACCAACGATTTATTTAAACTCTCAAATCTTGCCATAGATTTTCAATAGGATTCAAGTCAGGACTCATTGAAGACCATGGCAGAATTGTAATCTTTTTCTGAAGCCATGTAGTCACTGATTTAGATGTATGTTTGGGATCATTATCTTACTGGAAAGTAAATTGCTGACCTAGATGAAGATTTCACACTGATAGTTGTAGATTTTCATCCAAAATTTTGATATAGTCTGCAGATTTCATTATTTCTCTTACTGCAATTAATTGTCCAGTTCTCCTTGAGCTAAAACAACCCCCAAAAATTATTGAGTCACCTCCATGTTTTAATGTTGCCACTGTGTTCTTTGGTTGGAAAGCATCACCTTTCCTGTGCCAAATCATGTCATTATGGCCAAAATGCTCAATTTTTGTTTCATTGCTCCATAGTACTTGTTCACAAAAGCAATTTTCTTTGTCCAAGAATATTTTGGCAAAATTAAACAGAGCAAGAATGTGACATGTTTTGTGAAGATGGATTTGTCATGGTCGGTTTCCATACAACCCATTTCTATTTAAACATTGTATCGAGTGAGAACTTAACGCTGATATCCATCGTATTCAAACTTATGGCAATGTCTTTCAAAACAACCTTTATATTAATCTCGTGAAACAATTTTCGTGCAGTTTTTGGTGACAATTTGGGTTTTCTCCCACACCCAGGCAAATTCCCTGTTGTGCCAAACTGTTTAAACTTCTTTATACCAGACTGTACCATAGATCTAGGGATAGCTAACTGGTTTGAAATAGTGCTGCAACTATTTCCCGACTTGTGGAAGTTAATAATTCTCTGCCTCAAGTCAATGCTAAGCTCCTTTGTCTTCCCCATCATGTTGTTAATGTAAGAATAACAAATGGTGACGCTCTATGCACCACGTGATGTTCTTTGCTGGAATTATCGCAAATATTCTAAATAAACAGTCTAGAAAGTTTCACCAATAAAATAATTATGTAAATTACTTATACTTAAATGAATCAAATTTAAAATATATATATATATATATATATATATATATTGGAGAAGAGCACTCAAGATTAGTCATTTAACCCTTCAAAACATGATCCCCTGATGAGTATGGATCACCCACCCTAGGCCTCTACCATCCATCTCAAAGCTGTACACAAGGTTGGTTGGTTGGTTGGTTGGTTGTTTTGTTTTATGGCATATCAACCTCAGTGGGTCATTTAATGCCAACAAAATTTTTTAAATAGATTCATAGCAATAGTTTGGTAAAAAAAGGTGATTATAAATACATATATATTTGAACCATTTTTCAATTACTCATATTTTTTAGTACAATCTAATTTCTTTTAGTAAATTTACAATCTTGAATGGTTGTATTTTTGTAAAAAGGTGTTTTTTTTAATTTAATATTCGCCAATTTTTTTCCAATTATGTACAGCTGTTTGTATTACTGAAATATTTTTTTTTTTTTTTTTTTTTTTAAGTATTGTTGATAATAATTTTTCCTTCAAAAATTATTGTTGGTAATAAGTATTTTATTAGAAAGTATTTCTGGTATTAAAACCTATTTTTACACAAGTTTGGGTGTCAACTATTTGCCCATAGCTGGGACCCTAACAGGTGCTACCACCCTGGGTCAGGGTGGACCTGGGAACACCAGCAATTAAGAGGTGGTTTCACACTCCTCAAAACTCCTGATCAGAGGCCTTGCTGTTGGACATAGATTATCATCTTACTCAGGACGTGGATGTAGTTTATCATCATACCCAGGATGGTTGCACACTAAGAAAATGTACCTTTTTTCACTGTTTACAATACAATAAATGACAATTATAATAACATTATAACATAATAAATCAAAATTATGTGTTTGCTTGAAATTCCATGGTGACCTCATATTAGATAAAACATTCCATGATTGGCTGAAATACCCAGGCCAAATTATGGAAAATGTTCAAGGTTGTAAGATTATTGTGTTTGTAAAAATTATATATATATATATATATATATATAAATTAGTTAATGACGTGTTTGGTAATCCATATGGATAATTTCAAGGAGGATATAATCCAGAGAGCTCAATGTAAAAACAGAGCAAATATTAATTATTATTAAGAAACAGACAACTTTAAGGTTTCGTCATGATTATAATTTATTTCCTCGCGATCGAAATTCAATCCTAATTCCTCAGATTGACTATTTTCATACAAATTTTGTATGAAAATAGTCAATCTGAGGAATTAGAATCAAATTTTGACCCTAAGGAAATTAATTATAATTGTTGTATAAGTTGTTTGTTTCTTAATAATAATATATATATATATATATATATATATATATATATATATATATATATATATCAGACATTTGTGCACTGTGTGCTTCTGAGACATGGACAAAAACACCAGAAATCAATAAAAGTGGTAGAAATATAGTTTCTTCAAAGAGTACTGCAAATAATATGGAGATTAGAAATAAGGCAATTAATATGAAGATTAGAAATAAAGTCATTAATAGGAACAATAAATATGAAAACCTGGATCTATTGAAACTTGGTGAAAAATGAATTAGCATCAAATTAATGAACAATTAACAAAGAGGACATATCCCTAGATATGTACAGCAGAGCAAGAACATTGCTCCTCATAGTTTTAACAAAGGGTTCAGATTGAAATTCCCTGAATGTTAGCCAGATTGACAAACATCTGAAAAAAGGTAACATTTCTGAGAATGTGATCATAGCAAAGATAAGGATGTAAATCCAATTGTAAATAACGAGAATTCCTCATCCCAGAAATTCAGACAGAAAATCTGAAAAGGCCAAGATCTATGTCATTAAAAAAGCTGGGAAAATAGAATGCTTTGCATAACAAAACCATATACCTGGATGGAAAATGAAGTAAAACATCTCAACAATGCAAAAAAAAAAAACAATAAACCTAAGTATATATCATCGTCACTACAAGGGGGATTGCATGAGAAGAGTATGATCACTTAAATATGCAAAACTCCTGATTATATATATATATATATATTTATAAATATAAATGACAATAGGAAAACTGTACTTATTGCTGACGCGTTTCGTCCAGTGTGGACTTTCTCAAAGCAAAAAACGAAATGAATTTAATTAAAGAAAGCAACTAATAATAACTTTGAGAAATTCCACATTGGACGAAACGTGTCGGCAACTACTACAGTTTTCCTTTTCCTATTGTCATTTATATTAATAAATATTGTCTTTTCTACAGGTTAACTCTGAGAAATTTTCATATATATATATATATATATATATATATATATATATATATATATATATATATAAATAAAAATAAACAAAACTGATGTCATTTTCTACCTTAGGATGCTTTCAGCCAACATTTTTTCAAAGGTAATCATTGGCAAAATACATAACAATCAAGGCAACAATAATAATGAACGAGGAGGGAAAGTTGGAACACAACTGAAATAAAATAAATTTTAATTGTAAATAATTAATAAAATGATTAACGAGTTCTACAATAGCATGAAATTTTATTAATTATTTACAATTAAAAGTTATTTTATTTTAATTGCATTCCAACTTTCCCTCCTCCTCTTTTATTGCTGTTTTTATTGTTTTGTATTTCACCAATGATTACTTTGGGAAAAAATTAGCCGAAAAGATTCTAAGGTAGAAAATGATGTCAATTTTGTTTAAATTTATGTTCTATTTCTGTGGGTACAAGTCTTTCTCTCTTATATATAATAAATTAATATAAAATATGTTTTTTTTTCGCTTCACAGTTCTAACCATGTTTCAAAAATGGAAGCTAAAAGTTCCGAATTTAATTTTGTAATTCATTGAAAAATACATCCCTACCAAAATGTAACTAATAACTGATACATCAAAATAAAGCCAGAATAAACATGCAGACACCCCTTGTCTGGTTGAAATGAATTTCTCTGTAACCTTGGAAATGTGAATTATGATTTTTGCTGTGTCTTTAAAACCCAGTAATTTTGAAAGTTACTCCAAAATTCGCTTGAGGATGAAATAGAACTAATGTCTTTAATTTAATTACAAAAATAAATTCGGAGCTTTTAGCTTCCATTTTTGAAACCTGGTTAGAACTGTGTAGCGAAAAAAAACATATTTTAAATCAATTAACTTATAATATTAATGCTCTGTAAATTTACATTGAGCACTATTTTGTAAAAATGAAAATATCTATAAGAACACCGGATTATATATCTTACTGTTCTTTCTTTATATATATATATATATATATATATATATATATATATATATATATATATGTTGAGAATCATCTACCCAAAATTCTTGGGATTGGAAGTGCTTCGGTTTTTCATGCATTTTCTGCATTTTTGAATACAAGCTATTTAATATTGTACTGTGGAACCTCAGTTCACAAATTTAATTTGGTCTTGAAGGCCACTTGTAACCCGAAATGTTTGTAAATCGAAACTATTTTTCCAATAGGTATCAATGTAGAGAAGAAAAGTCGCAGTACAACAAAATTGGAAAAGAAAAGCACAACACAGAAATGTATACAACATGGCGGTCGACTGACAAATGATTCCGTTCAGGTTAACTAGGTTCGGCAATTTTGTTCAAGAACTGAAATTTAGTTTGATAACTGAGGCATTTTCATCTCAAATTATCTGTTTGTAAACAGATTTGTTTGACATGTGAGACATTCGAGGACTGAGGTTGCTCTGTATACAGCAACTATAAAATGGGGCAACTTGGGCATGGAACTCAAGTATGAACATGATATCATTTTACATATCATAACACATATACCCTGACAGTAGTTTTATATAAATAACATATACTTTGAATGTAGATTCATATAAAATTTAATAAATTTTGTGTACATACAGATAATGACGCTAGTCTTGTAATGGATTTTTAAGTGGTGAAATTAAGATTTTCACGTAAAAAATAATGTTTTGTACTTTGTGTACATGTAAAAAAAAAAAAAACATGACCACTAATTACAAAAAAATATACAAATACAGGACTTTTAGACATTTTGAATATCAGTGGTGCATTGTGGGTAGTCTATTATGATGGTTATTTTACCGGAAGTCATTTATTTATTTATTTGGGTCAAATTATATTGCTTGTTTTTATTTATTTTTTGTTTCTTATTTTATTAATTTTAATCGGTGTTTTTATTAACGTAGTAAAAATAAATAAACGACTTCCGGTAAAATAACTGCCATAATAGACTACCCACAATGCACCACTGACCCGTATATACATAAATAGTCAAGAAAAATAACAGCACACGTGGCCTGATGATTGCATATAGCATGAAACAGACTGTTGCCTCTAAGTGTTGACTTCTATGTTCACTTTTATATTTACACATACTCTATCTCTGATATTGAGCACTTTATTCCATAAATATAGCACACCTTAAGACTATATTTCTTTATATATAAGGAAATGGATTAAATTGAATATATTTTTATGTTTTATTTATTTGTTTAGGCATTATTTTTTATGTATATTCATATTCAAGCAGAAGATGTTTTTTTTAATTAAACAGTATTTTTTTTTATCCAACTACATCTACTGGCCCAAATATTCAAGAAATCTTGTAAGTGGTTGAGTGATTAGGCACATCAAATCCAGTGACAAGTTTTCTCAAATATTCAGGCTGATAGACGTAGTTACAACCCACTGTCAATAAAATTAAATATGCTAAATATATGTAAATGATATTTTAAAATAAATGGAGTAGCTGAACTATCACAAACGTTAATCCTCACCAATAACACAAAGGTGTTATATAACATAAACTGTCAAAATGATTACAAATATTAGAAGAATTAATTACAAATAAACCAAACAATCCATTATCAATAAAATGATATCAAATTTGTGACCAAACATACTAAATATATTTCAATACAAAGAAAAAAAAAAAAATAAATAGAACAAATATTTAATTTAAATTTCCATTAAGGAATTGTATTTCTGATCAATCAAAATTCATAAACAATTATATAGGCCATACTACAACATGTTTGACATGAAGACTCACACTACACCTTTCTGACCATAGCTCAATTAGGTCTCATTTAAATATTCATGGAGACCTACTGTAACCTATTTGTAATATACTTGTTGACAACACAAATGTAATAGCATTGTCTACATGTAAAAAAAAAAAAAAAGGCTAAAAATAATGGAAGCCTTATTAATAAAAACAACATTCAATAATATCAGCTATAAACATGGACACAATATCTTGACCGTGTTTTGGAAATTAAAATATTATATAAATACATACATACATACAACAATCAATTTCTTGTTAAAAGTTAATGTATCTCCACCTTGAAAATGTCTAAATGTATAGCTGAAAGTGCTCAGAGAGAAAGAACAATTGGAAAAAATTATAAGATCATATGAGAAATTGTATTTAATAAATACATATATATATATATACATACATATACATATGTATATTACATATATCTCAGTCATTACTTAGATAAGGTACTATTTGAGAACACCTGGTAGCACAAGTAATGGAAGAAGTCATATCATCAGATGATTCGGTATTAATGACCCTAAAATCAGATTACCCAAATTGTAAGTATCACAGGTAGTTTTCAAATTACCTTAACTGGTTCTTGTCATTGGATTAAGCCAGTTTGATGCTGAGATTCCACATGCTATGAATGACTATAAACAATTACATGGGTACTATCAGGTATATAGTAGTGTACAAATCTATATATATATATATATATATATATATATATATATACACACACACACACACACACACAAATATATGATTGTTGTATATGGAATAAATTCCAATAATCAACAATTACTATTCTTAAAAGAATGCTCAATATAGAGTAGAGCGAATATAATTAATTATTTAAAAATTATAACAAATATTTTATAAAATCACTACAAAAATAGCCATTTTGTTTCAACACCTCTGGTGTCTTATCAAGTGATGTTGAATGTAGATTGTAGAATAAAGGTTTTAAAATATTGCTGATAAAAATGGTTCCCCACTTACAATCTACATTCAACATCATCACTTGATAAGACACCAGAGTGTTGAAACAAAATGGCTATTTTTGTAGTGATTTTATAACATATTTATGTTATAATTTTTAAATAAATAACTATATAAGATTTAACGGCAAAATTGTCCATATTATGGAACAGCATAATTATCCATCCCACAAAATGTTTAATATATAAAAAAAAACACTGAACTAACAAAGTTTCTTTTTTCCAGGTTTTCAAATAAGACATTTAGCCATCTTGACACCATTTTTCATAATAATCACTGAAAAAACCCTTTGAGCTAAAAAGAGAGCAGGTTAAAATTGTTTTATGTCAGACCGACAATCTTCACAACCAATGATGAGAGGAAAAAGATCATTCAGGCCTTCAGTAATGGTACCAACATTCATACTCTGGCTTCCATCTTCAAAGTCCATTCAAGAACTGTCAAAAGAATGGCGAATAAGTTTAAAAAAGTGGGTACAGTAGAGAGGAAAACTGGATCAGGAGGTCACAATAGGAAGAGGGATCATCATTTCAACTTAGTGATAATGAGATCAATTAGAAATGATCCAACTCAATTCCTAAAACGTTTGACACGTGAGAGAGAAGTTTCAGCTATGACAGTCCAAAGAGCAGTGATAAAGGACTTGAAAATGAAATTGTATGTGAATCTTGTTACTCCCAGGCAGAAAATTTGGTTAGAGAGGGCAAAGATCATCTTTAATAAGTTGCAAAATAATCCTGGAATAATAATAATAATAATAATAATAATATATATTTTTGAACTTTATTTCAATACTTCATGAGCTTTCAGTCCTTAGCTATAATTAATGGTGAACATATCATTTTCGTTTATGCTTGATTTCATCACGATACTTCTATTAAGCTTAGAGAGTAATTATACATTCTTATTGCTCAAAGTAGAGTTCAACAGTGTTATAAAAACACTGGAGAATTCCAGTAAGATATCTTTAATCATTTCTAAGATACAATGATTTAGAGCTTAAACAATAAATTGTATAATTTTACTGTTAAATGATTTATACAATTTTGTTATTACACCTGCTATATATATATATATATATAAATAAAGAAAGAACAGTAAGATATATAATCGGGTGTTCTTATAGATATAATGTTTTTAATTTAATTACAAAATTAAATTTGCACCTTACATTTTTGAAACATGGTTAGAACTGTGTAGCAGAAAAACCATATTTTAAATCAATTAATTTATAATATATATATATATATAGTGTGTGTGTGTGTGTGTGTGTGCAGAGCCTGGTCAAAATTTAGATAGGGGACTGCATGGAAACACCAGGTACTGCAAGCAATTACTTAAACTGTAAGTGACACAGACAGTCTCCAGTTACCTTGACTGGTTCTTGTCATTGAATCAAGCCTGTCTGATGCTGAGAGTCCACGTGTTCTGAATGGCTATAATTGGATAGGTACGATTGGGCCAACAGGAGGCAACCAATATATATATATATATATATATATATATATATATATATATATATATATATATAGAGAGAGAGAGAGAGAGAGAGAGAGAGAGAGAGATGCTAATAGGTTTTTAAAGTAGTGAATCCCTGAGAAATTCAATGGGTCTCAAGTAAGGTTTTTTTAATAAACTTTTGGATTAAATCAAATTGTGTTTAATTAAATTAAAAAAAAAAAAACAAAAAAAAAAAACCAGTATTTACACTTAATAAATGTCGAATTAAGAAACTATTTTTGTTTTTAGAATTGACAGAGCAAAGTTTTAAATTAACAGAACAATGATTTTTCAGTTGAATCAATAAATTTAAAAACAAAAACAGCATTTAAAACAATGGTCGGCAAACTTCAATGAGTTCAAGCATGTAAAACAAATTAAAGAAAGTTTCTGGTAAAGTGACATTGTTTCATGCCCCCCCCAATAAAAGGAGTAAAGAGTAAGTGCAAGAAAGGAAGAACGAGTAAAAAGGATCTGAAAAAATATGCACAATGTATCATGGGAAACAGATGGGAAAGTTACTGTATCCTTTGAGATTTTTATGCAACAAGGATGCAGGATGTGCACCTATCAGCACATGTGTGTATGTATATATGTAATACTATTTGTTGTTGCCACGGTAAAACAGAAGAAAGTTTTGTTAAAACATAAAGAAAGTGTTATGTGCTGAGAGACATTGAAACAAGAAGGGTTAATACCACAAATCCGTGGGAAGATTTGAGGATTTAAATAACACATAAATGACTTGAATTGTATGTTGAGCTGTTTGAACAATGGAAAGTGATGCAGACTCAGGGGGGAATGATGATTGACACACAGCTGCAAATGCAAGCTGTAAAGTGAAAATCTCGTTTTTCATAAACAATGAATTTGGAGTTGATTTTCCTGGTTGAAAGTTGATTGAAATACCAGGAGGGTGTGGGACAAGCCATCTACGCTCACTGAGGAGATTTAGTGAGAGATAATAATATGAGAGCGTGGAAAGAGGGAATTCCCCAAAGTTTTGACGTAAGCCGGAGGGGGATTCACTGAAATGCTCCTGCCTCACCATACCTCCCACCATGCGAATTTGGACAAACGCCCATAAATATGGATGCATGAAGTGAATTCAGCAGACGAGTCGCAGAAGAGAGGCAAAGGAGACAGGGACGAGACCAGAGAGAGGCCCACATGATTATCTGCCAACAAAATCCTCGGACTTCAGCCTTGTATCGAACTTTACCAAAACAGCAAACCAAAGTTTATGACAACAATAATATCACTTCCAATTTAGACGCGGGTTGGGTAGATAATAAATTGCATGTGAACTCCGATATAAACCAATTATCGAACTGATATAAAAACAGTATTTTATTTCTGTTCAGTTTATTCAAGTGTTATTTTATTTCCCCTGTATGTCATCATCTTGTTTGGACCAGCCCAACACGAAGATAGCTGCGACAATTCGATCTTGGCTGTCTTATGATCAATCTTAAATCACAAGGTGGGATAAGGTTAGCTCGGTATTGAAGCGGTCACTTCAGCGACCAGTTGCAGTGTTGGAAGTCTTGAACAACAGGGGAGCGTGTTATACAATTACATATATATATTAGTTATTTTTTAAGAAATATAATTCCATCACTACATAAGAGTTCTCATGTTTCAAAAACAGAAGCTAAAGACTTCAATTTAATTATAGAAATTAAATTACCTGGTTCTGTTTCATCCTCAAGTGAATTTTGGAATAACAAATTTTTAAATTTATGGAGCTTTATAAGCATATACTTTCGTAATATTAATTTCTATGGAAACGGAGAAAACCAATCATTTTTTTTAAATTAATTATTTTTTTAAAAATTTAATTTAATTTCTATAATTAAATTGAAGTTTTTAGCTTCCGTTTTTGAAACAAGAGAACTCTTATGTAGCAATGGAATCATATTTTTCTAAAAATAATTATAATATAGGCTCTACTTATGTATTGAGCACTGTTTTTTTTAAAATAAAACAAAATACTAAAGAACTTCAGATTATTAACCTAACAGTTCTTTCCTATTTTTCTATATATTTGCACACACACATATATATATATATATATATATATATATATATATATATATATATATATATATGAGAGAGCACCTGCCTGACTTTTCTGCTAACCTGATGAATATTTGAGCATTCCTAAATTTAAAGATTTTGAAAAACCAATAACATTTTTACTCTTGTATATAAATACTTGTTACAATATAAAATGTTTGTATTTGTCTTGATAAAGTTCTCGAGAGAATTAAACATATTAGCTAAGTTTCCTGTTTGTCTTTATTCATATCATCCTCCTACAGACATACTCAGAAATTTATTCTTATATATATATATATATATATATATATATATATTCATACATGTTTCATTAAATAATATACACAAGTGTTGTCTATTTTATGTAAAATTTTTTGGTAACATCTGATAAGTTTAATAACATTATCGTTGAATGAAGAAAGAAATTCACAATAGTGATCCATATTATTTTAATACAATCTAAGCTTTCGGCTTACTTAAGCCATTATCAAAGATGTCAATTACAACATATTAAACAATATACGGACAAGACAGTGATGATAGTCTGTCAATGTTTACATAGAAGATTTCTAAGCAACGATAAACACGCGCATATAAGACGCTAGAAGCGAAAATTGCACCGCATCTCATGACGTCACACATGACCACACGAGAGTGAATTGTAGAAGTATGGAAAGCTGTTGGTATAAACCAATGGCTTCTGTTACCAATTATAGACATTTAAGAATATTTGTAGAGATGCCATAATTGATTTTGTTTATATATGTTGAGCTTGGTCATTACTTAGATTGGGAGTGGTAGCATGAGAACACTGGGTACTGTAAGCTATGGTAGAGCTCTTATCATTTAGGTATCCACAAGCCTGTCTGCTGTTTCTGTCAGATCACTTGAATTGCATGCAGCACAGGCAGTCACCAATTATCTTGAGTGTCTTGTCATTGGATCAAGCCTGACTGATGTGTAGAGTTCATGTAGTGTTGTGCAAGCTATGAATGGCTATAAATAATAACATAGGTTTCCAGATGTTGGAAGATGCAGGAGCCTGTCTCGTGGCCATCCTCATGCTGCAAGAGCACATGATTCTCTAATTAGAATGTTAAAAGTTTCTAAAAGTGTCAATCACATAAAGCATAGTAGACGTTAACCCATTGAAAAATATGGATGGGTAATCTGCTAAGTGACAAAGAAATAGCTGACCAGTATTGTATTACAGGATTAGTAATATCATGATCAATGGCCAGGTGGCTGAGAGGGTTGAGCATTCACTTTCCAATCATTAGGAAGTGATCTCTTGATGTTATCAGTCTGAGATGGCAGTAAGCCTAGAGGCAATGGGGGTTTATGGGTAGTGCCCACCCCCTCTCAAGGGAACAGACAACATGTTGTCTAAACTTATATGGTACCTGCAGCAAGATCTGACCTAACCTTCAGGTAGAAGTGCATTCATGCCTTCTGAAGGACATTAATGCAAGTCCGCCAATTCTCTTTTGTATGCGGTTAGTGTTAATTGTTCAGCTAAGTCCACAGGCCCTCTGCATTGCATGCAGGGGTACCAAATACAAGTACTGGTGCAATTAAATTATTTCTTGCAATTAATGCCCTCCACCCACCAGCATTTCAATTATTTGGCATGGCATGCTTTTTATATTTCAAATTATTTTCAATGTGGTAAAATTATTTTATTCCAAAACTTCCCTGTCATTTTATAAATGGAGAAATTTGGCACCAGTATTACCATTCTAGATAGCATAAAAGAGTACAAAGTTGATTGAATCTTAAGATTTCCAACTAACTTAAGTGAAAATGTGAAACTTTCATTTCCCAACCAGTGGGCCTTGTGGACAGGTCTTCAACCATGGGATCCACAGACTTTGCTAGGGTCTTAAATCAGTATGGTATTTTTGAGTGATAGGAATTCATATGTAACAGATTATTATTCAAGAATTTTTAACAGTCAGTGCAAAATATTTTGACAGAGAAGGTTGTTGGTTGGTTAGTTGATTTTGTTTAGAGGCATAGCAGCCTCTATGAGTTATTTAATGCTGAAATCTAATTATTTTGTACATAATTTTAAGCTTTCAACTACAGATATTTTGTATATAATTTTATAGTTTCAGAGTAAAGATATTTTTTAGATATGTAGATCATAAAATGTATTGTTGGTAATTTAAAAAAAAAAATATATATATATATATATATATATATATTGCAATTATTTGATTTCAAAAATGTATTTTTTACATTTTTAATGATGTCATTATGCTATAAAAATGTGTTGTTGATCATTTTATTATAAAAATATTACTGCTGATTTTTGTTTTTTTGGGGGGTCACCATTTGCCCATAGATGGGATACTAACAGGTGCTACCACCCCGGGTCACGATGGACATGGGAACTACAACAGCAGTCAGTAGGTGGTGCCACACTACTCGAAACCTCTACTGTCCCAATCAGAGGGCTTGCTGCCGAATGTAGTTTATATTGTCATATCCAGGATTACCAGAGAAGGTAAATACTTTTTCTGGTTCACAATGATTAAAAGTTGGTAACTTATTTAAAACTTTGTAAATGCCTCCAATAGTTGAAGATTTTTTTTTACCGCTGGGACATTTTAATTTAAATGTACAAAAAAAATAAAAAAAAAACAAAAAAAGGTAAATAAAAAAAAAGTAGAAATTATTGGCTCAGGATATTGAGGGATAGGTTGGTGCAAAAACAATGACGTAATAATGTCGTTTTTTTGACGTTAAAAAATACGTCAAAAAACGACATTATTACGTCATTATTTTTGCTGCACCAACCTAACAACATTGATTGATGTCTGTTGTTTCTAAGAAACCAAAATCAAAGAATTTGAGTTTGACAGCACAAGTTAACGTGCGGACCCGAGTGTCTTCATGCGGACCGCTGGTCATAGTTTATAAAAGCCGGTCCAAGCTAGTCATAGCCGTGATCTCGGAGAAACCCACTTTAAACTCGGCCTTGTGCCACATATATTCCTCGTGGGTGGAATATTAAATACTGTTATACTACCTCACAGGAACGGATCCCTGCGCCTGATAAGTATCAATCAATGTGTTACAAACTACTCGAGAGAATAATTTACAAACTCAACCGTCACACTGGTATGTACCAAGGCGATACTAACTAAAAAACTAGTTATCGCCTTGGTTGGTTTGGTATGTTGTACTCATTCCAGATCAGCAATTCTACTAATTTTACAATATACTATTATTACCTATTCTTTTTGGAATAAAACTAAAACACCAAACAAAATTGGCATAATTCTCAAAAAATAATTGTTTTTAACTTTTTATTCCCCGCCTTTTTTAATTTATCCTCTTATTTGGAACACTGCTTTGGATTTAATTCATACATACGAAAAAAAAAAAAAGAAAAAGAAAAAAAGGGATCACCAGAAAAAACGTAATGGGTTGGTTGTGTAGTGTTTTGCCTTTTGATTATATTTGATATGGAAAAAATTCGTTTGAATCGTTAAACGTAGCAACATCCTAACAATTTCCCCGTCTCATACTAAGTTAAAAAAGGGGTAAATTTTTTTGTAAAGAATAAATTAACTTTCAAATAAACTTAAACATCGACAAATGAAAGAAAAAAAAGAACACCTAAAACCCTAATTTGAAAGTTAACTTTATTCTTAAAAAAAAAAAAAAAACACCTAACGGAACCCTAATTTGAAAGTTAACTTTCTTTAAAAAGAAAAAAAAAGAAAAAAAAGAAGCATAACCAAAAAAAAACAAACAAAACAAACACCTAACCGTAATTTGAAAGTTAACTTTCGTCTTTAAAAAAAAAAAAAAAAAAAAAAACCCACCTAACCCTAATTTGAAAGTTAACTACAAGGAATTACTGTGAAGGGAGTAAATAGGCCCAAATTGTATACGTCCACCGACAGAATTCAGCACTTAATTACTTATCAATAAGCCGCTAATTGCCGACGAAAGACCAGGAAAAAGTCCGATTTTTTTCGGGTCGTTAACATCCAAAAAGGTAGGTTTCTTTTTTTGCACGGAAGTAAGACTATTTTGGAAAATTTTGAAGGGATATTAGCACTCGGGTGTTAAAATGAAAATTTACCGTTTAAAGGTTAAAAAAAACAAGCGTTGGTAATACATAAAAAAAAAACAAACAAAAGAAAACAAACTTGTTTTTTTTTTGTTTTTTTTTTAAGTACCAACAAAAAAATACAAACAGTTTATATAAACACACGTAAAAAGTTAGCGCTGGTATTTTTCTCCCGTGTACCTGACTTTTGTTAATCTTGCTAAAAAGCCGTAAAAAAAAAAAAAAAAAAAAAACATTAAAAAAAAAAAACGCCTTTGTAGACATCACAATCACATCAATATTTACATTTTATTGCAAATTAGCTCACACCATTCCATATGAACATTTCAATTTCAGTCCATTATGTGTACCATCTAAAAAATGGTACACATGGATAAAGTTTTTTGTATTAAGGAAAAAAAAAAAATCTTATTTAGAAACTAAAATTTAGTAAATAATTTTAAAAAAAGATTTACAAATCAACAGGCAATCGATATATTTTTTTTTGTTTTATTAACTTTTAAGTTAACAGTAACACTTAGAAAATTCAGACTTGAAGATTCAAAACAAGAAAAACAGATCAATATTCAATACCTAAAAATAAAATAAATAAAGAGATTTTTTTTTTAAATGTCAAGACGTCTTTATGAAACTGAAAAATATTTTAAAGTGAAATTCGTTTTGAAAATAAATGAAATATCGGCTTAGATCGATTTTATTTAATTCAAATTTTAACTCGGTATTTTTAATGGGGGTAGTCCAAAGAAAAGGATCTATGATGGTGAAAGCAGAAAAGAAAAGAAAAAAAAAAGGGAAAAGAAAAGAAAAAAAAGGAAAAAGAAAAAAAAGGAAAACAAAAAAGAAGGAAAACAAAACAAAAAAAAAAACGGATAATTTAGATTCCAGCCTCCCTAATGTAAACATCAATATCCACCACAAAAGCTATTTTCCCCCTAGAGTAGAAGGGACGGAAAATGCGGGAGGGTAACTACTATAAAGAAGTGGGGGGGAAGTAGCCTCTGTGCTTGGGTTTTTACAGTCCAAAGTAGATGTATTGTACAATATTTTATTTTTTTACGACTTGACTTAAGGATATATATTTAATCAGGTCCCGCGAGTGTGACTTGATTTCTAAATTCCGAGTTCATAACGTCGACCCAAATAACATTAAGTTTTTAATCGAAAAGAAAAAAAAAAAAAAAAAAAAAAAAAAAAACAGAAAACAAAAAAAAGAGACCCGTGTTTCTGCTTAAGCTTATATTTTTTTGTTTTACTTTTATTTCATCACTAATTATCTCATATTATCATAGTTATCGCAATCATTATTGGAAATAATTCTTAAGACTATTACTAAAATATTAAAATTCGATTTAAGTAAAAAAAAATAATCTATTTTCGCACGTTAGACTTTTTTAGCCAAATACTTTTGTTGCGGAAAAGTATCCGAAAATTTGGAGAAAACGTTCTTCATCCCCCGAGTTTCTAATTAGGAAGGAAACGAATTAATGTCCAATAATGTTCATTGTTGAATTATTTAGATTAAATTTACAACCGGACTTATTTTTTAAGACTTTTAAACGCAGTCCGGAAAAATGTAAAAAACAAAAACAAAAAAAAAACACACACACACACACACACACACCTGCATAAAAAAGCCTAGTAAAAAATATTTAAATTTCTAACATAATAGAAAACATTTATTCTTAGTTAAAAAAAGATCGCACCAGTTAAATCGCTTTTTAAATTATTTTACTTTCAATCAAGTTTATGATGTATTGTAGTTTCTTTTGTTTCAAATACTTCTTTTATAGAGTTTTAAAAAGCAATGAAACTGCTGGGAACTTTTGCACATATTGTAATTGGTAATTTACAACAGATTAGCTAGCTTCTCATTTTATCGATATAAAAAACGAAAATCCACCGAATAATTGTATTTTACAAACGTGGAATAGTTTAAAAAGGAAAAGGAAAAAAGTACCTGCTATTTTTGTTACCGGACTTTCGTTAGGATTTCTCAAGCAATCTACAGTTTCTGTGCTGTTCGTTCGATTTATAATGTTGAAAAGAATGGTAGAAAGTAGAATTTAAAAAAAAACAGAGTTTTTTTTTTAAAAAAAACAACAACAAAAAAACAAATGTAAAAGCCAATCTAATATAGATGTTTCGTCTGGTGACCGTTTTACCGGTGATGGACATAATTTCGTCCTTTCCTAATAAAGTTCGGTACCCGTTTTTTGTTTTTTAGTAAAACTTTTTTGTTTGCTTTTTTTTATTCCGGGAAAAAATCCCTTCACCTTAACGGTAAAAACAGAAAGAACTATTAACTTTCCATTCAAAATTAAAAAAAGCAATTATGATTCAACAAATTGATAAAAAAATCACATTTAAAAAAACATCATTTATCATCCTCATTACGTGAAAGAATTTATATTTCCCATTACATAAGGGAAATATTAATAATTAGCTTTTCCATGCTAATAAACCAACTTAAGAATATCACTAATTAATACTCAAAAAAAATATAAGAATTGGAAACCAAACAACTGGAAAATGACTTATCTCCCTTGTTCATTGTTTCGAAGACTTTTTTTTTATCAATCGCACATAACTAAACAATTTATCGTTGCGTAGAATTGAAGAAAATATTTTCTTTGTTGAATATTTTACCACTTTCGTTTTTCTCAAGTTTTAAATTTTAATTAGAACGATAATCAGACGAAAGAAGACAAAGAAAAGTGAGTGTAAGCTTGAGTTTTTGTTCCCTTCTTACCGTGTGAAATTCACGAATTCATCAAAAACCCAAATTATCTTCCAATAATGTTTTTAAGTTAGTTTTTTTTTTTTTTTTTTTTTTTTATTGTTTTTAATATCATATTGCTGAATTAATCCAAGAATTATTTGAATATGTTGTACTTAAAAAAAAAAAAATAAATAAATAAATTTCAAAGGCTTTCTCTGACAATTCAAATGTTCTGCAGGACTGTTAAACGGTGATGTTCAACTTAGTTCTCTCTTCGTTGCAAGCAACCAAGTTAGTGTCTAAATAACATTTATTTATTAATTTAAACTATTTTCCAATTCACGTATTAAAGAACAGTTCATGACGGCGGATATATTTTATAAAGCAGTTTAGAAAAAAACAAAGACACAACTTAGGCTCGACTATTGTGATAAAAATAGGGAAAAGAAACATTTTTTAAAAACCTTCCTTAAGCTGCGGCACTTGTCAGAAACGAAAATGATTGTGTTTAGAATTAAGAGTCTTGGTTACAGTGTCAAATCAGACCATGACTTTTACAAAGGTATGGTATGTACCTATTTTGCATATGAAAACATTTTTTTTTTTTTTCGTCAGTAGATCATAAGAACATTTCTTTTAAATATAAAGCAATAATAAACGGATATATTTTTAAATTAATTAAAGAACATAAATTTACATTTTATTGATTAATTCTTCATTGAAGATATTAACCTCAAAATCTTTTGTAGGTGCTACTGAAAAAATTCTATACAAAAAAATAAAAAAAAGCTAAAAATTTCAAAAATTCAATTATATTACCACACTTTCAAACTTGGCCAATAATTCTGTAAAAGTCAGGGTCAATTTTACACTACTGATATTATGAACAGGACCACCCTTCCAAAATGATTTAAAGACAAAGTATTTTTTTTATTGTGACAACTATTGCAGCCCAAGGAAGGTCTAAAGAACGCTAAGCTACACAAGATCATTTCTAAAATAATTTTTTAGAAATGGACGAATCTATTTAAGTAGTACCTTGTTTTTTAATGTATGAAAAAATTGGCAATGTTTCACACTTGGGCCTGCAAAAAAAACAGCACACCAAAAGAACGTTTATTCCCTTAACACCACTAATACTGGATACATTTTTGACTCCCTCAACAATATTTATTGTTTTTAAAAAGTGATGATTAGAATTTTACGAAAACCCAAACATATGAAAATGGATTTATACATTTTCTGTATTCTTGGGAAATGACAACAAAGATGTTAAACACTATTCATTGGATTGAATAAAAAACTTTTTTTCATAGTTATTTATAAAATGATAAATAATGAATATTGCATTGCACTTGGTTTACGCATTCCAATTATTTTGTAAGTTTTTATAAATTTTTGAATAAAAAAATTTTTTTCAAATTTAGTTCTTTATAAAAGGTAAATAATATATAATGTACTTGTATGTATTAAATTGTACTTGAGTCGCATGTTTTTGTGATCTTGTAAATAAACATGGCTGAGATAGTCAAAAGTGTATACAGCAATCTTTTGAGGAAGTTGAGACTTCACTCACCAGCCTTATCCCATACTACGCTGTCAACCACCTTTGAGCCAATGCTGACAAGACTCAAATCAGTGTCTTCTGCTTACAGAAGAAAGGAGCTAACAACCAGCCCAAGATCAACTGAGAGCACACTCCCAAGCCTATCTACCTTGGGGTTACTCTGGACTGGTCACTTACACCCAAAGACCACATTACAAAGACTAATGCCAAGGTCAAATCAAGAAACAACATCCTAAAGAAGCTGACTGACACCAAATGGTGTGCCGATGCCCGTACAATCCACATCCTCTCAGTAGTGTGGAGCAGATAATCACATGCAAAGAAAATCAACCCTGCTTTCAACGCTTTTCAAATCAATCACCGGGTATCTCAAGCCAACCAAAGTTGATGACCTCTACTTGTTTAGTGACATTGCTCTCTCTTACATAAGGACAGTCCACTTCAAGAAGTTGAAGTGGGAAATCGACCCTCATCCTCCTTGGCTGTGAACTAATAACAAAGAGGATCAAATCTAGACAGTATTTTACACTCAATCAAACCACTGAACAACATAAGACCCTAGTCAGCGTCTGTCCCTATAATGCAACTAGATTAACAACATGGAACACAGGCGCTCTCTCTCAGTCTGACAAAATCCTTCACTGACTCCAGTGGGGTCTGGCCCTTCCGATCCTAGCTGAATCACCTCTGAACAACTGTTAGTTACTGTAGAGCCAACTTTCAGAACTGATATTGATACGAACTACCAATACAGGCAATCATAAACTATGGAGCATCTTCTAGCTTGCCCTAATCTTGAAGGTCCATGCACACTTACAGAAACCATAGCATCCCGGGCAAGGCTCTGTGTGCAACACTCAACGTGTGTAGTGTGGCAACTCATTAAGAGGAAGACTCTTCTTTTGAGTCATTTTTTTTTGCAGGCACAAAGGTTAAACATTGCCAGAAAATTTCAGAACAGTTTCATAGTTCTAAAGGTCATTGTAAGGAGAGTCACATATATTTCAAAGCATCATGGGTATGATGATAAATTGCATCCGCGTCCTGGGTAAGATGATAAATTATTTCCAACAGCAAGAGGGTTTTAAGGAGATTGGAACCACCTCTTAATTACTCCTGTTTCCAGGTACACCCTGACCCCGGGTGGTAGCACCTGGTAGGGCCCCAGCTATGGGTAAATAGTTAACCCCCAAACTGGGGTCAAAACACTATGAAAGTGTAAAAATAGGTTTTAATACCAGAAATACTTTGTAAAAAAATTATTACCAGCCATACATTTTTGGAAAAAAAAAATGATATTACCAGCAATACATTTTTGAGGAAAAATATTACCAGAAATACATTTTTGAAAACAAAAAAATATTACTGGCAATAAAAATTTTGTCAGCATTAAATAACCCATTGAGGTTGATATGCTGTAAAACAAACCAAACCAAATGTATATTTCAAAATTTTTCTGGCATGAAGGTTAAACATTGCTAGAAGATTTTATAGTCCTGAAAAAAATCAGAAAGTTTTACATAAAGTTTTATAGTTTTAAAGTCATTGTAAATACAGCTTTTATGCTGTTTGGGCAAAAAATTATATAAACTAAGTATTTTTATATTGAATTAAAATTATACAAATAATATATAAGCATAATTTTTACATGTAATGATATCTCCTTTCCATTCACAGAATTCCTGTCCCAACAAATGAAGTTAAAGAATATATGAGAACATTATAATATTCAATGGACATTTATTTATATACAAATCAGATTTGAATATTATAATCACTGAAAATTTTTTGTTTTGAAAATTATCAAATAGCAGTTCAAGAAGCAGATTTTTTTAAAGTCTATGTAAATAACATATGAGAACACTATAATGTTAAATGGATTTAATTTATATACAGACCAGATTTGAACATTTTGATTTTGAGGCTTTTCCAAGGAAAATTTTTAAAGAGCAGATATTTCTGAAGAGCAAATATGCTGTGTACTTAATGAAAGTTTGTATTAAAAACATTTACAAACTCCAGAGAAAAAAAGTTTGTGTAATTTTGCTAAAACTGCACACTCGATGTTAAAAATCTTAATTGAACTGGATTGAAGAATTGTAATGTCTTTGAATCTGTTTTGTTATTGAATTCAAAGTTTAGAAAACACAAGTAAACACCCCCTGCAAAGAAACCATGTTTCAGTAAAAAATTTTAAATGAACATCAGTAAATTTATCTTTGAGGCTAGAGATGGAAACTCATGCTGAAAAGAAACCATATTCTTGTGACGTATGTGGATATGCATTTTCAAGGAATTCTACTTTGAAAAGACATCTGCGAACACACACGGGGGAAAAACCCTATTCCTGTAAAGTGTGTGGAACTGCATTTACAGAAAGTTCAGGATTGAATATCCATATGCGTACACACACCGGAGAAAAGCCTTATACTTGTGAAGTTTGTAAATCTGCATTTTCACATATTTCACATTTAAGAATCCATGTACGTACACACACTGGAGAAAAACCATATTCTTGTGAGGTGTGTGGAACTGCATTTTCACAGTCTTCCAATTTTAAACGACACATGAAAATACACACTGGAGAGAAACCATATTCTTGTGAAGTGTGTGGATCTGCTTTTACATCAAAATCAAGTTTGAAAGAGCACATGAGAATACACACAGGAGAAAAGCCATATTCTTGTGAAGTGTGTGGATCTGCATGTTCAAATCATGGACAGTTTAAAAGACATATGCGGACACATACTGGAGAGAAACCCTATTCTTGTGACATTTGTGGATTTGCATTTGCACAAATATCAAGTTTGAATAAGCATATGCTAACGCACACTGTAGAAAAGCCCTATTCTTGCAACATGTGCAGATCATCATTTGCAAACATTTCACATTTAACAAGACACAGAAAACGACACTCTGAAGCAAAAACATGTTCTTAATTTTTGTTTATGTCTTGTGGCTCGTAAAAAAAATCTGTTCTAGTCATGTGTATCAATCTGTATTTTTTTTTTGTTTGAGTCAGAAAGGGAAATACATATTGATCACTATGAATTTGCATTGTTTGCAAATTTATTTTTTGTCCTTGTGGATTCTTATGTTTTATATTGGTTACAGGCTTTATGATTGCATTATCTTCAAGTTTTTCTGTTTCTAATTGGGAATTTATATCTTGAATATTTTTCAAGATATTAAAAATATTTAATTGCATTGAGTTCGTTTAAATATTTTTTTTGCTAATGCTTTTATAGTCACTGAAACTGTACTTCATAGTCTCATGAAATGAAACCTCAAGGTTTTTCTAAAATATTTGGATCCTTTGATGGGCATAAAATAGTTGTCACATTTTATTTTGAAAACTTGTGGATGTATAAAATTGCAAAGAAGCCTGTGTCAAAATAAATGTTAATTATTATCTGAATTCGCTGTTTGTTTCATCTTAATACATACATGTGTTCACACACAGTGCTGTTCGATAAAAGTGACTCACCTGAATTTTTTTACAAAAAATATTTTTTGTCTATTGTTTTTGGGGTGAAAATAATTTTTAATCTTACTAATATAAAGACCCCTTCTCAACCACCTAGGAAAAAAGTTTATTCACCCTAAGGTATTCTATTGATAATTATAAATTTGGATATAAATGAGATTCAGGAAAAAATTCTGTGTAAAAAAAGTGACTCAGATATCGCATTCTAATGATTAAACTGGTAAATCTAAAGAGCTTTTGACAAAATATTGAAAACTATTTTACAATACACTCAGAACAATATTCTAGAGAATTCTAGAACAGTTTAAATTAAATTCAAAGCATTCCAGAATATTCCAGAAAGCTTCATACAGTATAAAAACAGCTTGAAATAGCCACTCAAGTCACTAACCAGATGAAAGGGTACAAACACACATCAGAACCACTAAAGGCATCTATTATTGCCCTCTCAAAAGCAGTCAAGTCTACAAGAGAAATTGCAGAAATTGCTATAACCTTGCAATCAACTGTCTCTTGAGTGCTTAGGGGACATAATGATGCCTATCCTGCTCCAAGGAAGGAAACAAGGGGACGAAAGAAAAAGATTGATGATAGAACTGGCAGGGTAATCAAGAGAGAAGTTGCGAAGAATAGGACTATAACTAGCCAAGAAATTGCAGCCAGTCTAAGCAAAGAGCAAGGTATTAGTCTTGCCTCTTCAACAGTCTGTCAAAACAAGGTTACAAATCTTGTTAGAACAAGGCTACAAA
Organism: Acanthosepion lycidas; assembly: GCA_963932145.1. Taxonomy (NCBI): domain Eukaryota; kingdom Metazoa; phylum Mollusca; class Cephalopoda; order Sepiida; family Sepiidae; genus Acanthosepion; species Acanthosepion lycidas. Next base: position 89,102,002 of record OZ010575.1, read on the forward strand.
TCTTGTACACAAAGGTTTAAGCTGCTAATAAGCAAAGCCAACAAAGTAAAGAGACTTGAATGGGTTCACTATTACAAAAATTTCACTGTAGAAGACTGGAAGAATGTTCTCTTTTCTGATGAAACGAAAGTTGAGCTAAATTCAAAGGATAAGGTGAATCACTTTTATCGAACAGCACTGTACATTACAGGCCAAAAGTATGGCTCACCCTCTTAATTTTGAAGAATTGTTTAAAAGCTGAATTCTGTGCACCTTTTTCAAAAATAATTTACTAGCTCACTTTGAACCAGTGGGACTTTCTCTTTTATCACATATTCAATAATAATATATTATTTACACTATATACATCATTTGAACTGTTGTCCTCATCTTTATTGCCATATTCCCAAATTGAATTGAGTTACTAAAAGGGAATTAACTGATACTGAGATATCCAAAAAGGCATGGCATGTGGAATTAGGACAATCTAATCATTTGAACACTTTCTATAGAAGTAGTGATAGGGTAGGGAGAGGCTTGCAGTTTTTCATCTGTGGGAGAAGGATTGCAGGGTGGAAAATAATTTGTCACCCACAAGGACTTGGAAACACTTTTGGATTCTTCTCAGTGCAGAAAAACATGAAGTGCAGATGAGATTTATCTGTTTTCAGATGATCACCTGTTCTTTTTCCACTTGGATTCAGCCATGAAGTATGAAAATCAATTTGCTTAACATATTTAATCTGACCCACATAAAGATATCAATTTAGTCGAGTTTCATTCAAATATGTAATATTTTTTGGTAGCAAAATAGGACAAGTTGTAGACATTAAAATGGCGATTTACTTGATTTTCTTTTTACTATAACTTTCTTACCTCCTACTCATCCTCCTACATACTCTTTTTTTCCCTCTACCTTTTTCCTCCTCACTTTTCCCAATCCCTTCCTGCTTATTATTAATACTGATATAATTTACCTATGGATGATAATGGGTACATCCCAATTCCTATAAATACATTTGTATATACTGTATGTTGTCTTCCACTTGGGATTCCCCCTGATTTACTTCTAGCAGTTGATTACATACTACATGCTGCAGGTGAATGTTGTATGTTGTTTCTGTTATAAATATTATCGTTCCATTTCTTTGTTTTGGTTATTCTTATTCACTAACCTAGGTTACAACATATATGTAGTTTTCTTGGCCAAAAGCATAAGTGATTTAAGCTTAGAAATGCTGGTGATCTGTCAAATAGAAAAGCATTATCACACATACAAATGTGTAGAACAGTGTAACAGAGCAGTAGCCCTGGTTGAGTTATACTAGTGCCTGGAAAGTGGTTAGTAACTTGAGGTATTGAGAGACATAATAATGCTGAGTGAAGGAGTAGAAATATTAGGAGAAAATATAACAGAGTTGTTAATCGGATTGGAGTTGGATGGAAGAAAAAGTCTGGTTTAAAAGTATTAATTTAAACCCATAAAATACTTACAAGGAGGGCCTCAGAAGAGTTTAGACTCAAATTAAGTAACTAAAATTCAACATAACTAACACCCCCAGCCTAACTCCATAACCCCAAAGACGTTGTCATGACATGACTAATATATTTGCCAAAAGTTCAAATTTGTTGTATTCACGTTAATTTCCATGTAAATTTTGGACATTTAAAAATCCAGGCCAAAACTGTAAACCATCTGGATCTGACATGACATTTACACTCTTCCTCACCAAGCTACATGACATGTACACTCTTCCTCACCAAGCTACGTGACATGTACACTCTTCTTCACCAAGCTATGTGACATTTGCACTCTTCCCCACCAAGCTATGTGACATTTACACTCTTCCTCATCGAACTATGTGACATGTACTCTCTTCCTCACCAAGCTATGTGACATGTACACTCTTCCCCACCAAGATATATGACATTTACACTCTTCCTCACCAAGCTATGTGACATTTACACTCTTCCTCATCGAACTATGTAACATGTACACTCTTCCCCACCAAGATATATGACATTTACACTCTTCCTCACCAAGCTATGTGACATTTACACTCTTCCTCATTGAACTATGTGACATGTACTCTCTTCCTCACCAAGCTATGTGACATGTACACTCTTCCCCACCAAGATATATGACATTTACACTCTTCCTCACCAAGCTATGTGACATTTACACTCTTCCTCATCGAACTATGTAACATGTACACTCTTCCCCACCAAGCTATTTGGCATTTACACTCTTCCCCACCAAGCTATGTGACATTTACACTCTTCCTCATCAATCTATATGACATGTACACTCTTCCTTTACGGAGAACTGAGACCAATCTCTCCTAGGCTCAAACAAAAGTGATTGCAGTTTGCTGGCTACTGCCACCAGACAGACAGGGAGGTCACCTCATCCTTATTTCCATGGCATCCTTCTGGAGGTGTCTTCTTTCAAAAGTTGACTTTCCTAGACACCATGCCTCGGGACTCAGGGTTGCATATTCGGGATCTGGGAATGGCAATGCAGCACTGAGTAATGTAGAAAGGCATTTTTAATAGAGTTCTGAGCAACCATAGAGAGGTCAAAGGATGATGACACGCTTCCTCATCAATTTATGTGACACTTATACTTTCCTCCTCACTTTCTCTATTGCCTCTTTTTCTCACACATACACGTGAAGAAATCGCATTTCTTTTTGTCTTAACAACCAACTACAAACAAATAACTTTAACACTTATATACGCTGAGAAAAATTTAGTTGTAAAAACTCTAAAATAAAAATATTCTATATTTTTATATATTTGAGAAGCTTTCTCGCCTTTTTCTTTGTTGTGGGTTGATTCAGATCCATAACATATTCCCTGTTCTGCAAACATTGCTTGGATTGCTGAGCAGATGGTTTCAGACTTCTGCTTAGGTGCCATTAGTGGTTTATAGCAAATAAGTTTGCTCCCAATGTGTGTCATGGTCCGATTGAGGATATCATGTCTTCTTTTGGTTTTAGAGGATATCATGTCTTCTTTTGGTTGCAAATTTCTATATTTTTTGGCATATGTGACATTCTGAATATGTCTTCTTGATATATTTGTATATGCCCTCACTTTATATAGGGTTACCCCCAAAAAACGGGAATTTTTGAAGTGCGTATTGCCAGACATGAGCAAGTGGCAACACTGCGAGACAGTGACCTTGAGCAAGGAAACATTTCGCCATTTAGAATTCAAAATGAAATTCACAGTATCCCAGCTGAGATGTTGCAGCAGTCAATGAGGAATCTCAACAGCAGATTTCAAGAATGCATTCGTACAGGAGGACGCCATCTACAGGACGTCATTTTAAAAAAATGAAAATTCCATCATTGTTTCTTGAATGGCATGTTTTAAGATTTCAGTTACTATGAATAAAATAATTTTCTTCCATCACTCTTGGTTTTATTGGATTGTTAAAAAGTTCCCGTTTTTTGGGGTCACCCTGTATATGTATATATATATATATATATATATATATATATATTGGATTGTTAAAAAGTCCCCGTTTTTTGGGTCCTCCTGTATTTTTCTATTCCCATGTGATATCAACAAATCCACATGTTTTGCAGAGAAGAAATTTGGATACGATAGCAGACATCATGGATGGAGTTATGTGAATATTATACAGTAGAGTCTTGGGTTTAAGGTAAAATCTAGCAAAAATACTCCTGATGAGTTGAGTGTAGAGTTAGAAGAGAATATATGAGCAAAGCATTATGATAACTTCGAATTAATTAACTGAAGAGAGCATGGAGGTTATATGGTCCCTCACTCTATCAGTAAACAACAATTTAGTCTCTTTGAGGACACGTTTTCGCTTATTAATTATGAGCAGTTACAAAGAGGCATCTGTCGTGATCAAAGCTGTTGTGTTGGTATAATTAGAAAAAGTTGTTCCTGTGAAATATAGCAGCTGAAGAGGAAGGTGTGAACCAAGATGATTATGGTTTCACCTGGTATTTACACAATGGCACAAATGCATTGATGCCAGTTTTAACTCAAGAAGAAAGCTCAGTAGCACCATTTTCATTGGGAAGTTTAAAGATTTCACTCCAGGGGGCATCAGGAGGAAAATCATAGTGTTACGAGGATGCTTTTCTATAAAAGAGAAAAGTCTACAATAAGGTTAAAATTTATAGTAAGGGATTCTACTGAGTCCTACTTGTTAGTACAAAAAAGTTTTCATTCATGAAATAGTTGTAAAATAGAGAAATGAGAAATAGAACGTTTGGAAGATTCTAGATCATTCCAGTATATTCGAGAAAAATCTAGATGATTCGAGAAACATCTAGACATATGCTAATTAGGTGCTAGCCCCTATAAAAATAGGTTTTTGGAAAAGGGTTGTCAGTTGTGAAAAGAAATTTCTGCCAGTATCAACTCCAGCTTTTCGATTCGAGGATTATTATATCCAGCCGAAAGAATCTCTATGGAAAGTGGCCGACCAACAAAAACCCCAAAAGAGAACCCCATAGAACAAATCTGTTAAATAGAGTTTTGACTATTTTTCATTGACCAAACTACCAATTATTCAATACTAGCAGTAGAGCCTGGCGTTGCCCGGGGATGTAACAGTAAGAGATAGATCAAGTATCGACCATCATAAAGATTGAAAAATAAAACTGACAAAGATTATTGTTTAAGGTTGACGGACACGCATGTCTTAATTGTTTTCAATCGTTATGAGTCTACCGATTGAATAGAATTTTATTATAAACAATTGTCTTGTAAATGGAATTTTTAAAGCATTCTGAATGTAAAAAGAAAGAAAAAAGTGAGCAAGACAATAAGAAACACTACCTGCCAAAAAAAGTGAAGTTTTGAAATCGGTTGAAAAAAGTAGGAAATCCGATCCCATATATAAACGAACACACACACACACAAACAATCTGGGTTTTATAATAAACATAACTCGATATGAGTTACCCCCCTTTCATTCTCGCAACAGCGATACCTCTTAATTGTGTTTTCAAATTGATTTTGTGCAAAAACAATTGTTTTTCCAATTTTTGGCGCTGTCAGAACCACCGCAAGGTAATTTTACGTAGTCCTGTGAAGTTTTGTTGAAATCGGTTGAAAAATGTAGGAAATCCGATCCAATATATAAACGAACAGACACACACACACAACCTGGTTTTTATAATAAGTATGATATACTCACATTTGTGAATTTCCAGTAATAGCACTTCGATTTCTTCGCTAGCCCTAACGTGGTAAATATATTTGACTCACCTTCCTTCTCCTTCGTAACACTTTGCCCGTAAACTCTGTGTTTTCTGTTTTTATAAGCCACAATTGTATATCTTGTATATATTTTATCTTGTGTTTTTTAGTAAATTAAATATTTGTTTGTGATTTAGCTCTGTGTTTTGGGAAATCTTTTTTTTTTCCTTTGTTACAATTTCCAACACGTAACAATAGTTGGTACACTGATACCAGAAAGAAGTCTTGTGAATAAGGGGTTCATGCCTAATAGAAGAGACAAAAGAAATATCAGCCACTACAGTGTAATATCAGTTGACAAGAGAACAAAGTTGCAATGCACAAAAAAATTCAGGAGAGGAGGTAAGGTGTTATGTATAATACTAATGTTGTGCCATGCTCGAACTGCGTAAAAGTTAGTAAAAAGACAAAATGTATTGTGTGTTTTATCTGTCGCAATCGCTGGCAGAAACAACTCTGACGGCTGCAGACATATATTAAAATAAAAATATGATTGGTCTACATCAGTGGTCGGCAAATCATTCGACCCCACGGGCCAGATCGTGTTATAATGACGGGTCGCGGGCCGGACGAAGGCCGTTAATGAAAAAATTAAGGAAAATTACATATGCAGACCCCTGTCAACCTAAATATTTAAAACCATAATGAAAATAAACATTGAGAAATCAGAAAAAACAAAAGAAAATCTAAAATTAAAAAAAAAAACTAACAAAAATTACTTTTCCTCAAGGAACGTCAAAATACTTCAAAGTGAAAAAAATCAACCGAAGTGAAATGGATGAAATTATGACGTGTAGGTTTGAAGCTGTTATTGAAAATTGTTCCACAAACGAACCACACACACACACACATCAAACAAAAACGAAGCACATATACCCATACATACGAGTACAAATAGTTACAAACATATACACTTACGTACGTACACATGCGGTATCATCCACACATGCATTAGGCATGTATGTATAATGCGCGTATGTTTAACTGTCTTTAGATTTCTGCTACCTCGCATGTCAGTCCCTCCCTGGCCTCTTTCACTTTATCGTTCCTTTCGCTTCTGTTATCTTTTAATGTAGCCAAGGGTCATAACAAATATGTATCCATTATTTGACATTAAACGTAGGCAATGCAACTTGGTAAAATAAGTCTCATGAAAGATAACTGGCAGATAGTCTAATATTTTTAGTGCACTGAGATGTGTAGACATTCTATGGAAAATGACATATAACAAATTTCATTTGAAGGTTGTCTCTCATGTTAAAAATAGAGTCATTGGTAATCAGGCTCGCGGGTCGGTCAAAATCTCTTCGCGGGCCGGATCCGGCCCGCGGGCTGTAGGCTGCCGACCCTTGGTCTATATGAAAGTAAAAAGTTGGCCTTATTTTTCTCTCCTCATTCCTTTCTACCATAAACCATTATATTAGATGGTATATGAGACGCCATCATTTTTTGAGCATTAATATAAAATGCTGTGTGGTACATTAAATCAACGTTACTGGAACTAGATCCTTATTTCTGATTTGACAGAATTCAAACCATTTTCTTTTCTTATGCATTTACTGAATGTACTCACTTAGCACCTGAAAAACATAAATACTTCAATAAAACCCATGTGAAAAAATTTTGAAAATACTGTCAATATAATGTCCTACCTTAAACAAATAGGTTTATACCAAACCATATAACATCTATCAGGTTGTAGACTCGTCCATTTACCTTATCACTTCATTCTAGCAACAAGAACGTTCTATTCAATACGCCTACACGCATAAACCTTAACCAATAGAAACATTACTATGCGAATCAGCAATTCTCATTGCCTCACAACGCGAAATTCGAAAGTTGATTCGCATAGTAATGTTTCTATTGGTTAAGGTTTATGTGTGTAGGCTTATTGAATAGAATGTTCTTGTTGCTAGGGGTGATAAGGTAAATCGACGAGTCTAGACCATATAGTGTTTTAAGACTTGCATTACTTCCTATACTCATAAAAGTTCCTTTCTCTTTATTGTATCTTCTTTTGTGCTTTTGCAAATGTGAATACAGTGCTGTTCAATAAAAGTGACTCACCTGATTTTTTTTTACTAAAAATATTTTTTGTCTATTGTTATAATTTTAAATATTTAAAAATAATTTAAAGATTTTAAAGATTTAAAAATAATTTTTAATCTTATTAATATAAAGACCCCTTCCCGACCACCTAGGAAAAACGTTTATTCACCCTAAGGTATACTATTGATAATTATAAATTTGGATATAAATGAGATTCTGGAAAAAACTCTGTGCAAAAAAAAAAAAAAAAAAGTGACTCAAATATCGCATTCTAATGATTAAACTGGTAAATCTAAAGAGCTTTTGACAAAATATTGAAAACAATTTTACAATACACTCAGAACAATATTCTAGAGAATTCTAGAACAGCTGAAATTAAATCGAGAGTGTTCCAGAATATTCCAGAAAGCCTCATACAGTATAAAAACAGCTTGAAATAGCCACTCAAATCACTAACCAGATGAAAGGGTACAAACACGCATCAGAACCACAAGTCATCTATTACTGCCCTCTCAAAAGCAGGCAAGTCTACGAGAAAAATTGCAGAAATTGCGATAACCTCGCAATCTCAAGTATTTAGGGGACATAATGATGCCACTCCTGCTCCAAGGAAGGAAACAAGGAGACGAAAGAAAAAGATTGATGATAGAACTGGCAGGGTAATCAAGAGAGAAGTTGCGAAGAATAGGACTATAACTAGCCAAGAAATTGCAGGCAGTCTAAGCAAAGAGCAAGGTGTTAGTCTTGCCTCTTCAACAGTCCGTCCGTGGCTGTTAGAACAATGCTATAAAATCTTGTACACGAAAGTTTAAGCCGCTAATAAGCAAAGCCAACAAAGCCAAGTGACTTGAATGGGCTCACTGTTACAAACATTTTCCCGTAGAAGACTGGAAGAATGTTCTCTTCTCCGATAAAACGAAAGTTGAGCTAAATTCAAAGGATAAAGTGAGTCACTTTTATCGAACAGCACTGTATTGTGCAAATGCAAAACCATACACATCACAAGAATATGGCTTTTCTCCAGTATGTGTTCGCATATGGATTTTTAAAGATGACTTATAGGAAAAATTAGAAGTACATCACAAGGATATGGCTTCTCCCCAGTGTGTGTTCGCACATGCATTTTTAAAGTTTTGCTTAGTGAAAAGATCCACATACTTTACAAGAATATGGCTTCTCTCCAGTAGGTGTCCTCATGTGGCTTTTTAATGTTGAGTCTAGTGAAAATGTAGCTCTACAAATTTCACAAGAGTAGGGTTTTTCTCCAGTATGTGTTTTTACGTGTCCTTTTAAAGCTGAACTTGCTGCAAAAGCAGCACATACTTTACAAGAATATAGCTTCTCCCCAGTATGTATTCTAATATGTTCTTTTAAATTTGAATTCACTGAAAATGCAGCTCCACATATTTTGCAAGAATATGGTGTCTCTCCAGTGTGTGTCTCTCCAGTGTGTTTTCAGAGGCATTATTAGTAAATGCGGCTTCACACACCTCACAATTATACGGTTTATCACCTGTATGTGTTCGTGTGTGTTTTTAAAGCTGAATTTACTGAAAATGCAGTCCTGCACACATTACATGAATATGGTTTCTCTCTAGTGTGTGTTCGTATGTATTTTTTAATGTTGAGCTGTCAGAAAACAAAGATTTACATATTTCACAAGGGTATGGTTTTTCTCCTGTGTGAATTCGTATGTGTCTTTTTAAGTTTCCACTCTATAGAAATGCTGATCCACAAACATCACAAGAGTATGGTTTCTCTCCAGTGTGTATTCACAGGTGCCTTTTCAAATTTCCACTTTGTAGAAAGGCTGAACCACACACTTTGCAAGAGTGTATTTTTTCTTTGGTATGAGATTGCATATGCATTTTTAAAATAAATTTAAAATTTAGATTAAATATGTTTTTGTATGTAAGTTTGAATAATTCTTTTTAAATTATTAGGAACTCATCTGGTGATATTTTTACAAGAATATAATCTTTCTTGGTGTTTTTGCATGTTCAGGTTAAAATAAAACTCACAGAAAACGCAGGAATTTTTATATTATGTGTTTCTGCTTTTTTAAATTTTAATTATACAAAAATGTTTTTGCAAAAATTTTACAAAACTTTAGGTATTATTGATATTTATTTGTGCGCTTTTTCGGACAGGGGTAGAATTACACACAGTGTTTTTATTCCTTTGACCGCACAGGCTACAGTGCGCAAATAAAACATTATTTTCATTGTTTTTTTTTTAAGTAGGTAAGCATTACTTGTGGAAAATCCAGTTAATCCATAAATGTACTAATTGGACTTCGAAATACACCTCTAGAACAAATATCAGAAAGAGATTTTTTTAAAAAATTTGTTGTTTTTACATTTTTGAATTCGTATATGCAATGGCGGCTCGAGTGACGAAAAAAAGTACTAGTGTTTTAATTTAATTTCTAAAAATGCCTAAAAAGTTCATTTATATAATACAGAAATTATTTTTTCTTATCAATCGGATTAGCTATTTATTTTAGGCAGAAGCGAAACTTAAGTAAAGTTCAAATAAGGCATTAATTTATTTAAATTATTTAAAATGCCATTGGGGAAAAATTCAGTTTTTCTTTATTTAAATCTCAACCAACAAAATAGGTGATTGTATACAGCGTTTAACAAGTCAATGGCCTTTTTAGTCAGATTTCTTCTTTTTTTTTTTTTTTTTTTACTGCTTACCGTTTTCTTTAAGATATGGTATATCCAGGAACGACCCCCCCAAATAAAACCACTCCATATATTGCAAAAGTAGATGAAGAAGGCAAAATTAACGTTTTCCCAGTACTGTCTGAATAACCTGATCACTCTGTTCGGATTGCGCAGTTGATACATAATTTCTACATTGTTGGCTCAATTTGTTGTCAATGATAATTGTTGATAATAAAAATATTAACCGCTTCTTGTAGAAGTTACATCCCTTTGTTGTTCTTCAACAGTTCAAATAAAATAATTGAAATGTACACAAGCATTCGTTATTACTCCGTTGTCTCTACTCTACGGAATTCCAGCCGAACCTAATGGATGGGATTTTTTTAAGATGAAGTAATAGATGCTTGAAGATAAAACACAATTCACTAAAAAGTAATGTTGAAGATAAAAAAAAAGTGTCATTAAGGAAATCACGAAAGAAAAACCTTTGTATGCTGACATCTGAGAGAACAATATTTATTGTTTTTATTGTCTGGTGATCAGTTCGTCCATTAAAATGATGCACATGTTAACACTCCTTATTTTAAGACAAATAAATTTCAAGTAAGTGCACGAAAATTTTAATTTTTTTTCTTGTGAACTTTGAAATAATGATCTGCTGTTAGCAGATCATCATTTCAAAATTCATAGGAAAAAAAAACTAAAATGTTCGTGCCCTTTTGAAATTTATTTGTCTAAAAATCAGGAGAAAGTCTATTGTGGTAATAAATAAGTATATCCTATAATGTTTTGCTTTTGCAGCACTAAAAGTGTTACTGATGTTTCTTCATAAACTTCTATTATTTGGTGTTTATTACATCTCTATACAAAGAACTTGATGGAATAATCCATACTAACCTTTCACCCCTCCAGCATAATCCACTTCACACCAAAATGTCTATCAAAACTCTAGTTTCAGCAAACGAAGTTTCCTATTGGTCAGCAAAAGCCTTAGAACTGTAGCAAATTCACGTGAAAATCCTTTTTCGGGCGCAAGCCACCGGAGCCTATATTTTTGTCCAGAAATCTATAAATAGGAAATTTTTGATCGCTTCAAACAGTCAGACTTCATTTTGTACATAAGGGGACTATTTAGGATTTTCATTGAGACAAAGAGGTATTTTGGTGGATGTAGTAAGAAAGGTATGGATAAATGTGTTGTTTTGGTGATAGGAATATTGTTTTGTATGATAGGGTCAGTGGTTGTGGCTAGCTAAGTTTTAAATTAAGACAAATGATGACCCTCCTTTTTCCCAACCCCCTTTTTTTAGCCTTGTGCCACATTTGCTGTTCATTTACAGTAATAAATATCGTCAGACTTTCATTCCTAGAGAGATGAAAACTGACTCACGCAAGTCAAAACTCTGACCAACCAGGACTTTGCCGCGCAAAATATCTCTGACTCTATGAAGCACACTCTATCTCTCTCAGGAACGCTATCCAAACATCACTTACGATACTTTAAAAAGTGACATTTTTCTCACTACTTAATAAGTATTAGTAAACAAACAATCAAATTCTCACAAAGGTACGCAACTCCTACCAATTATACAAACAAACTTACGTACACACACTAATAACTGAACTAGTGATGTGGGTGCCAAAGTTGGGCCCACAGAAGTAAAACACGGAACACGGATTAGATACTAGTAACTAGTAGTATATCATCCAAATAGGCTGTTGCGTAGTCAAGATCGCCCAGCATGGCGTCCATGACCTGCTGGAAAATTGCAGGCGCAACCTTTGATCCAAAAGCCAGTCTGTTGTATTTGTACAACCCTCTATGGGTGTTTATGCAGAGCAATTTGGAACTTTGTTCTTCCACCTCTATCTGAAGATATGCGTCCGAGAGATCAATTTTAGAAAAAAATTTTCCACCATTGAGTTTATTGAAAATTTCTTCAGGGCTTGGGAGAGGATAGTGGTGATCTTGCAAGGCATCGTTTAACCCTGTGGAAAAATCTGCGCATATTCGTATTTGATTGGACTTCTTTTTTACGTAGACCGTAGGTGCTGCCCACTCGCTGGAATCTGTTTTTGACAGAATACCTACTTGTTCGAGTCTATCTAACTCTTTATTGATTTGCTCTAGAGCAGCGAAAGGGACATTCCGTTTCTTTTTGAATACCGGCTGTGCACCGTCCTTTACCTTGAACTTAGCTTTCATTTTAGTATATTTCCCAAGGCCACCAGAAAAAACCTGGGGAAATTGTTGTTTGAGTTCCTTTTTTAGATTTACCAAATTGGACGTTGTACTTTGTACCTTGCGACAAAATGTACTCATTGGGCAATCCCAAAGATTGAATTTTTCTATCCAATCAGTTCCAAATAAGTTGTCTGAAGTTTTTAATACGTAGGCTTTGAGCTTTTTGGTAACTCCATTTAGTGTTACTGTAAGTATTACCTCGCCTAAAATGTTAATATTTTCGTCAGTTACGGATTTTGCTGTTTTATCCGTTTTTAATAAGGTCGGCTTGTTCAATTTTCGCCAAGTACGCCAGTTAATGGTGGAAATATCAGAACCCGAGTCAAGCTGGAATTTAATGGACTTATTGAAAATATCCACTGTTACATATTTTCTTAAATTCCTATCGACAATATTGTCAGATTGAGCTTGCCTAATTTTATTTTTGGGTTTTCTCGTTCTGTTGGCGTACCAGCACGAAGTTAAAGTATGCCCACTTTTATTGCAATTTTTGCAATATTTTTTGTTCTTAACTGAACAAAATTTCATCCAATGCCATTTACCACAATGGTAACATGGTCCGGGCGGTTTCTTTAACTTATTTGGGTTTTGGTTACTGCGGAATTTAGGACATGAGATTTGCCTTTTGTCTTTATGAGGGGAATAAGAGGTAGACTTACTTCTGATTTTATTAATCTGAGTCACACCTGATTCCTCGATAGTGTTTGAGTCACGCTTTACAGATATTACTCTTTGACAGTCCTCTGCCAGTTTTTGGAGAGTCAATCCTTGTTCGTCCTCAAGCTTAGTCAGTACCCGTCGTCTGACTTCGGCGTCTTCTGCAGATACTAGACCTTGTGCGAAAATTAAGCACTTAAAATCATCGGCAGTCAGTTCGGATAGTTTAAAATTATTACAGAGCTTGTTCACCGATGCTGCAAACGTTAGAAAATCTTGCTGATTGTCTTTGACTGTTCAAGCATTTCCAACGTTTGTGGAACAAGGTTGTGTTAGGCCCGAATAATTCCGATAGGAGCTTAATCGTCTCTGAAAAATCCAAGTCAGTCGTTTTCTTGGGTAGTATAAAGTCTACGAACCTACTATGTTCTGTAGTTCCCAGTTTTCTCAATAGTAGGCGTAACTTTTTTTTACTGGGCCATTGTTCACAGTCTACGTTGAAAATATCTTCGTAGCGCCTGTAAAAAGCCTAGAACGTTTTGTCTTCCTCTGGTACGTATTCAAAGGTTTCCATTGAATTGTAGATTATACCCTGGTAGAATATTGTATCTTTTTCAGAGTTTGAGCCTTTTAATGCATTTACGAGTAATTCTTTAAGTTGTTTATGTTGTAGTTCAGCATTCTGAAGCGTAATTTTTTGGAATTCCATTTGCTGTTTATGTAAATCCAAAAATAGTTGTTGTCTTTCTTCTGATTTTTGTTGCTGGTCCAAATTTAGTTTTAACATTTGGGCAACGACATTTTGCAAATCTTCCATATTTAAAAATGACAGCGCTTTTTTGTTGCTTTGAAACACATGTACTAAGAGGATGTACACAAAAAAATCTTGATAGATTTTTGTTCCTTTTTTTTTCTTTTACAGAAAAAAAATATGGACAGGCAATAGTTAAACTAAACTAATTATGTGTGTTTAGCTTTTTTTTTCCCCGTGGTTCCGTTAATTTTAACGTAATTGAATAATTTTTCACCACACTTATGTATTTTTTTAGCAAGGTACAAAAAGAAGAGAAAACTCACCTCAGTGAATTTGAGGGGAGAATAATTTTATGCCCGAGTTCAACTCAGTTACATAAAAAATTTTTCGATAGTTTTTTCCGAAAACTTGAGTACAACGGTAGTACTTGATCTTTTACGAACAACTGTTTTTTTTCTGTGTGTGTGGGTGTGTAGAAATCGTTCTCGTATTGGACAGACTTTAATATTCTGTAGATATAGAATCGCTAGTCAATGGCGTTTGGTATTGGAATATATGTAGACGCTGGGTGTTTAGCTTTTAAATCACTAATGTATTAATACCAGCTTAATTTCTCGTTCAACACTGCTGTTGGAACGCGTGGGGTTTGTGTGTATTTTTCGAGTACTGTCGCTATTGATACGGTGAGAACGAAATTCTCGAATCTTTTCTGTCGCCACTGTTGTGGGACTGGCAAGGTATTGCGGTTTTTCGACGTGAATGCGTTTCTAGAATTCTTCGTCGACCCAGATGTGGGATTGGTAAGATATTTAGGTTTCTCCGTGAGTGCGTTTCTAAAATCTTCCGTCGCCACTGATGTGGGTTCCAAAGTTGGGCCGACAGAAGTAAAACACGGAACACAGATTAGATGTAAGAAAGATATATTAACAACAGGTTACAGAGATAGTGTAAGCAGAGCTTACTATAAGTTAGTGTCCAACACTGGTAGTCGTACGAGACTGTCACTCTCTATCACTCTCCATCACTCTCCTGTAGAGTGCTATGTCGCTTACTTAATATAGGCCTGGAAGAGTCTATTGTGTAGGTAGTTTCTGGTCTCACAATAACTATCACAAAGGACAATTTAGTACGTTACTGGACACTTAGTTTAATTTTGTGAACAAATCTGAATAGCAATTGCAAACACCTTCAAACATTCACAATAATATTCTACGCAGCCAAATACATCTATTCTCATTTATCCATCAAAGTTCAACTCAATTGTATTCTTGAATTGTATATAAACCAATGTTATTGTTGTACATTTAATGTTTGTCTTTGCTTTCAACCTTCTTGCATGATTTGATTCTAATATTCTTCTTTAATTATTGTGGACGAATGTTTTTAGAACACCAACACTAAAAATCCTTCTGATCACTCAAAATACATTCGCAAGTCTGCAACAAACTCTTCTATTTTTTTCAAATGATACCAGAATTATTCAAGAAATTATTCTTTAAAATATTCATTTTATATTCCCAACTTGAAATTGACGAGAATTTTTTTGTTTTTGTTTAAAGATATTCATTACCTTATAAAATATCTATGTGTTCTTTTTTTTTATATATATAATTTTTATTGGAAAATCTATGGCGATACTTATAGTAGAAAACTCATTCGTGATGAATAAGTACGAAAATTTTAGTTTGAATCGGAAAATTCCCTGAGTTTTGGCAAATATTTAAAAATTAATTTAGCATCCCGATACCACTTTCTTATCAATGTTCGATTTTGGACAAATTTGTGCAAACAGTGGATCAAAGAGCCTACCCAGCTTCATACATATTTTCAGGAAATCTCAACTTCTAATTGGTCAATAAACACACAAGTGGGCGTTGCAATCCACCCACGTACAAGTCTTTTTCCAGCGCGTGACCAAGTCAAATTTTCACGCTTCTTTTTCCTACCACGTGATTAAATTAATTATAAATATCAGACACGAGTTCGTTCTCTTGTAGGGGTGATGCTACATATATTTATCTTTTGACTAGGAAAGGCGTGATTAAGGACAATGCGTGGACGCAATGCAATTTATATTTGACGTAAAATAGCACATAGTATAAAATACAAGACAGAACGTAATGATTCAAAACATAACAATTGAATTTATTAGTGTTTGGTGTACATGCATATAAGCTGAAGGTTTGAATGAGTTATGTCTCTTAGATTTGGAAATATTTGTACTTGAGCTCATAAAGATGAAGTAATTATTAAACTGTAGTTTAGAAGAATAAAGTTCCTGTTGCATGTTAGGAATTGTGTATTGGATAAAGTTGGTAAGAGTTCAGAAGAGTTAAGAGTTGTACTTGTGTGAATTGGTAATATTCTTTAACGTCTGACCGCACGGTCAAGACGGGAGTTCTTGAAGGTTAAATTTTGGCAGCAAGGAATGAGAGACGCAAGAGAGACTGAAGAGAACACGAGGGAGCTTATTTGTGTTTTGTTTATATATGGCTGTGTATCACATGGTAGGCTCAGAACCTTGTGCGCGGGAAAATTATTCCTCGCGTGCCGGCGATTTGATTGGTCGGAATTGACCAATCAGCAAGCTAGTTTTGAGATCAACCAATGAACGCTTGTCGCATGATTTCTATGTACTGTGTGTATGTAATGGTGGTGGTAGTTACCACACTCTCTTTTTTAAGTGATTTCATTCGCCTATGAAAATGTAACCTTAAAGGAAACTGCGTTGTGACCCCATTGCGGTCGAACGTTGAAAACATATTCACACATGTACGTACGAAATTTTCCAAACTATATTACAAACATACGAAACATTTCCAAACCAGCAACAAGAACTTTTCTCTTTAAAAATACTCTGATCAAGCTTTAATGCACATCTTTACAAAACAAAATTGTAATAATATTCTGCATATTAAAAATATATTTGTTGTTCCAAACATATCCTATTTTTGTCGTAATTAAATATCATTATCATTTGATTTTTTATTTAAATTTATGTTTGTGGATGTAGCATGTTTCATTTACAGCGAAACATTAAAATATTCACGCAGCGTTCTTAGATCCACAACAGGAAAAACGGCGGGTAGCGATTTTTTGTTTTCATTTCTGGAAGAAGAGTTTGTTGGTACCGTGACTATATTTTGGAAATGAGGAAAGTGAAACATGTCAAACAGAGCTCCATCCCATAGCACTCATGATGGGGGCTGGCTAGTAAGCAAAATGAGGGAGTGTTTAACCTTCGTGTTTGCAAAACAATGGTCAGTGAAAATGATAGTTATTCCCTCGACACTGCTTACGCTTTTGACTCTGTGGTGATCACTTACATGTGCCACACCTTCGCTTTCTCATTGTTTCATAAATATATGATACTTATTATATGACAATTTTGCCATCGCACGTCATTTGAATTTTTCTCTAAAATCACGGATTGGTCCATTTCCTGACCAATCGCGTATTTTAGTATCTTTCTATATTTTTGGCGCCAAGCTCACTGGAGCCTATGCGTAACTATAAAAACTCTCTCGCTGTTAGCCAACGGCCAGTAGCAGTTCAATTCTTGGAAAATACGGCACGGCGCATATTCTTGTGACATTTTAATTCTTAATTATTACTCATTCAAGGAATCATACTAATTTCTATTGATATCACTCATGAACATTACATCTTTCTACACTGGTAACACACTGTGGAATTATTCTTTATTTAGCTAAGACTTCAATTGAACTTTGTAGTTAAATAACATTCAACATTGTACTCAACATTAATTAGCTAAACTTACCCTTTTTATTACGGAAAAAGGGAAGCAACTTTCTTTATACTATTGTTGATTTTTGTATATCATTGTTAATACAATATTTTATTAATGTTCACTGAGCTTGATTATTTTTCTCTCGTGTTTATTTTGCATTATTCATGTGGGGTGTTGTTTTACAAGAACACAGCTTTCCTTCTTGATTATATTCACGGTGACCCTAGCCAACAATTCTTACAGCACCACTACAACTCCATCGGCAATGTTTTTAAATGTGATGATTAGAATTTTGATAAAAAACCCAAACATATAAAAATGGATTCATACATTTTCTTTATTCTTAAAAATTGACGAAAAAATACTAAAGCAAACACTATTTACTTATTAGATTACTTATTTAGAAGATGAATTTTATATTTACAAGGTTAAGAATGTGAACCGACTAGGATGAAATATTTATTACTTACCATTTTATAAAGAAATAAATATGAAAAGAATCTTTTATGCATAAATTATAAACAAGAACAAGAAATTTAAATAAATACATAAAGACGAGTAATTGTAATTATAAATTTTGAAAAAAGGCATTTTCGGGGCATTTTTTCGTTTGTTATCGTATCACATAAATTCACTAAAATAGGCTGAGAGCATCTCTTTCTCTAAATCAAACATTCTTAAATTATTAGGCGAGACCACAAACATTGTCCACCTAATGAATAAAACTGAGATACACACTAAAAAGTCTGAATGTTTGTGGTCTCGCCTAAAATTGAAGAAATTTTACCTTACAAAAAGTTTTATTTTTAATAGTTATTTATAAAATGGTGAAAAATAAATATTGTAGTTAGTTTACTGTTGCGTTTTCACGCAACTATACAGGTCGACCGACGATAGCGATTGAATGCAGCTGGTAGTTTAGAGTTGCAACAAAGTCCGTTGTTGCGGCTTATCGCCGTAAAAAAGTTTACAAAAACGCCTAGGCTCCGACAGAAGCAATACCCCCATCCAGATACATCGTAGAAACCTCAAGGAATCTAAGTAAAAAGATTATATGAATGTAAAAGGGATATTTTACAAAACAATACATTAAATGCTCACGGTAACGAGATTGACCGAAATTTTGATATAATGCTAGTTAACTACTCTGATCAAAAGAGAAACAATTCTCTAAGACGAAAATGTTTTAGAGAGTGCCTTGATCTAACAAGAAGAGTGATGACAACAGAAAGAACCTAAATGTAATCGGCTAGTAGATTATATATAAAAAAAGATAATTTAAAATTCCCAGGATCCCTCACTCGTGCGCATGCATAGTCGGACCAGCGTAACAAGGTTAAGTCCGACGAAGTCCTAAAAAAGGCGAAACGCATCATACGAAAACTTTTTCTCCCCTCATCCAATATTGTTCTTGTTTGAGTTTAAAAAAATTACATGTCATTATCTCATAGAGAGAATATTCTATGAAAATAGAAAATATAATTTTTTTTTTTTTCAATATAGGGAAGTAAATTATTTACATTATTCGGACTATTGTCTTTGTCGCCATATTTATTACAACGTTTCGGCTGTTGTACGCTCCGGTTTTCTTCAGGTGGTTGGAATGTCGAACTGAACCCTTTATTTCGCTCACTTGGAAGGACTGTTCTAGTTCCACGTTTAATGCCATGTTTAATGGATGTCAGTTATCTCCAAAGTTAACCGGGTTTTGAACTCACACTCTTTGGGTCCTGTCACTGGAAAACGCCTTTATCCACTGTGCCATGTGGACATCTGTATGAATTTCTGGGTATATACTGAGGGAAATAAAATTTCCAAAAATATTTCTTAAAGGGAAGTAGGTCGGTGATTTTTTTTTTTTTTTTTTGCCTGCACAAATAATTTAAAATGATAAATAACATACCCATAAAAATTTACTCGAAGAACTTTTTCGTTTTGCTAGTGGAAACATCGACAGAAATGCATTTATTTTTATTTTATTTCAATACGCCATGGTAAAGACAGCACCATCGCGCATGCGCATACAGACATCATTCATATCGAAAAATACGTTAATTCTAATATTTTTATCCAGCAACATATGGCATCTAGAAAAAAATGGTTAAAATAATAACTTTTTTTTACAGTATGTTTCAAAAAATAGGAAGCTTGTTACCTCTTTGGTGGTAAACAGCTCGTACGGACAATAAAAAAACAAATCTTCCGGTTTCTGGTCGACCATATAATCGAAAAGAGAAAGTAAACATAAGTTGTCATAGGCGACGTTAGTAACATAACATATGTTTGTTTGCTTTTCTTCGCTACTCTCTTACTAAAAAAAAAACCTTACACACAACACGTTTTAAATGAGAACAGGGTTACTTTTCAATATATATATGATTTTTACACTAAGTTTTACTATTAATTATTACACTTACAGTGTACTTTTTTCAAAATTCACAAAACAAATACAAAAAAAAGTAACTGATTCCATAAAGAAATCGTTGAAAAATTAACTAATGTCCATCAGATCTTTTCTGAATGGCCACTTCATCATTTAATTAAAATAAATCATTGACCCCTAAGATTCTAAAAATAATTTAATTAAGATTTGTTGGCGATCACTTAATAATTCGTTCGGTAAGTTGGCTATTTTTTTTTTTTTTTTTCTACTGTGTTTTTTTAAGTGTTTCAAGTTTCATTCATTGCAGACGTGAAAGATTTCGCGCTTCTGTGGAAAACTTACTACAAAACAAAAATAAATAAATATACTTATAATTTAGGGCAAGGATGGCACACATTCGCTATACATTTCTTAGATGTTCCCCAAATGGAAACACTTAAAATGTGCTTCGTTATCGGGTGACATAAATTAAAAATAATTACCAAGTTTTTAGCGCTATTTTTCTGCTTATGGTGTAGTTTTCCATCAAAGAAACTTTATTATAAATTTTGTTTTTTAATGGCTACAGTACACGAGTATCTTAAGAATCTCTTTGATTTTTTTTTTTTTTAATATACATAGCCAAAAATCTAAGTTTACAAAATTGTACTATGTTGCTATTATTAGCGCTGTTATGGCTAGGAACACCCCCCCACCAAAAAAAAAAAAAAAAATCAATACCTAAAATTAAAAAATAATGTATTTAAAAAGAAAAATCCTTGAAGTTTTAATTTTAGTTTTTTAATTCTAAGCTAATAGATTAAATTTAATAATATTCCCATGAAGCAAAATACCTTGGTGTATTTCAGACCGAATTTTAAACTGATTGTAACTTGTTTCCCTCTTCCTATCTTTATCAGTAAAAAATTTATAAATTCGTCCATGTTGACACATCTGTCAATACAACATATTTCTTTTTATTAAAAATATCTTTAAAAAATAAAATATACTTTTCTGATACGTTAAGAAAAAGCAACTGATTTTAAAGTCTAAATAATCTGAATTGAAACACTTACTTTTAGTACAATTGCAGGAAAACATCTTTTTTCATATAGACGGGATATTTTCTGACGTGTTGTGTGATTTGTTAACAGTTTGATATTTGGTAAATTTAAATAAAAGGACATACCTGAAAGATAAATTGAGGAATGTAACATATATATAATTTTTATAACCACCCAATAATGTTTTTAACATTTAAGAAAATATTTTGAATATTCTATTGAATTTTTTGTACATTGCTTTTAGCCTTATCGAGGAAGACACTCGTTGAGGAAATGTTTATCAATACATTTTAAATTTACTATATGTACTTCTCTTATTTCCTGATAATGTAATGTATGGATGCCTGTACTTACAAAACTTGACATGTTCATACACACAGAAAAATATTTAAATTCTTTTTAAAATACTGGGTGTTGTTGACTTGTAATCAGCTTTTCCATTTATGATTAGTAGATATAATTTTAATTTAATAACAGTATTACTTGATTGCTAAAAATTAATACAGAATTTTAAAAGTTTATAGCTTATTTCAATTCAAATTTATTTTAAATTAAAATTCTTGTAAAAATTGATTATTCATTGAAAATTTTCTCTTCAAACAATAGTGTCTATATTTTATTTATAAAAGTAATTAAAAGCTTTTCTAATTAAAAAAAAAATTGTCTTCAGAGAACTTGAAGTCTTGTTTGACCCAAAAAGTTTTATGGTTTAAATTGACAAGGACTTATTCTTATAACGAATACAAACTAAAGCATTTCAAAAAAAAAAAAAAAATTTACAAAAATTGGGTTGTAACAGATATAAAAAATAGATTTTCTAAAAAGGAAATGTTTAAAAAAATAATTAAATTTATTTCTGAATAAGTCCTGAAAGTTTATTTAAAATCTGACAATTATCTGATTTTTACAAGACTTCACAAATTAGAGTTTTTTTCACAGCCAAAAGTGCTTTAAACACAGGACAAAGAAAAACAAGACTTTTAACTAAAATTTACAAGCTTCTAAAAAAGATTTTTTTTAAAATTATATAAAAAAGTTCATTATTTACATTATTCGGACTATTGTCCTCATCTTTGTTGCCATATTTTTTACAAAGTTTTGGTCTTTGGTTAGATCCAGTGACGGGGCCCAAAGATTGTGAGTTCAATACCCAGTTAAGGCAGTGGAGAACTTTCAGAGGGAAATTAACAGGAGATAACTGATAACTGACATCCATTAAACATGGCACGTGGAACTAGAACAGTCTACACCAGTGAGCGAAATAAAGGGTTCAGTTCGACATTCCAACCACCTGAAGAAGGCTGGAGGGTACAACGACCGAAATGTTGTAATAAATATGGCGACAAAGATGAGGACAATAGTCCGAATAATGTAAATAATGTACATAATACCTCATCTCAGAAATATAGACAGATTGTTCTTTGACTTTTCGTCCTAATAATAACAAAAATTTTGAAGATAAAATTTTTTTTTAATGATGTTGTGTCCATTTTTTTCCATGATGTTTCCTTTTTTTTTTTCTTTTTTTTTAGCAAATCTTTGGAAGTAATATTTATATAATATATAATTTTTATCATATTTTGTTGTCAAGTTAACAGTGGGACTTAACATGGGTTGTAAATTGTCAAAAGAAAGTTATTTGTAAGCTGTTAATTTTAGTTACCAACAGTCTTATTAAAAAGTAAATGCAACAAATTATGCTGCACTTATTTTGAATAACCCATTACTTAAAATGATTACTAGTTAGCAATACAGCTTGAGTATCCTTTATCTGGTGGAGTAACGATTAGTGTCTCAGATTGAGGAATCGGAGAGCTGAGTTCAAATTCCAGTTGAATACATTACAATTCACTTACGTGCTAATACCCTTGGGAAAGGTATGAATCCTCTTCTTCTCTCCTCAGCTATGAGCAAATAGCAGGACAGACTGGGTTCTATAGCCTTGGATGGCAACTGGTCTACCACAGAAAGAAATGCCAACCTACTGTGGGGAAAAAAATCTACCTCGTCAGTCATGTATCAAAAGATACATGATTGCCTAAGCGTGTATCATGCATGGCACATAACTGATTGATTCTTTATCCAAAATTACCAAATCTGAGAGTTTTTCAGGTGCCAACTTGACTTGCCACATAATGGAAAATTCCAGAAAGCACTGGGAAGGTTCCTAGGTGATGTGCAGCTGTCGTAAGTGACCTCATCTATCCTGAGTGGTGGTTCCTCATCCCAGCTACATAGTCCACGTTATCGCTAGTTTTTTGTTAGCGATTGTCACAGCAACACCTTTGTTCATGGATTACTTACCACGTGTTTCGTACTCAGTGAAGATATTATTCAAAATGTCAAAAAGTCCTGTATTTATGTATTTTCTTGTAAGTAGTGATCATGTTATTGTTTTGTACACATACAGAAAGTAAAAAACTTTTTTATGTGAAATCTTAATTTCACCATTTAAAATCCGATGTGAGCATTACATGACTAGTGCCATTACCTGTAACTTTATGTACACAAAATTTATATAAAACTACCTTTAGTATACACTAAAGTAATGTATCTAATGTACCAATGTACTAATGTATCAATTGTGTTATGAAATGCCAAGGGATATTGTGTTTATGCTTGGGTTCCATTCCAAAGCCATCCCATTTTATAGATACTAGATACAAATTAAATAGCCTGTATTTCCAAATCCAAAAATATCTGAAAGCCAAAGCATTTCCAATCTCAAGAATCTCTATCTATAAAAGGCAGGATGTGTGTGTGTGTAACGAATGCACGGCCGCAATTTTTGACGGATTTGCACCAAAATTTACATGCACATGCACATGCTCCAAGTGAGCGGGAAGGCCAAGACCGACTTTGCATTTCCCAACTCCCATCGATAGTGGAAATAATTGATTTTTTCATGCTTCTACAGCAGTTTTCATGTAGTTTGCAGCCATTTTTTTACTGGCCAGAGTGAGAGCCAATAGCTGGCTGCCACGAATAGGCAGGAAGATTCTATTGGCCAGCGTGAGAGCCAACAGCTGACTGACACGAATGTTAACTAGCATGCTAGCATGCAAAAAAAAAAAATCGATAGCTGCATTCGTCACAAGTGGGAAAAATTTTAATCTGCATGGCACTTTACTCCAATTGGCTCATTCGCATGCTTAAACTCAACGTTGATTCTGATTCTGCAGAACTGGGTTGTGTGGGAAAAAGTATTTGTTGTTAACATTTTTTTTTCATTCAGTTTTTCCAGTTACGAGTCCTTTTTTAAAGCTGATCATTTTGTGTTCATTTTGTTTAGTTCTTTTTTTTGTAACAGATTTAATGTTTAGTATAGAGCTTAGAAAAAATTTGCTGTGTGAGATAGGCTAGAAGTAAGGCATGTAGCAACATCAGCATGGCAAAGGGCACTCCTTTAAAGGCAAGGAAGGGCAAAAATATTTTAAGTCAAGTGATAGCGATTGCTGTATGAGTCGTATGATTTTTGAATCAAGCACAGGAAACACCAGTCCATGCTGCTATTTTTGGATAAAGGATTCTCAACTTGTAATATAATTGACTAATGGCTATAATAAGGCATTGTTGATTATGTACAGATAATTTGTTTAAATAATGCACTGACTATTGTTTGTGCGATGTGTCAATAATTGTAAGTAAAATGATGCAGTAAAATATTAGGTTGGTGCAAAAATAATGGCGTAATAATGTCGTTTTTTGACGTATTTTTTAACGTCAAAAAACGACATTATTACATCATTATTTTTGCACCAACCTAATAAGGGCAAAAATAATGTCGTTTTCTCACATAGTAACATATGTGAGAAAACGACATTATTTTTGCACCAACCTAATAATTTTAGTCAAATGAGGTTTGTAGACATTTTAAAAAACATTATGTTCACTCATCACTCATGGAACCTCTATTATAGGCAAAAAAAAAAAAATGAAAACATTTAAAAATCTCTTGAAAATAAAATATTTATCCTAAAGATTTGTTTAAAAGTAAATTAGTAAATTTAAGATTATTTAATTGGATTTTGTAAAAGTAATACTTACTTTTTTCTTAAAAGATAGCAAAAATAATGTTTATTTACTCATTGTAGTCCATGAGTTGTCATCAAGGTCATAAGTGACAAACACTAGTCTCCTACTATCACTCCCACTTCTTTTTAAAGTGTGTAAAACTGAACGAAGTATGGAGGACCAAAACAACTAGCATCTAAAAACTGGTATTGTTTATGTTTAAAAATTATATTATACTTAACCATATATGAACAATAAATTTATGAATATAATTTGTTTTCATTGTGTAGGCTTTTATTAAACTATAGATTAATTGGCCATGGTTAAATGTAATTGCAATAAACAATAAGAAAAGTGTTGTAACCAAGGGAAGGTTACTGAATAGAATAATCACATGAAGTTTGGTAATGAATGATAATACTTAGAACAAGAACAACACATATAAGATTCACCAGCGGCATGTAAAAGTAATCAACTGCTATATGTGAGTCATTTGAATTCCACAGTGAATCTCCAACAGCATGATATCTACCAACCGCTCCACACGGTCAGATGTAGCACAAGGCCGAATTTAATGTGGGGAATCCGAGTCCGTAGGATTGGACAAAAATTCCCCATAGACTCCGTATAAAATGGAGTCAGGTAGCTGTTTCCTGAGACGACACTCTGCCCTTTGACATCGCCTTGTCTGGGCATCTTTTCTGCCCAGAGGCAGAGGTTTGACTAGCAGAGCTGGAGACGAATCTCCAACTGGATAGACCAACATACAGTATTTACTACTGTATTTATGTGAATGGGGACATACCCATTATCATCTACAACAAAAATGGTACATACCTATTCTCATGCTACAACAAAAAGGAAAAACAAGCATAGCAAAAATGATACTAATAAAACAATATATGCAAGACAAAAGTACACAAAGCAACAGTAATAAGGCAAAAAGTTCAACATGTCAGATTGGTGTTAACTCACAAAAGGGATACAGACAAATTATTGCAGTATTATGATTTCAAGACAAGAAAGTATAGAAATGTGGCAGATGAGGCCGAGATATGGACTCTTATTGGTTAGGAAGAAATCCCAGCATGCATTTATACATTTTGTATAGAAATTTGAGGAGGGTATATTTTTGCAGTCATTCCAACTATATTGGAACCAACAGAAACTTAGAATTGATAATTTCATTTCTTCTACTATATTAAGAATATAAATAAGAAATAATTAAAATGTAATTAAATGATACTTTTTACTCATTGGATGCACTTTTTTCTTATTTCAGGTCATGAAATATTTAACTGCAACCAATGAAACCTTTTTAATTTAATTTTAATTTTAAAATTTATTAAGCTTAAGGAAGTGGTAAAGAAAAAAAAACCCTAAAAAACAGAGACATCGATAAGGATTTATTGAATTGGTTATGTTAATTGAAATGTTTTGTCGTCCTGGGTATGATGATAAACTACATCCGCATCCTTGGTAAGACGATAAACTATGTCCAACAGGAAGGCCCCTGATCAGCAGGTTATGATGAGCATGGAACCACCTCTGAATTGCTGGTGTTCCCAGGTCCACCCTGAACCGGAGTGGTAGCACTGGTTAGGGTCTCAGCTATGGGCAAATACTTAACTTCCAAACTCTGCTCAAAACACTATGAAAATGTAAAAATAGGTTTTAATACCAGCAATACTTTGTAAAAAATTTATTACCAGCAATACATTATTTCCAGCAATGCATTTTTTTTTTAATTATTACTAGCAATACATTTTTTAAAAAAAAAATATTACCAGCAATACATTTTTTGAAAAAAAAAATACTAGCAATACATATACCAGGAATAACCAGGAATAAAAATTTTGTTGGCATTAAATAATCCATTGAAGTTGATATGCCATAAAACAAAGCAAACCTGAAATGTTTTGTATTTGCTAAAAACAGATACTGTAGTGTTTTGACTTATTTTATCAATTATGATTGCATTTTTTCTTTTCTAAACCTTTACTTCCTAATTCTTCCATAATAGAAAATTGGGACCAACTGGAATGTAATGATGTAATCAGTACAAAACCAGAACTGATTGGAACAACCTGATGTAATCAGTGCAAAATTATCATGCTTGACAATGTAGAAAATAATACAAAATAGTAATGATTATATCTCTACTTTGTATTGAGCACTCTTTTAAGAATAGTAATTGTTGGTTATTGGAATTCATTCCATATACACCAATCATATACTTGTATATATATATATATATATATATATATATATATATATATGGTAATGATTATTATATTATGATTATTATATATACTACATATATAGTGATGATTATATATATAGTAATGATTATTATGAGTAATATATATAGTAATGATTATATATATATATAGATATATATATAAATATAAAAGTGAACATAGGAGTCAACACTTAGAGGCGATAGTCTGTTTCATGCTATATGCAATTGTCAGGTGGCCTGACGATTGCATATATATATATATATATATATATAGTAATGATTATTATATTATGAGTAATATATATAGTAATGATTAATCCTAGACTTGAAAAGGTTAAGATTGTAGTGACCAAGGAAGCATCATTTTGGGAGTCTGTTCCACAATTTATCATTTCTGAAGAAGCTGAATGGAAATGTTGAGCGTATTCATGGCATGGTGAGTTCTAGCTGTAAAGGTCTGGACTGCTGGATCTAAGGAATGCAGCTTGTCTGAACATCTGCTATAAATATAGTGATAGATCTGCAAGAGGCAAGCAATGTTGAAAGGTGTTGTAGTGTGGAAAATATTTCATTAACCACAAGGCCACATAAATGCTTTTGAACTCTGTCGAGACAGTAAAGTGAGGAATAGGTAGCTCCAAGACAAATATGGTGGCAGTGTTGCATGTTTGGTAAAATTAATGGCTTTAGCATTCAGAGGAGCCAATTTTCTGCTTTCTCTTACTGAATAAAAATACTCAAGGTAAAATTAATGGCTTTAGCATTCAGAAGAGCCAGTTTTCTGTTTTCTTTTACTGAATAAAAGTACTCAAGGTAAATTATATGTAACTGCAATGCATAGACATAGTTATCTTTATTGTATGTAAAATTGTTTTTGTTGTCATTAATGTATATACAATCAAAGCAGTCAATGATAGAAATTAAATTCTGGATCTGGAGTGTTAAATGGGGTAAGGAGTGGCTTGTTAATTTTAATGTCTCAAAAAACAAAACTTTCCTTTTAATCATCTGAGAGAACCCTTTTTACCTTCCATCAGCATGGCTGATGCTAACCTCCATAAGAGTGACTCACTGCACGTTCTCAGACATTTTTAGCTGACATGAAGTGGAAAGTGTATATTGAATCAATTGTTAAGTCTGCAGCTAAAAATGTTGGTTCACTGTGTCATGCTAGACAAATTTTATCACCAGAATTTATATTTATAACTCTACCATTTGTCCTTGCTTTGAATATTGCTACCACATCTGGTCTGGTGCTCTTGCTAATTAAAAATTCTTGATAAAATCCAAAGAAGAATCTGCAATGTTATTGGTTTTGACCTGGCATCTTGACTTCAGTTCCTTTCCCATTGCTGTAACTTAGCTTCCCTGTGACTTTTCTATAAATACTTTCATGGTAATTGTTCTGATAAACTTTTCTCTATGGTACCTAGACTTTATGAATTTAAGTGCAGTATCAGATTGGCAGCAAGGTCTCATCATTTTATAGTAGGAAGGGTTAAATGTAATTGTAAGTTCTATGCTAATGGTTTCTTCTATTGCACTTCTTGCTTGTGGAACTCTTTTTCAGCTTCTTGCTTTCAAGTCAGCTTTGATCTTCAAAAATTTAAATGCAGTGTCAATTGTTATCTTCAGTCTTCTTAATTGTTATTCTCTTATTGTCTGCTCTCCTTAATAGTTGTTTTTCTCATATTCTATAACACTCTTGTGTCTTAGTGGCTTTATAATGGCTTAAGAAAAGTTATTTCTGGATCATTATTGTCAAAATCAATGAAAGAAATTTGTGTATAAAAATTAGATCTACATAAGCCAATAGACACATAAAGCAATCAATTTTTTTAATAACTATGTTATATTTTAAATATAATTTCTTTTATTTTTTTTTTACAGATTTCCCAACTTAAAGGATTGTATGAAATATATGTTGAATTTTAATATTCCATTTCCTTGGTGGAATACAGAATATATGGAAAAATATTCAGAAAAAAGGTATTGCCCTGAAACCAATAGGCGTAAGTTATTTAATAGTCTAATTTTAAAAAAACAATTGAAAACCCACATCATAGAGAAACCATATTCTTGTGAAGTGTGTGGGTTTTCCTTTCCACAAAAATCACGTTTAAAGAAACATGAGCGAACACATACAGGAGAGAAACCATATAGTTGTGAAGTGTGTGGAACTTCGTTTGCACTGAAGTCACACTTGAAGCAGCATAAGCGAACACATACTGGAGAAAAACCATATACTTGTGAAGTATGTGGAACTTCTTTTTCAGTGAAATCTAATTTGAAGCAGCATAAGCGGATACATACTGGAGAGAAACCATATTCTTGTGAAGTGTGTGGCTCTTCTTTTTCCCAGATGGAACATTTAAAGCAGCATAAGCGAACACATACTGGTGAGAAACCATATTCTTGTGAAGTGTGTGGCTCTTCATTTACACTTAAATCACACTTGAGACAACATGAGCGAACACATACTGGAGAGAAGCCTTTTTCATGTGAAGTGTGCGGTTCTTTCTTTTCCCAGAAATCAAATCTGAGGCTGCATAAGCGAACACATACTGGAGAGAAACCATATTCGTGTGAAGTATGTGGTTCTTCCTTTGCACAGAAGTCTAATTTGAAACTACATATGCGAATACATACTGGAGAGAAACCATATTCTTGCAAATTATGCAGCTCTTCATTTGCAAGTAATTCACATTTGAAGCAGCATGAGCGAACACATACTGGAGAAAAACCATATTCATGTGAAGTGTGTGGTTCTTCCTTTTCACAGAAGGCATATCTGAGGCAACATAAGCGAACACATAATGGACAGAAACCATATTCATGTGAAGTGTGTGGTTCTTCCTTTTCAGTCAGATGTAATTTGACACGGCACAAACGAATACATACTGGAGAAAAGCCATATTCTTGTGAAATGTGTGGTTCCTCCTTTTCATTTTCATGTAATTTGACACTGCACAAACGAACACATACTGGGGAGAAACCATATTCTTGTGAAATGTGTGGCTCTTCTTTTTCACAGTTGGAACATTTGAAGCAGCATAACCGAACACATACTGGAGAGAAACCATACGCTTGTGAAGTGTGTGGAAATTGTTTTTCACAGAAGTCAAATTTGCGACAACATATGCAAACACATACTGGAGTGAAGCCATATTCTTGTGATATATGTGGCTCTGCATTTTCTTTAAAGCAACATATGAGGCAACATAAACAAACACATACTGGAGAGAAACCATATTATTGTGAATTGTGTAGATCTTCCTTTTCACAAAAGGCTAATTTGATGAAACATAAACAAACACATACAGGACAGCAATTATATTCTTGTGAAGCATGTGATTCTTTCTTTTCAGATCAGTCAAGTTTGATGCAACACTTACACAATCATACATTAGAAAATACTGATACCTTTGGCACATAGATATAGATCTTTTGATTGCAACTGAAAAAGTCAAAAGTAAAAAGACTCCTTTCCTTAAATAGGTTGGAGTTAGACTATGAGCAAGTGTTAGCAACACTTAAGCTCCCCATGCCAGTGATACGGAGAATCCACTGGCAGTAGGCTGGTGGATTGCCATTTCTGAATGCTTTCTGCATCAGAGTGCTTGTTCAACACTGTCCTCTTCAGCAGATGAGTCTCCTGGTAGAACCAAAAGTTTGTTGCCAAAACCTAGTACAATTAGTATGGTACTGTGGGGCATTTGGCTAACACCTCCATTGTACTGCTTTGGCTTTCCATGGGATCAGATGCTAGTCAAACCAGTGAGTGCTGTCATTGGTGCATGATGACGGTTTGGCACTGTAAGCCAGCACACCCAAGACAAAAGAAGATTCCTAGATAAATCTTGTGTTTTTCTCGAATATGATGGATAGTTGATGATGATGATGATGATGATAGACATTCCCATTTTGTGAATATCATTTTTAAACATGTTTTGAGCACATCTTTATAAGAGGGAATATACAGGGTGTTCCATAATGATGGGACACATTTTAAATGCAACTATCATGAATTATAAAAATGAAATATATGATAAATATATTTGGTACACTACACTGAGGAGACACAGTGGAGTAATGTAGTAGCAGCTCGGATTGAGGAATCGGAGAGCCAAGTTTGAATTCCAGTCAAATCAATTACATTCACTTATGTGCTAATACCCTTGGGAAAAGTATGAAACCTCTTCTTCTCCCCCCAGCTATGGGTAAATTGCAGAACAGACTGAGTCCTATAGCCTTGGATGGCAACTGGCCTACCACAGAAAGAAATGACAACCTAATGCAGGGAAAAGAAATCTGCCTTGTCAGTCATGTATCAAATGATACTTGATCGTCTAAGTGTGTATAATGCATGGCACACGACTGACTGACTGACACTAACTTATATACAAGAGATCAATATATTATCTAAGATTTGAATCTTACATCCCTGAGATGGTTACCACCATGAAGAGAACATGCATGAGCTCGCTCTCTCACTTCAAACACACTGCAGCTTAGCATATCAACTGGAATGGCTGTAATCTCTTTATGGATGCTTTGTTTTAATTCCACAACTATTGAACTGTTGTATATCAATTCTATAATAAATATACTTAGTACTCTGTCATTATGAATATAGTTAAAATATTCGAATATGCTAATTACAAAACCAGTGTCAAGTTTTTAAATTTAAATGGTTTCACAATTCTTCCTAGGTTAAAATACAGTGGCAGAGCTAGCCACTACTTGTGTAGAATATCACCATCTTGCAGATGTGCAGTAACGATATGCGCATAATGAGACTTACAGGATCATCCATGAAGATGAAGTTTTGACCATGGTGGTACAGTTATGGATGACAGTAATGTCAATAATAGCCCATGTAAGCATACAACAGGTCGCTGTCTCAGTTTTCACTGACCAGACAATCCCTTGTCATATCTTTAAGTTATAATCTTTCTAAACCAGATCTTCCTCTGAGTCATGTTGCACAAATTTCCACCACTGGCCAGATGTGAACTCTCCAAAACCCAAGACCAAACTAAAACTTCCATCAAACATGCATTGGCTCTGCACACACCTTCCACTTTCCTAATACACCCCAAAAAAACATACAATCTAATTTTTTACCCAATAGCACCCACTCCTGTCTAAAGAAGCAAAATAA
Organism: Acanthosepion lycidas; assembly: GCA_963932145.1. Lineage (NCBI taxonomy): Eukaryota > Metazoa > Mollusca > Cephalopoda > Sepiida > Sepiidae > Acanthosepion > Acanthosepion lycidas. The sequence goes on from OZ010575.1 coordinate 89,134,208, forward strand.
GAATTGGAGCATACGAAAGGACTTAAAAGCCCATCAAAGAGACATTTTCAGCACTTGGTCGGCACAACAGCCAGGATTCACACGCTCGTCAGAATGCCATCTCCACACCCAAAGACAACTGGCCTCCCATCTCCAAGAACAACTCGCCAAAGCCCATCACCACGGTGTCACGACTCATGCTCCCTCTACTACCGTAAGCCACTGTGGATGGCCTTACTTATCTCTTTCTTTCAATGAAAGACTTTCACAACACTTCACCATTCGTTGTACTTTTTGGTTAATACAATTATTTATTTCTTAAACTTCTGTTGCTTCTTGTTTCTACCACCATGCGCTTATAACATTTATTTTTGTCTATGTCAGTGTGCACAAACTGGGAAAGGTCCATTGCACATTCAACAAACTTTGACTTTTGTACATGCAAAAAAAAACAAAAAAACCAGAGTGTCCAAAGAACAGTTTTTCTGCTGACACTGCTATTACCTTCTCTCCTCAGCAATGTTTACTGTTTTAGAGAGCCATGATTAGAATTATAATAAAACCTAAATATATGGTAAAAGTGAATTTATACAGTTTCTTTGTTTTTAAGACATTTTTATGTTTATACATTCTTTTTATAGATACAAATATTTAAGTAAATGCCCTGTTTATAATAAACAGTATTAAACAACATTTACCGGCCTGAATGTCCGAGAAATTTTCACAGAAAATATTCGTCCTCCGACAGGATTCGAACCTGCATCCTATACGGAACCGCCATTTAGCTTGACGTGCCTTTAACCAATTTGGCCACAGAGAAGCGTTCGGTTAGCAAAGTCGAATTTACTGTAATCACCTCTATTGTTTTTAAACTAAATGTAGTGGATTGGTAATTCGGATTGTACCTGTTTGTATATGATAAGTTGATGGTTGTTTGGTTGGGTTTTATGGCATATCAACCACTGTCGGTCATTTAATGCCAAATCAAGGCATATATATATATAATATATTAGGTTGGTGCAAAAATAATTTCGTTTTCTAACATATGTTACTATGTGAGAAAACGAAATTATTTTTGCACCAACCTGATATATATATATATATATATATATATATACATACATACATACACACACACACATGTACCTATACATATATTAAATATACAGTACTATTAAACATATAGCTGGCAACATTATTTTTTCAAAAACGTATAACTATGATAAGTTGAAGAAATTTCAAGTGTATAGTAAAGTATATAGTATTGGCTACTGATCACATATAGAACAACACAACACCTATTAATAATAGAGCAATATTAGTAATAAAGCAATTAATAATTAATAATATTAATAATAAAGCAATTATATCAAGAAAAGGAAAAGTCTAAAGGCCCATTTTGACCAACTGAATTTAAAGGGAAGACATTGTGATGGAAGAAGACCTTGACAGAAAAGAAAGGATGAGTTCTTCAGATCAGAACAAAGCAATAGAAGACAAGCCTATAGATAATAACAGAAGTGGATTGGTAAAGAGGATTGTACCTATTTGCATATGTTTAGTAGAAGAGATATAAAGTGCATAGTAAACTCAGAGACAGGCAAGAAGTTAACTACTGACCATGTGTCATAGAACAACACAATAAGACATTAAAATTATAATTTTCTGTTTATTTTATATGAACGTCATGATTTTTGTGTTTACAGAATCACAAGTCTACATTAAAAGCAAGTAATAAATTTTCTATTGGGTTGGTGCAAAATAAAGTTGAACGTCAAAAAAACGACATTATTTTTGCACCGACCTAATATTAGGTCGGTGCAAAAATAATGACGTGATAATGTCGTTTTGTGACATTGAAAAACACGTCAAAAAACGACATTATTACGTCATTATTTTTGCACCAACCTAATATTTGATCCTCACCTATTCAACAAGAATATTTAAATAAAAAAAAAAAAAAAAGATCCATTTTTATTACTCAACTTTGTTCCAGCTTAATCATCCTAAAACGGTTATTTCATATGATTGCTGCTTTGCAGTGGTTCCATGTATCTTGTTAGATTCTGGTTTTTCTTACTTAAATTAGAATTTTCACTTATTAGGTGTAGACCAAAAATTCATATTTAAAACCATTCCAAATCCAGCAAATAAACCTAAAATGAAAGTAAAACACATCATCAAAAATTCAATTATCAATTTATAAAAGCATTCTCAAGTCATTAAAATCTGTAACAGGAAGAATATAAAAATAGGACAACTCGGCTGTGAAGACTTATTTGGAAGAACTTGGATGACTTCATAGGAATTAAATTAGAAACTGTTTTCTTTGTTATCACATAATATCAAAACAGTCAAAACTTTAAATTAATAACATATCGAAATATTTTTTCTATCAAAACTATCATTATTTTGATAGTAGCCCAGGACATGTGGGTGGTATAATGGTTATTGTTGTCACCTAGGGAAGGTTAATGAATAGAATAATCAAACGAAGGTTGGTAATGAATGATAATACTTAGGACACAAACAAATTAAAGAAATTCCATGAAAATTTGAGAATACTATTTAAGAGATATAACTATGCAATGAAATACCTTTTTTTTCTTACAGAATATTATTTTTTTGTTGAGACATTAATAAGAAATTATAGCCTTACTCCTACTGATTATAAACAGTAATTGTTACAGCTAAAAATAAGTCCATATAACAAGATGTGAATTCCTATCATTCCCCATGAGAAATAATTTTTGTTTAATGTGTAAACTTCATGGGTCCAATAATTACGTGTATTATACGGGAGAGTTGTAAACAAGAGCTTGACTATTAATAGTGAATAGGCTTCCCAATTATATAGTTTAACATTTCGAAATCACCAAAATACATATCAGTGTAAGACTAGATGTTGATTTACATTCAGTTGCCTTATGTGTGTCTGACAAGATTATTTTCAAGGAATGTGTGACATTTTACTTGTTAATTTATATTTTTGTAATTTTGGCTAATCCTTGTCACCAAAATGTAACCTAGGGAAGGTTACTGAATAGAATAATCCCATGAATGTTGGTAATGAACGATAATACTTAGGACAAGAACAACATATACAAGATTCACCAGCAGCGCATAGAAGTAGTAGTCAGCTGCTAAAAGTGAGTCAAGTGAATTCTACAATGAATCTCCAACTGCAGACCAACATACAGTATTTACTACTGTATTTATGTGAATGGGGACATACACATTATTGACTGTAGATATATATGTAATACTTACTTTTTTCTTAAAGCATAGCAAAAATAGTGTTTATTTACTCATAGTAGTCCATGAGCTGTCATCAAGATCATAAGTCACAAACACTAGTCTCCTACTATCACTCCTTTTTAAAGCATGTAAAACTGAACTAAGTATGGAGGACCAAAACAACTAGAACCTAGAAACTGGTATTGTTTGTGTTTAACAAATTGTTTGTGTTATATTATACTTAACCATATATGAGTAATAAATTTAGGAATATACTTTGTTTTTATTCTGTGGGCTTTTATTAAACTATAGATTAATTGGCTATGGTTAAATGTAATTGGAAGAAATGTCCAACAAACAGAATTGGAAAATTTTGCAATAAACAATAACAAAGTGTTCTAACCTAGGGAAGGTTACTGAATAGAATAATCACACGAAGGTTAGTAATGAATGATAATACTTAGGACAAGAACAACACATATAAGATTCACCAGCAGAACATAGAAGTAGTAGTCAACTGCTAGAAGTGAGCCAAGTGAATTCTACAATGAATCTCCAACTGCAGACCAACATACAGTATTTAATACTGTATTTATGTGAATGGAGACATACCTGTTATCGTCTGTAGATATATATATGTAATGTAATGTTTAGTGGAATAGTTATATAATGTAATGGTTGTATAATAATAATGGTTAGTCTGATTGTTATGCAATGTAATGGTCAGTGGCATGGTTATGTAATAATACTGGTTAGTATGGTGGTTAATGTAATGGTTAGGTAAACTACTGAAGCTGCTTACAGGATTCAGGAACTGAATAGAAATGAAACAATATCTGACTGTACTGCTCCAAATTGGTTTAAGCATATTGAGAGTGGTCACTTGCCCTTTGAAATAAAGCTCAGTGCTATTTTCTGTCTTTACTTCTGTCTTAGCATCACCATTTCCATGTTCTTGTATTCTTGTTCTTATATTCTAGCTTGCATCTTACAATGTTCTTGTTCTATGTGTTTGCTCTTATGTCTTTGTTTCTATCTTTCAGTGTCCTTCATTTTATTCGAGTGTTTTGGTGTCCATTTTTGCCCTAACTGAGCTTTCATCTTCCAGCGTCTTTTTGGCATTTGTCCCAATGTTTTTGATTGCATAGTTTTCTTGCTCCTATTGTTGTATTTTCATCTTCTAATATTGTGGCTTTATTCCCAATGTCTTTGCCCATATTGTCCAGTGTCCGTGGCACCAGTTTTCAGTGTTATTTCTTTTGTGCTAGTGTCCTTGTTCTGATCTTCCAGTATCCTTGCCTCAGTACAAAAAGGATTTAAAGAGGGCATCAAATCTCTTATCTCAAGTGATTTTCAATGGTGCAAATGAAAAAACGCAAGACTTTTAGTCTGATACAAAATTTGAAAGATGCATACATTTATTAAAAGATAGAAAACTGAACAATCAAGAGTGTAAGACTCACCTTCGCAAGGAGGTTTCCAACTAGCATCCAGTTGGCTGACAAAAATAAACAGGATTTTACCTCAAGACATGTCCCTCTCTTGAATAGCCACAGTATACTGGATATTTATTGAGCACAATATCCACATTGGAATCGTCAGCCAATCAGAACTTACAGAATAGGCTGGCTTGGGTAACAGAATGGAATCTCCCAGACTGTTATATAAACCACCTACCAATTTGCCCAGCAGACGAGCTTAGTCAGTTAGTGTATTTACTTGACCCCCCCACCCCACCCACTGAGGTTGTGACACAAGGTTAGTTTGTAACATGGGGACCCGAGTGTTTTCACTCGAGCCGCTGGTCTGAGTTGGTCTTAGCTGGTCGTAGCTTGTCCAAGCTGGTCAGAGCTGGTCTAAGCTAGTCATAGCTGGTCTTGGCTTGTCCTAGCTTGTCCAGGCCAGAGCCAGTCCACGCTAGTCCTAGCCATGATACCACTAGCCCAGAGACGAGCCCTGTGCCATGTTAGACTCAACTTCTATTACAGTCAAGTACTGTCTGTTGCAATTACCAAATTCTACATGGTGCTGCGAGCAGGGATGGAACCTGAGGATTGGAAAAATTACCTCATTGAAGAAGGAATCTCTGCCGACTTGGCCAAGAATCATGCTGCAACATTTGCAAGTGAAAAGCCGACAGAGGAGAACTTGCAAATGATGGATCTAGCTATGCTGAGAGAGTTGAGAGTCAAGGCAATGGGAGAAGCCCAATCTATGCTTAAGCAAGCTAAGGAACTCACCACCCAAACGATTCCTGCTAAAGCACCAACAGGCAAGCTTCCTCGGCTCCATCTGGAAATGACCCCTCAACAATTCAGGAAATTTTGAATTGATTGAGAAGTATTTACAAAAATGATGGATATGCCAAAGAAAATGAAACAATATCACCCAGTGTCGCCTAGCCACAAAAAAGCATTGTGCAGATTACTCCCATACAATCAGCCAGGCCAGAAAGAACTCATTTCCTCTCTAAGGTCATTACCCTCATGTGATGGGGGTGGGGGTGGGAGATAAACAATCAAGAGTGTGAGACTCACCTTAGCAAAGAGGTTTCCAACTAGCATCCAGTTGGCTAACAAAAATAAACATGTCCCTTTCTTGAATAAAGTCACAGGGTGGATATTGTGCTGATATTTATTGAGCACAATATCCACACTGGAATCATCAGCCAATCAGAACTTACAGAATAGTCTTGCCCAGGTAACAGAATGGAATCTCCCAGGCTATTATATTAACCACCTACCAATTTGCCGAGCAGATGAACTTAGTTAGTCTCAACCTCTATTACAGTCAAGTACTGTCTGTTGCTATTACCAAATTCTACAAAAACAAGAACAATAGAGAATAAAAAATTTACAAAACAAAAACAGTAATTATTATCAACTAAATATTCACTTTGATACATTTTACTGTTGAAAGGAGTTGAGAAGGAAGACTTTTTCACAAGTGTTGCTAGGCTTCTGGTTTATTTTCTTTTAGACAATAGTTCAGTTTTACAAACAGACCAAAAAATGAGATAAATCTTGTAGTTTCAGAGTAAGTTCAAATTGGGGTTAATATCTCAAATTTTTGTGACAAACTTTCACAAATTTGCACAACGATAAAAAGACTTCCATATATTTTTCTAAATTTGTAGAATCTTCCTTTTTCTCTTTTTTCTTCCCCTCTTTCATTTTTCTTCTTTTTTTCTTTTAATCAGCGCCCATGAAAGCTAAAACCCTTCTCTTCAGTTTTCTTTAGACTCTTGTTATAAGAATATACTTACAAGGAAAGGAACAAAAAATGATAAAAATTTCAATGAGTATTGGTCAGAATATATACATAGTTGTGTGAAAGGTGGCAAAAATTGTTATGTGGTTCCTTAGTTGCTATTGGTGAGGAAAGCATTAAGGTGTTGCTGACGGGAATGCTCATCATAAGGTGGGTTGATCGATCAAGGTCACAGGGGTTGATTTGTGGTAAGATGTGTTGGCAGATTTGTTGCTGAGGTTATGTTGGTCGCTGCAAGTAAAGCTCAGAGTGGTTAGCAAAGCTATAAATCTGAGTTTGCCGATACAGGGGATGTGTGAAGACTTGGGAGAAGTCCCAAATCTGACTTTGCCAATACAGAGTATGTGAGTGTGAAGACTTGGGAGAAGTCCCAAATCTGACATTGCTAATACAAAGGGGTGTGTTGGCAGTTTGAAGCTTGATTGAGTTGGATGTCTCTCTTGGATTCTGTTCAAATAGGAGATCAACAAAAACAGGGTCATAGTAGTGACAATGAGGGAGTCTTGGAACTGGATGGTGAAGATGCTCACATGCTGGTGTCATCGGGAGTGTGGTGTTGCTGGAGTTGAATCTGACCTGTTGGCCACATTCTGTGTGTGAAGAATCAGGTGAGATTATTGAAGTTTGGGCAAGGTCACAATGATTACAAGTCAGGCAATCATAGCAGTGATGACAACAGTGTGCCAGTGTCAACAGGTGACCTTTTGGCCTGCTACTGTGTTGGTCATTTGAGAGGGGCATTATTTTAAGAAATTCTGGTAGCTCCCAGAGTCCTCTTTTTTTGGTGAGAACATTTGTGATTGACTATTGCATTTTATTGTGGGGATTTTTTTGTGGACTGGGGATGAGGCCCTGTGCAGAAAATTACTTTTGTTTTTTTGTGTTTTGCTTTCTTAGCATTCACATCCAGTCAACGTGTAATTTGAATCAGAAGAAGATCAAATTGCAGCAGAGTATAACACTCTTCTGGCCCTTAGACGAACCAGATTTCTCTATGTTCACCGATTAAAAGAAAAAAAAAATCACATAATGTATCTCTTTAAACCACACCTTTTTGCAAACTTCATTTTATCGGGTTTTGAGACCAATATTGAGCATCCATTTTGATAATTTTTTGAAAACCAAATTTTGAAAACCGTCTAGTTTTATTTTTATGGTTATTTTTAGCATTGTAAATAAAACTTGTCTATTGTATTATCTTTTTCCTATTTGCCTTTGAATTAATTTTTTTATATAATTTTACATTTGTTTTTTATTATATAAATTTTCATGACCTTGACTCCAATGTCTGCAGTTCCCTATTCCTATATCAACTATATCATATTCTAGTGACCACAGCTATTTCCCCAACGTCCCTGCTCTTGCTATTAGACTCTCATGATCCTGTACCTGTGCTCCCATCATATAGTATAATTGCTTTTATTTCAGTCTTATTGCTTGTATGAGCAATATCCTTGTCCTATGTTTAATTGCTGTTTGTCCTGTATCCTTCTTCCAAAGTTCCTTTATAAAGGCTACAATTGTCCTGTGTCCTTGCTCTAATCCTACTGTGTTTTACTGTGTCCCTGTTCCAATGTTCCTATATAAACACCATTATTATCCTGTGTACTTGCTCTAATCCTGTTGAGTTTTGCTATGTCCCTGTTCCAATGTTCCTATATAAAGGCTACTATTGTCCTGTGTCCTTGCTCTGATCCCACTGTGTTTTTGCTATGTCCCTGTTCCAATGTTCCTATATAAAGGCTACTATTGTCCTGTGTCCTTGCTCTGTCCCTGTTCCAATGTTCCTATATAATGGCTAATGTTGTCCTGTATCCTAGCTCTGTCCCTGTTCCAATGTTCCTAAATAAAGGCTACTGTTGTCCTGTGTCCTTGCTCTGTCCCTGTTCCAATGTTCCTATTTAAAGGCTACTATTGTCCTGTGTCCTTGCTCTGTCCCTGTTCCAATGTTCCTATATAAAGGCTACTGTTGTCCTGTGTCCTTGCTCTGTCCCTGTTCCAATGTACCTATATAAAGGCTACTATTGTCCTGTGTCCTTGCTCTGTCCCTGTTCCAATGTACCTATATAAAGGCTACTGTTGTCCTGTGTCCTTGCTCTGTTCCTGTTCCAATGTACCTATAAAAAGGCTACTGTTGTCCTGTGTCCTTGCTCTGTCCCTGTTCCAATGTTCCTATATAAAGGCTACTATTGTCCTGTGTCCTTGCTCTATCCCTGTTCCAATGTTCCTATATAAAGGCTACTATTGTTCTGTGTCCTTGCTCTATCCCTGTTCCAATGTTCCTATATAATGGCTACTGTTGTCCTGTGTCCTTGCTCTGTCCCTGTTCCAATGTTCCTATATAAAGGCTACTGTTGTCCTGTGTCCTTGCTCTGTCCCTGTTCCAATGTACCTATATAAAGGCTACTATTGTCCTGTGTCCTGTGTCCTTGCTCTGTCCCTGTTCCAATGTTCCTATATAAAGGCTACTCTTGTCCTGTGTCCTTGCTCTGACCCTGTTCTAATGTACCTATATAAAGGCTACTATTGTCCTCTGTCCTTGCTCTGTCCCTGTTCCAATGTTCCTATATAAAGGCTACTGTTGTCCTGTGTCCTTGCTCTGTCCCTGTTCCAATGTACCTATATAAAGGCTACTATTGTCCTGTGTCCTTGCTCTGTCCATGTTCCAATGTTCCTATATAAAGGCTACTGTTGTCCTGGGTCCTTGCTCTGTCCCTGTTCCAATGTACCTATCAAAAGGCTACTGTTGTCCTGTGTCCTTGCTCTGTCCCTGTTCAAATGTTCCTATATAAAGGCTACTGTTGTCCAGTGTCATTGCTCTGTCCCTGTTCCAATGTTCCTATATAAAGGCTACTATTGTCCTGTGTCCTTGCACTGTCCCTGTTCCAATGTACCTATATAAAGGCTACTGTTGTCCTGTGTCCTTGCTCTGTCCCTGTTCCAATGTACCTATATAAAGGCTACTGTTGTCCTGTGTCCTTGCTCTGTCCCTGTTCCAATGTACCTATATGAAGGCTACTGTTGTCCTGTGTCCTTGCTCTGTCCCTGTTCCAATGTACCTATATGAAGGCTACTATTGTCCTGTGTCCTTGCTCTGTCCCTGTTCCAATGTACCTATATGAAGGCGACTGTTGTCCTGTGTCCTTGCTCTGTCCCTGTTCCAATGTACCTATAGGAAGGCTACTATTGTCCTGTGTCCTTGCTCTATCCCTGTTCCAATGTTCCTATAAAAAAGGCTACTATTGTCCTGTGTCCTTGCTCTGTCCCTGTTCCAATGTTCCTATGTAAAGGCTACTGTTGTCCTGTGACCTTGCTCTGTCCCTGTTCCAATGTACCTATATAAAGGCTACTGTTGTCCTGTGTTCTTGCTCTGTCCCTGTTCCAATGTACCTATAAAAAGGCTACTGTTGACCTGTGTCATTGCTCTGTCCCTGTTCCAATGTTCCTATATAAAGGCTACTGTTGTCCTGTGTCCTTGCTCTGTCCCTGTTCCAATGTACCTATATAAAGGCTACTATTGTCCTGTGTCCTGTGTCCTTGCTCTGTCCCTGTTCCAATGTTCCTATATAAAGGCTACTATTGTCCTGTGTCCTTGCTCTGTCCCTGTTCCAATGTTCCTATATAAAGGCTACTGTTGTCCTGTGTCCTTGCTCTGTCCCTGTTCCAATGTACCTATATAAAGGCTACTATTGTCCTGTGTCCTTGCTCTGTCCATGTTCCAATGTTCCTATATAAAGGCTACTGTTGTCCTGGGTCCTTGCTCTGTCCCTGTTCCAATGTACCTATCAAAAGGCTACTGTTGTCCTGTGTCCTTGCTCTGTCCCTGTTCCAATGTTCCTATATAAAGGCTACTGTTGTCCAGTGTCATTGCTCTGTCCCTGTTCCAATGTTCCTATATAAAGGCTACTATTGTCCTGTGTCCTTGCTCTGTCCATGTTCCAATGTACCTATATAAAGGCTACTGTTGTCCTGTGTCCTTGTTCTGTCCCTGTTCCAATGTTCCTATATAAAGGCTACTATTGTCCTGTGTCCTTGCACTGTCCCTGTTCCAATGTACCTATATAAAGGTTACTGTTGTCCTGTGTCCTTGCTCTGTCCCTGTTCCAATGTACCTATATAAAGGCTACTGTTGTCCTGTGTCCTTGCTCTGTCCCTGTTCCAATGTACCTATATGAAGGCTACTGTTGTCCTGTGTCCTTGCTCTGTCCCTGTTCCAATGTACCTATATGAAGGCTACTATTGTCCTGTGTCCTTGCTCTGTCCCTGTTCCAATGTACCTATAAAAAGGCTACTGTTGACCTGTGTCCTTGCTCTGTCCCTGTTCCAATGTTCCTATATGAAGGCTACTGTTGTCCTGTGTCCTTGCTCTGTCCCTGTTCCAATGTACCTATATAAAGGCTACTATTGTCCTGTGTCCTTGCTCTATCCCTGTTCCAATGTTCCTATAAAAAAGGCTACTATTGTCCTGTGTCCTTGCTCTGTCCCTGTTCTAATGTACCTATATAAAGGCTACTGTTGTCCTGTGACCTTGCTCTGTCCCTGTTCCAATGTACCTATATAAAGGCTACTGTTGTCCTGTGTCCTTGCTCTGTCCCTGTTCCAATGTACCTATATAAAGGCTACTGTTGTCCTGTGTCCTTGCTCTGTCCCTGTTCCAATGTACCTATATAAAGGCTACTGTTGTCCTGTGTCCTTGCTCTGTCCCTGTTCCAATGTTCTTATATAAAGGGTACTCCTGTCCTGTGTCCTTGCTCTGTCCCTGTTCCAATGTTCCTATATAAAGGCTACTGTTTTCCTGTGTCCTTGCTCAGTCCCTGTTCCAATGTACCTATATAAAGGCTACTGTTTTCCTGTGTCCTTCCTCTGTCCCTGTTCCAATGTACCTATATAAAGGCTACTATTGTCCTGTGTCCTTGCTCTGTCCCTGTTCCAATGTTCCTATATAAAGGCTACTATTGTCCTGTGTCCTTGCACTGTCCCTGTTCCAATGTACCTATATAAAGGCTACTGTTGTCCTGTGTCCTTGCTCTCTCCCTCTTCCAGTGTACCTATATGAAGGCTACTGTTGTCCTGTGTCCTTGCTCTGTCCCTGTTCCAATGTTCCTATATAAAGACTACTATTGTCCTGTGTCCTTGCTCTATCCCTGTTCCAATGTTCCTATATAAAGGCTACTATTGTTCTGTGTCCTTGCTCTATCCCTGTTCCAATGTTCCTATATAGTGGCTACTGTTGTCCTGTGTCCTTGCTCTTTCCCTGTTCCAATGTTCCTATATAAAGGCTACTGTTGTCCTGTGTCCTTGCTCTGTCCCTGTTCCAATGTACCTATATAAAGGCTACTGTTGTCCTGTGTCCTTGCTCTGTCCCTGTTCCAATGTACCTATAAAAAGGCTACTGTTGTCCTGTGTCCTTGCTCTGTCCCTGTTCCAATGTTCCTATATAAAGGCTACTGTTGTCCTGTGTCATTGCTCTGTCCCTGTTCCAATGTTCCTATATAAAGGCTACAATTGTTCTGTGTCCTTGCGCTGTCCCTGTTCCAATGTACCTATATAAAGGCTACTGTTGTCCTGTGTCCTTGCTCTGTCACTGTTCCAATGTACCTATATAAAGGCTACTGTTGTCCTGTGTCCTTGCTCTGTCCCTGTTCCAATGTACCTATATGAAGGCTACTGTTGTCCTGTGTCCTTGCTCTGTCCCTGTTCCAATGTACCTATATGAAGGCTACTATTGTCCTGTGTCCTTGCTCTGTCCCTGTTCCAATGTACCTATATGAAGGCTACTGTTGTCCTGTGTCCTTGCTCTGTCCCTGTTCCAATGTACCTATATGAAGGCTACTATTGTCCTGTGTCCTTGCTCTGTCCCTGTTCCAATGTACCTATATGAAGGCTACTATTGTCCTGTGTCCTTGCTCTGTCCCTGTTCCAATGTTCCTATAAAAAAGGCTACTATTGTCCTGTGTCCTTGCTCTGTCCCTGTTCCAATGTTCCTATGTAAAGGCTACTGTTGTCCTGTGTCCTTGCTCTGTCCCTGTTCCAATGTACCTATATAAAGGCTACTGTTGTCCTGTGTTCTTGCTCTGTCCCTGTTCCAATGTACCTATAAAAAGGCTACTGTTGACCTGTGTCCTTGCTCTGTCCCTGTTCCAATGTTCCTATATAAAGGCTACTGTTGTCCTGTGTCCTTGCTCTGTCCCTGTTCCAATGTACCTATATAAAGGCTACTATTGTCCTGTGTCCTGTGACCTTCCTCTGTCCCTGTTCCAATGTTCCTATATAAAGGCTACTCTTGTCCTGTGTCCTTGCTCTGTCCCTGTTCTAATGTACCTATGTAAAGGCTACTATTGTCCTGTGTCCTGTGACCTTCCTCTGTCCCTGTTCCAATGTTCCTATATAAAGGCTACTCTTGTCCTGTGTCCTTGCTCTGTCCCTGTTCTAATGTACCTATGTAAAGGCTACTATTGTCCTGTGTCCTTGTTCTGTTCCTGTTCCAATGTTCCTATATAAAGGCTACTGTTGTCCTGTGTCCTTGCTCTGTCCCTGTTCTAATGTACCTATATAAAGGCTACTATTGTCCTGTGTCCTTGCTCTGTCCCTGTTCCAATGTTCCTATATAAAGGCTACTATTGTCCTGTGTCCTTGCTCTGTCCCTGTTCCAATGTACCTATATAAAGGCTACTATTGTCCTGTGTCCTTGCTCTGTCCCTGTTCCAATGTACCTATATAGAGGCTACTGTTGTCCTGTGTCCTTGCTCTGTCCCTGTTCCAATGTACCTATATAAAGGCTACTGTTGTCCTGTGTCCTTGCTCTGTCCCTGTTCCAATGTTCTTATATAAAGGGTACTCTTGTCCTGTGTCCTTGCTCTTTCCCTGTTCCAATGTTCCTATATAAAGGCTACTGTTTTCCTGTGTCCTTGCTCTGTCCCTGTTCCAATGTTCCTATATAAAGGCTACTGTTGTCCTGTGTCCTTGCTCTGTCCCTGTTCCAATGTACCTATATAAAGGCTACTATTGTCCTGTCTCCTTGCTCTGTCCCTGTTCCAATGTTCCTATATAAAGGCTACTATTGTCCTGTGTCCTTACTCTGTCCCTGTTCCAATGTTCCTATATAAAGGCTACTGTTGTCCTGTGTCCTTGTTCTGTCCCTGTTCCAATGTACCTATAAAAAAGCTACTGTTGTCCTGCGTCCTTGCTCTGTCCCTGTTCCAATGTTCTTATATAAAGGCTACTGTTGTCCTGTGTCATTGCTCTGTCCCTGTTCCAATGTTCCTATATAAAGGCTACTATTGTCCTCTGTCCTTGCTCTGTCCCTGTTCCAATGTTCCTATATAAAGGCTACTGTTTTCCTGTGTCCTTGCTCAGTCCCTGTTCCAATGTACCTATATAAAGGCTACTGTTTTCCTGTGTCCTTGCTCTGTCCCTGTTCCGATGTACCTATATAAAGGCTACTATTGTCCTGTGTCCTTGCTCTGTCCCTGTTCCAATGTTCCTATATAAAGGCTACTGTTGTCCTGTGTCCTTGCTCTGTCCCTGTTCCAATGTACCTATATAAAGGCTACTATTGTCCTGTGTCCTGTGTCCTTGCTCTGTCCCTGTTCCAATGTTCCTATATAAAGGCTACTCTTGTCCTGTGTCCTTGCTCTGTCCCTGTTCTAATGTTCCTATATAAAGGCTACTATTGTCCTGTGTCCTTGCTCTGTCCCTGTTCCAATGTTCCTATATAAAGGCTACTATTGTCCTGTGTCCTTGCTCTGTCCCTGTTCCAATGTTCCTATATAAAGGCTACTGTTGTCCTGTGTCCTTGCTCTGTCCCTGTTCCAATGTACCTATATAAAGGCTACTATTGTCCTGTGTCCTTGCTCTGTCCCTGTTCCAATGTTCCTATATAAAGGCTACTGTTGTCCTGTGTCCTTGCTCTGTTCCTGTTCCAATGTACCTATAAAAAGGCTACTGTTGTCCTGTGTCCTTGCTCTGTCCCTGTTCCAATGTTCCTATATAAAGGCTACTATTGTCCTGTGTCCTTGCTCTATCCCTGTTCCAATGTTCCTATATAAAGGCTACTATTGTTCTGTGTCCTTGCTCTATCCCTGTTCCAATGTTCCTATATAATGGCTACTATTGTCCTGTGTCCTGTGTCCTTGCTCTGTCCCTGTTCCAATGTTCCTACATAAAGGCTACTCTTGTCCTGTGTCCTTGCTCTGTCCCTGTTCTAATGTTCTAATGTACCTATATAAAGGCTACTATTGTCCTGTGTCCTTGCTCTGTCCCTGTTCCAATGTTCCTATATAAAGGCTACTGTTGTCCTGTGTCCTTGCTCTGTCCCTGTTCCAATGTACCTATATAAAGGCTACTATTTTCCTGTGTCCTTGCTCTGTCCCTGTTCCAATGTTCCTATATAAAGGCTACTATTGTCCTGTGTCCTTGCTCTGTCCCTGTTCCAATGTTCCTATATAAAGGCTACTGTTGTCCTGTGTCATTGCTCTGTCCCTGTTCCAATGTTCCTATATAAAGGCTACAATTGTTCTGTGTCCTTGCGCTGTCCCTGTTCCAATGTACCTATATAAAGGCTACTGTTGTCCTGTGTCCTTGCTCTGTCACTGTTCCAATGTACCTATATAAAGGCTACTGTTGTCCTGTGTCCTTGCTCTGTCCCTGTTCCAATGTACCTATATGAAGGCTACTGTTGTCCTGTGTCCTTTCTCTGTCCCTGTTCCAATGTACCTATATGAAGGCTACTATTGTCCTGTGTCCTTGCTCTGTCCCTGTTCCAATGTACCTATATAAAGGCTACTGTTGTCCTGTGTCCTTGCTCTGTCCCTGTTCCAATGTACCTATATGAAGGCTACTGTTGTCCTGTGTCCTTGCTCTGTCCCTGTTCCAATATACCTATATGAAGGCTACTATTGTCCTGTGTCCTTGCTCTGTCCCTGTTCCAATGTTCCTATAAAAAAGGCTACTATTGTCCTGTGTCCTTGCTCTGTCCCTGTTCAAATGTTCCTATGTAAAGGCTACTGTTGTCCTGTGTCCTTGCTCTGTCCCTGTTCCAATGTACCTACATAAAGGCTACTGTTTTCCTGTGTCCTTGCTCTGTCTCTGTTCCAATGTACCTATATAAAGGCTACTGTTGTCCTGTGTCCTTGCTCTGTCCCTGTTCCAATGTTCCTATATAAAGGCTACTATTGTCCTGTGTCCTTGCTCTGTCCCTGTTCCAATGTACCTATATAAAGGCTACTGTTGTTCTGTGTCCTTGCTCTGTCCCTGTTCCAATGTTCCTATATAAAGGCTACTATTGTCCTGTGTCCTTGCTCTGTCCCTGTTCCAATGTACCTATATAAAGGCTACTGTTGTCCTGTGTCCTTGCTCTGTCCCTGTTCCAATGTACCTATATAAAGGCTACTGTTGTCCTGTGTCCTTGCTCTGTCCCTGTTCCAATGTTCCTATATAAAGGCTACTATTGTCCTGTGTCCTTGCTCTGTACCTGTTCCAATGTACCTATATAAAGGCTACTATTGTCCTGTGTCCTTGCTCTGTCCCTGTTCCAATGTTCCTATATAAAGGCTACTGTTGTCCTGTGTCCTTGCTCTGTCCCTGTTCCAATGTACCTATATAAAGGCTACTATTTTCCTGTGTCCTTGCTCTGTCCCTGTTCCAATGTTCCTATATAAAGGCTACTATTGTCCTGTGTCCTTGCTCTGTCCCTGTTCCAATGTTCCTATATAAAGGCTACTGTTGTCCTGTGTCCTTGCTCTGTCCCTGTTCCAATGTACCTATAAAAAGGCTACTGTTGTCCTGTGTCATTGCTCTGTCCCTCTTCCAATGTTCCTATATAAAGGCTACTGTTGTCCTGTGTCATTGCTCTGTCCCTGTTCCAATGTTCCTATATAAAGGCTACTATTGTCCTGTGTCCTTGCTCTGTCCCTGTTCCAATGTACCTATATAAAGGATACTGTTGTCCTGTGTCCTTGCTCTGTTCCTGTTCCAATGTTCCTATATAAAGACTACTGTTGTCCTGTGTCCTTGCTCTGTCCCTGTTCCAATGTACCTATATAAAGGCTACTGTTGTCCTGTGTCCTTGCTCTGTCCCTGTTTCAATGTACCTATATAAAGGCTACTGTTTTCCTGTGTCCTTGCTCTGTCCCTGTTCAAATGTACCTACATAAAGGCTACTGTTTTCCTGTGTCCTTGCTCTGTCCCTGTTCCAATGTACCTATATAAAGGCTACTGTTGTCCTGTGTCCTTGCTCTGTCCCTGTTCCAATGTTCTTATATAAAGGGTACTCTTGTCCTGTGTCCTTGCTCTGTCCCTGTTCCAATGTTCCTATATAAAGGCTACTGTTTTCCTGTGTCCTTGCTCTGTCCCTGTTCCAATGTACCTACATAAAGGCTACTGTGTTCCTGTGTCCTTGCTCTGTCTCTGTTCCAGTGTACCTATATAAAGGCTACTGTTGTCCTGTGTCCTTGCTCTGTCCCTGTTCCAATGTTCCTATATAAAGGCTACTATTGTCCTGTGTCCTTGCTCTGTCCCTGTTCCAATGTACCTATATAAAGGCTACTGTTGTCCTGTGTCCTTGCTCTGTCCCTGTTCCAATGTTCCTATATAAAGGCTACTATTGTCCTGTGTCCTTGCTCTGTCCCTGTCCCAATGTACCTATATAAAGGATACTGTTGTCCTGTGTCCTTGCTCTGTCCCTGTTCCAATGTTCCTATATAAAGGCTACTATTGTCCTGTGTCCTTGCTCTGTCCCTGTTCCAATGGACCTATATAAAGGCTACTGTTGTCCTCTGTCCTTGCTCTGTCCCTGTTCCAATGTACCTATATAAAGGCTACTATTGTCCTGTGTCCTTGCTCTGTCCCTGTTCCAATGTACCTATATAAAGGCTACTGTTGTCCTGTGTCCTTGCTCTGTCCCTGTTCCAATGTACCTATATAAAGGCTACTGTTGTCCTGTGTCCTTGCTCTGTCCCAGTTCCAATGTTCTTATATAAAGGCTACTCTTGTCCTGTGTCCTTGCTTTGTCCCTGTTCCAATGTTCCTATATAAAGGCTTCTGTTGTCCTGTGTCCTTGCTCTGTCCCTGTTCCAATGTTCCTATATAAAGGCAACTATTGTCCTGTGTCCTTGCTCTGTCCCTCTTCCACTGTACCTATATAAAGGCTACTGTTGTCCTGTGTCCTTGCTCTGTCCCTATGTACCTATATGAAGGCTACTATTGTCCTGTGTCCTTGCTCTGTCCCTGTTCCAATGCACCTATATAAAGGCTACCGTTGTCCTGTGTCCTTGCTCTGTCCCTGTTCCAATGTACCTATATAAAGGCTACTGTTGTCCTGTGTCCTTGCTCTGTCCCTGTTCCAATGTTCTTATATAAAGAGTACTATTATCCTGTGTCCTTGCTCTGTCCCTGTTCCAATGTTCCTATATAAAGGCTACTGTTTTCCTGTGTCCTTGCTCTGTCCCTGTTCCAATGTACCTACATAAAGGCTACTGTTTTCCTGTGTCCTTGCTCTGTCCCTGTTCCAATGTACCTATATAAAGGCTACTGTTGTCCTGTGTCCTTGCTCTGTCCCTGTTCCAATGTTCCTATATAAAGGCTACTATTGTCCTGTGTCCTTGCTCTGTCCCTGTTCCAATGTACCTATATAAAGGCTACTGTTGTCCTGTGTCCTTGCTCTGTCCCTGTTCCAATGTTCCTATATAAAGGCTACTATTGTCCTGTGTCCTTGCTCTGTCCCTGTTCCAATGTACCTATATAAAGGCTACTGTTGTCCTGTGTCCTTGCTCTGTCCCTGTTCCAATGTACCTATATAAAGGCTACTGTTGTCCTGTGTCCTTGCTCTGTCCCTGTTCCAATGTTCCTATATAAAGGCTACTATTGTCCTGTGTCCTTGCTCTGTCCCTGTTCCAATGTACCTATATAAAGGCTACTATTGTCCTGTGTCCTTGCTCTGTCCCTGTTCCAATGTTCCTATATAAAGGCTACTGTTGTCCTGTGTCCTTGCTCTGTCCCTGTTCCAATGTACCTATATAAAGGCTACTATTTTCCTGTGTCCTTGCTCTGTCCCTGTTCCAATGTTCCTATATAAAGGCTACTATTGCCCTGTGTCCTTGCTCTGTCCCTGTTCCAATGTTCCTATATAAAGGCTACTGTTGTCCTGTGTCCTTGCTCTGTCCCTGTTCCAATGTACCTATAAAAAGGCTACTGTTGTCCTGTGTCCTTGCTCTGTCCCTGTTCCAATGTACCTATATAAAGGATACTGTTGTCCTGTGTCCTTGCTCTGTTCCTGTTCCAATGTTCCTATATAAAGGCTACTATTGTCCTGTGTCCTTGCTCTGTCCCTGTTCCAATGTACCTATATAAAGGCTACTGTTGTCCTGTGTCCTTGCTCTGTCCCTGTTTCAATGTACCTATATAAAGGCTACTGTTTTCCTGTGTCCTTGCTCTGTCCCTGTTCAAATGTACCTACATAAACGCTACTGTTTTCCTGTGTCCTTGCTCTGTCCCTGTTCCAATGTACCTATATAAAGGCTACTGTTGTCCTGTGTCCTTGCTCTGTCCCTGTTCCAATGTTCTTATATGAAGGGTACTCTTGTCCTGTGTCCTTGCTCTGTCCCTGTTCCAATGTTCCTATATAAAGGCTACTGTTTTCCTGTGTCCTTGCTCTGTCCCTGTTCCAATGTACCTACATAAAGGCTACTGTTTTCCTGTGTCCTTGCTCTGTCCCTGTTCCAATGTACCTATATAAAGGCTACTGTTGTCCTGTGTCCTTGCTCTGTCCCTGTTCCAATGTTCCTATATAAAGGCTACTATTGTCCTGTGTCCTTGCTCTGTCCCTGTTCCAATGTACCTATATAAAGGATACTGTTGTCCTGTGTCCTTGCTCTGTCCCTGTTCCAATGTTCCTATATAAAGGCTACTATTGTCCTGTGTCTTTGCTCTGTCCCTGTTCCAATGGACCTATATAAAGGCTACTGTTGTCCTCTGTCCTTGCTCTGTCCCTGTTCCAATGTACCTATATAAAGGCTACTATTGTCCTGTGTCCTTGCTCTGTCCCTGTTCCAATGTACCTATATAAAGGCTACTGTTGTCCTGTGTCCTTGCTTTGTCCCTGTTCCAATGTACCTATATAAAGGCTACTGTTGTCCTGTGTCCTTGCTCTGTCCCGGTTCCAATGTTCTTATATAAAGGCTACTCTTGTCCTGTGTCCTTGCTTTGTCCCTGTTCCAATGTTCCTATATAAAGGCTTCTGTTGTCCTGTGTCCTTGCTCTGTCCCTGTTCCAATGTTCCTATATAAAGGCAACTATTGTCCTGTGTCCTTGCTCTGTCCCTCTTCCAATGTACCTATATAAAGGCTACTGTTGTCCTGTGTCCTTGCTCTGTCCCTATGTACCTATATGAAGGCTACTATTGTCCTGTGTCCTTGCTCTGTCCCTGTTCCAATGCACCTATATAAAGGCTACCGTTGTCCTGTGTCCTTGCTCTGTCCCTGTTCCAATGTACCTATATAAAGGCTACTGTTGTCCTGTGTCCTTGCTCTGTCCCTGTTCCAATGTTCTTATATAAAGAGTACTATTGTCCTGTGTCCTTGCTCTGTCCCTGTTCCAATGTTCCTATATAAAGGCTACTGTTTTCCTGTGTCCTTGCTCTGTCCCTGTTCCAATGTACCTACATAAAGGCTACTGTTTTCCTGTGTCCTTGCTCTGTCCCTGTTCCAATGTACCTATATAAAGGCTACTGTTGTCCTGTGTCCTTGCTCTGTCCCTGTTCCAATGTTCTTATATAAAGGGTACTCTTGTCCTGTGTCCTTGCTCTGTCCCTGTTCCAATGTTCCTATATAAAGGCAACTATTGTCCTGTGTCCTTGCTCTGTCCCTCTTCCAATGTACCTATATAAAGGCTACTGTTGTCCTGTGTCCTTGCTCTGTCCCTATGTACCTATATGAAGGCTACTATTGTCCTGTGTCCTTGCTCTGTCCCTGTTCCAATGCACCTATATAAAGGCTACCGTTGTCCTGTGTCCTTGCTCTGTCCCTGTTCCAATGTACCTATATAAAGGCTACTGTTGTCCTGTGTCCTTGCTCTGTCCCTGTTCCAATGTTCTTATATAAAGAGTACTATTGTCCTGTGTCCTTGCTCTGTCCCTGTTCCAATGTTCCTATATAAAGGCTACTGTTTTCCTGTGTCCTTGCTCTGTCCCTGTTCCAATGTACCTACATAAAGGCTACTGTTTTCCTGTGTCCTTGCTCTGTCCCTGTTCCAATGTACCTATATAAAGGCTACTGTTGTCCTGTGTCCTTGCTCTGTCCCTGTTCCAATGTTCTTATATAAAGGGTACTCTTGTCCTGTGTCCTTGCTCTGTCCCTGTTCCAATGTTCCTATATAAAGGTTACTGTTTTCCTGTGTCCTTGCTCTGTCCCTGTTTCAATGTACCTATATAAAGGCTACTGTTGTCCTCTGTCCTTGCTCTGTCCCTGTTCCAATGTTCTTATATAAAGGGTACTCTTGTCCTGTGTCCTTGTTCTGTCCCTGTTCCAATGTTCCTATATAAAGGCTACTGTTTTCCTGTGTCCTTGCTCTGTCCCTGTTCCAATGTACCTACATAAAGGCTACTGTTTTCCTGTGTCCTTGCTCTGTCCCTGTTCCAATGTACCTATATAAAGACTACTGTTGTCCTGTGTCCTTGCTCTGTCCCTGTTCCAATGTTCCTATATAAAGGCTACTATTGTCCTGTGTCCTTGCTCTGTCCCTGTTCCAATGTACCTATATAAAGGCTACTGTTGTCCTGTGTCCTTGCTCTGTCCCTGTTCCAATGTTCCTATATAAAGACTACTGTTGTCCTGTGTCCTTGCTCTGTCCCTGTTCCAATGTTCCTATATAAAGGCTACTATTGTCCTGTGTCCTAGCTCTGTCCCTGTTCCAATGTACCTATATAAAGGCTACTGTTGTCCTGTGCCCTTGCTCTGTCCCTGTTCCAATGTTCCTATATAAAGGCTACTATTGTCCTGTGTCCTTGCTCTGTCCCTGTTCCAATGTACCTATATAAAGGCTACAGTTGTCCTGTGTCCTTGCTCTGTCTCTGTTCCCATGTTCCTATATAAAGGCTACTATTGTCCTGTGTCCTTGCTCTGTCCCTGTTCCAATGTTCCTATATAAAGGCTACTATTGTCCTGTGTCCTTGCTCTGTCCCTGTTCCAATGTACCTATATAAAGGCTACTGTTGTCCTGTGTCCTTGCTCTGTCCCTGTTCCAATGTTCCTATATAAAGACTACTATTGTCCTGTGTCCTTGCTCTGTCCCTGTTCCAATGTTCCTATATAAAGGCTACTATTGTCCTGTGTCCTTGCTCTGTCCCTGTTCCAATGTACCTATATAAAGGCTACTGTTGTCCTGTGTCCTTGCTCTGTCCCTGTTCCAATGTACCTATATAAAGGCTACTATTGTCCTGTGTCCTTGCTCTGTCCCTGTTCCAATGTTCCTATATAAAGGCTACTGTTGTCCTGTGTCCTTGCCCTGTCCCTGTTCCAATGTTCCTATATAAAGGCTACTGTTGTCCTGTGTCTTGCTCTGTCCCTGTTCCAATGTACCTTTATAAAGGCTACTGTTGTCCTGTGTCCTTGCTCTGTCCCTGTTCCAATGTTCCTATATAAAGGCTACTGTTGTCCTGTGTCCTTGCTCTGTCCCTGTTCCAATGTTCCTATATAAAGGCTACTATTGTCCTGTGTCCTTGCTCTGTCCCTGTTCCAATGTACCTATATAAAGGCTACTGCTGTCCTGTGTCCTTGCTCTGTCCCTGTTCCAATGTTCCTATATAAAGGCTACTATTGTCCTGTGTCCTTGCTCTGTCCCTGTCCCAATGTACCTATATAAAGGATACTGTTGTCCTGTGTCCTTGCTCTGTCCCTGTTCCAATGTTCCTATATAAAGGCTACTATTGTCCTGTGTCCTTGCTCTGTCCCTGTTCCAATGTACCTATATAAAGGCTACTGTTGTCCTGTGCCCTTGCTCTGTCCCTGTTCCAATGTTCCTATATAAAGGCTACTATTGTCCTGTGTCCTTGCTCTGTCCCTGTTCCAATGTACCTATATAAAGGCTACAGTTGTCCTGTGTCCTTGCTCTGTCTCTGTTCCAATGTTCCTATATAAAGGCTACTATTGTCCTGTGTCCTTGCTCTGTCCCTGTTCCAATGTTCCTATATAAAGGCTACTATTGTCCTGTGTCCTTGCTCTGTCCCTGTTCCAATGTACCTATATAAAGGCTACTGTTGTCCTGTGTCCTTGCTCTGTCCCTGTTCCAATGTTCCTATATAAAGACTACTATTATCCTGTGTCCTTGCTCTGTCCCTGTTCCAATGTTCCTATATAAAGGCTACTATTGTCCTGTGTCCTTGCTCTGTCCCTGTTCCAATGTACCTATATAAAGGCTACTGTTGTCCTGTGTCCTTGCTCTGTCCCTGTTCCAATGTACCTATATAAAGGCTACTATTGTCCTGTGTCCTTGCTCTGTCCCTGTTCCAATGTTCCTATATAAAGGCTACTGTTGTCCTGTGTCCTTGCCCTGTCCCTGTTCCAATGTTCCTATATAAAGGCTACTGTTGTCCTGTGTCTTGCTCTGTCCCTGTTCCAATGTACCTTTATAAAGGCTACTGTTGTCCTGTGTCCTTGCTCTGTCCCTGTTCCAATGTTCCTATATAAAGGCTACTGTTGTCCTGTGTCCTTGCTCTGTCCCTGTTCCAATGTTCCTATATAAAGGCTACTATTGTCCTGTGTCCTTGCTCTGTCCCTGTCCCAATGTACCTATATAAAGGATACTGTTGTCCTGTGTCCTTGCTCTGTCCCTCTTCCAATGTACCTATATAAAGGGTACTCTTGTCCTGTGTCCTTGCTCTGTCTCTGTTCCAATGTACCTATATGAAGGCTACTATTTTCCTGTGTCCTTGCTCTGTCCCTGTTCCAATGTTCCTATGTAAAGGCTACTGTTGTCCTGTGTCCTTGCTCTGTCCCTGTTCCAATGTTCCTATATAAAGGCTACTATTGTCCTGTGTCCTAGCTCTGTCCCTGTTACAATGTATCTATATAAAGGCTACTGTTGTCCTGTGTCCTTGCTCTGTCCCTGTTCCAATGTACCTATATAAAGGCTACTATTGTCCTGTGTCCTTGCTCTGTCCCTGTTCCAATGTTCCTATATAAAGGCTACTGTTGTCCTGTGTCCTTGCTCTGTCCCTGTTCCAATGTACCTATATAAAGGCTACTGTTGTCCTGTGCCCTTGCTCTGTCCCTGTTCCAATGTTCCTATATAAAGGCTACTATTGTCCTGTGTCCTTGCTCTGTCCCTGTTCCAATGTACCTATATAAAGGCTAAAGTTGTCCTGTGTCCTTGCTCTGTCCCTGTTCCAATGTTCCTATATAAAGGCTACTATTGTCCTGTGTCCTTGCTCTGTCCCTGTTCCAATGTTCCTATATAAAGGCTACTATTGTCCTGTGTCCTTGCTCTGTCCCTGTTCCAATGGACCTATATAAAGGCTACTGTTGTCCTGTGTCCTTGCTCTGTCCCTGTTCCAATGTTCCTATATAAAGACTACTATTGTCCTGTGTCCTTGCTCTGTCCCTGTTCCAATGTTCCTATATAAAGGCTACTATTGTCCTGTGTCCTTGCTCTGTCCCTGTTCCAATGTACCTATATAATGGCTACTGTTGTCCTGTGTCCTTGCTCTGTCCCTGTTCCAATGTACCTATATAAAGGCTACTATTGTCCTGTCCTTGCTCTGTCCCTGTTCCAATGTTCCTATATAAAGGCTACTGTTGTCCTGTGTCCTTGCCCTGTCCCTGTTCCAATGTTCCTATATAAAGGCTACTATTGTCCTGTGTCCTTGCTCTGTCCCTGTTCCAATGTACCTTTATATAGGCTACTGTTGTCTTGTGTCCTTGCTCTGTCCCTGTTCCAATGTACCTACATAAAGGCTACTGTTGTCCTGTGTCCTTGCTCTGTCCCTGTTTCAATGTACCTATATAAAGGCTACTATTGTCCTGTGTCCTTGCTCTGTCCCTGTTGCAATGTACCTATATAAAGGCTACTGTTGTCCTGTGTCCTTGCTCTGTCCCTGTTCCAATGTACCTATATAAAGGCTACTGTTGTCCTGTGTCCTTGCTCTGTCCCTGTTCCAATGTTCTTATATAAAGGGTACTCTTGTCCTGTGTCCTTGCTCTGTCCCTGTTCCAATGTTCCTAGATAAAGGCTACTGTTTTCCTGTGTCCTTGCTCTGTCCCTGTTCCAATGTACCTACATAAAGGCTACTGTTTTCCTGTGTCCTTGCTCTGTCCCTGTTTCAATGTACCTATATAAAGGCTACTGTTGTCCTCTGTCCTTGCTCTGTCCCTGTTCCAATGTTCTTATATAAAGGGTACTCTTGTCCTGTGTCCTTGTTCTGTACCTGTTCCAATGTTTCTATATAAAGGCTACTGTTTTCCTGTGTCCTTGCTCTGTCCCTGTTCCAATGTACCTACATAAAGGCTACTGTTTTCCTGTGTCCTTGCTCTGTCCCTGTTCCAATGTACCTATATAAAGGCTACTGTTGTCCTGTGTCCTTGCTCTGTCCCTGTTCCAATGTTCCTATATAAAGGCTACTATTGTCCTGTGTCCTTGCTCTGTCCCTGTTCCAATGTACCTATATAAAGGCTACTGTTGTCCTGTGTCCTTGCTCTGTCCCTGTTCCAATGTTCCTATATAAAGGCTACTGTTGTCCTGTGTCCTTGCCCTGTCCCTGTTCCAATGTTCCTATATAAAGGCTACTATTGTCCTGTGTCCTTGCTCTGTCCCTGTTCCAATGTACCTTTATATAGGCTACTGTTGTCTTGTGTCCTTGCTCTGTCCCTGTTCCAATGTACCTACATAAAGGCTACTGTTGTCCTGTGTCCTTGCTCTGTCCCTGTTTCAATGTACCTATATAAAGGCTACTATTGTCCTGTGTCCTTGCTCTGTCCCTGTTGCAATGTACCTATATAAAGGCTACTGTTGTCCTGTGTCCTTGCTCTGTCCCTGTTCCAATGTACCTATATAAAGGCTACTGTTGTCCTGTGTCCTTGCTCTGTCCCTGTTCCAATGTTCTTATATAAAGGGTACTCTTGTCCTGTGTCCTTGCTCTGTCCCTGTTCCAATGTTCCTAGATAAAGGCTACTGTTTTCCTGTGTCCTTGCTCTGTCCCTGTTCCAATGTACCTACATAAAGGCTACTGTTTTCCTGTGTCCTTGCTCTGTCCCTGTTTCAATGTACCTATATAAAGGCTACTGTTGTCCTCTGTCCTTGCTCTGTCCCTGTTCCAATGTTCTTATATAAAGGGTACTCTTGTCCTGTGTCCTTGTTCTGTACCTGTTCCAATGTTCCTATATAAAGGCTACTGTTTTCCTGTGTCCTTGCTCTGTCCCTGTTCCAATGTACCTACATAAAGGCTACTGTTTTCCTGTGTCCTTGCTCTGTCCCTGTTCCAATGTACCTATATAAAGGCTACTGTTGTCCTGTGTCCTTGCTCTGTCCCTGTTCCAATGTTCCTATATAAAGGCTACTATTGTCCTGTGTCCTTGCTCTGTCCCTGTTCCAATGTACCTATATAAAGGCTACTGTTGTCCTGTGTCCTTGCTCTGTCCCTGTTCCAATGTTCCTATATAAAGACTACTGTTGTCCTGTGTCCTTGCTCTGTCCCTGTTCCAATGTTCCTATATAAAGGCTACTATTGTCCTGTGTCCTAGCTCTGTCCCTGTTCCAATGTACCTATATAAAGGCTACTGTTGTCCTGTGCCCTTGCTCTGTCCCTGTTCCAATGTTCCTATATAAAGGCTACTATTGTCCTGTGTCCTTGCTCTGTCCCTGTTCCAATGTACCTATATAAAGGCTACAGTTGTCCTGTGTCCTTGCTCTGTCTCTGTTCCAATGTTCCTATATAAAGGCTACTATTGTCCTCTGTCCTTGCTCTGTCCCTGTTCCAATGTTCCTATATAAAGGCTACTATTGTCCTGTGTCCTTGCTCTGTCCCTGTTCCAATGTACCTATATAAAGGCTACTGTTGTCCTGTGTCCTTGCTCTGTCCCTGTTCCAATGTTCCTATATAAAGACTACTATTGTCCTGTGTCCTTGCTCTGTCCCTGTTCGAATGTTCCTATATAAAGGCTACTATTGTCCTGTGTCCTTGCTCTGTCCCTGTTCCAATGTACCTATATAAAGGCTACTGTTGTCCTGTGTCCTTGCTCTGTCCCTGTTCCAATGTACCTATATAAAGGCTACTATTGTCCTGTGTCCTTGCTCTGTCCCTGTTCCAATGTTCCTATATAAAGGCTACTGTTGTCCTGTGTCCTTGCCCTGTCCCTGTTCCAATGTTCCTATATAAAGGCTACTGTTGTCCTGTGTCCTTGCTCTGTCCCTGTTCCAATGTACCTTTATAAAGGCTACTGTTGTCCTGTGTCCTTGCTCTGTCCCTGTTCCAATGTTCCTATATAAAGGCTACTGTTGTCCTGTGTCCTTGCTCTGTCCCTGTTCCAATGTTCCTATATAAAGGCTACTATTGTCCTGTGTCCTTGCTCTGTCCCTGTTCCAATGTACCTATATAAAGGCTACTACTGTCCTGTGTCCTTGCTCTGTCCCTGTTCCAATGTTCCTATATAAAGGCTACTATTGTCCTGTGTCCTTGCTCTGTCCCTGTTCCAATGTACCTATATAAAGGCTACTGTTGTCCTGTGTCCTTGCTCTGTTCCTGTTCCAATGTTCTTATATAAAGGCTACTCTTGTCCTGTGTCCTTGCTCTGTCCCTGTTCCAATGTTCCTATATAAAGGCTTCTGTTGTCCTGTGTCCTTGCTCTGTCCCTGTTCCAATGTTCCTATATAAAGGCTACTATTGTCCTGTGTCCTTGCTCTGTCCCTGTTCCAATGTACCTATATAAAGGGTACTCTTGTCCTGTGTCCTTGCTCTGTCTCTGTTCCAATGTACCTATATGAAGGCTACTATTTTCCTGTGTCCTTGCTCTGTCCCTGTTCCAATGTTCCTATGTAAAGGCTACTGTTGTCCTGTGTCCTTGCTCTGTCCCTGTTCCAATGTTCCTATATAAAGGCTACTATTGTCCTGTGTCCTAGCTCTGTCCCCGTTACAATGTATCTATATAAAGGCTACTGTTGTCCTGTGTCCTTGCTCTGTCCCTGTTCCAATGTACCTATATAAAGGCTACTATTGTCCTGTGTCCTTGCTCTGTCCCTGTTCCAATGTTCCTATATAAAGGCTACTGTTGTCCTGTGTCCTTGCTCTGTCCCTGTTCCAATGTTCCTATATAAAGGCTACTATTGTCCTGTGTCCTTGCTCTGTCCCTGTTCCAATGTACCTATATAAAGGCTAAAGTTGTCCTGTGTCCTTGCTCTGTCCCTGTTCCAATGTTCCTATATAAAGGCTACTATTGTCCTGTGTCCTTGCTCTGTCCCTGTTCCAATGTTCCTATATAAAGGCTACTATTGTCCTGTGTCCTTGCTCTGTCCCTGTTCCAATGGACCTATATAAAGGCTACTGTTGTCCTGTGTCCTTGCTCTGTCCCTGTTCCAATGTTCCTATATAAAGACTACTATTGTCCTGTGTCCTTGCTCTGTCCCTGTTCCAATGTTCCTATATAAAGGCTACTATTGTCCTGTGTCCTTGCTCTGTCCCTGTTCCAATGTACCTATATAATGGCTACTGTTGTCCTGTGTCCTTGCTTTGTCCCTGTTCCAATGTACCTATATAAAGGCTACTATTGTCCTGTGTCCTTGCTCTGTCCCTGTTCCAATGTTCCTATATAAAGGCTACTGTTGTCCTGTGTCCTTGCCCTGTCCCTGTTCCAATGTTCCTATATAAAGGCTACTGTTGTCCTGTGTCCTTGCTCTGTCCCTGTTCCAATGTACCTTTATAAAGGCTACTGTTGTCCTGTGTCCTTGCTCTGTCCCTGTTCCAATGTTCCTATATAAAGGCTACTATTGTCCTGTGTCCTTGCTCTGTCCCTGTTCCAATGTACCTTTATATAGGCTACTGTTGTCCTGTGTCCTTGCTCTGTCCCTGTTCCAATGTACCTATATAAAGGCTACTGTTGTCCTGTGTCCTTGCTCTGTCCCAGTTCCAATGTTCCTATATAAAGACTACTGTTGTCCTGTGTCCTTGCTCTATCCCTGTTCCAATGTACCTATATAAAGGCTACTGTTGTCCAGTGTCCTTGCCCTGTCCCTGTTCCAATGTACCTATATAAAGGCTACTGTTGTCCTGTGTCCTTGCCCTGTCCCTGTTCCAGTGTTCCTATATAAAGGCTACTGTTGTCCTGTGTCCTTGCTCTGTCCCTGTTCCAATGTACCTATATAAAGGCTACTGTTATCCTGTGTCCTTGCTCTGTCCCTGTTCCAATGTTCCTATATAAAGGCTACTGTTGTCCTGTGTCCTTGCTCTGTCCCTGTTCCAATGTACCTTTATAAAGGCTACTGTTGTCCTGTGTCCTTGCTCTGTCCCTGTTCCAATGTTCCTATATAAAGGCTACTATTGTCCTGTGTCCTTGCTCTGTCCCTGTTCCAATGTTCCTATATAAAGCCTACTATTTTCCTGTGTCCTTGCTCTGTCCCTGTTCCAATGTTCCTATATAAAGACTACTGTTGTCTTGTGTCATTGCTCTGATGCTGCTGTGTTTTTGCTTTTGTTCCAATATCATTTTTCATATTTACTAATGTCCTTGCAATTTATATTCTCGATTGCTTCATTCATTTTTTATGGCTTATCAACCTTTTGCTGGTTACTTAAAGCCAGAAGATATTTTTAGATTGCAAGAATTCTTTTTTTTTTTGTGACAACAAAGATTTAGCAATACACGTCTTACTAATTAACCCATAGCTGGGATAGAGAACAGATGAATTCATACTTTTCCCCAAGGGTTTCTGCATATAAATGAATATAACAAACCCAACATTAATTGGAACTCAGCTCTCTGATTAACAATTCCGAGCCATTATCCATTACACCACCTGCACATCAAAGCTTACAGCTCCTGTTACTCCCAAGTGGTCTGTCATCGAGTTACTTTGTGAACTTTTTTATTACTATTATTATTATTATTATTATTATTATTATTATTATTACTATTATTATTACTATTATTATTACTTTTTATTACTATTATTATTATTTTTATTACTATTATTAGTATTATTTTCATTACTATTATTATTAATTTTTTATTACTATTATTATTATTATTATTTTTATTACTATTATTATTTTTATTACTATTATTATTACTATTATTTTTTTTATTACTATTATTATTTTTATTACTATTATTATTACTACTATTATTATTACTTTTTATTACTATTTTATTATTACTTTTTTATTACTATTATTATTACTATTATTTTTATTACTATTATTATTATTATTTTTAGTATTATTATTACTTTTTATTACTATTATTATTATTATTTTATTACTATTATTATTTTTATTACTATTATTATTATTATTATTATTATTTTTATTATTATCATTATTATTATTATTACTTTTTATTACTATTTTATTATTACTTTTTTATTACTATTATTATTATTATTTTTATTACTATTATTATTTTTATTATTATTATTATTTTTATTACTATTATTATTATTATTACTATTATTATTACTTTTTATTACTATTTTATTATTACTTTTTTATTACTATTATATCTAAGACCTTATGTTTTTGTTCTCCCTTCACTCTGCTTGCTGTGTAGATATATGTTACATTTTTCTCTGTGTGGGAAAAGTGTAAATATATAGTTTTGTGTATTGAGAACAAAGAATGTTTGTCATTCCTTCTGCTTTCAGCTGTTCCATTTTGTTTGTAAAATACATTGTTGTTAGATTTTGGATATAATAATGCTCATAATAGGAGAAATACAAAATGGGAAAATAAACATTTCTTTCATAGCCCTCACCCATTAGGTATAAACTCTAACAATATGATTTCATTCTAATCCAAGAACACAGAAGCTACAACCTTCTATGTGGAGCAGTGTAACCTTAAACTTCTTATGGTTTCAGTCTGGGTGGTGTGCTTCTATTGCATATTTGTTTTTTATTTGGCTACCTAACTTCTCATGGTGAACCCAGATATCATCACCTGTAACTATTCTGCTTTTGAAATTGGGAAGTTCTAGAATCTCTTAGCAACCACTCACTGATCTGGAAACATGCTAAGCAGAAACCTTTGAGCAGCCAAAAAGACATAGCAGGCATTATCATAGCTCACCTGAGAGATTTCACATTTTTTTGCAATAATGATTCTTCTGTCTTTGGCCTTATCCTCATTTACAGCAGCAGCTGACCTACCACTGGTGGGCCTGTCACTAAGGTCAGTTTCTTTTTTCTCTCTGACTACTATTACCTCTACTGACTCATCTCATTATTGTGCTGACACCAAATGCAGCCTTTCTCATAAACCTTCACTAGCTAATAAATATTTGCAGCCCATTCAAAAAAGTGAAATTCTATAACAGCTCTTTGCTTTCTATGTGAGTCCAACATGTCAACAATTTTGAAAGATGATTATAAGTAGGAAAAGAGAATGTAGCTCCACAAATCTTTCCTTTATGTTACTAAACTCTTTGCAGTTTATAGCTGGAAATAAGCTTATTAATAATTTTATTACTTGTTAGATTAGAACAAGGTTTACTTTTTCACTGGTCCTCCTCATATCAGAGCTCATTGAATGAAAATTTATATGATGCAAAACTATAATTATATCATTAGCATTTGAAATATACTTTGTTTGCATGGAGATAAAAAAAACAAAAACTGATGACTAGTTATTGAAAAGGTAATGTAATTTTTATTCTTTTCAAAATTATTATTTGTATCAATTTGGCCATATTAAAGAAAATTTCTGTTCAAGTAATTAACCCTTTGTTAAATCCTGAAAGATTGCAGTTAGAAAAAAATATGGAAGCTTTAAATTGAACATTTAAAGGAGCCATCTCAATTCATTATTCAGTGGTCAGGACTTGTTGAGACAAAAACTGATTAATGTAAATAAAATTTGAAACAATTCATTTTTCCACAACAATGATTTACATCAAACGAATTAATAAATTGCAAGTGGTACTTTAACAAGAGAATATATAACAAAGACAAAAAGATGGCATATGGGAGCAATTAATGAAGAAAGTAAAATGGTGGTCTTATCAAGACTTCAGCTGCCTTAACCGGGTATTGAACTCACACTCTTTGGATTCTGTCACTTGGTCTAACCAACACCTTTATCCACTGTGCCATGTGTCCTTGAGGACATCTAGGTATGAATTTCTGCATATTATAAACCTAATGTCTTCCACAACCATTTTTACCAGTGCTCATATTGCAATTTTGCTGTTATCATTGCATGTTTCAGAGGGAAATTAACAGGAGATAACTAATAACTGACATCCATCAAACATGGCAAGTGGAACTAGAACAGTCTACCCCAGTGAGCGAAATAAAGGGTTCAGTTCGACATTCCAACCACCTGAAGAAGGCCGGAGCATACAACGGCCAAAACGTTGTGATAAATATGGCAACAAAGATGAGGACAATAGTCAGAATAATGTAAATAATGTACATAATACTTCATCTCAGAAATATAGACAGATGCCAATAATTTTGTAGAGTAAAACATGAATTTGTGAATTAAGTGGCAGAGTAATTGTGAGTTTGATCCCAGGGCAGGGTGGTATAGACTTAGACTCAGGGGAAATAGAGCAAGCAATAAGTGAATAGTACTAAAGAAGTTATTAGGAGTTCAATCCCAGGGTCAGGTGGTAGAGACTAATACTTAACGGGAAATACGACAAGCATTAATTGAACAGTACTAATGACAGAAACAAGATATTTCTAGATATGGACAGTGAAAGGAGAACAATCTATGACACTGATTAAATTTAAGTATTCAGTTCAAGATTTAAGCGGTTGCATGTTGGTATGTATTTTAGGTGGATGGATGTAAATATGTAAACAGAGAAGAAGAATACAAAAATTCAGGTTTGTACTATGGACCATTGATTCTCCTTTCTATATTACCTGTATTGAAACAAAGTTCTCAATTTCACTTGGGTATGTCTGCTTTCTGCTTGGTCCAGGAGTTAGGGTAAGTGTTTTTATTGCAATAAAAGTCTGTGAATGTTGCTTGTGTGTTTGCCAGAAGTCATATATAGACAGTGGGTGAAAGAAAGATATGAATTTATTATTGTGTAGGAAGCAGGGCAGAGAAGGAAATGCAGAAAAAACACTGCACTCTTTCTTTCCACCCACCACTCTCTCTCGCTTTCTACCTTCCTGTGATTGCATGCATGCTTATTTTATTTCAGCTTTCTTTAAAGAAACAATATTTTTAAATATATTTTTCAACTTCCGTCAAACAGACAATTTTTTTAATGTTGAAAGCAACTTCAATGTATTATGATTTAAAAATACAATTTGTTTATACAGTAAGTATTTTTATTTCAACTTTCTTCAAACAGACATTTTTTTTTAATGTTGAAAGCAACTTCAATGTATTATGATTTAAAAATACAATTTGTTTATACAGTAAGTATTTTTATTTCAACTTTCTTCAAACAGACATTTTTTTTTAATGTTGAAAGCAACTTCAATGTATTATGATTTAAAAATACAATTTGTTTATACAGTAAGTATTTTTATTTCAACTTTCTTCAAACAGACAATTTTGTCATATAATAAGTATCATATATTTATGAACCAATGACATTAAAAGAAAGCGGAGGTGTGGCACATGTAAGTGATCACTACATTGTGATAACAACAAAGATGATAGGACAATAGTCCGAATGTAATTGTAAATCATAAAAAATAAATAATCAAAGAGTCGGTTTCAGACTTAGTATTTTATAACTTCGCCACACATGTTTCACAAAAGTAAAGGCCTTAACAGCGGAGAACAATGCTTAATTCAAATAACGCAACTTTAAGTTTATTGTATTCTGGTTGGTCTTCCGTACTTTATAATTACAGCCCGATTATAAACACAAAATCACATTTTTTAATTACTGCGGATCTTCTGATTAGTGACGATTTACAACGCGCTACAAAAAAAGGAGACTTAGGAAACCCGATGCGACTTTTTAGTTTTAATTTTATAATATTTTAATTTTAACAACTTAAAATAATAAAAAAGTTAAAGTAGATTAATTCTTTAAAAGATCAGTGATCAATCTTACACTGTATCAAATTCAATGTTATGAACAGGATCCCCTTAAAATGCTAAAAATTTCATCGTATGTTTTAAAAAAATTATTTTCGATTCTGACAAACAAACGGTCTCTAGTTTACTTTTGACTTTTTTTTGTTTGAGGCTCTCTAAATAACAAAAAGGAAAAAAAGATTTCTTCCAAAACTATTTTCCTATTTTTTTTATGAGTGAACCAGTGTATTTAAGTAGTGGTGTAAATATTCAAATTCATGGCTTTGTAAAGGAAAACGGTCTTGTTTGACTCTTCGAAGTAAAATTGAAATTTTACTGTCAATACACGCGCGATTTTTTTAAACAAGAGACAAATTATTGTTATACACCGGTTAGTGGATTTCTTCGTCGTATTAGGTGTTACGATTTGTAAAATTCTTTATTTCAAATTCTACGTTAAGTTTTGTTTGTAATTGTGAAATATATTTTATAATTACATAGAAAACTCAATTCTAACAACTAAATGAAATTGGAAGAGACATTTCTAACAGCAAAATATTTGATTTTTTGTCATCACTTTTAGAGTCTTACTCTTTTTTAGCTTTTTCTGAAAAGGTTTAAAAATTATTCACGCTGAAAGGAAAGGTAAGTTTAAGTTCGTCTCTTAACTAACAATTCTGTAAAGGTAAAATTGCAGATTAGAAAACAATCTCAAAAAAGAAGCATAATTTCTGGTGTAAAAAAGCCTGAATATTCCAAAAACAGCATTAAAAATTTGCGGAAACCTACCGAGGGAAGATATCAACAATCTTAGTTGGGGCTTCTTCAACATTTGGTCCTTCCTTTAATAATCACATGAACATTTTGCCTTTAAAACTTTGTTTTTATTATGTTTTTTGGGGCCTTACAAAAACAGCAATAAAAATTGCGGGAAGTCCATCTATGAAGGAAGGTATAACAATAACATTAACAATTCTTTGGGTACAGCTTGATCTCCTCAGGCAGGAATCAGTAAGCGTTCGGAATGTTTGTTTTTGTTGTTTGGGTAAACTTTCGCGCAGTAATCTAGTCTCGTAAGGGCGATCTTGCTGCATTCTGAACACAAGATTTGCGGTAGATCTCCGCAGATTTTTAATGCTAATTTTGAAATGATAATAATAATGCTTTTTTATATATATACCTTACAGTTTTTACGCTGAAAAAGTCCCCAAAGTTTTGTTTCAATGCTGGATTATTTTAAAGACGAAAAAAAAAATGACGACGTAAAAAAAAAATTAATAAAATATATTTTTTTTTAGATTTTTGATGTCATTTTGGACGAAATTGATGCTGCCCTTTTGACCAACTAATTTTGTCATTATGGCATCATCAGTTTTTCAGATTCACACTCTGGACTTGACAGACAAAACATCTCCAATTTTTCGCTGAACCCCCCCAAAAAAAAAAACAGTCCATGACGTAAAAAGACCTCAAACTTAATAAAAACGAAGTTTTATCTTCAAAATGTTTATAAGTAAGAAGAGGAATGATCAAAGCATTTTTTGATTATTTTATCAAATTGTTTAATCCTTTCTATCGTTAGGAATATTGGTTAAAAAAAAAGTCTTGTATTTTTGAGGGTGTGGGGTTGTGGTTGCTATATTTACGATCATGTTTTAAGCACCTTTCTTTCAATGATCTGAAAATTTTTGAAAATAATCAAATAATTGTTGAATTTTAATGAAACTTTCAGAACTTATTCAGAAATGTATGAAATTATGTTTGAATTTTTTTTTTTTTTTTATGTTAAGAAAATCTTGGTAAAAAAATAATTTACACGTTACCACCCCATTTATTTAATTTCATGAAATTTCAAGAAGTGTCATCTGAAAATTGTTTTTCCTTATTTAAAAGCAGGACTCTTGGAGGATGTGTATCATCAATTATTTTTTTTAAACTACTACTTATTTCCCGAAAATCTGCTCCAAATAATAAAATAAAAATTTAAATAAAACTCTAACATTATTTAACTGTTTGCTTAAAAATGAATTTTTGCAAGAATTTTCATTTTTTTTAATATTTTCATTATAATAATTTATAATATATAAATGTTTTAAAATTCTGCATTGCTTTTATCAAGTTAGGAAATATTGTTATTAAGTAAAAACTATACTTATTAATCCAAAATTGAAAAGCTTAATACAAATCATTTTGCACCAACATTTTTAAAATAATTTTTTTTCATGTGTATTAAATATGTAATGTGACCATTTTTGAAAGTATGGTCACCCATACATGATATTATCAGAAAATAAGAGTGATGCCTATAGTAAATTTAAAGTCAACATTCCTATAATTAGGTTGGGGAAATATTTTCCAACATTTTTAAAATTACTGAATAATTAAAAATTATATAAAAATGGCGCCTATGTCAGTTTCTCAAATTATGTTTTACAGATGCAGTCTCTGTAGAACAACAATCATTATGTAATCACCTGTTGTTGTCTCAAGTACATAAAACACAGTGATGTTAGTTAAAAACGCAGCTACTGTTTTGTTTTAAAAATACATTTCTGTATTTTTTTAAAGTAAATAAGAGAATTACATTGCAATGAAAGACAACAAAAAAGGGCACAAATAAACTATTTTAGAAAAAATAAAAAAATTTCCTATTAATATAATTTCTGTTTGCAATATACTGGAGTAATTTACTTACTGGAAATAGTAAATATAAACTTTAACTGAAAGCTTCAAGAAAGCTTTTTCATTTATAAAAATTAATTTTAAACCTTAGGTATTGAAAATTAGTGGAGGTACCTAGATTAAAAAATACATAGAAATTGTAGAAGTCTAATTTTCTGTCTGACAGACATAAAAGGATAAAGTTTTAATATGTTTTAATACTTCCACTTACTTGCTGTTTCCCTACAGTTTACAGTATTTAGGAACCAAGTTTTACAAAGTTGGCTTGATTTAATAATAATAAAAAGAAAGTGGCAGAGACTCAGAATTTTGTCCTTTAGTTTTATTATCATATGGTGACAGACAGATTGTCACTTCAGAAAGTCAAATTTTACAAATTAGACTTTTTGCAAAAATTTTATTTAATACTAGCAGTAGAGCACGGCGTTGCCCAGGGATGTAACAGTAAGAGATAGATCAAGTATCGACCATCATAAAGACTGAAAAATAAAATTGACAAAGATTATTGTTTAAGGTTGACGGACACGCATGTCTTAATTAGTTTTTTTACGAATTGGTCAAAAAACCCAAACTCAAACAAAAACATTGTTTTCAATTGTTATGAGTCTACCGATTGAATAGAATTTTATTATAAACAATTGTATTGTAAATGGAATTTTTAAAGCATTCTGAATGTAAAAATAAAGAAAAAAGTGTGCAAGACAATAAGAAATGCTACCTGCCAAAAAAAAAGTGAAGTTTTGTTGAAATCCGTTGAAAAATGTAGGAAATCCGATCCCATATGTAAACGAACACACACACACACAAACAAACTGGGTTTTATAATAAGTATAACTCGATATGAGTTGTACCCCTTTCATTCTTGTGATGCCTCTTAATCGTGTTTTCAAATTGATTTTGTGCAAAAACAATTGTGTTTTTCTAATTTTTGGCGCTTTTAGAACCACCGCAAGGTAATTTTACGTACTCCTGTGAAGTTTTGTTGAAATCTGTTGAAAAATGTAGGAAATCCGATCCAATATATAAACGTAGAGACACAGACACACACACAATCTGTGTTTTATAATAAGTAAGATTTTCAATAAAGTGACCAAATGATAATGTAGCTTTCTCCCTCTAGATGACTTTTTGGTGCTACTTTTCTGAAGGTTTTACCACTTTCACTTAATTCATATTTAGGATTGTAGCATTCTTTGCATGGGTTATTCCAGAAACTCATCAAGTTAGATTGAGGGCTGAAGTATGAGGTATGAAAGCCTATCAAGCAAGAGCAACTTATCCAATAAGTGGATGTTGCAGGAAATAAAATTTTTCATTTTACTTTTATTTTCTTGTTTAAATAAAATATTGTTACACTAAGTATTATCACAAAAACTTAAAATCCATTAAAACAGAAATCCATACTGAAAAGGGAATTCCGTAAAATTTGAAATGGAAAATTGGTCCCTCTAAAATTATCAGATGCTAATAATTCAGTATGTAATATAAAGTTCAATTGAAGTCACTGTAAAAGAAAAACTATTATTTTTGGTTAAAAGAAAGTCACAAATCATTTAAAAAGATCTTTGCCCATTTCAAAGGTGGATAAATATGATTGGTTCTCGGGCGATTTTGAAAAGGTTCTTCAAGAATCTCTGTGAGAATTTTTTTTTTTTTTTTTCAATTCCCCAAGAACTAATCTAATACAAACATGATGCAATACAAAAATAATGTCTTAGAATTTATATGAAATGATTTGGGGGCGGGTGACAAATATAAAAATAAATATATATAGTGTTCATTGTGATTTTGCAGAGAGTTGGGGTAAGAAATCCTTGCAGACTTGATATGTTTTAGGTACTTTGGCTTTATAGTCTTAATTATGAAGATACTTGCTGATGAAATGTTAGAAAATTCCCAATAAATTTTAAATAGTTTTTACTCTTATTACTTGATAATGTCATGTATGGATGTCTGTATTTACAAAAATTGGCAGGTTTATATAAACACAAAAAAATTCAAAACTCATTTTAAAATACTGTACTCACTGAATTGTACTAAGCTTTTTGATTTATTATTAGTAGATACAGTTTTTACTTAATAAGAACATCATCTAACCGATGCAAACTAATACAGAATTTTTAGGTTAAACTTTATAAAAAGTATTGAAATTAAAATCTTTCAAAAGTGAACAAAAATGTTAAATTTTATTCTTCACCAAAATTAATTGACTGCAAAAACATACTGAAATTTCCTATACTAATTTATGCCCCGCCCCTCACTTTGCTGCAAGAAAAACAAAATTTTAACCAAAAAATATAATTTAATTTTAATACTAATCATCAAAAAAATCTGTTGGTCTTTCATCTTAATGATAGATGGTAAAACATTGTTTTTATTAAATTTATGGCATTTTTTTTCATCATCTGTAATCATTTTTTAGTGTTCCATGTGCCATGCCTTTTCTGGTTATCTCAGTATCAGTCAATTCCCCTGGCTGAGTAATCTGAAAAGTGACTTACCCAAAAGTGTTGTGAGTTCAATACCTGGCCATGGTAGAGTGAACATAAAACTTGGAGAGTTGAGTTACTATTAGATTGGTGCAAAAATAATGTCGTTTTCTCACATAGTAACATATGTGACAAAACGACTTTATTTTTGCACCAACCTAATAAAAGGAATTTATTGATACTGAGATATCCAGAAAATAACACAAAGGAATGGCACATGGAATTAGAATAATCTACCCCCGTGGACTAAATAAAGGGTTTGGTTTGAAATTCCAACATTTATCACCTGAAAATAGCTGGAGAGTACAATGGCCAAAACATTGTGAATATAGCAATAAAGATGAGGACATTAGTCCGAACAATGTAAATAGTGTAAATAGCTACAATATCTCATCTCAGAAATATAGACTGATAACATCTACTATATCTACAAACGTAATGTACTTTCTTTATTTCTCTACCAAACAAACATTGTGGCATTAAGCTCCCATAGTGGTTGAAATGCTGGTAAAATAACCAATCAATGTTCATATGCCTTATTTTTTAACTTCAGATTACTTTTCTCTCATTCCCATGTTACTATCAATGTTTTCATCAATTTTTCCACACTTTCCTATTCTTAAATAAAAACATTTTTTCACATAATATATACAATTAAATCAAGTGGACAATAGCACATTAATTTTGGAAATTATTTCATTATTGCAGTGTTTTTTTTCCTAATTGTCAGCTATTCATTTAATAAATAGAAGGTGACATTAACAAAAGATCTTCTCTACTCCTATGGTTTGTTTTTATTGCGTAGAGATGCCCACAGCAGATAATCTTGCATCAGGTGGTGGCGGCTATGGACTTGATCATGTTGTCAGTGACATTAGTCCAAAAAAGGAAAAAATTAAAAATTAACACATATTTGAATTGTTCTGATTTTAATTGCATACATTTCATCAGATATGACGTGATGGTGAAGCAATCTTGTTTCACTTCAAAATGCTTGACTTTCACTGGCAGTTGCTGCTGCTCCA
Organism: Acanthosepion lycidas; assembly: GCA_963932145.1. Lineage (NCBI taxonomy): Eukaryota > Metazoa > Mollusca > Cephalopoda > Sepiida > Sepiidae > Acanthosepion > Acanthosepion lycidas. The sequence continues at coordinate 89,174,074 of OZ010575.1, forward strand.
TTATTGAAATAATAATTACATGCATCTCTCATAATATAGACTTCCTTCATATATTATTTACTGTCTCTATTAATATAACATTTATGTTTTTTTTTCTTCACAGATGTTTTGGCTGTACCAAAGCCACAGTGTTTATTACTGAGAATTTCAATGATGGAAGCACCCTTTCTCTTTACATGAAAACACAGAGAAAATATATGCTACATGGTTTGTGTGAAAGTTGTGAATTTACATCAAATGTATTACAACAAACTTTACATGACAAGAAATAATGTACTTTGAAATGTGCTTTCTTTCTACAAAAATACATTGAGTGTTATGTATAAACAGGAAAGATAGGCCATATTCATGTAAAATACGCTTAGCTGTTGTGAAGTCAGACATAATAGGCCAGATGGAAACTCACATTACAAAGAAAGCATACTCTTGTGAAGTATGTGGATATACATTTTCATGGAAGACAAATTTAGTCAATCATATGCGTACACACACTGGTGAGAAACCATATTCTTGTGAAGTTTGTGGATCTGCATTCGCACAAAAGTCACATATGGTCATTCATATGCGTACACATACTGGAGAGAAACCATATACTTGTGAAGTTTGTGGATCAGCATTTTCAATGAAGCAAAGTTTGGTCACTCATAAGCGTAGACACACTGGAAAGAAACCATATTCTTGTGAAGTTTGTGGATCTGGATTTCCACAGAAGCATGATTTGGTTGATCATATGCATACACACTCTGAAGAGAAACAATATTCTTGTGAAGTTTGTGGTTCTGCATTTTCACAGCACCATGAATTAGTCAATCATAAGTGCACACACAATAAGGAAAAACCATATTCTTGTTATGTTTGTGGAGCTGCATTTTCATGCACGTCAAATAGGACCTCTCATATGCGTACACACACTGGAGAGAAACCATACACTTGTGAAGTTTGTGGATCTGCATTTTCGCACAAGTCACATATGGTCAGTCATATGCGTACACACACTGGAGAGAAACCATATTCTTGTGATGTTTGTGGATCTGCATTTTCAATGAAGCAAAGTTTGGTCAATCATAAGCGTAGACACACTGGCGAGAAACCATATTCTTGTGAAGTTTGTGGATCTGCATTTTCACTGAAGCAAATTTTGGTCAATCATAAGCGTACACACACTGGTGAGAAACCATATTCTTGTGAAGTTTGTGGGTCTGCATTTTCACGGCAACATGAATTGGTCAATCATAAGCGTTCACACACTGGAGAAAAACCATATTCTTGTAAAGTTTGCGACTTTGCATTTTCACAGAGATCACATTTGGTCAATCATATGCGTACACACACTGGCGAAAAACCATACTCGTGTGAACTTTGTCGATCTGCATTTTCATGGAAGTCATCTTTGGTGAGACATATGCATACACACACAAGAGAGAAACAGTATTCTTGTGAAGTTTGTGCATCTGCATTTTCACAGCAACACGAGTTGGTCAATCATATCCGTACACACACTGGAGAGAAACCATATTCTTGTAATGTTTGTGGATCTGCATTTTCATCTCAGTCAAATATGGTCACTCATATGCGTACACATACTGGAGAGAAACCATACTCTTGTGAAGTTTGTGGAACTGCATTTTCACACAAGTCACATATGGTCACTCATATGCGTACACACACTGGAGAGAAACCATATTCTTGCAAAGTTTGTGGATCTGCATTTTCATGCAAGTCAAATATGGTCATTCATATGCGTACACACACAGGAGAGAAACCATATTCCAGTGAAATTTGAGGCACTGCATTTTCACCATAGTTTTATTTACTAACACATGTGTACAACTGTTGCATAGGAACCATATTCTTTGGAATTTTTGGATCTGCATTTTCATGGAAGCCAAATTCAATCAATTATAATTGTACAGGCACTGGAGGAAAATTATGATATTGTACATCTCAATTTTCATAAAAGTGATTTTTGGTGAACCATCTGTGTATATTGATTGGAGTGGAAAAAATATTCTTATAATTTGTGCTGATATCTGTTTTTAGATAAACCAGTTTTGGTGCATCACATGAACACACAGGGAACACAAACCCTATCGTATTGGACATTTTATGAATCCATAGAAAATTCTTCTTTAGTGTATCATATGAAAACTTTTAATTAACATTTCAATAAGCAAAGCACAAATTATTTCATGTTATTTTTTCAAATAAACTTTCCACATTTTTTTTTCTTTCTCACATTCCCTTTTTCTTTCCTTCTTTGAGTCTTTGGATGTATGGATGGCATGAAATAGACATCAATATTGCCTTATGAGACATTTTCTTGTTTCAATTTTATTATTTATTTGAAGCTTCTCAATTAAGTTTGCCAACCCTTGTTTTAAACAATTTAATGAACATTAAAACCAAAACTCTTCCAGAAACGCATGGATGCATTTAAAAATGTACACACACTGGAGAGAAACCATATTCTTGTGATGTTCATGGATCTACATTTTCAGTTACAATAGAATGTCATTAAAAATTTTGTCTAAAAAAATATATTTGTCAAATAAGTGAATTTTTGATGTTAGCCTAATTTCTAGGCAATAAACATGTATTCTTCACTTATCCTATTCATTCTTTCTCTTTGATCTTTGCCACATGTTGCCAATTACAGTTGAATTGTTTTAACCAGAGAGAGAGAGAGAGAGGGTGTCCCCACTTTTTCTTAAGTTAAATCCTTTTGTTTAATACACATTAGAAAAACTCAAATTTCTTTCCAAATGATGCATTTGGCTATGGTGATAATTCTTTGAATAACTGCAGCAGTTTTGTGCTGTTCAGAATCTGTTGGAAAATAGGTCACACTTCAGATGAGATCCTGTTTTTTTCCTGAGTGAAAAACAAGAAGAAAAGTTATAGATGTTACTGAACAAAAAGAGAAAATGCATTTCTACTCAGCAGGCTAATGTGGCTTTATTTTTTGCTATTTCTGCCTCTTCCAGGGCCTGCTCAGTTCATTGAGTGTAACCAAATATAACCTGTACCTACATCTGTCTCATCTTTTACTGAGCCCGAGAAGTCAACTGTGGAACAGTTGTAATCTTCCAAAAAAAAAGCTAACATTTGTCAATTAGTGGCTCACAAAATACAAATGGCTATGCTTTTCAGATGAAAACATCATGTACTGTGCTATTTGTAGTAACTATAACAAAACAGGCACATCTCTGCATAAATCAAACAAATACATTCATTTTTGGCACGCCACCCTCATTTGTCATGTTTGAAGCAGAGAGCATCAGTCCTGCTTCAGTAATCCTAATCTACTAAACAACATAAAACAATTTAATTTGAAGCTAAACATTCAGCCAGACAAATTAGTGCTTGTGGTGTAAAAAAACTAGCCGGCCCTGGTAAGTGTCCCCTGTCAAAATTTGAATAGTTACACAGCTTTCTGACAGACTGGTGTCCCAGAGCTCTTCCATCTAGAGCAGTATGTCTTTTTTTTCCACATGAAACAGAATTGTCCATTATTCATGAGGTATTATATTAGCAAAAGATGTTTTTTTTATATTAACTGTAGTGTAACAAAGTTCTCAGTTTCACTTTTACTGTTTTCTGCTTGATCCAGGTGTTAGAGCAAATATGTATATATAAACATTATATTAATGATTGAGCTTGTCAGCCATGCACAGATTTGGAACAACCAAAGAAAAGTTTGTACTTACATTATCATTGGAGTTCAGTTGTCAGTGAACAAGGGAAACTAATCTTTCCTATCAGGAATGCAATTCCTACTTTCTTGGAGGAAGGGGTAAAACAGGGTTCAGGAAGGCAAATGTTTCTCGTTTTATACACTTAACCTGTGTCATAGCAATTGGAAAAACCAAGTGAGATAATCATATTTCTGGTGCATTTATTCTTAGCATCATGGGAAAAATGTATTTCTTTTTCTCTTTTATCATTGATTATTTTTATTTTATTTATTGATTAGATTTCATTTTCCAACAAGATTGTTGGATTAACAGACATGTGAAGAATGTTTGAGGACACAAGAGCCAAAATGTGATATTAAGAAAAACAATGAAGACATTAGAATGTAAATGAAAAAAATGATATCGCCTGAATAGTGTAGTGGGAGAATAAGCCTGATTGTAGGCGTCAGGTCATGCTTTGAGACCTTTACGATCTTATCAATATTCATCATATTTTTCTACATATGTTCCAAATTCAACTAAGTACATCTGATTATTAAAGAATTGAAATTGGATTTTGACATCATTCTGGTGACTTTCTTTTTTTTCAAATCTGTGAATTTGTTTTGCTCGTGCCAAATCTTGAAAAATACTAATTTTTTTATCATTTTAAAAATGGGATTATGTTCATTTTAATGATACTTTGTAAAAGTCCATTTGTGACTTTTTGCACATTTATCTGAAATTAAATACAAATAAGTTGATATTTGTAAATAAAATCTTTGTACAAAAGCAGACTTTTTAAGCATTTTCTTACAAAAAGATTTCTTTTCATTAGTTTTTTAATTAAAGAACAAATGAATATTTTAAGCCCACTATAAGCAGAGTAGGCTATTTGCTTAAAAAAAAAATTAGAAGTGAATTTAAGAATTATTATCCCACAGTGTTTGTGCATGTGCTTCTGAAAAAAAAACTAACACTTCAAAAAATAATTTAAAATAAGTTTCTAACAAAATTCAGAAAATCAAATAAAATCAAAATGCTGTATGAAAGAGTCATTTGTGTCTGAATTTCAAATGGCATATTATCATTATGTTGCAGGGAACAAACTGATTATCCTCAGTATACAAAGAACTGATACACTTCTATTAAATGGACTGTTCCAGTCGGAATATATGGAACTGTGGAGTTCATCTCAGGGGACTTGCTTTCCAGCGTCATAATGCGTCAGGCCTCTGAGATTGGATTGCTTGTCAACCTCTCCACCTTCAAGAAGGGAGGAACCCAGACGAGATCCTGACGAAGGGTAGAGTCTTGTGGATAAATCAGGTAAAGCAACAAGATGTCAAACTCACTGCCTTTGGGCAGATAGAAACCTAGACACAGATATGCTGAAGGGATGTGACTCGTCTTAGGAGGTAGACAAACCGACTGTATGTTTGCGGGGTCTATGGGGAATTTTTGCCTGAGCATATGGGCTCGGATTGCACCACATAAAAATCAGGTTTGTGACAGATCCTACCACTTGGAGAGGTCGGATATGTACTTGCTTGCTTTCCAGCTTCAGACGAACTTCTAAATTTCTACTTGTTTTGTTTTTGTTGAAATAAATATTTTACTTTAAGTTGCCGTTCTATTTATTATTTTGCAATAACCACCCGGGAGGACATTACAAAACATTAATTTACTATTCAGTATTTTTATTTACATTCTGATAACAGTTTAAACAACAAAGATGAATGGACAATTGTCCAAATGTAATTCTCAGTAAATAATAAAAAAATTAATAATCAAAGAGTCAGTTTCAAACTTGATGTTTTAGTAAATAAATAAAAAAGTAAGTTCCGCTAATAATTCTTTAAAATCTTACACTGTATCGATATTATGAACAGGATTCCCTATTAAAATGCTGAAATAAATCATCGTTTGTTTTAAAAAACAGTATTTTTACGATTCTGACATCATGTCTCGTTTTGACTTGCGTCTCTAAAAAATGAATGCTCTACAAAAACTATTTCTTCCAAAAATATTTGCCTATCTTTTATGAGAGGACCAGTGTATTTAAATAGTGCTGGAAATATTCATGGCTTCCTTTGTATGATGTAAAATCAAAGAAGACGGTTTTGCTTGACTCTTGAGAATTGAATTTTTATTGTCAATCAATACAGACCCGATTTTTTTTAAACATAAGGGACAACTTATTCTTATACACCGGTTACTGGATTTCACGTCTTTTTAGGTGTTACGATGCATAAAAATTATTCATTTTCAAATTCTTCGGTGAGTTTTGTTTTTAATTGCAAAATATATTTGATAATTACATAGAAACCTCAATTTTAACAACAACAAAAATTTGAAGAGCACTTAATATCAACAAAATATTTGATCTTTCTTTTTTATCATCACTTTTTATTTTATTTTTAAATAACTTTTTTCTGAAAAGCTTTAAAATTTGTTCCCGCTGAAAGGTAAGTTGAAGTTCGTCTCAACTAACAATTCTGTAAAGGTAAAATTGCAGATTAGAAAGCAATTTCAAAAAAGAAGCATAATTTCTGGTGTAAAAAAGCCTGAATATTCCAAAAATAGCATTAAATTTTTTTCGGAAACCTACGTTTTTTTTAGGGAAGATATCAACAATCTTAGTTGGGTCTTTTTGTGTCTTGGCTACAGCCCGGCCAACATCTGGTCTTCCCTTTTAATAACATAAAATATTTTGACTTTAAAACTTTGTTTTTATTAAGTTTTGGGGCCTTATTATAATTCTTACAAAAATACTAAAAATTGCGGAAGTCCAGCTTTTTAAAGGAAGGAAGGTATTCTACCTCTACGAAATCGCTAATAAAGAGCATAGTCTGATGAAAAAGACGCCAAACTTTACGTCTAAGCTTATGTTATTTTATTATGAAGAGGAAAGACCACAGTTTTTTTTGTTTTTTTTTTTAAATTTTTCCTTCTTTTTAGAACATCCTAAATTTTGATTTAAAAAAACCTTGTTTCTCTTTGTACCAACCGGAACTACGATTTTTATCACGTTTTTTTTTTTTTGTATGGCACACATTAATTTGGAAAATCTTGTAAAAATGAAAATAATTGTCGGATGTTAATGAAACTTTCGGAAACTATTCACAGATGATTGAAATTATTATAAATATGTTTTTTGTTTTTTTATTAAAGTCATGGCAGAAATGTTTTTTTCTTGTATTTAGTACCCCCCACACCAACATAACTAATTTTATGAAAACGCTAGAAATTCGATCGCATCAGGTTAGTAGTTAAAAGCACAACCCTTTAAGAATGCAAATCATGTTTTTTTTTGTTTTTGTTTTTTTTTTAATTGGACCCCACGTACCTGAAAATCAGCTCTGAATTGTAACATACAAAAGTTAAAAGAAAACTCAATAAAACAAAGATAATGATTTTATTTGTTTTTAGTTGTTTTTATGAATATGGACAATATTTTCTGAAAGCAAAAAAATTTTTTCAATGAAAATTGAATTTTTGATGGAATTATTTGTTATTTCTTTAATTATAATAGATTTTTATTTTTTACATTTAAGTTGTTAAAATATTATAAAATTAGTTAAAAGCTGCATCGGGTTTCCTAAGTGTCCTTATGAGATTGAGATAGATCATTTTTTAGTGCTTTGTAAATTGTATCGTTTTTTTTCACCAATCAGCAGATCCGCAGTAATTAAGAAATGTAATTTTGTGTTCATAAAAATCGTTAAAATGGTTGTAATTAAAAAGTACAGAAGGTCACAAGCAATAAAACGTCACGTGGCTTGAGTGTAAGCGTTATCCGCTGAAAGTCGATTACAATACATTATTGCAAATTCTTCATGCGAAACACATGCTGAGCATTTTGAATTAGCGTTTTTTACTCATTAAAAAAGTTTTAACATATCATCCTAAGCCATTTTCACCATCAACATTACTACATTTTTAAAAGTACTATTTATTTCATTTACATATTTCATTGCAATTTCAATTTTTTGAAGTTGTTGTACAGTTTTTTTCAGTGAGTCGTCTTTATTTCAATGTGAATTTCTTATTTCAAACAAACTGTTTTTGGTTCTATCGTTAAGTGTTGTTGTCATCACCCTGCTCAAAAGGTGTTAAAAAACAAAAATACATCAAGCCATTGTTCAAACATAGATTAAAAAAATAAAAAAATGGGATTTTTTACAAGGTTATGACAGCTTGGTATTGTTGGCTGGCTTGCCTTTGAGTTGACCCAGCAATGTCAGTCAATTATGGCTTAATTTCAACAGTTTTCCTTATCGCTGATTAAAAAAAAAAATAAAATAAAAAAAAAAACATTTAAAAAAATCCTCGTTTTCAGTGTTCAGGAATAGCAATTTTAACTATTTTCATATTTTATCCCCAGAAAATTTTTTTATAATCCTTTACACCAACCAATTTCACTTAGAAATGAAAGAGAATTCTTTGCTTTCAGGAATACCTAGTTTCATGGGGTGCAGATAAAGTTTCCTTGATATTTTATTCAGATGACGACAAAAGTCATTTTTTATTTTTTATTTTTTTTTATTTTTTTTTTTTTTCACAGTTCAAATTGGCTGTAGTGTAACAAAATAACTTTTGATATGTTTGCGATGATTTTTACTTGGGATAGAAATGTTTTATCATAGCAGATCTATTGACTTTAGGGGGCTATAGTTGCCCTCAAAAAGCTGTACAGCACTTGTATTTTAATTTATTTATAGTATTTATAATTTCTACAGATAGTATCAACAAACTTATGGTGTAGTAATAGAAAAACAAAATAAAAGAAATTGGAATGCTGAAAGGTTTTGTTTTTTTTACTTCAATACTTTTACAAGGTACTACATAAGCTGGTTCATGTAAAAAAAAAAACAAAAAAACGTTACGTCAATCATGTCCTTCCGTATGATAACTCGAATCTCACGTTAGCTGTCGATATGTGATGACAGCAATCATTTATCACTTGTCAATAGCCAACGATGTTAAGATAGCATCCTTTTTATTTTAAACATTTTTCTTTGAAGAAAGTAAGCAAAAGTTTTTTTCAAGATATATTACATAATCTTTAAATTTGCTAATTTTCGTCAAATAAATTTTGAAAAACGTATAATTGATTTTTGGAAGAATTTTAAACTAGGATTTTAACTTAGTTTACAAAATTTTAAAAAGATGGCTGTTATCGAGTTTTTTTTAGTAATTTCGCTGACAAAAAAAAAAACAAGATTTTTAACTAAAATTTTGGATATGCTAAGAATAAGTAAAAAAATTTTTAAAATAATCAAAAAATACTTTGGTATTTCTTCCTAATAATGGTATATATACTTACAGATAAAAAATTTTTTCATCAAATTTAAGGCCGTTCTTGTCATGCTATGCTCTTTTTATTGATTTTCATGGAGGTACCTACAGTCATGATGAAAAAAAGACCTCAGACTTAATAAAAACAAAGCTTGATCCTCAAAAATTAACAAAAATAAAGCTAAAAGTGTTTAAGAAGAGTTTTAACATAAACATTTATTTTTTATGATAAAAAATTCTTTGATCATTCCTCTTAGTCTTAACTTATTAAGAACTTAAAACTATGAGGAATGATCAAAGCATTTATTATTTATTTTGTCAAAATTTTTAATCCTTTCTAGAAATTTTGGTTAAAAACGTCTTGTTTGTTTTTTTTTTTTTTTTTTTTGGTTGACGTAATGTATATGATGGTGTTTTTGTTTTAGCATCTTTTTTTCCATTTATTTGGAAATTATTGCAAAAATGAAATAATTGTTGGATTTTATTTTTAATGAAACTTTCAGAACTTATTCATAAAAATGAATTTTTTTTTTTAATTTTTTGTTTTAGGAAATCTTGGTAAACAAATAAATACATTTTTTTTTTTACTCATTACCGCCGCACTTACTTTCATGAAATTTAAAGAAATTAAATTGTCATCCGAAAATAGCTTCCACGATTTAAAAGCAAGAATTTCCCAAAAATCTGCTCTGAATCGTAGAAGAAAAAATTCAATATAGCTGTAACTAAATTATTTAATTAGAAAAACTCTTCATTACTTTTACAAATAAGATTTAATAAAAACACTATTATCGTAAGACAAATATTTTTATCGATGAATAATAAATTTTTACAAGAATTTTCATTTTTTTAAATTTTAATTATAATAATCTTTTAAAATTCTACATTACTTTCATCTGGTTAGTTTGTTGGAGTTAGCTCCTCAGTTCCTTAATCCTTCAACAGGGGTCTCTCTCTCCTGGCTATAAATACTGGCTGACCTTTCGCCTCGATCTCTCTTTGTACCTCAGGCGTTGGGCCTTATACCACCTTGCAGATGTGAGCTCTCACAGTTACGGCATTTCCCAAATTCTGGGAACATGCTAAGAACAATACACGTACGTACGAACACTCACCACAACACACACACATAATATTCACCACACGCACTCTATGTAATTGTCCATTTGTTTTGTAACTTCGCATTAATACATATATTTGTTTGTATATGATTATCGGTCTTGTTTGTTTTCTTTGGACTTAAGTCCAACTTTCTCATGTAGCTGGACTGGCTAGCAGGAAATTGTAACCCACGTGTTTTCTTCTACATACCCATCACCACGGTCCGCTACAAGTTAATATTGTTATTAAGTAAAAACTACTTACTAATCCAAAATTGAAAATCTTTATATAAATCATTTTGCACCAAAATTTGTAAAATAATTTTTTTCATGTCTATAAAATAATATGTAATGTGACCATTTTCAAAAGTATGGTCAACCATAGATGACATTATCAGAAAATGAGAGTGATACCTATACTAAATTTAAATTCAACATTGCTAAAATTAGATTAGATAAATATTTTGCAACATTTTTAAGATGACTTAAAAACTATATAAAAACAATGCTTATGTCATTTTCTTAAATTAAATTTTACAGATGCAGTCTCTGTAGAACAACAATCATTATGTAATCACCTGTTGTTACCTCATCAATTGTGTAAAACACAGTTACTGTTTTGTTTTAAAAATATATTTCTGTGTTTTAAAGTAAATAATATTTTTTTTCAAATTAGATTAATTATACTTTAAATCAGCTAATATTCCTCAAATAAAGTTTCAGAAAAGTATATTTTATTTTGGAAGATTTTTTTTAATACAGAGAATTACATTGTGAATAAAAACATGATGAAAGGGCACTAATCAGCTATTTTAGAAAACAATAAAAAAAATGATCTATTCCTATCAATATAATTACTGTTTGAAATACACCAGAGTATTTTACTTACTGTAAATAGTAAATTTAATCATTTAGCTTTCAAAGCTGAAATGAATGCTTCTAGAAACCTTTTTCATTTATAGAATTTAATTTTGTCTTATCCTTTAGTTTTCTTATCACATGGTGATAGATTGTCAATTCAGAATGCCAAATTTTACAACTGTTTTCAAAAATTTTATTTAATAATTTCAATAAAGTGACCAAATGACAATGTAACATTTTGTCTCCAGATGACTTTTTGGACCTACTTTTCTGTAGGTTGCATGGGTTGTACCAGAAACTCATCAAATTAAATTAAGGGTTGAAGTATGCGGTAAGAAAGCCTATCATTCTAGAGCAATTTATCCAATGGGTGGATATTCCAGCGAATAAAATTTTTCATTTTTCTTTTATTTTCTTGTTTTTATGACATATATTCTTACAGTTTCTCACTAAGTATTACAACAAAGCAAAAACAGAAATCCATGCTGAAAAGGGAATTCCGTAAAATTTCGAACGGAAAATTAGTCCCTCTAAAATTATCAGATGCTAATAATTCAGTATGTAATATAAAGTTCAATTGAAGTCACCGAAAAAGAAAAACTATTATTTTTGATTAAAAGAAAGTCACAAATCATTTAAAAAGATCTTTGCCCATGTCAAAGGTGGATAAATATGATTGCTTCTCGGGCAATTTTGAAAAGTTTGTTCAAGAAGAACTTTGAGAGAACTTTGTTTTTTTTTTTTCAATTCCCCAAGAACTAATCTAATACAAACATGATGCAATACAAAAATAATGTCTTAGAATTTATATGAAATGATTTGGGGGAGGGTGACAAATATAAAAATAAATATAAAAAGTGTTCATTGTGATTCTGCAGAGAGTTGGGGTAAGAAATCCTTGCAGACTTGATATGTTTTAGGTACTTTGGCTTTATAGTCTTACTTATGAAGATACTTGCTGATGAAATGTTAGAAAATTCCCAATAAATTTTAAATAGTTTTTACTCTTATTACTTGATAATGTCATGTATGGATGTTTGTATTTACAAAAATTGGCAGGTTTATACAAACACAAAAAAATTCAAAACTCATTTTAAAATACTGTACTCACTGAATTGTACTAAGCTTTTTGATTTATTATTAGTAGATACAGTTTTTACTTAATAAGAACATCATCTAACCAATGCAAACTAATACAGAATTTTTAGATTAAACTTTATAAAAAGTATTGAAATTAAAGTCTTTCAAAAGTGAACAAAAATGTTAAATTTTATTCTTCACCAAAATTAATTGACTGCAAAAACATACTGAAATTTCTTATACTAATTTATGCCCAGCCCCTCACTTTGCTGCAAGAAAAACAAAATTTTAACCAAAAAATATAATTTAATTTTAATACTAATCATCAAAAAAATCTATTGGTCTTTCATCTTAATGATAGATGGTAAAACATTGTTTTTATTAAATTTATGGCATTTTTTTTCATCATCTTTAATCATTTTTTAGTGTTCCATGTGCCATGCCTTTTCTGGTTATCTCAGTATCAGTCAATTCCCCGGTGGATAAAAGTGTTGACTGAGTAATACAAAAAGTGACTTAACCGAAAGTGTTGTGACTTCAATACCTGATGACAGCAGAGTGGACATAACACTAGGAGAGATGAGTTAGTAAAGCAAATTAATTGATATTGAGATATCCAAAAAATAACTCGAAGGAATGGCACATGGAATTAGAACAATCTACCCCCATCGACTAAATAAAGGGTTTGGTTTGAAATTGCAACATTTATCACCTGAAAATGGCTGGGAGAGTACAATGGCCAAAACATTTTGAATATAGCAATAAAGATGAGGTCCGAACAATGTAAATAGTGTAAATAGCTACAATATCTCATCTCAGAAATATAGACTGATAATATCTACTATATCTACAAACGTAATGTACTTTCTTTATTTCTCTACCAACCAAACATTGTGGCATTAAGCTCCCATAGTGGTTGAAATGCTGGTAAAATAACCAATCAATGTTCATATGCCTTATTTTTTAACTTCAGATTACTTTTCTCTCATTCCCATGTTACTATCAATGTTTTCATCAATTTTTCCACACTTTCCTATTCTTAAATAAAAACATTTTTTCACATAATATATACAATTAAATCAAGTGGACAATAGCACATGAATTTTGGAAATTATTTCATTATTGCAGTGTTTTTTTTCCTAATTGTCAGCTATTCATTTAATAAATAGAAGGTGACATTAACAAAAGATCTTCTCTACTCCTATGGTTTGTTTTTATTGCGTAGAGATGCCCACAGCAATTAATCTTGCATCAGGTGGTGGCAGCTATGGACTTGATCATGTTGTCAGTGACATTAGTCCAAAAAAGGAAAAAATTAAAAATTAACACATATTTGAATTGTTCTGATTTTAATTGCATACATTTCATCAGATATGACGTGATGGTGAAGCAATCTTGTTTCACTTCAAAATGCTTGACTTTCACTGGCAGTTGCTGCTGCTCCATTATTGAAATAATAATTACATGCATCTCTCATAATAAAGACTTCCTTCATATATTATTTACTGTCTCTATTAATATAACATTTATGTTTTTTTTTTCTTCACAGATGTTTTGGCTGTACCAAAGCCACAGTGTTTATTACTGAGAATTTCAATGATGGAAGCACCCTTTCTCTTTACATGAAAACACAAGAGAAAATATATGCTACATGGTTTGTGTGAAAGTTATGAATTTACATTGTCAAATGCATTACAACAAACTTTACATGACAACAAATAATGTACTTTGAAATGTGCTTTCTTTCTACAAAAATACATTGAGTGTTATGTATAAACAGGAAAGATAGGCCATATTCATGTAAAATACGCTTAGCTTTTGTGAAGTCAGACAGAATAGGCCAGATGGAAACACACATTACAATGAAACCATACTCTTGTGAAGTATGTGGATCTGCGTTCTCACAGAAGCATGATTTCACTGATCATATGCGTACACACACTGGAGAGACACTATATTCTTGTGAAGTTTGTGGATCTGCATTTTCACAGGAACATGAATTGGTCAATCATAAGTGTACACACAATAAAGAGAAACCGTATTCTTGTTATGTTTGTGGAGCTGCATTTTCTTGCACGTCAAATAGGACCTCTCATATGCGTACACACACTGGTGAGAAACCATACTCTTGCGAAGTTTGTGGAACTGCATTTTCACACAAGTCACATATGGTCAGTCATATGCGTACACACACTGGAGAGAAACCATATTCTTGTGAAGTTTGTGGATCTGCATTTTCAATGAAGCAAAGTTTGGTCAATCATAAGCGTACACACACTGGAGAGAAACCATATTCTTGTGAAGTTTGTGGATCTGCATTTTCGATGAAGCAAAGTTTGGTCAATCATAAGCGTACACACACTGGTGAGAAACCATATTCTTGTGAAGTTTGTGGATCTGCATTTTCACTGAAGCAAATTTTGGTCAATCATAAGCGTACACACACTGGTGAGAAACCATATTCTTGTCATGTTTGTGGATCTGCATTTTCACGGCAGCACGAATTGGTCAATCATAAGCATTCACACACTGGAGAGAAACCATATTCTTGTAAAGTTTGCGACTTTACATTTTCACAGAGATCACATTTGGTCAATCATATGCATACACACACTGGCGAAAAACCATACTCTTGTGAACTTTGTCAATCTGCATTTTCATGGAAGTCATCTTTGGTGAGACATATGCATACACACACAAGAGAGAAACAGTATTCTTGTGAAGTTTGTGGATCTGCATTTTCACAGCAACATGAATTGGTCAATCATATCCGTACACACACTGGAGAGAAACCATATTCTTGTAATGTTTGTGGATCTGCATTTTCATCTCAGTCAAATATGGTCACTCATATGCGTAAACATACTGGAGAGAAACCATACTCTTGTGAAGTTTGTGGAACTGCATTTTCACACAAGTCACATGTGGTCCGTCATATGCGTACACACACTGGAGAGAAACCATATTCTTGCAAAGTTTGTGGATCTGCATTTTCAAGCAAGTCAAATATGGTCATTCATATGCGTACACACACGGGAAAGAAACCATATTCCTGTGATATTTGAGGCACTGCATTTTCACCATAGTTTTAGTAACACATGTGTACAACCGTTGCATAGGAACCATATTCTTTGGAATTTTGTGGATCTGCATTTTCATGGAAGCCAAATTCAATTAATTATAATTGTACAGGCACTGTAGGAAAATTATGATATTGTACATCTCCATTTTCATAAAAGTGATTTTTGGTGAACCATATGTGTATATTGATTGGAGTGGAAAAAATATTCTTATAATTTGTGCTGATATCTGTTTTTAGATAAACCAGTTTTGGTGCATCACATGAACACACAGTGAACACAAACCCTATCGTATTGGACATTTTATGAATCCGTAGAAAATTCTTCTTTAGTGTATCATATGAAAACTTTTAATTAACATTTTAATAAGCAAAGCACAAATTATTTCATGTTATTTTTTCAAATAAACTTTACACATTTTTTTTTCTTTCTCACATTCCCTTTTTCTTTCCTTCTTTGAGTCTTTGGATGTATGGATGGCATGAAATAGACATCAATATTGCCTTATGAGACATTTTTTGTTTCAATTTTATTATTTATTTGAAGCTCCTCAGTTAAGTTTGCCAACCCTTGTTTTAAACAATTTAATGGACATTAAAACCAAAACTCTGCCAGAAACACATGGATTAAAAGTTTTGTCAAAATAAGTGAATTTTTGATGTTAGCCTAATTCCTAGGCAATAAACATGTATTCTTCACCTATCCTATTCATTCTTCCTCTTTGATCTTTGCCACATCTTGCCAATTACAGTTGAATTGTTTTAACCAGAGAGAGAGAGAGGGTGTCCCCACTTTTCCTTCAGTTAAATCCTTTTGTTTAATACACATTAGAAAAACTTAAATTTAATTCCAAATGATACATTTAGGTATGGTGATAATTCTTTGAATAACTGCAGCAGTTTTGTGCTGTTCAGAATCTGTTGGAAAATAGGTCACACTTCAGATGAGATCCTGTTTTTTTCCTGAGTGAAAAACAAGAAGAAAAGTTATAGATGTTACTGAACAAAAAGAGAAAATGCATTTCTACTCAGCAGGCTAATGTGGCTTTATTTTTTGCTATTTCTGCCTCTTCCAGTGCCTGCTCAGTTCATTGAGAGTAACCAAATATAACCTGTACCTACATCTGTCTCATCTTTTACTGAGCCCAAGAAGTCAACTGTAGAACAGTTGTAATCTTCTTCCAAAAAAAAAAAGAAGCTAACATTTGTCAATTAGTGGCTCACAAAATACAAATGGCTATGCTTTTCAGATGAAAACATCATGTACTGTGCCATTTGTAGTAACTATAACAAAACAGGCACATCTCTGCATAAATCAAACAAATACATTCATTTTTGGCATGCCACCCTCATTTGTCATGTTTGAAGCAGAGAGCATCAGTCCTGCTTCAGTAATCCTAATCTACTAAACAACATAAAACAATTTAATTTGAAGCTAAACATTCAGCCAGACAAATTAGTACTTGTGGTGTAAAAAAACTAGACGGCCCTGGTAAGTGTCTCCTGTCAAAACTTGAATTGTTACACAGCTTTCTGACAGACTGGTGTCCCAGAGCTCTTCCATCTAGAGCAGTATGTCCTTTTGTTTTCAACACAAATCAGAATAGTCTATTATTCACGAGGTATTAGCAAAAGATGTTTTTTATATTCACTGTAGTGTAACAAAGTTCTCAGTTTCACTTTACTGTTTTCTGCTTGATCCAGGTGTTAGAGCAAGTATGTATATATAAACATTATATTAATGATTGAGCTTGTCAGCCATGCACAGGTTTGGAACAACCAAAGAAAAGTTTGTACTTACGTTATCATTGGAGTTCAGTTGTCAGTGAACAAGGGAAACTAATCTTTCCTATCAGGAATGTAATTCCTATTTTCTTGGAGGAAGGGGAAAAACAGGGTTCAGGAAGGCAAATGTTTCTCGTTTTATACAATTAACCTGTGTCATAGCGATTGGAAAAACCAAGTGAGATAATCATATTTCTGGTGCATTTATTCTTAGCATCATGGGAAAAATGTATTTCTTTTTCTCTTTTATCATTGATTATTTTTATTTTATTTATTGATTAGATTTCATTTTCCAACAAGATTGTTGGATTAACAGACATGTGAAGAATGTTTGAGGACACAAGAGCCAAAATGTGATATTAAGAAAAACAATGAAGATATTAGAATGTAAATGAAAAAAATGATATCGCCTGAATGGTGTAGTGGGAGAATAAGCCTGATTGTAGGCGTCAGGTCATGCTTTGAGACCTTTACGATCTTATCAATATTCATCATATTTTTCTACATATGTTCCAAATTCAACTAAGTACATCTGATTATTAAAGAATTGAAAATCTTTGTGGATTTTGACATCATTCTGGTGACTTTCTTTTTTTCAAATCTGTGAATTTGTTTTGCTCGTGCCAAATCTTGAAAAATACTAATTTTTTTATCATTTTAAAAATGGGATTATGTTCATTGTAATGATACTGTGAAAAATCCATTTGTGATATTTGCACATTTATCTGAAATTAGATATGAATAAGTTAATATTTGTAAATAAAATCTTTGTACAAAAGCAGACTTTTTAAACATTTTCTTACAAAAAGATTTCTTTTCATTAGTTTTTTAATTAAAGAATAAATGGATATTTTAAGCCCACTATATGCAGAGTGGTCTATTTGTTTAAAAAAATTAGAAGTGAATTTAAGAATTATTATCCCACAGTGTTTGTGCATGTGCTTCTGAAAAAAAAACTAATATTTAAAAAAAGATTTTAAAATAAGTTTCTAACAAAATTCAGAAAATCAAAATGTAGATGAAAGAGTCATTTATGTCTGAATTTCAAATGGCGTATTTATGTTGCAGGGAACGAACTGATTACCCTCAGTATACAAAGAACTGATACATCTCTATTAAATGGACTGTCTCAGTAGGAATATATGCAACTGTGGAGTTCATCTCAGGGGACTTGCTTTCCAGCGTCAGAATGTGTCAGGCCTCTGTGATTGGATTGCTTGTCAACCTCTCTGCCTTCAGGGAGGGAGGAACCCAGACGAGATTCTAACGAAAGGTAGAGTCTCGTGTGGCAAGGTAAACAAACCATGAGTCTTTGCTAAGTCTATGGGCTTGGAAAGACTCACATAAAGCCGTCCTTGTGCCACATCCTGTTCAGTGGATAAATCAGGTAAGGCACCAAGATGTCAACCTTTGGGCAGACAGAAACCTCGACGCAGATATGCTGAAGGGATGTGTCTCGTCTTGGGAGGTAGAAAAAACCCGACTGTGTGTATGTGGAGTCTATGGGGAATTTTTGCCAGAGACGATGGGCTCGGATTGCACCACATAAAAATCGGCTTTGTGACATATCCTGCCACTTGGGGAGGTCGGATATGTACTTGCTTGCTTTCCAGCTTCAGACGAACTTCTCTACTTGTTTTGTTCTTGTTGAAATAAACGTTTTACTTTTTAAGTTGCCGTTCTATTTATTATTTTGCAATAACCACCCGGGAGGACATTACAAAACATTAATTTACTATTCAGTATTTTTATTTACATTCTGATAACAGTTTAAACAACAAAGATGAATGGACAATTGTCCGAATGTAATTCTCAGTAGATAATAAAAAAATTAATAATCAAAGAGTCAGTTTCAAACTTGATGTTTTAATAAATAAATAAAAAAGTAAGTTCCGCTAAATAATTCTTTAAAATCTTACACTGTATCGATATTATGAACAGGATCCCCTATTAAAATGCTGAAATAAATCATCGTTTGTTTTAAAAAACAGTATTTTTACGATTCTGACATCATGTCTCGTTTTGACTTGAGTCTCTAAATAAAAAATGAATGCTCTACAAAAACTATTTCTTCCAAAAATATTTGCCTATCTTTTATGAGAGGACCAGTGTATTTAAATAGTGCTGGAAATATTCATGGCTTCCTTTGTATGATGTAAAATCAAAGAAGACGGTTTTGCTTGACTCTTGAGAATTGAATTTTTATTGTCAATACTCAATACAGACCCGATGTTTTTTAAACATAAGGGACAACTTATTCTTATACACCGGTTACTGGATTTCACGTCTTTTTAGGTGTTACGATGCATAAAAATTATTCATTTTCAAATTCTTCGGTGAGTTTTGTTTTTAATTGCAAAATATATTTGATAATTACAGAGAAACCTCAATTTTAACAACAACAAAAATTTGAAGAGCACTTAATATCAACAAAATATTTGATCTTTCTTTTTTATCATCACTTTTTATTTTATTTTTAAATAACTTTTTTCTGAAAAGCTTTAAAATTTGTTCACGCTGAAAGGTAAGTTGAAGTTCGTCTAACTAACAATTCTGTAAAGGTAAAATTGCAGATTAGAAAGCAATTTAAAAAAAGAAGCATAATTTCTGGTGTAAAAAAGCCTGAATATTCCAAAAAATAGCATTAAAATTTTTTCGGAAACCTACCGTTTACGGTTTTATTATATCAACAATCTTAGTTGGGTCTTTTAGTTTTGTGTTTTGGCTACAGCCCGGCCAACATTTGGTCTTCCCTTTTAACAAAATATTTTGACTTTAAAACTTTGTTTTTATTAAGTTTTGGGGCCTTATTATAATTATTACAAAAACAGCAATAAAAATTGCGGAAGTCCATAAGAAGGAAGGTATTATTAATTATATAATTTAATTTAAACTTATTAACAATCTTATTTGGGTCTTAGGTAACAGCTTGGCCTCCTCAGGTAGGAATCTGTGAAAGTGCTCGGAATATTTTTTTTTCATTTAAATGGGTAAACTTTTAGCGCAGTAATCTAGTCTTGTAAGGGCGGCTGTGCTGTTACCCGCAACCCAAGTAAGATTGCGGTAAATTTTTAATGTTATATTTTATAATCATGCTTTTTTTATGTACTTCCACTTCTACGCCGAAAAAGGCCCCAAACTCAAAGAGTTTTTTTTTCTTCTCAATGCTGGATTATTTTAAAGACGAAAAATGACGACGTAAAAATTAAAATGTATCTTTTTAGTTTGATGTCATTATTTTTTGACCAAATCAATGCTACCCTTTAGTTTTTCTTTGTCAAACTATTTTTTGGTCATTTTAGGACATCATCAATTTTTCAGTTCACACTTTGGACATTGACAGACAAGGAAAAAAAAATGATTTATAGGTACCTTCTCTTTTTCGCTGAAAATAACAGTCATGATGAAAAAAAGACTTCAGGCTTAATAAAAACAATGTTTGATCCTCAAAAATAAGTGTTTTTATTGTTAAGAAAAGACTAAGAGTCTTAAAAAAACACTTATTTTTGTGTTTTGTTTGACAATAAAAAATTTTTGATCATTATCAAAACATTTTTTTTATTTTGACAAAATTTTGAATCCTTTCTTTTGGTTAAACACCTTTCTTTTCTTTGCTTTTTTTTTTTTTTTTTTTTTTTTTGCTGTCGACGTAAATGTTTACGATTGTGTTTTTGTTTTACCATCTTTTTTCCATTTATTTGGAAATTATTGCAAAAATGAAATAATTGTTGGATTTTAATGAAACTTTCTGAACTTATTCATAAAAATGAATTAATTTTTTGTTTTAGGAAATCTTGGTAAAAAAAAAAAAAAAAAATCCTTTTTTTTTTTTTTTTTTTTTTTTTTTTACTCTTTACCGCCACACTTACTAACTTTCATGAAATTTCAAAAAATTAAATTGTCATCCGAAAATAGCTTCCACGATTTAAAAGCAAGAATTTCCCAAAAATCTGCTCTGAATCATAAAAAAAAAATCAATAAATCTGTAACTAAATTATTTAATTAGAAAAACTTTTCGATACTTTTACAAATAAGATTTATTAAGAACACTATCGTAAGAAAAATAGTTTTAACGATGAATAATGAATTTTTACAAGAATTTTCATTTTTTAAAATTTTAATTATAATAAACTTTAAAAAAAATTCTGCATTTACTTTAATCTGGTTAGGTATTGTTATTAAGTAAAAACTACTTACTTATCCAAAATTTAAAATCTTTATCCATATCATTTTGCACCAAAATTTGTAAAATAATTTTTTTCATGCGTACAATATATGTGACCATTTTCGAAAGTATGGTTAACCATAGATGACATTATCAGAAAATAAGAGTGATGCCTAAATTTAAACTCAACATTGCTAAAATTAGATTAGATAAATATTTTGCAACATTTTTAAGATGACTTAAAAACTATATAAAAACAATGCTTATGTCATTTTCTTAAATTAACTTTTACAGATGCAATCTCTGTAGAACAGCAATCATTATGTAATCACCTGTTGTTACCTCATCAATTGTGTAAAACACAGTTACTGTTTTGTTTTAAAAATACATTTCTGTGTTGTTTTAAAGTAAATAATATTTTTTTTCAAATTAGATTAATTATACTTTAAATCAGCTAATATTCCTCAAATAAAGTTTCAGAAAAGTATATTTTATTTTGGAAGATTTTTTTAATACAGAGAATTACATTGTGAATAAAAACGTGATGAAAGGGCACTAATCAGCTATTTTAGAAAACAATAAAAAAAAAGATCTATTCCTATCAATATAATTACTGTTTGAAATACACCAGAGTATTTTACTTACTGTAAATAGTAAATTTAATCATTTAGCTTTCAAATAAAGCTGAAATGAATGCGTCAAGAAAGCTTTTTCATTTATAGAATTTAATTTTAAATCTTATCTATCGAAAATTAATGAAGGTACTAGATTAAAAAATACTTAAATAATGTAGAGGGGCAGACATCAAAGGATAAAGTTTTAATATGTTTTAAATACTTCCACTTATCTGCTGTTTCCATACAGTATTTAGGAACCAAGTTTTACAAAGTTGGCTTGATTTAATAAAACAGTGGGTGGGTGGGGGTCACAAAATTTTGTCTTTTTGTTTTATCCTTTAGTTTTCTTATCAGATGGTGATAGACAGATTGTCAATTCAGAAAGCCAACTTTTACAACTGTTTTCAAAAGTTTATTTAATAATTTCAATAAAGTGACCAAATGATAATGTAGCTTTTTGTCTCCAGATGACTTTTTGGACCTACTTTTCTGTAGGTTTTGCTACTTTAACTTAACTCGGATTTAGGATTGTGGCATTCTTTGCATGGGTTGTACCAGAAACTCATTAAATTTACGTATGAAGTAAGAAAGCCTGTCATGCTAGAGCAACTTATCCAATGGGTGGATATTCCAGCAAAGAAAGTTTTTCATTTTACTTTTATTTTCTTGTTTTAATAACATATTGTTACTCTAAGTATTATCACAAAGCAAAAACAGAAATCCATATTGAAAAGGAAATTCCATAAAATTTGAAATGGAAAATTGGTCCCTCTAAAATTATCAGATGCTTATAATTCAGTATGTAATATAAAGTTCAAATGAAGTCACCGAAAAAGAAAAACTATTATTTTTGGTTAAAAGAAAGTCACAAATCATTTAAAAAGATCTTTGCCCATTTCAAAGGTGGATAAATATGATTGGTTTCTGGGCGATTTTGAAAAGTTTCTCCAAGAATCTCTGAGAGAATTTTGTTTTTTTTCAATTCCCCAAGAACTAATCTCATATAAACATGATGCAGTACAAAAATAATGTCTCAGAATTTATAAGAAATGATTTGGGAGAGGGTGGCAAATATAAAAATAAATATATATATAGTGTTCATTGCGATTCTTCGAAGATTTGGCATGAGAAATCCTTGCAGACTTCGTAAGTTTTCAGTACTTTGGCTTTATACTCGTACTTACAAAGACACTTGCTGATGAAATGTTAGAAAATTCCTAATAAATTTGAAATACTTATTGCTCTTATTATATGATCATGTCATGTATGATGTAACTTATACAAACTAATACATAATTAACATAATAACATGTTAAATTTAATTCTTCACCAAAAATAATTGACTGCAAAAACATACGCAAATTTCCTATACTAATTTATGGTTCCCACCTTTGATGCAAGAAAAAGTAAATTTTAACCAAAAAATATAATTTAAGTTTAATACTAATGATGAAAAAATCCTTTACTTTTTCGTCTTAATGATAGATGGTAAAACTTTGTTTTTACTAAATTTTTTCATCATCTGTAATCATTTTTTAGTTTTCCATATGTCATGCCATTTCTGGCTATCTCAGTATCAGTTCATTCCCCTGGCTGAGTAATCTGAAAAGTGACTTACCCAAAAGTGTTGTGAGTTCAATACCTGGCCATGGTAGAGTGAACATAAAACTTGGAGAGTTGAGTTACTATTAGATTGGTGCAAAAATAATGTCGTTTTCTCACATAGTAACATATGTGACAAAACGACTTTATTTTTGCACCAACCTAATAAAAGGAATTTATTGATACTGAGATATCCCAAAAAATAACACAAAGGAATGGCACATGGAATTAGAATAATCTACACCCGTGGACTAAATAAAGGGTTTGGTTTGAAATTCCAACATTTATCACCTGAAAATGGCTGGAGAGTACAATGGCCAAAACATTGTGAATATAGCAATAAAGATGAGGACATCAGTTCGAACAATGTACATAGTGTAAATAGCTACAATACCTCATCTCAGAAATATAGACTGATAATATCTACTATATCTACAAAAGTAATTTCTTTAAGTACTTTCTTTATTTCTCTACCAACCAAATGTTGTGCCATTAAGCTCCCATAGTTGTTGAAATGCTGGTAAAATAACCAATCAATGTTCATATGCCTTATTTTTTAACTCCAGATCACTTTTCTATTATTCCCATTTTACTATCAATTTTTCATGATCTTTATTTCCACACTTTCCTCTTCATAAATAAAACATTTTTTCGCATAATAGTTAAATCATATGGACAATAGCACATAGTGGAAATTATTTCATTATTACTGCGTTTTTTTTTTTCTAATTGTGAGCTATTTGTTTAATAAATAGAAGGTAGCCTTAACAAAATATCTTCTCTACTCTTATTGTTTGTTTTTATTGTGTAGTGATGCCCACAGCTGATAAATTCACACCAGGTGGTGCCGGCTATGGACTTGATTATCTTGCTAGTAACAACTGTCCAAAAAAGAAAATTAACAGATATTTTTCAAGTACCATATTTGAATTGCTTCTGAATTGATAATATTTTGATTTGAATCGCATACATTTCATCAGATATGACGTGATGCTGAAGCAATTTTTGTTTCACTTCAGAATATTTGATCATCCTTCGCAGTGGCTACTACTGTATTATTGAAGAAATAATTACATGTATCTCTCATAATATAGACTTCTTTCATATATTATTCACTGCCAATATTAATATAAGATTTTGTTTTCTTCACAGATGTTCTGGCTGTACAAAAACCACAGTGCTTATTACTGAGAATTTCATTGATGGAAACAACCTTTCTCTTTCGATGAAAACACAGAGAAAATATATGCTACATGATTCATATGAAAGTCATGTATCTACATTGTCAGATGCAGTACAATGGACTTTACCTGGCAAGAAATAAGGTGCTTTGAAATGTGTTGTCTTTCTACAAAAATACATTGAGTGTTATGTATGAATAAAAAAAGGAAGATATGCCATATTCATGTGAGATCTGCTAAACCGTTGCAAATTTTAGCATAATAGACAAGATGGAGACACATACTACCAAGAATGTGTACTCTTGTGAAGTTTGTGGATCTACATTTTCATGGAAGACAAATTTAATCAATCATATGCGTACACACACTGGTGAGAAACCATACTCTTGTGAAATTTGTGGATCTGCATTTTCACAAAAGTCACATATGGTCACTCATATGCGTACACACACTGGAGAGAAACCATACTCTTGTGAAGTTTGTGGATCTGCATTTTCAATGAAGCAAAGTTTGGTCAATCATAAGCGTAGACACAACGGAGAGAAATCCTATTCTTGTGAAGTTTGTGGATTTGCATTTTCACGGAAGACAAATATGGTCACTCATATGCGTACACATACTGGAGAGAAACCGTATTCCTGTGAAGTTTGTGGATCAGCATTTTCACGCAAGCATGATTTGGTTGAACATAAGCGTACACACACGGGAGAGAAACCATATTCTTGTGAAGTTTGCCACTTTACATTCTCACAGAAATCACATTTGGTCAATCATATGCGTACACACACTGGTGAGAAACCATACTCTTGTGAAGTTTGTCGATCTGCATTTTCATGGAAGTTATCTTTAGTGAGACATATGCATAGACACACTGGAGAGAAACCATATTCTTGTGAGGTTTGTGGATCTGCATTTTTACAACAACATGAATTGGTCAGTCATAAACGTACACACACTGGAGAGAAACCATATTCTTGTTATATTTGTGAAGCTGCATTTTCATGCAAGTCAAATATGGCCATTCATATGCGTACACACACTGGTGAGAAACCATACTCTTGTGAAGTTTGTGGATCTGCATTTTCACACAAGTCACATATGGTTACTCATATGCGTACACACACTGGAGAGAAACCGTATTCTTGTGAAGTTTGTGGATCTGCATTTTCACTGAAGCACAGTTTGGTCAATCATAAGCGTAGACACACTGGAGAGAAACCATATTCTTGTGAAGTTTGTGGATCTGCATTTTCACTGAAGCAAATTTTGGTCAATCATAAGCGTACACATACTGGAGAGAAACCGTATTCTTGTGAAGTTTGTGGATCTGCATTTTCACGACAGAATGAATTGGTCAATCATAAGCGTACACACACTGGAGAGAAACCATATTCTTGTGAAGTTTGCGACTCTACATTTTCACAGAGATCACATTTGGTCAAGCATATGCGTACTCACACTGGTGAGAAACCATATTCTTGTTATGTTTGTGGATCTGCATTTTCATGCAAGTCAAATATGTCCACTCATATGCGTACACACACTGGTGAGAAACCATATTCTTGTGAAGTTTGTGGATCAGCATTTTCACTCAAATCACATATGGTCACTCATATGCGTACACACACTGGAGAGAAAGCATATCCTTGTGAATTTTGAAGTGCTGCATTTTCATTGATTTTATTCAGTAATATATGCGAACGCGCATTGGATGGAAACCATATTCTTGGGTCTTTTTTGGATCTGCATTTTTCATGGAAGTGGTTTTTGATGAGCCATCTCTGTATACACACTGGAGTGAAAAAATCTTCTCATGATGTTTGCTGATATCTATTTTCAGATAAACTAGTTTTGGTGCATCACATGAATATACAGTGGACACAAATTCTATCCATGTGCACATTTACTGAATCAGTAGAAAATTCTTTTTTCGTGGATCATGTGAAAACTTTTAATTATCTCTTTAATAAATAATGCACAAATCCTATGATGTTATTCCTTCAAATACACTTTATTAGATTTTTTTTTTCTTTTCTTCCTATCACTTTTTCTTTCTTTTTTATTTGAGTGGTCGGATATAGGTGACTTGATACAGTCGTTAGTGTTGCATTATGAGACACTTTCTTGGTTAATTTTTTTATTTATTTGAAGCACCTCAACTCGTTTAACTTTTTCCAACCCTTCTTTTAAACAATGTAATAATCATTAAAACCAAAACTCTTCCAGAAACACATGGATGTGTCTAAAAATGTATGCACACTGGAGAGAAAACATATTCTTGTGATGTTAGTGGATCTGCATTTTCAGTCACAATAGAATGTAATTAAAAACAAATTTTGTCTAAAATAATTGTATTTTTGATGTTTGCCTATTTCCTGGGCAATAAACATGTATTCTCCACCTATTCACCCTTCCTCTTTTATCTTTGCCACATCTTGCCAATTTCAGTTGAATTGTTTTTACCAGAGAGAGAGAGAGAGAGAGGGTGTCCCCACTTTTCCTTAAGTCAAATCCTTTTGTTTTAATACACATTAGAAAAAATTAAATTTCATTCCAAATGATACATCTTGCCAATTTCAGTTGAATTGTTTCTAAACAGAGAGAGAGAGAGAGAGTCTCCCTACTTTTCCTTTTCCTTAAGTTAAATCCTTTTGTTTAAGATACATTTGCAAAAATTGGATTTGATTCCAAATGATACATTTAGCTATGGTGAAATTTCTTAGAATCAATGCAGTGGTTTTGCGATGTTCAGATTGCATCAGGAAATAGGTCACACTTCAGACAAGATCCCATTTTTCTCCTGAGTGAACAAGAGGAAAAGTTATAAGAATACCACTGAATGAAAAGATAAAACCCATTTCTTGTCAGCAGATTATTCTGGCTACATGTTTTGCTATTTCTGCCTCTTCCAGAGCCTGTTCAGTCCTCAGAGGGTAACTTAGCACAACCTGTACCTGTATCTGTCTCATCTTTAACTGAGCCTGCTCAGTCCTCTGGGAGTGACTAAACACAACCTGTGCCTATACCTGTCTAGTCTCTAACTGAGCCTGAGCAGTCAACTGTGGAACAATTGAAATCCCCTTCTTCTTCTTCCAAAGGAAGCAAACTTTTCTCGAGTAATGGCTCACAATATACAAATGGCTATGCTTTTCAAATGAAAACTTCATGTAATGTGCCATTTGTACCAACTATAACAAAACAGGCACATCTCTGCATAAATCAAACAAATTCACTAACATTTGGCATCCCACCCTGACTTGACATGTTTAAAGCAAAGAGCATCATCCTGCTCTACTAAACAACTTAAAACTAATTAATTTGAAGCTGAACGTTCAGCAAGATGAATTAGTGCTGGTGGTGTTAAAACCCCCTCAATAAATTGCCAAGGTGTGTGTCTCCTATCAAAATTTGAGTTGTTACACAGCTTTCTGACAGATCGGAGTCACAGAGCTCTTACATCTACAGCAGTATGTCTTTTGTTTTTCAACACAATCAAAATGGAATAGTCCATTATTTATGAGGTATTATCAGGAGACATTAAACACAGCTTTCTTTTTTTCACTGAAACCAAGTAGCATATCTAATATGTCTTGTATTTTTCCATGCAATCAAAACAGAACTCCATTATTTATGATGTATTGGCAGAAGATCTTTTTTATATTAACTGTAGTGAAACAAAGTTCTCAATTTCACTTTGGTATGTCTGTTTTCTACTTGATCCAGGTGTTAGAGTCAGTATGTACGCATAAGCATCATATTAATGGTTGAGCTTGTCAGCCTTGCTCAGAGTTGGAACGACCAATGAAAAGTTTGTACTTACATTATCACTGGAAAGTGAGAAGAGTGTTCAGTTATCAGTGAACTGGGAAAACTGTTTCCTATTGGGAATGTAATTACCACAACGTACCATATCTTGGAGCAAGGGTGAAAGATGGGGTCAGGAATGCAAATGTTTCTCTTTTTATAGACTTAACCTGTGCCATTCTATGGTGTTTGGTGAAACCATATGATATAATCATATTTCTGATGCATTTATTCTTAGCTTCAGTGAAAAATGTATTTCTTTTTCGTCATTGATTATTTTATTTATCGATTATATTTTATGTTCCTACAAGATTCTTCGATGAATAGACACATGAAGAATTTCAGAGGACACAAGCGCCAAAATGTAATATTAATAAAAACAATGAATACATTAGTCAGAATGTAAATAAAAAAAAAAAAATGACACCTGCGACCAGGACCGGTGTTTAATAATCTCGATCCCCCATCTAATGGATTCGAGAAACAAACCTGATTATAGGCCTCAGGTCATGCTTTGTGACCCTTGCTATCTTATCAATATTTTTTTTCTACCTACATTTAAATATGTTCCAAATTAAACTAAGCAGAACTGATTATTATAGGATTGAAAATCTTTGTGGATTTTGACATCATTCTGGTGACTTTTTTTTGTTCAAATCTGTGAATTTGTTTTGCTCGTGCGAAATCTTGAAAAAATACTCATTTTTTTACCATTTTTAAAAAGGGGTCATGTTTATAATGATACTGTGTAAAAATCGATCCGTGACTTTTTGCAAAGTTATCTGAACTTAGATATTAATAAATTGATATTTGTAAATATAATCTGTGTACAAAAGAAGACTTTTTTTTAAAATTTTCTTACAAAAATATTTCTTTTCATTACTTTTTTAATGAAAGAACAAATGGATATTTTAAGCAATCTATAAGTAGACTGGTCTATTTGTAAAAAAAAAAATTAGAATGGCATTTAAGATAATTATTATCCCCCAGTGTTTTGGCATCTCCTGATGAAAAAAGCCTAAGCTCTCTAAAAAAAAATTTAAAATAAGTTTCTAACAAAATTCAAAAAATAAAATCAAAATGCAGTATGAAAGAGTCATTTCTACCTGAATTTCAAATGGTGTATTATTGTAGCATACGTACGAAATATAGCGTGGGGTCGATTCACTAAATGTAGCAGGAACACCAAATAAATATATTAGGTACTACTACACTATCTATATTAATGATTCTTCCACGTACAGGATTCAAGAAATAATAACAACTCCAATTTGTTAACCAACAAATATATATTGAATAAAATACAAGCATGAAATAAAATCGTATTCACAATGTAGACTAAAGAGAAGGAAGTTCTTTCCCTTTGTTTGTAGATTGATATAGTAATCAACCGTTTGAAGAAAGTTCTCTTGTAAGAAATGTTCCGAAATAATTGTTAGAGCAAAGTTTGCATGTGAAGAATGAATAACACCAAGAATACAATTGCTTGAAATGTATTGCGAATAAACTGGTTTGAATCAACAAAGTTCTGGTTGATTGTACTTGGCGAAAGTTACAGAGAGAAAATGTAAGTTTGTAGTTACGAAATACTGTGTCTGTTTGTGTGTTAGAGTGTGATGAGCAAGATCGTGGATTTGTGTTGATGGCTGGAATCTTACTGGATCTTACTGGCAACTTGCGAAAAGTCACCCTATTTAAGGAGAAGAGGTAGGCTCCCACAGAACAGCGGGAAAACTTGATCTTACATTAAAAATATGTGATTGGTTAATTTTTAACCAATCACTACACATGTACTAAAAAGAATAGGTAGGTATGCTCAGAACCAAAAGATTCAAAGGAACGAATGCGAAGGCTAAATAAAGGTAGTAGTAATTTATTAGCCAATCGTAGGCGAATAAAATGACTTGGAGTGTATGTGGGTGTGAAAAACCTAGCAACTGCTATATTATCATTGTGTTACAAGGAATGAACTGATTACCCTCAGTATACAAAGAAATGATAAACCCCTATTAAATGGACTGTTCCAGGAGAAATATATGCAACTGTGGAGTTCGTTTCAGGGGGCCCGCTTTCCAGCTTTAGAATACATCAGGCTTCTGAGTTTGGATTGCTCTGCTTGTCAACCTCTCTGCCTTCAGTCAGGGAGGAACGTAGACGAGGTTGTTAAGTGTTGATTAGTATGTCGGGTTGATCAATTATAGAATGTACTGCTTCTCGAGTGTTGTGGTCACCAATGTTGAATGGGTCAAATAGATAATACGGCTGCGTGTTGAGAAGGTAATCAACATTCATACATAATACTTAAAACATCAAGGAAAAAGAACAATGACAACCAATTTTGTTTAACAAAGAAATATGTATATTAAATTCAACAATAATACAAAGTAGTTGCAATATGAGTGGAAAAGGGAGAAAAAAAAGTAGCTTCCCCTTGACTGTAAGGAAATGTCTTAAAGAAGATTTGTCTGAGTAAATGTTCAGAGTTCAGTGTTGAAAATAGAATATTTCTTTCAGAAAATTGTGCAGTAGTTGCAACTTACAAAGTTGATTTAACTTGGTGTGTCCACTGAGAACTGGTGGTGTGTCACATAAAGTTCTGTAGTGTGTATGTACATGCGGAGTGAGTAGGATGAAATACACGAGCGAGTAAATGAGAACAATTGTCTCTGGGTACCTCGACTGTGGTTCTGAAATTACTACTACTTGTTTTTTGGAATGCATCCAATATTTATACTATCTGGGGTGGCTCCAAAAAAGAGACGCTATAGTACATTTTTGAATATACATGAAAAATATCCGATTGGACGGAAAATGGACCAATCAGTAATTTTGTAGCAAAGCTTGTTTTGAACAAAGTGTAGGAACAAATTTACTATGGTGGAATGCGATAGATAAATTGTCCTGTTATTTTTAAGTATGTATTTAATTTATTGACCAATTAGAATTGGAGAAAATGTAGGCGTGGCACTACAAGGTTATGTTGAAGGGCAGAGTCTCATCTAGGGAGATAGACAAAACCGACATCCGTGTGTTCAGGGAATTTTTGCCCAAGCCGATGTGCTCACAAAGACCCACGTAAAGCCAGCCTTGTGCCAGATCCCGCTCAGTGTAGCTCAGGTAAATACCGCTTGCTTTCTTCCTTAGGCTTGAGCAAGCACCAAGATATCGAACTCGCTGCTTTTAGGCAGTGAGGAACCCAGACAAGAAGGAAATACCGAAGGGTAGAGAATCTCGTCCGGGGATATAGACAAAAAACCCCAACCCTGTGTATGCAGGATCTGCAGGGAATTTTTGCCTAAGTCTACTCTACGGACTCGGATTGCACCAGAGAAAAATCGGCCTTTTGACGAACTTGTAAAATATTTTTCTTGTAGAAATATAAACTAACCCTTTTACTTTGTAAGTTGATTTTTTAGTTCTGATTTTGTAATAACCACCCCGGAGAACATTGCAAAACATTATATTTAATTTACTATTTAGTATTTTTATTTACATTCTGACTAGAAATAAATAATCAACGAGTCGGTTTCAAATTTGATATTAGTAAATAAAAAAAAGGAAGTTCCGGAAATAATTCTTTAAAAGATCAGTGATAGACCTTATTGTATATCGGTATTATAAACAGGATCCCCTTCTATTGCTAAAAAAAAATTCATTGTTTCTTAAAAAAAAAAAAAAAAAAAAAAAAAAAAAAAAAAAAAACTGTCGATTCTGACAAAAATGTCTAGTTTTTTTGAGTAAGATAAGGAATGCTAGTAACTATTTCTTCCAAAAATATTTGCCTATTTTTTAAGAATGGACCAGTGTATTTAAGTCTTAAGTAGTGCTGTAAATATTCATGGCTTTATGAAATCAAGGAAGACGGTCTTCTTGCATGAGCTTGATTCTTGAACATTGAATTTTTATTGTCAATACACGCGCAATTTTTTTTTTTTTAAGGGACATCTTATTCTTATACACCGGTTACAGCATTTCTTTGTCTTTTTTTGGTGTTACGAATTATAGAATACTTTATTTTCAAATTCTTCCGTGAGTTTTCTTTTTAATTGCGAAATATATTTGATAATTACATAGAAAACTAAATTCCAACAGCTAGACAAAATTTGAAGAGCACTTACTTATATTTGATCATTCATCACTTTTTTTTTTTTAAATAACTTTTTCTGAAAAGGTTTCTTTAAAAAAAAAATTATTCACGCTGAAAAAGGTAAGTTGAAGTTCGTCTCTTAACTAACAATTCTGTAAAGGTAAAATTGCAGATTAGGACCCAATCTCAAAAGAGAAGCATAATTTCTGGTGTAAAAAAGCCTGAATATTCTAAAAACAGCATTAAAATTTTTTCGGAAACCTACCGTTTTTTACGGAAGATATCGACAATCTTATTTGGGTCTTCTTATTTCTGTCTTGGCTACAGCCCTGCCAACATTTGGTCTTTCCTTTTAACATAAAACATTTTGACTTTAAAACTTTGTTTTTATTAAGTTTGGGGCCTTATTATGATTATTATAAAGCAATAAAAATTGCGGAAAGTTCACCTTCTAGGAAGGTAAACTTAACAATTTTATTTGGGTCCTGGGTACAGCTTGGTCGCCTCAAACAGGAATCTGTGAGTGAAAGCGCTGCGAATGTGTGTGTGTTTTCTTTTTTCTTTTTTTTTTTTTTTTAGTTATCCATTAATAATGGGTAACCTTTCGCGCAGTAATCTAAGGGCGGCCATGCTGTACCCGGGACCGAAGTAAGATTGCCCTAGGTCTCTGCTGATTTTGAAATAATAATCATGCTTTTTTTTCTAGGCACAAACTTAATAAAAACAAAGTTTTATAATTTCAATGCTGGATTATTTTAAAGACAAAAAATGACGCACTTTGACAAACAAAAAAAAAAATATTAAAATACTATTTTTTAAAAATCAGTACCTGAACATTTTCGCTGAATAAACAGTAGCATGATGTACTTTTTAAAAGATATAATAAAAACAGTTTTATCGTCAAAATGTTTAAGTAAGATTAAGAAAGAGTATTAAGTATTTTTTTTGATTAAGGTTATCAAGTTGTTTAATCCTTTTTAACGTTAGAAATATTGGTTAAAATTAAAAAAGTCTTGTTTTGAGGGGTTTTTTTGCCGTCGTAATATTTACGATCGTGTTTTAGCACCTTTTTCCAATTTGATTTGGGAATTCTTTCAAAAATCAAATAATTGTTGGATTCTAATGAAACTTTCAGAACTTACTCAGAAATGAATGAAATTATTTTTAAAAAATTTTTTGTTTTAGAAAATCTTGGTAAAAATCCGTTTTTGTTTTGTTGTTTTTTTTTTCACACGTTACCGCCCCACTTACTTAATTTCATGAAATTTCAAGTAATTGTCATCCAAAAATTGTTTTTCATTATTTAAAAGCAAGACTCTTTTTTTGGAGAATGTGTATCATCAAATGTTTGTTTTTTTGTTTGTTTTTTAACTACTACTTATTTCCTGAAAATCTACTCCAAACTGTAAAATAAAAAATTCAATATAAAACTATGACATTATTTAATTAGAAAAGCTTTTAATTACTTTTAGTTTTACAAATAAGATGATTAAGGATACTATGTGCTTAAGAAAAAAAAATTTATCAATGAATAATGAATTTTTACAAGAATTTTCATTTTTTTAAATTTTAATTATAATAATTTTTCATGTGCATAAAATATTACATACCGTGCCCATTTTTAAAAGTATGGTCACCCATACATGACACTATCAGAAGATACGAGTGATGCCGAAAGTAAATTTAAAGTCAACATTCCTAAAATTAGATTAGGGAAATATTTTCTAACATTTTTAAGATTACTGAGTACTCAAAAATTATATAAAAATGGCACATGCATCATTTTCTGAAATTATGTTTTACAGATGCAGTCTCTGTAGAACAACAATCATTATGTAATCACCTGTTATTGTCTTTTCACTTACATAAAATATGGCAATGTTAGTTAAAAACACAGCCACTGTTTTGTTTTAAAATTACATTTCTGTATTATTTTAAAGTAAACAATATCTTGTTCAAATGAGATTAATTATACTTTAAATCAGAATATTCCTCAAATAAAGTTTATAGGAAAATATATTTTAGTTTTGGAAAATTTTTTAATACAGAGAATCACATTGCAATGAAAGATAACTAAAAAAGGGCACTAATCAGCTTTGTTAGAAAAATATTTTAAAATTTCTATTCCTGTTAATATAATTTCTGTTTGAAATACACTGGAGTATTTTACTTACTGGAAATAGTAAATTTTATACCTTCAGTTAAAGCTAAAATGAAAACTTCAAGAAAGCTTTTTCATTTATAAAAATTAATTTTAAACGTTAGGTAACACAAATTAGTGGAGGTACCTAGATTAAAAAATACATAGAAATTGTAGAAGGTTTAATTTTCTGTCTGAGAGATATCAAAGGATAGTTTTAATACATTTTAATACTTCATTTACCAGCTGTTTCCCAACAGTTTACAGTATTTAGGAACCAAGTTTTACAAAGTTGGCTTGATTTAATGATAATAAAAAGAAAGTGGCAGAGACTCAAAATTTTGTCCTTTTGTTTTGTTCTTTAGTTTATTATCATATGGTGGCAAACAGTATGTCAATTCAGAAGGCCAACAATTAAATTAAGGGCTGAAGTATGAGTTCAGAAAGCCTATCAAGCTAGAGCAACTTATCCAATAGGTGGATCTTCCAGCAAATAAATTTTTTCATTTTACTTTTATTTTCTTGTTTTAACATCATATTGTTACTCTAAGTATTATCACAAAGCAAAAACAGAAATCCATACTGAAAAGGGAATTCCGTAAAATTTGAAATGGAAAATTGGTCCCTCTAAAATTATCAGATTCTAATAATTCAGTATGTAATATAAAGTTCAATTGAAGTCACCGAAAAAGAAAAACTATTATTTTTGGTTAAAAGAAAGTCACAAATCATTTAAAAAGATCTTTGCCCATTTCAAAGGTGGATAAATATGATTGGTTTCAGAGTGATTTTGAAATGTTTGTTCAAGAATCTATGAATAAATAAATTGGTCCCTCTAAAATTAACCCCCCAAGAACTTTTACATATATCTAATATAAACATGAAGCAATACAAAAATAATTTCTTGGAATTTACATGAAATGATTTAGGGGAGGGTGGCAAATATAAATAAATATACATACAGTAGTCATTGTGATTCTGCAGAGATTTGCGGTAAGAAATCCTTGCAGACTTGGTAAGTTTTAGGTATTTTGGCTTTTTTCATTTCTTTTATTTTCTTGTTTTATTAACATATATTCTTACAGTTTCTCACTAAGTATTATAACAAAGTAAAAACATAAATGTATACTGAAAAGTGAATTCTGTAAAATTTGAAATGGAAAATTGGTCCCTCTAAAATTATCAGATGCTAATAATTCAGTATGTAATATAAAGTTCAATTGAAGTCACTGTAAAAGAAAAACTATTATTTTTGGTTAAAAGAAAGTCACAAATCATTTAAAAAGATCTTTGCCCATTTCAAAGGTGGATAAATATGATTGGTTCTCGGGCGATTTTGAAAAGTTTCTTCAAGAATCTCTGTGAGAATTTTTTTTTTTTTTCAATTCCCCAAGAACTAATCTAATACAAACATGATGCAATACAAAAATAATGTCTTAGAATTTATATGAAATGATTTGGGGGAGGGTGACAAATATAAAAATAAATATAAAAAGTGTTCATTGTGATTCTGCAGAGAGTTGGGGTAAGAAATCCTTGCAGACTTGATATGTTTTAGGTACTTTGGCTTTATAGTCTTACTTATGAAGATACTTGCTGATGAAATGTTAGAAAATTCCCAATAAATTTTAAATAGTTTTTACTCTTATTACTTGATAATGTCATTTATGGATGTCTGTATTTACAAAAATTGGCAGGTTTATACAAACACAAAAAAATTCAAAATTCTTTTTAAAATACTGTGCTCACTGAATTGTACTAAGCTTTTTGATTTATTATTAGTAGAAACAGTTTTTACTTAATAAGAACATCATCTAACCGATGCAAACTAATACAGAATTTTTAGATTAAACTTTATAAAAATATCGAAATTAAAATCTTTCAAAAATGAACAAAAATGTTAAATGTAATTCTTCACTAAAAATAATTGACTACAAAAACATACTGAAATTTCCTATACTAATTTATGCCCCCCCCCCCCACTTTGCTGCAAGAAAAACAAAATTTTAACCAAAAAATATAATTTAATTTTAATACTAATCATCAAAAAAATCTGTTGGTCTTTCATCATGTTAAAACATTGTTTTTATTAAATTTATGGCATTTTTTCATCATCTTTAATCATTTTTTAGTGTTCCATGTGCCATGCCTTTTCTGGTTATCTCAGTATCAGTCAATTCCCCGGTGGATAAAAGTGTTGACTGAGTAATACAAAAAGTGACTTAACCTCAATTGTTGGCCACAACAGATTGAACATAAAACTGCTGGTAAAATAATCAATCTTCATATGCCTTATTTTTCATTTCAGATTACTTTTCTCTCATTCCTATGTTACTATCAATGTTTTCATCAATTTTTCATGGTCTCCTTTATTTCCACACTTTCCTATTCTTAAATAAAAATATTTTTTCACATAATATATACAATTAAATCAAGTGGACAATAGCACATTAATTGTGGAAATGATTTAATAATTACGGCTTTTTTGTTCTAATTGTTTGCTATTACTTTAAT
This sequence comes from Acanthosepion lycidas, assembly GCA_963932145.1. NCBI lineage: Eukaryota > Metazoa > Mollusca > Cephalopoda > Sepiida > Sepiidae > Acanthosepion > Acanthosepion lycidas. Next base: position 89,211,064 of record OZ010575.1, read on the forward strand.
AATGAGAAGGTGACTTTCACAAAAGATCTTCTCTACTCCTATGGTTTGTTTTTATTGTGTAGTGATGCCCATAACAGATAGCTGGCACCACCTGGTGTGAGATTATGGACTTGATCATGTTGCCAGTGACATTAATCCAAAATGAAAAAAATTAAAAATTAACAGATATTTTTCAAGTAGCATATTTGAATTGCTTCTGAATTGATAACGTTCTGGTTTTAATTGCATACATTTCATAAGATATGATATGATAGTGAAGCAATCTTTTTTCACTTCAAAATATTTGATCGTCACTCGCAGTGGCTACTACTGTATTATTGAAGAAATAATTACATGTATCTCATAATATAGACGTCTTTCATATATTATTCACGGCCCCCATTAATATAACATTTGTTTTGTTTTCACAGATGTTTTGGCTGTACAAAAAGCATGGTGTTTATTACTGAGAATTTCAATGACGGCAACAACGTTTACCTTTCGATGAAAACACAAAGAAAATATATGCTACTGGGTTAATATAAAAGTCATGTATCTATATTGTCAGATGGAGTACAATGGACTTTACCTGGCAAGAAATAAGATGCTTTGAAATCGGATGTTTATCTTTCTACAAAAACACATTGAGCGTTATGTGTGAATAAACAGGAAAGATAGGCCATATTCATGTAAAATCTGCTAAACGCTTCTGAAGTTGTATATAATAGGCCAGATGGAAACACATATTACAAAGAAACCATACTCTTGTGAATTCTGTGAATCTACATTTTCACGGAAGCCAAATTTGGTCAATCATATGCGTACACACACTGGCCCGAAACCATACTCTTGTGAAGTTTGTGGATCTGCATTTTTACACAAGACAAAGTTAGTGAGACATATGTGTAGACACACTGGAGAGAAACCATATTCCTGTGAAGTTTGCGGATCTGCATTTTCATGCAAGTCAAATATGGCCAATCATATGCGTACACACACTGGAGAGAAACCATACTCTTGTGAAGTTTGTGGATCTGCATTTTCCCACAAGTCACATATGGTCACTCATATGCGTACACACACTGGAGAGAAACCATATTCTTGTGATGTTTGTGGATCTACATTTTCACTGAAGCAAAGTTTGGTCAACCATAAGCGTAGACACACTGGAGAGAAACCATACTGTTGTGAAGTTTGTGGATCTGCATTTTCACAGAAGTCAAATATGGTTACTCATATGCGTACACACACTGGTGAGAAACCATACTCTTGTGAAGTTTGTGGATCTGCATTTTCACGGCCACACGATTTGGTTAATCATAAGCGTACACACACTGGAGAGAAACCATATTCTTGTGAAGTTTGCCACTTTACATTTTCACAGAGATCAAATTTGGTCAATCATATGCGTACACACACTGGTGAGAAACCATACTCTTGTGAAGTTTGTCAATCTGCATTTTCATGGAAGTCATCTTTGGTGAGACATATGCATATACATACTGGAGAAAAACCATATTCTTGTTATGTTTGCGGATCTGCATTTTCATGCAAGTCAAATATGGCCAATCATATGCGTACACACACTGGTGAGAAACCATACTCTTGTGAAGTCTGTGGATTTGCATTTTCCCACAAGTCACATGTGGTCACTCATATGCGTACACACACAGGAGAGAAACCATATTCTTGTGACATTTGTAGCACTGCATTTTCACAGAAGTTTTATTTAATGAAACATATGCGTACACACTTTGGATAGAAACCATATTTGTGGGAATTTTGTGAATCTGCATTTTCATGGAAGCCAAATTTGATTGTACAGACACTGGAGGAAAATTATAATAATTTACAACTCCATTTTCATTGAAGTGATTTTTGGTGAGCCATCTGTGTATACACACTGGAGTGAAAAAATATTCTCATGATGTTTGCTGATATCTATTTTCAGATAAACTAGTTTTGGTGCATCATATCAATATCAAGTGGACAGAAATCCTATCCTAGTGCACATTTACTAAATCAGTAAAAAATTCTTTTTATAGTGCATCATGCGAAAACTTTTATTTTTTTAATAAACAATGCACAAATCCTTTGATGTTATTCTTTCAAATACATTAGATATTTTTTTCCTATCACTTTTACTTTCCTTCTTTCTTTGAGTGGTTGGATAGGGGTGACATGCAACAGACATTAGTGTTGCATTACGCGATATTTTCTTGGTTCAGTTTTTTTATTTATTTGAAGCACCTCAACTGATTTAAGTTTGCCAACCCTTGTTTTAAACAATCTAATGGACTCCAAAACTCTTACAGAAACACATGGATGCATCTAAAAGTGTACACACACTGGAGAGAAACCACATTCTTGTGACACTAGTAGATATGCATTTCCATTCAAAATAATGTCATTAAAAACAAATTTTGTCTAGAAATAAGGGTATTTTCCAAAAGTGAGTAATAAACATGTATTTTTCACCTATCCTATTCCCTCTTCCTCTTTGATATTTGCTACATCTTGCCAATTTCAGTTGTATTTTTTCTAACCAGAGAGAAAAAGAATCTGCCCAACTTTCATTTTCTCTAAGTCAAATCCTTTTGTGTAACACATTTGAAAATAATTTCATTCCAAATGACACATTTATCTATAGTGAAATTTCTTAGAATCACTGCAGCGGTTTTGTGATGTTCAGATTGCATCGGAAAATAGGTCACACTTCAGTCGAGATCCCGTTTTTTTTCCTGAGTGAACAAGAGGAAAAGTTATGCGAATGCTACCAAAGGAAAAGATAAAACCCATTTCTGGTCAGCAGACTATTGCGGCTGCAGTTTTTGCTATTTCTGCCTCTTCCAGGGCCTGCTCACTCCTCAGAGAGTAACTTAGCACAACCTGTACCTATACCTGTCTTGTCTTTAACTGAGCCTGCTCAGTCTTCTGAGAGTAACTCAACACAACCTCTCCCTACATCTGTCTCCTCTTTAACTGAGCCTGAGAAGTCAACTATAGAACAGTTGCAATCCTCTTCATCTTCTTCCAAAAGAAAGCGAGCATTTCTCAAGTAGTGGCTCACAACATACAAATGGCTATGTTTTTCAGGTGAAAACTTCATGTAATGTGCATATATCTAATATAAATACCCTTTTCCCTTTGTTCTTACCTCCACAAATTCAAGATATATATGGATTAAAATGAATTTTTAAAAATAAATCTTTCTTGAAGCTTTTATTTCAGCTTTAATGTCAAGCTAATAGATTGAATTTAATATCTACAATAAGCAAAATACTTTGCTGTACTTCAAAACTAATTTAGATTGACTTAGATGCATTTTCATCTATCTATGGTGGATATATCTGTAAAAAACATTAAAAAAAAATAATGACGTAATAATGTCGTTTTTTGACGTATTTTTTAACGTCAAAAAACGACATTATTACGTCATTATTTTTGCACCAACCTAATAATTATGCTTTTTTACAAATGAAAACAATTTTTGTCAAAATTCATCATTCTTTAAAAGAATTTTTTTCTTAAAACAATAGTGTCCATAATATATCTTATTCATAAAAGCAATTAAAAGCTTTTCTAATAATAATGTCCCAATCTTATTGCATTTTTTATTTTATAGTTCAGAGCAGATTCTTAGTAACTGGTGTTTCTGTTTTGCAAAAAAAAAATTAATGGTTCAAATTTTCAACTTCTTTTATTGAATATAAACATTAACTGGCACAAAATTTAATTTCTCAAAATAATTACTTAAAATTAAGTAAGTCGGGAACCGGGTAACAGATCTAAAAAATATATATTTACCAATATTTTCTTAAAAAAAAAAAAAAAAAAATTCCAAAATAGTTTCATTCGTTTGTGAAAGTTTCATTAAAATCCAACAATTATTTGATTTTTGTAAGAATTTCCAAATTAATGTTTTTTCCCTGACTAAGACTAACATTTCCCAATCTTTGGTACTTCCACTGTTGCAAGAAAAACAAATTTTTTAACCAAAATTTCAATATCCTAAAAATGTGTAGTGAAGAAAATGGTGAATTACCTTGTCAAACCAAGCGACAGTGTGTATTCTACAATGGAAAATGTGACAAGAAAGAAAGTTAATTACCAAGAAAAAGGGTGCATATTCTGCATGATATGCCAGAGATGGAATGTCCAAATTACAAATGAGGCAGTCACGGGAGTCACCATAAATGTATTTCAGATATGCTAATAGTATTGTGTGCCCTCTCCCAACTTTTAATGAATGAAAAAAAATGCACCATCAATAAAAGCAGTTGGTGTTCACTGGGTGAAGAAATTTGTTTATTTGGTTACTGCATTTGTCAGCAAGTACGTTATTTGTCTGAATGGTTACGTGTATTGTGATTTTTGACATTTGACCTGCAAATTGAGATTTTGTCATTTCTTTCTGTCCTTGATAATTGAGTTTGAACTTGCAATTTATTTTCTTCATTGTGGAAGTAATTTGAGACATCAATTTTTGAACTGGGATTTTAGTCCAAGCACGACGAAACCAACTACAAAAAGAACAATAAATATTTAAAAATATATATATTTTGCAAATCAATTGTAAATGTTTATATGTATCTTGTTTGTATTTAGTGTCCCCCCCTCCAGAAAAGGGGCAGGGATTAGGGTAAGAATAATGAGTGCATTCAACCATTAGATTAAAGTGGGATGTTGATTCCAATCAGTTTTAAAATTATTGCAAAGTACCCCAATTTATAGGCAGAAAAACATAAATGCATACTGGGATTTTTTCCTAGCCAATAAAATAGGCCAGTTCTCAATTTCATTTGGCTCAGTCCTGGTTTGTCTTATATTGAAGTCAGAATGCTACATTTGTTCATCTGAATTTGGTCTTTCTGTATCGACCCCAATTCTTAGTTTGTGAACCTTCTGCCATATTACTGTTGCTTTGTCTTATTACTGTTAATTTACCTTGCATATTTTGTTTGCCTGCTTTATATTATATTTTTTGACCTGTTCTCTTCTTTTTCTTCTTATTGTTTAATTCAAACTTTGACAATTCTGTTTGTTGGGCAGTTCTGCCATTTATTTACCTTTAAGCATGGCCACTCACTCTACAAAAATAATTTCATAATCAAAAGATCCTTTGGACTTAGCTCTTAATAATAACAAAAATTTTGAGGGTCAAACTTTGTTTTTATTACATTTGGGCCATTTTTTTCATCACAGTGTCTCCTCCTTCTCAGCTGTCCATTCGAATGTCCAATTCCCATGGCTGATCAAGATGATGATCACTTTGATCCAAACTTTGCCTTATTCCACATTATGCTTAGTTTTGATCATAAGACTGCCAAAAATCAAACTGCTGTCGGGAATCTTTGTACTGGGTTGGTCTAGGCAGAGTGAAGATGCAAGTGAAAAAAAAATAATTTGAAGAATGAAATTAAATGCTTTTATATACATTCTTTTGTATGGTGCTTCGTTAGTCTTGACATTAGAATTTATCAGTTCTTCATGCAGAAAATTATCGACCTAACCCACATTTTAAGTTGAACGTGACACTTCGGCTGGTTTGGTTAAGTCTGGCACTGGGCTTATGTCAGAGGTTCTCTTCAGGCAGACAGTCACATGATATCAGGCAGTGTGGTTGTCTCTTGTTTCACCATCTGCAAGAACTGTTCTCTCGGCCATTTCAATTCCTTGCATTTATTGACATTCACCTAAAACCAGTATGGGGCTTGATGCAATTAAGCAACTCAGTGTTTCCCCTATCTTCCAACAAGAGCCCCTTTTATTGTCTGGCTCTGGAAAATTAATTACATCTCCAAAATCAGGGAGTTCCCCATTTCCTATGGGTAGCAGTCACAGGTATTGAACCAACCTGATTACTTCCTCCTTCTCTTATTGGTATCTCACATCAACACTTCCCAATGGGCATGGGCAATTCCTCCTTGGCTACCTCTCAGCCAATTTAGCTCCTGATCACTTATTGTCATTAATTAAAAATGATCATTTCAAATTTTGCTTATGCAAAATTTTCTCATCCAGATTTTGTCCAAAATCAGACATTCACCAGATGTTTGTGTCTCAGGCAGCCATCCTCCCAAACACTGCCAGGGTCATTTCACTCCAACCACAAAGAAACTCTATTCTCGATATTTAGTTATAGATCAAATCAAATCTGTCCTATTTATTTTGTGTTTTCATAACTGATGCTTCTTGAGCTGTTTCTTTAATCAGCTGTCAGCTTAAAGATCACAACATGGCTTCTTGTGGTAATATCATTTTTCTTGAAGTAACTTTTTGATTTTAGAAAATTGAGCTTTCCTTTTCAAAAAAAAATCAAAAAAATCTCCCTTCTTTCTCTCGAGCTACCCGGCGTTCTATTCGTTAACCCTTCTTGCCTCTTTTCGAGCTATGTTTTTGATTTAACACCTTTCTTTCCATTTACTAGTGTCACAAGAGTCTGTTAATTTTTTAGCAAATCAGTGGAGTTACCTATGCTAAATGTTTCATAGTGATAGAATGGATTAATTTTGTCATCAGTTAAAATCCCAGTTGATGTAATTATTTTCAAACTAAAAGATCTTAATAACAGTTTGTAGTTTCTGTCGAGATGAGAATATTTTATTCAATACCTTTATTATTATGCACTACAATGATAATGCTCTCCACAATTTCCTCTCTTTAAAAATGTTGTCTTTTTGTTATTCTTCTAAACATGGCTCCACCATCCATGTACTCAAGCTATGTAGGTTATGAGTTGCTTTCCACTAAATACCCTTTGAAAAGGTATGAATTCATCCCTTCCCCCCCCCAGCTATAGATAAATAGCAGGACAGACTTGGCCCTATAGCCTCGGTTGGCAACCAGTCTAGGAGAGGGAAAACTCTGGATTCAAACCACCTGCTGACTCCTTAACTTCTGAGAGGTAGGATGGGGTATGCTCAACATTCTCAGTACAAAAGAAACCAGCCAGCCATTGCACTATTCTGCCCTGAATGTCACCATAAATCACAATTCTGAGTTGGAGGGGATTGGTGACCACAGCAGTGGCACAAAACGTGCTAACTGAATGATGATGGTGTTATTAATTATTGCAAACTTTGCCAATTCCATCTTTTGGGTATTTTTAACAGTTGCACTTAAGCATGGACAATTACGCTACACGTTGTGTTGTAATTAGCATCATCTCCAAAAGACATTAATGTAGAAATGTGTCAAATAGTTTGTAGAAGCATTGCTGATAGGGTTTAACATTGTATTGAACAGGACAGGGAGCAATTTACACTATTTACATTGCCCGTGCTGTTGTCCTCATCTTTATTGTCATATTCACGATGCTTTGGCTGTTGTACTCTTTGGCCTTCTTGAGCTGATTTACATTGGAATTTTGAACCAAAACCTTTATTTAGTTCACTGGGGTATGTGGAAGTTTGATGAAAGGAGGTAAGGTAAATGGATCAGTAATTTTTGGAAGGCGCCAATTGATTTCTGAAGAATTCAACAGAAAAGTATCAGCTGTAACATTGTGGTAACAGCAAAAAGACTGTTTAAATCAGTGCCCATTGGTTAGAAATTAACATCACCATATGAAATATTTGACCAATCACAGAAAACTAAAACCCTATTTTTTCTTGAGCCTACTTTCAAGAAAAATTTATAAAACCAACAGATTTTGACTTTCAGAAGCAGAGATGCAACTGTCTCCAAGCTGTTCATACACAAGAGAAGCTGTGGCTATATAGCTTGTTCCTTTCCCATAGCGTATGCTGAAAGAAATATGTCAGCAACATCAAACAAATCATCTCCAGCAACAACAGCAGAGATGGTCAGTGTGTAGCCTTCTTCATTGCCGGTCCATCCGATGTCCAACCCTTGTGGCAGATCATTGAGTTGATCTCTTCGATCCAAGCTTTGCCTTATCCCACATTGTTTTTGATTTTGATCATAGGGCTGGCAAGGATCGAATTATCAACAGGAATCATTGTACTGGTTTGGTCTGGGCAAAGTGTAGTCACAAGTAAAAACAATTATTTGAATAAAAGAAAATGTTTTTCTATGTTTTTTTGTACAGGGCTTGGTTAATTCTTGATATTAAAAAAATTATTAGTACTGACCCTTCACACTTCGTAAATTCAGTGTGACACTTTGGTTGGTTTAGCTAAGTCTGAACAAGGCTTCTGTCAGAGGTTTTCTGCAGGTAGAAACTCATGTGAGATCAGGTGAAGTGGTCGTCTACCATCTGAAAACTCTCTCTTGGCCACTTCAATCTTCTGCTTATATGTGTTGGTGATGCGCAGAATGAACTAAGATTTTTTGCTATGGTGTTAGAATATATCAGAAGGAATTTTTGTCAGGTTGCGTGATCTTCTCTTGTATCCACAACAATAAATAATACTTAATATAAAACAAGGCAAAACATGTATGCAATTCAAACAAACAAATGCATTTATATACAATACAAATATTATATACAAAATATTATTACAAGATATTATTGTGTTGTTATGTTTGTTAGTGGATGAAAATTTTGTTTTTTGTGTGTCTTGGTGTATTTGTATTACAGTCTATAAGAATTCGTAATTAGTGTTTAAACACCGTTATTATGTTCGTGTTGTTCTTTTTGGTATTGTTTAGAATTGAGTCATTCAGAAGTAGTCTACCCTTAACTGTAAGTATGAAATATGTTCAATAATAGTATTTACTTAAATTGTAGTGAACGTTAATAATTCACTTTCGCTAAGTAAAGTCTTGCGAGTTGAAGTTCTTTGTGTTCACAGAGTAATCTTTGAGTCGAGTTTGTGGGTGAGTCATTTGTGGGTTTTTTGTGCGGGAAAATTATAATCGCAAGTTACGTGGATTAGATTAGCGCTTCTCTGTGTTTGCTGGACTGACTGATTTGGTCAGTTGGAAATCTTCCTTATATAAGGTTTTAGGTGTCAGGATCGGCTCAAATAAGTTTTGGCGCAATTTAACTTCCTCACGTGAAGTTTTTGAATTATCATGTTGCGAGCCAATAGAAATCACTGCTTAGCACAGTAAGGTTTTTGATTGGTTAAGTTGATTCACGTAGGCGTGTAAAATGGAATGTTCCTGTTGCTAGGGGTGATAAGGTAAATGGACGAGTCCACATATGGACATTCGCCCAAAACTGGCATGGAGTCTGATGTGCCTTGGGATTCTGGTGATTCCCTTAATTGCCAACAATAGCCCATTGTTGTCTGGCTCAGGGAGATTAATTACATGCCCAACTTTAGGGAGATCCACTCTTTCATGAGTAGTGGTTGCAGGACATTGATCTACCTTAACTCCTTCCTTCTTGTATTGGTGCCTCATACCAATACTGCCCAAGGGGTGTAGGTAATTCCTCTACCTCCCTTGGTGTTCTACCTAGGCCTTTCACTTCAGTTGTTACTCTGACCAATCCGATCTCTAGATTGTATGAGCGATCAGGTGTGACTTAATATCAATTATTAATTTTAATTATCACTCAAAATTTTCAACAGTATTTCTTCAAACAGAAACCCCATTCTTTCAGTCAAACATTCACCGGGTGTCCCCATGACAGCTTTTTTTTTAGCAGTTTTGACCTGTATCATTTGTTGACAAGTGACAAAATAAATGATATTACAATTCTCCAACTTTGCCTTTGTTTAAAATTTTCATAAAAAAATCCCAAATTTTATTTCACAACCAAATTTTCCTTACCGGATCTTGTCTAGTAGATAATTCCATAACCTATATTTTAGAAACAATGGTGTCTACATACCAACCTTACACTGACTTGAAGTCAAATTATCCAGATGGCTTTCTTTTCAACTAGAATCTCCAAAACAACAATAAAATCACTCCACTTCTAGCCAGCTAGCCTCCATTCTGGACTTAGTTATTGGAAGCCTTCATATCCTTACTCTTTGGCCAATGTGCTGACAACTTTGGCCATACGTTTTTTTTACCAAAAAAAAAAAAAACAAAAAAAAAACCTCTGAATTTATCATCTCTCGGTATGTTTATCGAGCCATCCTATAACCTCTTAAGATGTCACAAGTGAATCTTGACTGATGATCAAAGTCTTTTCTCAACCACAACTACTTTAAAACCTTATCTCAACCACACCTTTGTGGAACAACTAATCAAAAGTATTTTATTAACCACACCTTTTTCTGTGGACCAACTACCCAAACTTTAAGCCAACTAAAGACTATTTTTAATCTTTTGAGTTCTTATACATATATTTGTAAATACAAATGATTTATTTAATAAGTATATCCATGTTTTCTTTATTTTTATTTTTGTTTTGAATACAGACATTCAGATTTTTAATGTAAAAACGTAGACTACTGAATTATGAACACTCTCTCTAAATTTTCTCTTTGAAAATGACAGCTTTGAATTATTTGGTAGAAAACTTGGTGCTTCATCAGAGTTACCAGATGTAATATTCAGAATTTCACAATTTAATACTTTGTAGTAAATTGGGTGGCATTTTAAATTTGATAACATTACATTTAATTATTTTTTTAAAAAATGACATTGTCCGTAGGTAATGACTAACATGTCACTACTCCAAAATCTCCAGTTAAAGGCACCGACACTCAGAAGTTGGTTTTAGTAGACTATTCCAGTTGTCCACAACTCTCTTGGCGAAGAAAGAAATTGCTGAAAATCTCTTCTGAGGCTCCTTAGAATGTCATTAAGCAATGGTGAAATACGTTTTTATTTGGAGTAATGTTACCATTCTGATAAATATTTGAGCATTTTTTTTCATATCTGCTTGCTTCAACCTTTCAGTTAGCATTGGTAAAATAGTCTCTGAAGAAGCAGCCTTCAAAGATCTCAGAATCGATTCCAGTTTATTTATATGTCTTTGTGGAATGCACTCCAGTCAAGAGCACAATATTCCAACAAACTACATGTAGTTACTGTATACCAAATTCCTTGCATAAATTTCTATAATTGAACTTGGAGAATTTGATAAAAATTTGTCAAGGTATTGTAAGTATTTCATACATTTCAATGTATGTTTATATGTTATCAAATCGATTCCAATGTGGAGTAAAATGACACAAATTCAGTGTTTGGTTTTATACTAGAGTCCGAAAGGTAAATACTAATCAGATTTATTTCTTAATCTGCAAATAACTACCCTGATTTTGACCCCTTTTGGAGGTCATTATATCCCTCAACTAAGATGATAATAAAAAAAAGGTAAGTTCTCAGACGAACTACATTCCTTGGTTCTGCCAGGACCCACCATGCAACTTACATTGAAGAAAACCACCCACATTCCCTATATATACCATCAGTGAGAAGTAAGTTCCACTTGAACAGATTCTTCCCATGAACCACTGCTCTGTGGAACTGACTCCCAAGAGGATGTTTACCCAATTACTACAATCTTAACCTGTTCAAGTCTAGGATTAACTGTTATCTTCCCCTCCTAGCCATATAAACTACTTCTTAATGTAACTCTCTACCTTGAGTGGCTCACAAGCCCTTGTACAGGGTGAACCTTACTGTATAAAAATAAAGAATGTGATACATAAAGTGGCTGTTAGAAATTGAGATGGGAGAAGGTTACAGTATTACAGATTGATTCATTTTTTTTTTCTCTTTTCTGCACCTAGAGTGCAGTATGAATATTCATGAAAAAGAAAAATCTTTACATTGTAAAATTTGTGTTTTAGCCATTCATTGTAAGACCCATCTTGAGCAACATATGAGAACACATACAGGAGAGAAGCCATTTCAGTGCAAAATTTGTGAAGCCACATTTTCTCAAAATTCCAATCTCAACAAACACATGTTGACACACACTGGAGAAAAAGCTTTCCATTGTGAAACCTATGGAGCTACTTTTGTTCAGAATTCTGTTTGAAACAACATATGCAAATATATACTTGAGAAAAACCTTTCAGCTGCGAAATATGTGGAGCTAAATTTTACCAAAATTCACATCTCAAGCGACACATGTTAACACACATTGGAGAAAAAGCTTTCTATTGTGACATTTGTGGAATTTCATTTGTCTGAAATTCATCTTTGAAAATACATATGCTTAAACACACTGGAGAGAAACTATTTTGTTGTGAAATATATAGTGAAATATTTTCAATAATAAAAATCTAAAATGACATCCAGCAATACATAGAGAAAAGCCTTTTGACTGTGAAATCTGTAAACTTCGCTTTTCCTGAAATACACACCTCAAATGACACATGCTAACAAATACTGGAGAGAAATTTTCCATTGAGATTTGTGGAGTTACATTTGCCTCAAATTCAACTCAAAATAACATACATTGCTACATACAGGGGAAAAATCTTACCCTTGTGAGGTATGTAGTGCAACATTTTCTAGGAATTCAAATCTCAAACAACATGTTATCATACACTGGGGAGAAACTTTTTCATTGTGAAATCTGTGGAATTAAATTTGCCCAAAAATCATATCTTAAAAAACACCCTTTGACACACATGGGGAAAAAAGCTTTCCTTTGTGAGTGCATAGTATTACATTTATCTAGAATTAAACCCTAAAAGAATATATTCTGGAGAGAAACCTTTTCGGGGTGTGATGGATAGAGGAAGTGTTGGCAATAGTAGCATTGCTAGAGTATGGGCTACCTGGAGCAGCACATGAGATTTTGCCTCTCCTCTGACACCTAAAAAAATACAACATATTGCACAGTGACTCCCTATCATATATATATATATATATATTGTGTATATTTAGGCAGCAATTTTTCATTAAATAATATAGATAAGTTTTGTCTATTTTATTTTGATAATGTTATTAAGCTTATCAGACAATATGAAAGGAACTTACTTAAAATAGACAAAACTTGTCAATATTATTTAATGAAACATACATTTATATATATATATATATATTTATTTATTTATTTTAAAAAAAATTTATAACATAAATATGTGATAAAATCACTACAAAAATAGCCATTTTGTTTCAACACCGTCGGTGTCTTATCAAGTGATGACGTTGAATGTAAAATAAATATATCTGCTCTACTTTGTATTGGGCACTCTTTTAAGAATAGTAATTGTTGATTATTGGAATTCATTCCATATACACCAATCATATACTTGTATATATATATATATATATATATATATTACAAATACACACATACCCATGCATGTGTGTGTATACACACACACACATATATATATATATAATTACACACACACATAGTTATATATACTAGCAGTAGAGCCCGGCGTTGCCTGGGGATATAGCAGTAAGAGATAGATCAAGTATCGACCATCATAAAGACTGAAAAATAAAATTGACAAAGATTATTGTTTAAGGTTGACGGACACGCATGTCTTAATTAGTTTTTTTTTTGTTTTTTTTTACGAATTGGTCAAACCCAAACTCAAACAAAAGCATTGTTTTCAATCGTTATGAGTCTATCAATTGAATAGAATTTTATTATAAACAATTGTCTTGTAAATGGAATTTTTAAAGCATTCTGAATGTAAAAATAAAGAAAAAGTGTGCAAGACAATAAGAAACACTACCTGCCAAAAAAAAAGTGAAGTTTTGTTGAAATCAGTTGAAAAATGTAGGAAATCCAATCCCATATATAAACGAACACAGATACACACTCACAAACAACCTGGGTTTTATAAGTATAACTCGATATGAGTTGTCCCCCTTTCATTCTCGCGATGCCTCTTAATCGTGTTTTCAAATTGATTTTGTGCAAAAACAATTGTGTTTTTCCAATTTCCGCAGGGTAATTTTACGTAGTCCTGTGAAGTTTTGTTGAAATCAGTTGAAAAATGTAGGAAATCTGATCCAATATATAAACGAAACACACACACACACACAACCTGGGTTTTATGATAAGTATGATATATATATATATATATATATATATATATAAGAGCAGTCTCTTATATCCGGGTTTGGTCTATTATATATACATTAACACAGGCTCTAATTTGGGACCAGAGAAAATCTCTCTTATATCCGGGATTATCTTATATCCGAGTCTCTTATATCCGGGTTACACTGTATATATATATATGTGTGTGTGTGTGTGTATATATATATATATATATGTATATATATATATATATGATAAAATATAGTTTTAAGGTATGCTATATTTATGGGTTAAAATACTCAATGTCAAGGATAGAGCATATGTAAATATAAAAGTAGACATTGAGGTCAGCACCCAGTGGTGACAGCCAGTTTCATACTAAATGCAAACATCAGACCTGATAATTGTGTTTAGCATGAAACAGATTGTCACTTCTGGGTGTTGACTTCCATGTCCACTTTATTTATATATATATATATTATATATATATATATATATATAATGGATATCGGCTTGGTTTGAGGAATCGCAGAGCCGAGTTCGAATTCGAGTTGAATCCATTACATTCACTTACGTGCTAATACCCTTGGGAAAGGTGCGAATCCTCTTCTTCTCCCTCCAGCTATGGGTAAAATAGCAGGACAGACTGGGTTCTATAGCCTTGGATGGCAACTGGTCTAGGAGAAGGACAACTCTGAATTCAAAACCTGCAGAGGGTCGTTTGGGAAGCTTGTGGCACGTAGTGCACCAGGTCTCTGTATTCGGCCCTTCAAAAAGTGTGGTTGGTCCTGCACGAAGCCTACACCACTATAATCGAATCTCATGTGCCGGTGTCGGGCTGTCAGTTTCCTGCAAACTGATCTGCTTGACCCTCATACGTCGAACTCGATATTTATATATATATATATAAACAGGCCAAAAAGACAAAAAGTAGAAAAGTATATACTCTTAAATGAACTTCAAGGAAAATAACTGAAATTTATATAACAACCAAGATGCTGCGGTATTAAAACAATGCACCGTGGTTCCATTCACAGGTTTCACATTATTAACAATGACAAATCAGCCTTGAATAGATCACTGGATATTTTTTATTATTCGGCCAATGTAACAATCGTTTAAATGCATATGCCATAGTTTAAGTTACTCAAAATCAACCACTGTCATTACAGGCTTATACAACAGATTGTAAAGTACCACCCAGAGTGGAATGCCCCCTCTATCTATGCTACTGCTGTCAATAACACATATGGATTTTTCTATAAATAATTGTTAACAATAATAAAGTGACATATGGAAGTATTAGGTTGGTACAAAAATAATGTCGTTTTCTCACATATGTTACTATGTGAGAAAATGACATTATTTTTGCACCAACCTAATATTACTTAATTGATGACATGCTCATATGTTGTTAGATGGGAGTAAATGTAAAGACAGTTAAAATATAATTGTCATAAAAGGTACTAGTTTGATGAATAATACAGAATCACAAGTATAAAATTATTAAGTTTCTTGGAGTGATAAGATTGATATACAGAAACAGTGTAGGGTGTTTGTTATAAAATAAAATAAGACATATCTTGGCTGATTTGCAGGCAAATAAACTAACATACTCAAGAGCGAGAGCCGGATGTGAACGGGACAAGGCCCCGTCACAAAATGACCATTATCGTCGTTTGAGCCCGACGCACGAGTTCCGGTCGAAAAATAAAATAATATTTTAAAGTGTTTCTATTTTTCGACCAATAAAAATGCTTCCCTCATAATTATACTCACGCTGTTTTACGAGCATGTTAAGCCATAAAAAAAACGCCATAAAACGGATCACACGGAAGTACATCGGAGAGTCAACAGGAGGCCAGGGAAGAGACCAGCCACGGTCAGGCTGAGCGGTCAGCAGCGGTCAGCAGCAGTCAGCAGGGGGAGCGCCAGCACCTACCAGTGTGAACTACTATGAGAGATCAACCCAGATTCAAAGCCGGCTTATGAACTTTACCACAAGGTAGCTGTCCCAAACCCACACGTTCCTGTTGAAACAAATCACGTAAATCTATTTCTACTGTTGTCGTATTTCTTTCTTGCAACCATATGCTTGTCTATAACAAGTTGAACGCAAACAAAAAGCAAACAGCACAAACTGTTTTTGCAACAACCAACAGTCTTTATTTACTGTATGACATACAAAGCAATCAAGTGTGTGATTTATATAGAAAGAGTTGAAATAATACAGCAGGAATTATTCACCTTTAACTGTTATTTAAATTAGCTACAACTAAGGAAGATTTATTTTTTATCTTGACTCACAGAAAAGATTTCAGTTCATGAAATAAGAGTAAGTTTCATTAGAAAGAATGTTCTTCAATAAGAAGGTGTTGTAGGCTGATATTCAGTATAAGTTAAGAGAAGTTCAATGTTTGTACATATGTATGTGTGTCATAGTGTCTTCCCATCAGCGACTGACGTCAAACTCCTCACTGAACTACATAGTTCTAGTTCTGAGAAAAATAGAGGAAAAAGTTGAAAATGTGTCCTTGTATTTATTTACTTTTGAGTCACAGGGCATGCTTGAAACATATAGACAGATTTTTGGCGGAAATATTTTCATTCAGGTCAGGAACTAGGTTGATACAATTCAGACATAGTTGAAAACATGGTATTAGTATTAATTGACCAATGAGGAGTCAGAGAAATATCAAGGCTCTGAGATCCAATTTTCTTTCAAAACTTGAACAAGTTATTTGAAATGATGTAGAATTAAAATTCTACAACAGTATTCAGCAAAAGGACAATTATTATCTTGTCCTTGTTATCCTTCTCTTGACAATTTTTATTGTTTTAAAAAGTTTTTCCTTGAGAATGACAACAAAAATGTCAAACACTGTTCTTGTAAATAAACAGTCTAATAAATAAATAGTGTTTAATATTGTTGTTAATTCTCAAAGAAAAAAAAATTCAGATGCTCACAACCTATTTTAGGGAATTTGTGGTGACAGTAAAAAGAAAATGGAAAATGGATCTTTTTCAAAATCAAATAGGTCTTAATACTTCATCTGTTTTTAGTGTCCGAACATTAAAACCACTCTTATTTCAATACAGGCTTATGTAGTAGAACCTTGTTGTAGAAGTTGTAACTCCCATAAAACCTTGTTGTAGAAGTTGTAGCTCCCATAAAAGTGTTGCCTTGGGCAGACCAGGGGTTTTCTGGGTCTGTTAAATTTTGCAAGTTTTCTTTTTTCATTGTGTGCCCTAGAAATTTCAATTGTCTCTTTTTGATGCTAGGTATGAATATTCTTTTTGTTTCCATTTTCGTTAAAGCTTTGCTCATATTTTCAGTCCATGGTATTCTCAGCATCCTTCTGTTGAACCATATTTATGCTGCATTCACTTACTTTTTTTAAATATTTTCTTCTGGTCAATCTACTTTTCTTGCTTATTAGTATTTTAAATTTTCTGACATTCTTAAAGACAGTTTTGTTCATATCTTGTCAATATTCTCATCTTGTTTTCATTGATCAGTAATCACAATTTCCCCCATGTTGTGTTCTCACTACTCAATAACTTTACAATATCTTTTCCCTTTTGAGTTAATTTTTTTTCTTAATCATTTCAAGGGGGTTATTGAGTGTGAAAGATTATTAAAAAAGAGAAAAACATTATTATGGAGAGTTAACAACAAAAGAACAGGAAGTGAGAAGAAAGATGATGATTGACACTGCATTTAAATTTTTTAAGATAAAATTTAAGTGAAAAGCAAGAGAGCTCCATAAGTGAGAAGTGTGATAGAAGATGTTAATGCAGAACTTATGGTTACAGCAAATCCAACTGTAAAATGATGAGATCAATCTGTGAATTTAGTCAGTCATTTAAGTGCCATATGTTATAGGACGAGGCATAGTGGAGTAATGGATAGCAGCTCAGATTGAGGAATCGGAGAGCCGAGTTTGAATTCCAGTCAAATTCATTACATTTATATGCTAATACCCTTTGGAAAGGTATGAATCCTCCTCTTCTTCTCCCAGCTATGGATAAATAGCAGGACAGACCATAGCCTTGGATGGCAACTGGTCTACCACAGAAAGAAATGGCAACCTACTGCATGAAAAACATCTGGCTCATCAGTCATGTATCGAAAGACAGATGATTGTCTAAGTGTGTATCACGCATGGCACATAACTGACTAATGTTATCTACACTTAGGCGATCATGTCTCTTTCAAGTCATGACTTACGAGGCAGAAGATTTTCCTGCAGTAGGTTGCCATTTCTTTCTGTGATAGAGTGGTTGCCACCCAAGGTAAAAGAACCAGTCTGTCCTACTATTTGCTGGGGGGGGGGAGGGAGAGAAGAGTAAGATTCATGACTTTCCCAAGAATATTAGTGCGTAAGTGAATGTAATGAACTCAATTGGACTTCAAACTTAGCTCTCCAATTCCTCAATTTAGTACTGTGCTTAAATTTGTAAAGTTTAGGTATCAAAACTAATTACCATGAAAATATTTATAGAAAAGGCAGTGGGAAAGGGACTGAAGCCAAGATGTCAGGTCAAGACCAATAATATTGCATGGTAAAATGACAAGACCTAACTGCCAATCAAGTATGACACTTAAATTAATAAAGTTTGGTTACTATAAAGGAAAGCTCATCAGAACTATTACCATGAAAGTATTTATTGAAAAGATACACGTCATAGTGGTGGGAAAGTGATTGAAGCTGAGATGCCAGATCAGGACCAATAACATTACAGATTCTTTGAATTTTGTCAAGAATTTGTAGATACATCACAGAAGCACCAGTGCATATGTGGCAGCAATATTCAATGCAGGGATGAATGGTAGACTTATAAAGGTGTGAGATAGATTCTAGCAAGAAAAAGTGTCTAGAATGACACAGTAAATGAACTTTCCTAACAGCAGACCTAGAAATTGATTTGATATAATCATTACAATGCATGTCAGTTGAAAATGTTACGTTTAGAAGGTGCACTGAATTATTCTCCTGAAGGTTAGCATCAGACATGCTGATGGAATCAAAACAAAGTTTCATTTTGGAAGTGTTAAAATTAACAAGCCAAGTGATCTATTAACAGCCTGATGTTTGGTAATTTACATAAGGGGTCAGAACTGAAATAAATTACTTAAATATGATAATGCCTTATAATTCATACAATATGATAAAATTATATATATATATATATAAATTCTGTGACTTCCATTAGTCTGTCTATCTGTCACACCCTCTAAAATACCCATATACTGACAGATCAAACAGGTAAGGTGTACAAAGTATAGTTGGTTTTACTAGGGTGCATAGCCAAGTACAATAAATTTTGATTAATTTTTTGGAAAAATTAAAGTATTATTTAACGTACAAAATAAACCTACTATTTTAAAACAATTTAATGATTAAAATAACAAATATCTATTTAATAAAAATGCAAGATTGGTCTTTGCATATTTTAAGTTTTTATATACAAGAATCCAGTTTCCAGTTCATAAGGACTATAAACAAAACACAAGGCCAAACACTTCAAAAAGTTGAAATTTGGCTTCAGAAGGAAATATTTTTATGCATGTATGTTGCATACTCAAGAGTAAGAAATTATTTATTCTTCAGTGTTAAAAAAAAAAAAAATGAAATTTTTTTAAAAATATTGTTTACTGTGAAGTCTTATAAAATTAAATATTATTAAAATGCAAAGTAGATTTTTTTGTCAAAGTATTTTTCCAAACAAATCATATTAATCAAATTTCATCTATAGGTTTGTGAAATTGAACAAAATTGTAGTTCCCTGAAATTTCATAAAAATTAAATAAGTGAAGGTGTGTAGGGGGGAGGAACAGATTAAAAAATATTTTTACAAAGTCTTTCTAAAAAAGAAATGTTTAAAAAGTAATTGCATCCATTTGTGAAGAAGTTGTGAAAGTTTCATTAAATTCTGACACCAGATTTTTAAAAGAATTTCAGTGCAAAAAAAAAAAAAAAAACTAGAAGTTTTTTCAACAAAATTTCCAGGCTTCTATAAAAGATAAAAAAAATCCTTTAATATTTCCACTTAAAGAATTTGATGATTAAATTTTATTTTTACTATTTTTTTTTTGGGGGGGGGGGCATTTTTTGATAATGTATCTTCGTTTTTAGTTCATTTTTGGAGGTACCAAGTGTATAAGTATTTGATATCTATAACTAGTCATTAGTTTATTTGTCATATTCATGTCCTTTGTTGACATAAATATGACGAACTAGTTCAGATATCAAATCCTTAGACACCAACAGACCCGCTAACAAATGCATCTCTTATAAAGATCTAGTAAACTCAAAAACTAGCTTTTCACTACTAATAAATAAAATTATAAAAATTTGGCAACTTGTTACAAAGTGATGTTTAATTTCCAATAATTTATATATATATATATATATATATATATATATATATATATCCATTACATTTACTTACGTGTTAATACCCTTGGGAAAGGTATTAATCCTCTTCTCCCTCCAGCTGTGGGTAAATAGTGGGACTGGGTTCTACAGCCTTGGATGACAACTAGTCTAGGAGAACAACAAAATTCAAAACTTGCAGAGGGTCATTTGGGGAACTTATGGCATGTAGTGCACCAGGTCTCTGTATTCAACCCTTCAAAAAGTGGGGTTGGTTCTGCACAAAACCATCACCCCTATAATCAAATCATATGTACTGGTGTCTGGGCTGTCAGTTCCTAAGAACTGAGCTGCTTGACCCTCATATGTTGAATACGATGGGAGAGTCCACCACATATACATGAACAATTAGCATAATGAAGTTTTCTTACTTAATACTCCATAGTCAGGTAGACTTACAACCATATCGTATTGAAACACCAGTTCTTGTATGATCACCAGAGGTAAGCCACATCAGGCATGGTCAGTACCTAAATGGGTGACCACTTGAGAATACCAGGTGCTGTAAGCTTGGATGGGAAAGTAGAGTTGTGGATAATGGCATTAGAATTCAGGGAACCAAGTTCAAATTCCAGTTGGGTTGATTATACACTTGGGAAAGGTTTATGGATCTACCTCTCCCCACCAGCTATGGGATAGTTAGTAGAATAAATTATTGTTATCTTCACAAAATTTTTTAAATCTAAAAATATTTCTGGCTTTAAATAATCTGCAAAAGGCTGATAAGCCATAAAAAACAAATCAATTACTCCATAATCAGCTAGATGAATTGTAATTGATAGCATTACTTAAGAAGGATAGATGCTATATAATGCAGGAGATAACCAACACACAAGATTTATACATATAGCAATTTTGCTAATACACACACATACACACACACACACACACACATATATATAGAGAGAGAGAGGGGTGGGAGAGAGATATGAGAGGAGGTACAGTGGAGTAGAGGATAGTGGCTTGGATTGAGAAATCGGAGAGCTGAGTTTGAATTCCATTCGAATCCATTACATTCACTTACATGCTAATACTCATGGGAAAGGTATTAATTCTCTTCTACCTCCAGCTATAAGTAAATAGCAGGGCAGACTGGGTTCTATAGCCTTGGATGGCAACTGCTCTAGGAAAAGGACATCTTTGAATTCAAAACCTGCAGAGGGTTGTTTGGGGACCTTGTGGCACGTAGTGCACCAGGCCTTTGTATTCAGCCCTTCAAAAAGTGGGTCTGGTTCTGCACAAAGCCTTCACCACTATAATCAAATCATATGTACTGGTGTCTGAGCTTTCACTTCCTAGGAACTGAGCTGCTTGACCCTCATATGTTGAATACAATGGGAGAGCCCACCACATATACATGAATAATGTATATTTAGGTAGCAAGTATTTATCCAAACAAGTTTGATTAAAAATTACCGACACTGTCTGTTTAATCTTTTATTATATTTTTTCCAATTTTTGAAACACCCAGTTTTAGTCAAAATTGTGGATAAATTGTCTGAATTGTTCTTTGTTTTGGGCCAAGTTCATTGTTTGAAGTGCTATCCATTTTTTGTGACTTTGAGTAAAGTGTATAGGTTCGGGTGAGTTTTTATGACCTTGTCTTCTTGTGGTTTAATGATTTTTTTTATATAGAATTTCAATATCTGCCATTTTAATTTTATCATCAAAGGTGGAGAGAAGGTGGCAGTGTGGTCCAAGGTTGAGTAATTCAGTTTGTTTCTTAGTGAGTTGGTGGGAGATAATAAGGAAATTATCTGATGAATTTGGAGGATATATTTTCCATTTATATAAAGTGTTCAGCTTTTTTTTCTAAATTGTTGCTTTGTGTTTAGCATGTTTCCTACCCGTAAATTGTTGCTTTGTGTTTAGCATGTTTCCTACCCGTAAACTGCTGCTTTGTGTTTAGCATGTTTCCTACCCGTAAACTGCTGCTTTGTGTTTAGCATGTTTCCTACCCATAAATTGTTGCTTTGTATTTAGCATGTTTCCTACCCGTAGTGGTAGAGAGTTAATTTAGAATTTCTTTATAGTTTTCGGCACTAGCTGAAGATTTTAAGATATCTTCCTTTATTTGATCTCAGTATCAAGAAGCCACATCTTTTCATTGGCTAGTGCAATTTCTCTTTCAGTGAATGGGCATAGTAATTATTGTGTTTACATCTTTGTTCATGGTAGGGTCATGTAATTTGAACAAGATATATTCATCCCAAAAAGTTTGATTAAAACGTGCCCACAAAGTCTGTGTTTAATTTTTATTTCTTTTTCTAATTTTCAAATAAGGTGTTGTACATTATGATCAAAATTGTGATCAGCAGCTGACAATTATATTTTGCATGAAACTCGGAACTGTGCTATTGGTGAGGAAAACAATGTATATTTATTATTAATATAAATTATATCTGTGTTATACATCAAGCACTATTTTATTAACACCAGCACTCAATGTGGGATATTATATATATATATATATATATATATATATATATAATGTTATAAAATAAAATAAGACATATCTCGGCTGATTTGCAGGCAAATAAACTAACATACTCAAGAGCGAGCGCCGGATGTGAACGGGACAAGGCCCCGTCACAAAATGACCATTATCGTCACTTGCGCATAGGCCTGACCCACAAGTTCCGGTATATAATATTTTAAAGTGTTTCTATTTTTCGACCAATAAAATTGCTTCCCTCCTAATTATACTTGCGTCGTTTTTCGAGCCTGTTAAGCCATAAAAGGGGTCACATGGGGAAGTACTAGCAGTCAACAGGAGGCCAGGGAAGAGATTTGTCACAGTCAGTCTGGGCAGTCAGCAGGAGGAGCACCACGCCAACCAGTGATAACTACTATGAGAGATCAACCCAGATCGCCAGCCGGCTTATGAATGATACCAAAAGGTAGCTGTCCCAAACCCACACGTTTTATTGAAATAAATCACGTAAATCTATTTCTGCTGTTGTCGTATTTCTTTCTTGCAACCATACACTTGTCTATAACAATAACAAAAATCAAATTCTTTTTGGTGCAGCCTTGCTCCCAAGAACTATTACCCATGATGTTATTGTAGACCAGGGGTAACCTTTCAGTGCAAGAGCCACATTAAAAAATTCACAATTTTATTGGGCCATACAGTCAATTAACCCAAAATAATAATCAATATTTAAAATAGGCAAAAAAAAAAAAGTGGCTTTTAAAGAAAAAGATTAAATTAATTTTTATTAATTAATATTTTAAAGTACTGTAGAAGATTCACATAAAACGCATTTATTTGAAAAACAAAGTAACTCAGTTTAAAGAAAAACATATTAAGTATTTTTAAGTTGAAGATTTACATGAAAGACAAAATAACCTTGTTTTAAGAGGAAATTATTTTTATTAATATTATAAAGTAGAAAACATTTATTTGAAAAACAAATTAACTGTGTAAGGAAATAAAAAAACAATTCTTAATTAATATTTTAAAGTAGAAACTTCAAATAAAACACATATAAAGTAACTAAATTTAAAGAAAAAAATTTAAATTTTAAAGTAGAAACTTCACATGAAACAGATTTATTTGAAGTGCAAAGTAACTCAGCAATAGAAGAATCTCAATGACTCAATGAGAATAATGTATCTGACTGGAGTCATTTATCACTTTGTTAAAATTAGGTATTAAATTGCTTGTAACAATTATTTGGTGTTGCTTAGTAACTTTCTCTTTCAAATTTACTAACAGTTGGCGGGTAGCACAAATTCTTTCGGCAAGCTGCATCTGGCCTGATTATTTAATCTTTCAGCTTTCCAAAAAATCCCATGACAAAGGAATGCTGTCTACCACACAGATACCACACTAGTTCTTGAAAATAACTGAGATGATTGAAAGTACTTGAATAAATAAAAAACAACACAATATGAACTTTGGACAAGTTATCCACAATTTTGATCATAATGCAGAACACCGTATTTGAAAAATTGAAAAAAAAAAAAAAAAAAATTAAAATTAAACAGACCCTGCTGATTTTTAATCAAATTTTGTTTGGAAATTACATATGAAAATCAATGCAAATGAGGGAAAAACGTTTCCTGT
The DNA here is from genome assembly GCA_963932145.1 of Acanthosepion lycidas. Taxonomy (NCBI): domain Eukaryota; kingdom Metazoa; phylum Mollusca; class Cephalopoda; order Sepiida; family Sepiidae; genus Acanthosepion; species Acanthosepion lycidas. Next base: position 89,235,386 of record OZ010575.1, read on the forward strand.
TACGCGTTTTGTCCTTTAGCACTTCAATGAACTTAAATGATGTTTACAGTGATGTGACTACACATGTGCATGAAGGAGAGGGGATGCTGAAAATTTTCAACTTATTTCCTACTATAAATAAACTGTACAACCTTTCTGAACATCTCTTCTCTATCCTGCTATCATCAAAGTTCTGTGGTGAAGCAACAGGTAGGGATACCCACTAAGAGTCGTAGTTCCAAACATAAATGTAGGTGGCCTAGAAATAAAAGACACTCTCTCTCTCTCTCTCACAACAGAGGTGTTTGGCATTTTCATTGGTGACCGAGCAGCCCTGTTTGGCTGTAATACACCGGGAATCATTGTCAGTCACATGAGGGAGGAAACTAAAAAAAGGTCTCTCAAACAATGTCTGTCCCCATTACTCACTGGAAAGTTTACCAGAGCCAGCACTATTACCTCTCCTGTGGTCAAAACACAAGAAGCAAAAAGAACTGTCATGCTAAAGCATCGATATTGCTTCACTCAGTGAAATTAGACTGGCATACATGTTTCAATAAGCCATAAAAAACAGTACCAAATTCATCTTGGTATCTCAATTAGCAAACCTTTCAAAGTTTGTCAAAATGTTCTGTTGGACAAAATGCCAATTTTAACAGTGTATAAGTGAAGATGCTGGGTTCATACAATTTAAAAATCATTAGAGATGTAATGTCATATAGGTAGACTTGAAATAATAGAAAGATAATGCTAATGAAATAAGTAATTTTTAGATTAGACCAGATTAAACAGTAGGAAAATTTTCTACTCAAAAACAAAATCAAAGATATGACATAGAAGACAAATGACTGATCCTGTAAGATTCATTTCAACAGCTAATGACTTGCAACTTATTCCTATACTTCATAGCACAATAGAGATGAAGCTATTTTTTCAGTCATGCCTCAATAAAACAACTTATATTTACACCACACAAAACAATTTAGCAGTAGGACAAAAACAGGTCAAAATTCCGAATTTGCCATAACAATATATCTTTGCCTGAAAGTTTGAAACTACTCATTTTTGGATGAGAAATTCAACAGCTCTTTTCACTGTAATGTCTTTTTGTCATAGATGTATCTTATTTTTGAGAATTTTGTGAAATTATGTTAAAAAAACAGTATAGTAATGACAACAAAATTTAGAAATTTGTTTTACAAAAGGAAAACAAATACATTATAATAGTGCTTTAAACTTCTTTAGTTTTAAATTGAGAGAAAAGACTAGACATTGTGAGTGATTCTCCTGCAGTTTCTCTCCTAATGGTTATTTGCTGACTAAATTTCCTTATAAGCTTCTGATATGGTTAATTTCTGGAATGCTAAATATATGGAATCCCATTAAAAATTGGAGAAAATTCAATAGATTTAAGTACTCTCACTAAAACTCAAAATTGACTCATTTTTGTGCACAAAGTCAGCTCCAGATTTGAATTTCCACATTCACATGTATTAACCAATCATCGATGCCATTTCAAATATGCTGATGGCTTTGAAATTTCAGATAACTATCTTTGTTGTCTGCTATGAAATTTGAAAGCACACTCTAGAAAATGATCAACAATATTTTTCACTCCTTAAATAGATATTTAAAAATTGTGAAAAATATTTATTAACCAATAAATTTCTGAGTTTAGTAAATCTAACTTTTAGATCCCTGGATCCTATTTCTCTGTTATAAATACGATTGCGTAAATTCACAAAGTTAGTATTCATTTTTCAGTTTTATTTTGCAAATCTTTCACCAGGGTTGTACACAGATGATTACTCAAATCTTTCATACAATTAATTACTCAACCTTCACATATTTATCAATTAACTCTTAGTGATTTTAAAATAAATTAAGCAACACACAAAAAACATATGAATAGAGTTATGTAAACAATATGTTAGTAGCAGTTATAACACAGCTTCGTCTGCTGACTACTAGAAAATTATACACATTCATAAAACAACATAAATATGTGAAACTCTCCTTATGTAGAAACACTGTGTTTCTTCTATCATATTAAAGCAATTTATTGTAGTTTTGTAAATAATAAAAAACAAAAATATTTGTTGAGACTGTTTCACAAAGATCTTTGTAATTTGTTTCTTTCAACTTGAAAGAAAACAAATATTCAATAAAATATATTTAAAATTTGTAGAGCTGTTTGAAGTTTATTTCTTTGCTTTTCACACACTAATTCCTCTGTGTGTGTGTATATATGTGGACACCACTTGTACTACATGTGGTGTAGGGTGGTTTAGGCACTGGAGGTGCTCAAAGTAGTCTTACTTTGAGGGTGTAAGAATTGTCATTTTGCAAGTCTATGAATACCTTCTATTTATCCAGGAGGTGGGTGATATCTTCTTCATTCTCATCAAATCAGTCTTGGTGCACTCTCTTCTTTGGGCTAAGTGTTGACCAGGCTACCTCTTTCACCATGGTGCTGAAACTGGTCCGAACACTTACGGACAGAGACACCTCAACAAGATTTGATAGGGTAGCCTTCATTGCAAAAGATCTATCACATGACGGCATTGAAATTGCTGAATTGAGCAAAACTAGACTAGCAAATGAATCTCTCTGGCTGAGCTTAACACTAAGATGGCCGAGGTGTCGTTTACGACACCTTCAAATTTTCAACAAATTACTATGGAATAACTAGTTTTGGTTCGATGCTGAGTCTTATGGACAATTATTGAATTTTAGCAAAGATTCTTAACAGAGTTAATTCTTTAAAAAATATTCAGTGGAATAGCTGATATTTGAGGTTTTACCTTGAATGGCCGAGGTGTCGTTTTTGACACCTAGGCTATTTATAGGGTAAATGCATTGAAAAATTTCTCACAAGCAATAATACTTGTGTTTATGTCCCCTATCTATCTATGCACACACACACACACACACACAATTTATATATATATATATATATATATACATACACACACACACAATATATTTAAAGATATTTTTGTAGGTACAAAATTTAATGATTGAAATAAAAGTATAAAACTTAATATTACGCGACATATTAAAAACGGGTGAAGCAACTGGTTTCGCTCCCGCTCTTCAGGCTTCAACGGAAGATTTAAAATTAACACGGAAAAATGTACAATAAAAGGAAGTTGTGAAATGAGAGAAAAAAAAATAATAAAAAAACAGGAACTAGAGACAAATGACAGCGAGCCCCAACAAACACTTACTATTCATATTTGTGAATTTCTTTTCAGACTTGTTATTCTTGACTTGAATATATTAAAGATGGCTGCTTCACGGCATAATGTAAATAAAGATGTCACAGGAGCTGGCCATCCTAGTGTTAAAGGTGGCTCGACTTTCATCTAGAAAGGCAAAGCACAAGATGAAGATAAGACTGGCAATTAAGTCATCATTACTCAAGCATCTACCGGACATTCCTACCAATGAATGACTAAGGAAGCTCTGTTTCCCACTGAATGTTTCCGAGCATATCATAAATATCAGTACATATGCCCTAACACCAACCAGTAGTGATGAAATGAAGGGAACATTCTACGAGGACATCAACAACCTTGTGAAGGCTGTACCCACAAGAGATATGCTCATGCTGTTGGGCGACTCCAATGCAAGTTAGCACTGACTACACAAACTGGGTGGGTGTGCCAGGACCACTTGGTACAGGCAACATGAACTCCAGTGGTCTGCTGCTCTTGCATCTCTGTGCAGAGAATAACCAACACTCAGTCTTGGCAGGCTGACAAGTAAAAATCAACTTGAAATCCATCCAACATCCAAACAGTGGCACTTGACTATGTTAGAAACTTCAGAACTACCCGGGGCCATGTGAAGAGCAAAATGCTGGACCGGTCACCATATTGTCAGGTCAGGTGTCAAGCTCTACATCATCCTCCACCCATCAGAAGAAACCCAAGTTCATCTGGCCATCATTCAACATGGCCAAACTGAAATATCTAAGTTACCTAGATGCCATTATCAATTTGGTTGACTTTGTTGAATGACATAACAACCTCTATAGGTCATTTAATGCTGAAATCTAAATTTGAACACAATTTTATAGATTCAACTAAATATATTTTTAACACAATTGTATGATTAAAATGATAAAGTGTATTGCTGGTCATTTTGTTTTAAAAATATTTGTTTAGCAGCATATCAGCTCATAAGTCATTTAATGCCAAAATTTAATTTGCTTGAGCATATTAGTAATTTCTTTTACAAAAATGTATTCCTTGTAACATTTTTCAAAAATGTATTATTGATAATATTTTTAGTTTTACAGAAATTTATTATTGTTAAGTTTTTGTACTTTAAAAATGTGTTTTTATACTTTCAGTGTTCTGACCCATTTGCGGGGTTAACTATTTGCCCATAGCTGGGACCCTAACGGGTGCTACCACCCTGAATCAAGGTGAACCTGGGTAAAACAGCAATTAAGAGGTGGTTTGATGCTTTTGAAAACCTTTTCATTGGGAGATTGAAGGCCTTGCTGCTTGGATGTAGTTTATTGACATCATTATTGAACCAGATAGACTAATAATTTAACATTATCATTATTATTTTGACATCTTGAAACTTATTAATTTCACCATTAAAAATATTTCATTTTCTTGCTGTTTTTTTATGTTACTTCATATAAAAATATTTTTAGCCAATCTGTTTTTTTAATGATTACTTGATACTGCTAGAGTTTTGAAGGAAGAAGCACCTTTGGTAGAGACTTGAACTTGATATTCTAAATTCCGGCAGTTTAGCTTACTTTTTGAAGAAACGAATGGCAAACATTAAGACAAAACACAACAATAATGGGTGAGTGAACATAAATAGAAAATAAATGCAATAGTAAATTCAGTTTAAAATACTGCACTATTTTGCAGTGTATGAATTTTTCTGCAAAATAGAATTAAAATAGATACTATTTTTATTGTTTTTTTTTTTATGTGAACTTTAAAAGTTGATCAAACACATTCACCAAAATATACTTTATCTTGAATGTGCCATTTGAGGATTTATTTTACAAATCTCCATAAAGCAGTGCCCACACAATAACTTTATAAGGAATCTTTGAAAAGTGAACTCTGTGAAAATACTTTATTTTAAAAAAATGGTTTTGCATCTGTTTGTTTTCACAGGTCTTATTTTAAGTTCGATTCCTGTGAAAATTCAATCTACACACACTGTGTAACTGAGGTTTCTATCTGGTGATTTCATGTGTATAAATTTAAAGGTTAATTTGGTAAAAATGCCAATACACAAGAGGAATCTGCATTTTTACTGAATTAATCTAATTTCAAGTATGTGTTCGCACATGTCTTTTCAAATTTGAACTCTTTGAAAACCCTGAGCCACACAGTTCACAAGTGTAGGGTTTCTCCCCAGTGTGTGTTCGCATGTGTTCTTTCAAATTTGAACTCTGTGAAAATGCTGATCCACACACATTACAAGAAAATGGTTTCTCTCCAGTATGTTTTCTCATATGTCTTGTTAAACAGGAATTCAGTGAAAATGATGATCCACACACTTCACAAGAGTAAGGCTTCTCTCCAGCATGTGTTCGTATGTGTGCTTTCAAATCAGAATTCAATGAAAATGCTGATCCACATAAGTGACAAGAAAATTTTTTCTCTCTAGTATGTATTCGCATATGTATTTTTAAATTAGAATTCAGTGAAAATGCTGATCCACATACTTGACAAGGATATGGTTTCTCTCCAGTATGTGTTCGTACATGGGCTTTCAAATCTGAACTCCTTGAAAATGCTGAACCACAGACATTACAGGAAAATGGTTTCTCTCCAGTATGTGTTCGCACATGTATTTTCAAACAGTAATCCTGTGAAAATGCTGATCCACACACTTGACAAGAGTAGGGTTTCTCACCAGTGTGCTTTCGCATGTGAACTTTTAAACGTGAATTCCGTGTAAATGCAGACCTACAGATTTTGCAAAAATAAAGTTTCATTCTTTTACTGGTTTGTCTGGAATTATTTAAGTAGGGTTCAGGTACTTCGTTAATGTAGGCCTTGTCTGACGTATGTGTTTGCATATGTGCTTTAAATTCAGAACTCTTTGAAAATAATGATCTGCATACTTTACAAGAAATATGTTTCTCGCCAGTGTGTATTCTCATATGCCTTTTGAGATTTGAATTCTTTGAGAATCCTGAGCCACACACTTCACAAATTACGGGCTTGTGTCCAGTCTGTTTCTGTCTGCGGGCTTTCAAACCAGAACTCATTGTAAACGTAGTTTACAGATTTTACAAGAAAACAGTTTCCCTCCAGTATTTGTATTTTTAAACTGCAACTGAATATGCTTGACAAGTTTCTCTTAAGTGTGTTTCTGCATATGTACTTTTAAAAGTGAAGTTTTTGTGAAACCAGATCTGTAAACTTTTTAAATCAATGAACAAATTTCTTTTTTTCTTTTTTTGGTGCAAATTTGCATGCGACTCTTTAGATATGAACAACTCTGCATGAATATTGATCTAGAAATATCAGAATATTTTCTCTTTAGTCTGTCTTAAAATTTTAATTCTGTAAAACTGCTTATACATGTAAATAGACAAATCAATGGTTGCTCTTGAGTTTGCGCATGTGATTTCAAATCCCAAACTCTGCAAATACTGATCCCCTCACTTGACTTTCTTTTCAACTTTAGTTAACATCTGCAAATAAAGAAGAAGCATTGTTAAAGCAAACTAAAGAATCATACATTGTTTGCAATTAGGAAACTATAAACTACACTGGCATAATATAATTCATGTTCTGTTATGAATTGAATTTTAATATCCAACGTTTCCCCAATAAAAGGAGTAATTTCTAGGATGATAAGTTATTATTTATATGCAGACTATTGTCCTCATTTTTAATCTTCAGGTGCCAAGCAGATTATTCTTATTTACATTATTCGGACTATTGTCCTCATATTTGTCGCCATATTTATTACAATGTTTTGGCTAGTGGTCCAGCCTTCTTCAGGTGGTTGGAATGTCGAATTGAACCCTTTATTTCGCTTGCTGGGGTAGACTGTTCTAGTTCCACGTGCCATGTTTAATGGATGTCAGTTATCAGTTATCTCCTGTTAATTCTCCACTGCCTTAACCGGGTATTGAACTCACACTCTTTGGTTCCTGTCACTGGATCTAACCAATGCCTTTATCCACTGTGCTATGTGTCCTTGAGGACATCTGTGTATGAATTTCTGGGTATTATAAATCTAATGTCTCAGTAACCATTTTTTACCAGTGCTTACATCGTGATTTTTTACAATTATCATTCTATGTTTTTACCAGAGCTCATATTGCAATTTTTGTTGTTATCGCTTTTCTCTGGCACTCCCATATTGTATTCATTTCTATGCTCGGTCAGCTCAGGAGATTTTTGTGGCCTAGCATATGTTCTGATTCCTTAAATTTATGAATTTTCCAGTGGTGTTCTTTGTCTATGATCTCAACCTGATCCCACAGAGGGCAGTGATCTCCCTTTTCTCTCCATATATGGTCAGTTATGCCTGATTTTTCCACTTCCCCTCATGTTACAGCTTTCTGGTGTTCTTGAAGCCTTACCTTAAAGAGTGTGAGTTCAATACCCAGTTAAGGCAGTGGAGAACTTGGAGAAGGGAATTAACAGGAGATAACTGATATCCATTAAACATGGCATGTGGAACTAGAACAGTCTACCCCAATGAGCGAAATAAAAGGGTTCAGTTTGACATTCCAACCACCTGAAGAAGGCCGGAGTGTACAACAATTGAAACATAATAAATATGGTGACAAAAATGAGGACAATAGTCTGAATAATGTAATATGTACATAATACCACATCTCAGAAATATAGACAAATACTAGATTGTTCTTGTTTGACTGACCATGTCTTGGGATATCTCATCTAGTTCTTATTTTAGCATTACTCAGTTATTTCTTGCCTGTTTCCACTGAGATCAAATACTGCCTGGTCCGGGGATTGAACTCACAATTACTATCTCACCAAATAAAAAAAGAAAAGTTTTTTCCCCACTGAGATATGATCAGTAGGACGAGGACACTGTAGATTAAATAAAGGGTTCAGTCTGAAGTATACCTGGATTAACAAGACCATGATGAATGTCAAAGGACACAATAGCCAAAATGTTATACCAATGACAAAGATGAGGAAAACAGAAGAGAAGAATCTTTTAATGATCCACTGTACTAAAACTGACTTATTTTTTAGCTGTGCATTCATTTGTATATTTTAACTTGCTGAATAAGACAAGAGGAGATAACTTTATTTTGGAATCCTTAATATGAATTAAGAAAATTCCCTCATCAGATAATATATGTATCTATATTGATAATATTAGTGGTCAATATATATATATATATATATATATATATATATATATTTCCAAAAGGATAGAATGCAAGTAGAGCTCAATTTACAAGACAGAGCAAGAATATAAAAGGCTCAAATGCTAATATTCCATGGTTATAATTTATTACATTGGAATTGTGATCACGATCCAATTCATCTCAAAATGGCTAAGTGGACATTGAGGTAAGCACCCAGTCATGAAAGTCTTTCAGGCTTAAACGCAATCAGCCTAATGATTGTGTTTAAACATGAAACAGACTGTCGCCACTGTATGTTGACCTCAATGTCCACTTTTATGCACGTTTTAAAAGTGGGATATATAATTCTGACAAAGATTTAAAAGTTTTTGACAATTGGAAAACGTTCACGAAAGTAGATTTGTTTTGAAATATATCCAATAAAGCATTTTGCCATTTAAGGCTTTATTAGATCCAAAAGCGAAAACAAAAGAATGAAATGCATGTATGTGTATTTGCATATGTTTAAATAATGAAATCTTATTACTTATTCCTTAGCTTGCATTTCTTATGACAAGAAAAAAAAAAAAAAAAGAAAATGAGTAATTTTTAAAAAGAAATCATTAACTTATATTTTATTTATTTTCAGTTCAAGCTGAAAGATATAATCCTGCAGAGTGGGTAGAAAGTAAAAGACTTGTTTTTTTGTTTTTTTTGAAAGTTGGAAAACATTCATGAAAGTAGATTTGTAGATATTTTGAAACAAATATGACTTTCATGAATGTTTTCCAATTGTCAAAAGTCTAAAAAAAACTTTGTCAGGATTATATATCCTAAATGTAAAACATACTGTCGACACAGAAAATGCATGGATAAAAAAAAATCTTTTACTTTCTACCCATTCTACAGGATCATATCTTTCAACTCAAAATGACTTTTTAAAAAATTACTCATTTTCTTTTTATATATATATATATATATATATATATATATATATATATATATATATATATATATATATATACTAGTATTATACAACAAAATCCAAAATTACCTCATACGGGAGATGGATCTATTTCAACTGATGAAAACTTAATGGTGGAAATGTCATGAAAAGCAAAAAGTGCAAGCAAAAATAAAAATAGTAGTTTATAGTAGTTCACATTTTCATGCTCATCAACTTAATGAGAAATGCAGCAAATATTACAGAGAATGCAAGAATATTTTTCTCTAACATTCTTGTCAAGATCACCACAGTGTGTATCCATTCTCAAGATGCATATGGATGTCTGCATTCTACGTCTATCCTCTACAAGTTGGAACTTTAATATATGGACTGTGAAGAAAGTTCATGACAATTTGCAATCTTTAAAAAGCTGCCTTGCTGAAATTCAGTCAACATCAAATCAAATCATTGCAGAAGAAACAGGAATTTTACAATACCTGAATGATGGTAATTTCTGCTTTGGTTAAAGCTTTTTCGTCAGATAATACCTTATGTCGAAGTAATTTACAACCAAGTGCAATCTTCGGTAATTAGTGTGCTTAAAGTCAATAAATATATAACAAATTTCAAAACTACTATTTTAGAAATAAGAAACTTGAAGTACTGTGAGAAAGTCACAGTCACACATGGCAGAAGCAAAGGAAGTGTGTAACTGCATATGTGTTGATCTAATGAACAGATATTCTTTCACTAAACACTTAATAGCTGCTAAATGATTTAACAAGAAAAGCTTCACTAGTTTTAAGAATGAACTGCTGACAGAATAGATAGTACTGACCACTGAAGCATATCCCATGACTGACAAAGAAAAGTTTGAAATTGAACAAAAAGTAATCTATTGTAGATCTGATATGCATGAATATTGTAAATTAATCAAACTGCTGAAATTTATCTTGGAAAATAATTTAGATGGTGTTCTTAGTGGAATTAGAAAACTGATAAAAATCCTCTTCACAATTTCCATGACTACACCAGAGCCAAAATGCTGCTATTCAACACTGAAAAGAATAAAAACTTTTCTAAGGATCACTAGGAATCCTGAAAAAACTAAAAGCACTTGCAGTGCTTTCAATGGAGAAAATTTTCCTCAGCAGTCATCCAGGGATCAAAGAGAAAATTTTTAACCTTTTCATTCAAAATAAAACAAGAAGAATGGATTTCATTTTTAAATGAATAGATCAAGCTTGAATTGTAACAATTTATAAGTAAAAAAATTTTTTTTTTTGTTTAGGATTTTATCAAATTTATGTATAATTTTTTTGTGTTTGTTTCATTTTACAGAAAACAGTAGCTAAAATTTTCTGAAGGAGCACCCCTATTAATTTTAGCAACATGTCACCACTGCTCTGTATATATGCACATATATTATGCTTAGTTTGAATATATGAGTGAAATGTGCCCCTGTGAAACTTGCACCAAAGATTAAGAAAAAAATAATTTCTATTCCTATTCTAGAAAAAATGTTTTGTTAGTTCTGTATTGTGAAAAGAGTAGCTAAAAATGATAAACTAATTTCCCAAAAAGAAAAAGAAACTTGTATGAAATAAAACCCTACTAAATAATGTGGGCTTTTTTATTTAACGTGTCAATAAAACTAAAAACTGAATGTAAGTTATCTCAAGAGATAAACTTCATTCAAAATTGGATAGAAAACTGTCAGTTTAAAATTTCTAATATCTTAATACAATGTTTTTCAATTTTTTTTTATCTAATAGCACCTATGGTTAAACTTCTGCTGCATGCTTAAATTAGGATGAGTAAAAAAAAAAGTGTATAATTTCTAAGATATATTAACACAAACAAAACAATTATATTAGGTTGGTGCAAAAATAATGACGTAATAATGTCATTTTTTGACGTATTTTTAACGTCAAAAAACAACATTATTACGTTATTATTTTTGCATCAACCTAATAATTTGTACTAAGATAATTAAAATTCTTAAAAAAAAAAAAGTTATATTTATTTATTTTTCTGCTTATCATAATTTAATATACAAGATATCTGAGCTTGGTGTTTTTTAGAATATCCTCTTTACAAGGTTAAATTTTGGACAGATATCTTAAATCTTCCAAGGATTCTGGCTGTGAATAATTTATATTTAATATTGTTTGCTGCAGAAAAGTTTGCTTTTTATTTTATTTTATATATTATGCATATGTTATTATAACAATGTACTTGTATATGTATACTTATTTTGTTTTGAACTTCTTTCAAAAATAATTTAATGATGGTTAAAAATTTTCATGGCTAATTTATGATCAATGAAAATCAGTGTTTTAACTACACATACTTAAAAGGCTGAAACATTTCAGAATAATAATTTGATAGAAGTTTTAAATGCTGAGAAATTTTTATACTTTTCCATAATTTACCACTTAAATTTCCAAACTTTAAAAAGTCACAAGTTAATGTGGTCACCCTCATGCTGGCAAAAAAAAAAAAAAAAAAAAAAAAAAAATCATGATTACCTATAAATAGGTACCTCCAAAGAAAAACGATACCTAAGTTTTAAAATGCATTTTTGAAAACTAAAAATCCTTGGAGCATTTATTTTAGCTTTAAGTTAATACATTAAATTTAATACTTCCAATAAGCAAAATACTTTGCTGTGTTTCAAAATAAATTTAAATTGATTGAAAGGAGTTTATTATTATCAATAAAAATCAGTAAAAATGCTAAAATCATTCATATTGAGAAAACTGTCAGCCTAACATAATTCTCTTTGTTAAAAAACCTTTCAAAAATAAAATGTATTTTTCTGAAACTTTATTTAAGGAAAATTAGCAGATTTGAAGTTTAATTAATCTGATTGAAACTAATGACACTTATTTTTAAATATTGCAGAAAATCATTTTTTGACACAGAGATTGCATTTTTATGGTGGTGCTAACTATTGTCTCAATAGACTTGTTTGGGAATTTTAACTAAGTGGTACATAATTGTAACAATTACTTGACAAATACAGTGTGATCCGGATATAAGAGAAACCCGGATATAAGAGAGATTTTCTCTGGTCCCAAATTAGAGCCATACTTACCTAAACAAAATAGACCAAACCCGGATATAAGAGAGATTTTCTCTGGTCCCAAATTAGAGCCTGTGTTAATGTATATAAATTAGACCAAACCCGGATATAAGAGAAACCCGGTTCTGACAGTTTCATAAAAAATCTGACACTTATCTGATTTTTGCAAGAATTTCCAAATCAGTGTGTTTTGCACAGCAAAATGATGCTAAAATTCCCCATATTAATTTATATAGGTAAGTCCATGAGATCGCTAAAAAAAGAGCATAGCATGATGAAAAAGACGCCAAATTTCATGAAAACAAAATTTTATCATCTAAATGTTTATGCTATTATGAAGAGGAAAGACCAAAGTTTTTTAATTATTTTTAAAAATTTTTCCTTCTTTTTAGAACATTCTAAATTTTGATTTAAAAAACCTTGTTTCTCTTTGTATCACCGGAGCTAGTAAAATAACATATACAATTATTAGTACGTTTTTTTTTTGTATGACACATTAATTTGGAAAATCTTGCAAAAATAAAAATAATTGTCAGATGTTAATGAAACTTTCAGAAACTATTCACAGATGATAGAAATTATTATAAGTTTTTTTTAATTTTTTTTTTATTAAAATCATGGCAGAAATATTTTTTTATCTTTATAATGGATTTTATGAAAACTCTAGAAATTCGATCAAGTCCACTTTAGTGATTACAATAGTTAAAAGCACAAGGCTTTCAGGAATGTAAATCATGTTTTTTGTTTTTAACTGGAAACCCCCCCTGCCACCTGAAAATCAGCTCTGAATTGTAACATACAAAACTCAATAAAACAAAGATATTATTTAATTTCAAATGCTTTTATTTGCTTTTAGATGTTTTTATGAATATGGACAATATTTTCTGAAAGCAAAACATTTTTTCAATGAAAAATGAATTTTTAATACAATTATTTGTTAATTCTTTAATTATAATAGATTTTTACATTTAAGTTGTTAAAATATTATGAAATTAGTTAAAAGCTGCATCCACTTTTGTAAATGTCCTTATGGGATAGATCTTTTTTAGCGCATTGTAAATTGTATCGTTTTGACTAATTAGAAGACTGACAGTCATTAAGATATGTAATTTTGTGTTTATAATCGGGCTGTAATTATAAAGTACAGAAGACCAACCAGAATACAATTAAGTTGCGTTATTTGAGTTAAGCATTGTTCTCCACTGTTAAGGCGTTTACTTTTGCGAAAAACATGTGGAGAAGTTAATTTGATTTTTCAACTGAGAAGTGTACCTACAAGTATCAGTATCATCCTATGAAATTTATATGATCTTATTTTTATATTAATCTCAGTTATGAATTTTTCCATAAATGAAATATCAAAATTAATAATAAAATGTATGTAAATACAAATAACACAGTAAAATGTAATAAATGTACATAAAATTATAGTATTTTATGTACATTTTTAATAAAATTTCATAAGAAAGGTACCTATAAATTAATTAGATACCTTTCTTATGAAATTTAATCTCACTCTTAACAGCCTTATTTTAATTTCTTTATAATATATTTTCCATAAAGCATCGTAAACGTAAAGGTGAAAGCTAAGTACAAAAAAAAAAAAAAAAAATTAGAGTGCTGAAAGTTTTCCTTAAAAATAATGAGGTAAATAATTTGTTCACTTAAATCTAAATAACTTCACTTTTCTCCTTCCATAGAACAAATTATCCTCATGTAATCTGTTAATATGTCATTCATAACCTGTCAAGTGACGCAAAAGGTTATGACCTGCTTTGTTTTATTTTCAAACTCCACTTTTTTGGCACAGAAGCTAAGTTAAGCTTGGTTCAAAAAATTTTAAACTAAACATTATAATTTCTGATTTTCTTAAAATAATTTTAAGAAAATGATAATTGATTTTTAAAAGAATTTCAAACTGAGATTTTCATTTTGTTTTAAAATGGAAAAAAATGGATGCCATAATTGACTATCTGTCAATTTTGAGGACTAAAAAAAAAACAAGATTTTTAACGAAAATTTTGGACTAGCTAGGAACGATTCAAAAATGTTAAAAAAATACCCCCAAAGTACTTTGATCTTTCCTCTTAATATTAGGTTGGTGCAAAAATAATGTCGTTTTCTCACATATGTTACTATGTGATAAAACGACATTATTTTTGCACCAACATAACAACATGAACATTTAGATGATAAAATTTTGTTTTCGTCAAGTTTGGTGTCTTTTTCATCATGCTATGCTCTTTTTTTAGCGACCTCATGGGGATACCTAAATTTATGGAAACATTGGCACCGACAATACAAGCAAGATTTTTTAATCAAAATTTCGAAAGTCCTAAAAAGGATTAAAAAAACGATATCAAACAATCCTTTCATCTTTCCTCTTTGTTTTTAAATTTTAGGCATTTTTCTTTATCATCTATGTTCATTTTTTTTTTTTTGCGAATCTATGGAGGTAACGACGTATAAATAATTTTTCCTTGCGATTTAGTGCTGTGTTGAAAAATAGGTGATTATTCAAGGGACATAATCAGGCAATTGCATAACCGGGCCACCATAAAATGTTTGAAATGAATGTATCTTAAAAAAATAAAAATTCACTAAAAAAAGTTATCATTGAATTCCTTTTTTTACGTTTATATTTTTAAAACACTTAAGATTTTAACACTGTTTATCAGTGTTAAAAAAAAAAAATTTTAAATTAAAAAAAAAAGAAACATTTTCAAAATTTAGGTAAATAATTTGAAATAATGTTTGTTGCGACAATGTTATTGTTTATAACAGAACACTAAACTAACTGCATTTAACTTTATTTTGCCGGTCTTGAATTTTCAGATTTAGGGCATGATTTCCATCTTAGCTGAATAATTCAAGCTAGAAAGTTAAAAATGGATTTAATTCTTCAAAGAAACTTATTTAAAAAAAAAAAAATACTAACCGCTACATAGAAAAACGAAGGACATTTGCATTTATTTGTAAACAACCAAATTAAATACACGATGAAATACTTACTTTATTTTCTGTTTTCTTTCGTCTGACTTATCTCCGTTAGAGCGATACAACACTGGAATATAAAGCGAAAACTTTGATTTAAAAATCAACTAAAATTTTCCTTTAAGAAATTTTGGCTTGCGGACGATTCAAAAATATCTTCTAAAGAGCGGAACTCAAGGGAGATAATTATTGGAAACGCTACAAAAGCCTAAAATTTTAATTGACAGCAAAATTAGACATAACTGCTTAGTTTGTATTACAAAAACAAATATAATTATCATTAAAACTCATAGATAAGTAAAAAATAAAAATTACATTATATTTCATCTATATTCAATGAGCAGCAGCGTAGAAGTTTATGACAGAACATAATGTTTTCTAAAGTTCATTGACACAAACTATTTTATTTTTATTTAACTGCACATATAGCGTTTTTACTTTTTTTTTACAAAGAGTTAAGAGTAGCTTAGATTTTTGACGAAAGACTGAAACTATGGAGCATTCAGTGAGGACTGAACTCACTACTCAATAACTGTAATTGAGCTGGCAAGACAAGCTTGCTAAGCATTATACCACACCAAAGTGCCTGATATTGCAAATAATATGATTCTGTGATTTTCTTTAGCAATATTGTTTATTTACGCACACACACACACACACACGCACACTTGTGTATTTGGGCAGTAATCCCTCTTTTATACATGTTTCATTGAAGATGACTGACAAGACACTGATTAAGCTGTAGTGTGTTCTAATAAAATAAAATAACATAAAATATAAAGATAATATATATAAACAAAAATAAAAAGAATTCAAATTAAAAAAAGGCATCTGCGTTTTCCTTTAAAACCTTCTATTTATTTCTCTCTTTCTCTTCTCTCTTAACTAACGAGAAAGCAACCTTCTGTAGTAGGATTAGGTAGTAATAACAGCATACGAAAATATACACTTTCCTCTTTACTGAGTGAGTGACAAAGAAAACTCTGTCTCCCTCTCTTCTGTATATATTTCCTTTCCTCTCCTTCCTGCTAATGTTCCTATCCTCGGTAACAGACGTAACTCAGATTTAGTGTATGTGGGTCAGTGAAGGTAATAAAAAAAAACAATCAATGACAACACGTCCCACCAAAAATCAAATGGGAAACATGGATGCGTCAGCCCTAATAAAAAGAAGAAAACCACATACGAGATGCCGCAGTGGAGAGGAACTTGATTCAAGGTAGCAGTTCAAGATGCAAGGGTTGGTGATTTATCAGCTGTGTGTTTGACCTGACTATCAACTCCAGAAGAGGAAGAAGAAGAAAGGATGAATGCAACGAATTAATTTCCATTAACCAGAAGGAAGACAACAATCCCTGTATGAACTATAACGATAGTCAACCATTTTAAACACTGTAAGCAAATGGAGTCAACAATAAATGGTACTATAGGCAGTAAATTTGGCCTTTACTTCATCTCTATATACTATACTTGAAATAAAAAGCAGAAGAAGAAAGACTGAATCCAGTCAAAAATGCAATATAGTACTTGAAGTAGCAAAATATCAATACACAAAAACAAATTTCAACATCTGACAGTTTTACATATTTTACATCATTACATACTTTGTTGTATATACAAAAAAAGAAACCTTAAAAGAAAGAATTTAAAATATGTAAGTAATTAACCCCCAATTTGCTATTTTTTGTGTGGATCCCATTAATCTTACATGGATCCCCAGGATCCATATAGACCCCAGTTGAGTACCACTGGTCTAGACTATATAAATATCCGAGCAGTAAGGGTAGAGCAAATCTCACTATTTGTTTTGCCATTATTTTTTTTAATCATTTCACTCCAAGCAAGGCAATAAAGCCACTAAGACACAAGGGGGTTATACTGAATCTGAAAGAATATGAGAAAAAAAAAATAAGGAGCAAGAACAATAGAAGAACAGGAATTAATTAAAAGACAGAAGATAGCGATGGACATTGCATTTAAAGTTGACCAGAAAGCAAGAAGCTGGAAGAGAGTTCCACATACAAGAAGTGCGATAGAAGAAACTGTTATCATAGAATTTACAGCCAAACTACTATTGCGCTTAAATTCATAAAATCTAGATACCATAGAGGAAAGTTCATCAGAACAATTATCATTTTAAGTATTTATAGAAAAATCCCAGGAAACCTATGTTACAGTGATGGGAAAGTGACTGAGGCTGAGATCTTGGGAAATGTATGAATCTATATCTTCTCTCATCCCACCACCTGCTATGAATTAAATAGTAGGGTAGACTGAGCTCACTAATCTTGGCTGGTAACCAATCTAAGATAAGGAAAACTCTGAATTCCAAACTGTGGAGAAAGCAACAGGAAACTACTCTGCTATCTTTCCCAAGATGGCATACCAATTCTCAGATAATGAAAGAGATGAATCTTTGTTGTAGCATACCTACAGATGATAATGGCTATGTCCCCATTTGCATAAATACAGTAGTAAATACTGTATGTTGGTCTGCAGTTGGAGATTCATTGTGGAATTCACTTGACTCACTTCTAGTAATTGACTATTTCTTCTATGCACTGCTGGCGTGTCTTATATGTATTGTTCTTGTCCTAAGTATTATTGTTCATTAGCGACCTTCGTGTAATTATTCTATTCAGTAACCTTCCTTAGGTTACAACAATCTTGAAACATCA
The DNA here is from genome assembly GCA_963932145.1 of Acanthosepion lycidas. Lineage (NCBI taxonomy): Eukaryota > Metazoa > Mollusca > Cephalopoda > Sepiida > Sepiidae > Acanthosepion > Acanthosepion lycidas. Next base: position 89,253,406 of record OZ010575.1, read on the forward strand.
TGGCATTTAAAAAAAAGAAAAATTGTGCCTTTTCAGAAATATGTTGTCCGTGCATACACAAGTATAATTTCTTTTTTTTCTTGTATTTTTGTTCTTTATATGAAAATGTAAAATGTTGAATTCAGATGTCTTTGAAAGTTTCACCTTGTTCCTTTCAACCTGTAGACATACATACTCTACAAGTTGAATTGTATTTCATTTTTCATTGATAAAAAAGATGTATAGTCAAGAAGCTTAACCAAAGGGAGGTAATTTTGTACTTGATATGCCAAAAATGTTCCAGGGTTTAAAATGGAAGATAACTCTGAAATTTCTTTTAACATTTCAATTAATCAATTTTCTGTGAATTGATGAATGTTTAAATTGGTTATACTAAAATCAAACAATTATGACAATTTAAATATCTTGGAAGCGTATTAACAGAGGACAGAACGAGCAACACTGAAATCCGAAAAGCACATTGGGATAACAAATGATGCCTTCCAAAATCTAAGCAAAATATTAAGAAACAGAAAAATTTCATTAAAAACAAAGAAAAGGGTACTGAACTGTTATATAATATCAACTGTCTTATATGGTAGTGAATGCTAGGCAATCTCCTCAAAAATGAAGATATATGTATACATACATACATACATACATACATGCATACATACATACATACATACATATATATATATATATATATATATATATATATATATATATATATATATATATATATATGTTTTGAACAATAAAAAATATTGAAAAATTAAAAAATTAAAATTTTCAGACACACTGGTTTGTATATCAATATTTTTTTGGTTTTACTATTTCAATTAGGTTCCACGACTATTTTCAGCCAGCATGGCCACCATCAGGAGAGAAAAAATTTTCTGCTTGTTAGTAGCAGTGAACTACAGGAATGAATGACTTTCTGAAGAAAATGTATATACATATATATATATATATATATATATATATATATATATATATATATATAAGAAACAAAAATAAAAACAAGCAATATAATTTGACCTAAATAGATAAACAAACGACTTCCGGTGAAATAACCGCCATAACAGAATACCCACAATGCACCACTAACCCGTATATATATAAATAGCCGAGAAAAATAACAGCACACGTGGCCTGACGATTGCATATAGCATGAAACAGACTGTCGCCTCTAAGTGTTGACTTCTATGTTCACTTTTATATTTACACACGCTCTATCTCTGATATTGAGCACTTTATTCCATAAATATAGCACACCATAAGACTATATTTCTTTATATATATATATATATATATATATATATATATATATACATAGAGAGAAATCTTTCGTAATGGATAATTATTTCAAGTTCTAATGAAACTTGAAGCAACAGAAATGTGGATCTACAGAAGGATGCTGAGAATACCATGATCCAAACATATGAGCAACAACAAAGTTCTACAGAAAATAGAAACAAAAAAAATCACTTACACTTAACATCAGGAAGAGATAACTGAAATTTCTATGGCACATAATAAAGAAAGGGGAATTGGAAAATTTGATACTCATGTGGATTTATTGAAGGCAAGAGTGACAGAGGGAGATAATGCATAGCTTACATAGTGAGCTTGAATGAATGGATAGCAAAACAGGGTTTGGGAGAGTAAAAAAAAAAAAAATTATTAAGGGCTACAAAAGGCAGAAAATTGTGGAGAGCCATGATCGCCAATGTCCTGAATGGACACAGCACATAGAAGAAGAAGAAGAAAATTGATTGATTGTTTTCTTTGTTTAACAGTATTTCAACTCCTTATGGGTCATTTAGTTTCTAAATTCACTAAGCTTTTATAATTTTAAGAATCAGTTTGTGCAAATCAGTGTGAACCAGTAGGATGCTACCACTGTTTATAGCCATCCCCAGGACTGAATAAGAAGAAGAAGAAGAAGAAGAAAACTGATTGATTGTTTTCTTTGTTTGTTTAACAGTATATCAACTCCTTATGGATCATTTAGTATCTAAATTTCCAGTTCACTAAGCTTTTATAATTTTAAGAATCAGTTTGCAAATCAGTGTGAACCAGTAGGATGCCACCACTGTTTATAGCCATCCCCAAGACTGAAGAAGAAGAAGAAGAAGAAGAAGAAGGCTTCTTTGCAAGGAGAATGTAATGAGCAAGCCAAGTTCAAATTCTACTAGCAATTCAGTTGCAAAGTGAACTGCACTGAAATTGATAGGAGAGTGTATCATGTGTATATATTTTTTGTTAGAATAGAGTTGACTGAACTTAGTAAGTTTGTGGGGTTCAGTGTACCCGGATTAAAGGAGTATTTAATACGGGATACCCTGCCCACAAAATACAACGCAAATTTCAAGAAGAAACAACACGATAAGGAACGTTTGTAGAAAATAGAACATTGTATATTTATTATCTTGTGAATAGAGTAAAAAAGATTAATGCTTTATTTCTTTTAACTAAGCAAAAATGTGATTTTTACAAAAATGTCTGTGTTTGCTGTCTTTCAACAGAGTAGCAGAGTAATGTCTGTTTCTTTTGTTTTTGTATAGATGTAAAGGGAAAAGGGGCGATCAATTTAAGTTAAAAAAGAGAGTGTGGATGAGGAAAATAAAAGATAAAAGGAAAATGTACTTATAAATTGTTTTGGAGTCAGTTGTAAATTTGTTGTTGTTGTTGTTGTTGTCCTTTCCTAATCCACTTTTGGCTCTTAGTGTCGGGTTGAGTCATCTCTGCGCCCTTCTGACTGGCGACTGACTTGAAACTCTGTATTTATTGTTGACTTTTTTTTCACACTGGCTCGTTATCTTTTTTTTTGGTTTAGCAAATTGCCTCCTTTCATTGGTCAGAAAATTAATTTCACACCTTATTGCGAAATCTATTTTTAATCGTTTTGATCCGATTTTGCGGGTGTGCAAATCTACTTTGTGTTTTTTAGACATTTGTTGGAATGATATAGGATGTGTATCCTATAAGTTCATCCATGAGTTTTTTTTTTTGCCTTGCTCATTTTCTTTTTCCACTGTGTTGGCGACTGTTCTTCATAGATTTTTTTCATGTTTTTTTTCCCAGTGCTGTTATTTTAGATGGATAGTCTTTACTGTTTCCTCCTTGGTTCTTGTCAACTGATATAAGCGCTCTGTTTGAAACTGCTTGTAATGATCTGCACCTAGTCTTTAGTTCATTGATTAGTATTATTGTTCTGTCTCTGTTTATTTTCCTAGAGGTATTGAGCACTTTAAGTTATTGCCTACGTTGGTGTCTGTCTTTTTCTTTTCTGTTTATGTTTCCTTTCTTTTGTCATCTTTTCTTTGTTCTTGCTTTATTTTCCTTAAATACAACCATTAGGCTAGACGATTGTGTTTAAGCATGAAACAGACTATCACAGCTGGGTTTTGATCTCAATGCCAATTTTTGTATTTACATATGCTCTATCCCTGATATTGAGCACTTTAACTTACACTTTGGAGACAACATACCTTAAAACTATATGTATATATATATATAAGCCCTACCCAATCATATAAAAAAAAAACCTTTATGAAGTCGTCAAAAAACAAATGTTAGATAATTATGACAGTTTTATATAGACGAAACTCTTTCAGGAAAGAAAATAAAATAAAAAAATAAATAAATCTCCCTAGACACTTAACGGTTAACCAGACTAGACGATGTCATCTTCCACTTTAAATTTAGACACCCCAACCCTACCATGACTTGACCTCTTTGAATATAACTGAGATATTAATACACATTATTAACCATTATGCCCCTTGCTCTAGCCATTACCATAGTAATTTTAATTTTAATAATGAATATGCTTATAAAAACGTGTAAATTTCAAGAATTACTTATTCCAAAAATTTCACTTGAAGATGAAACAGAGCTTGGTACTTTAATTGAATTTAATTCTAATAATTATATTGAAGTTTTCAGCTCTTGTTTTGAAACATGAGAACTCTTATGTAGTGAAGGAATCATATTTTTAAAGAAATAATTATATATATACTATATATATATATATATATATATATATATATACACACACACACTATATAATATATATATATATATATATACTATACTATATATATATATATATATATACTATATATACTATATATATTTATATATATATACATATGAGGTCATCCCATAAGTTCTGTCCAAATCTTGAATAAAGAAAACAAGTGACCAAATGTTACATTTAATTACAGATTCAATCAACAATGTATTTTCCCTGATTATCTATGACTTCCTTCCATCTATTAACAAGCTTACTAATTCCATTACTGTAAAATTCTTTTGGCTTTCATTCAAAGAACTCACAAATGTCAGTTTTAACCTCTTCCTGTGTTACAAAAGCTGTTTCTTCCAAATGATTCTGTAAGCTACGAAACAAATGGTAGTCTGAAGGACCACGATTGGGAGAATAAGGTGGATGAGGAATTTTCTCCCAACCAAGTTCTACGATCTTTTGTGACGTGATTCTTGCTGTGTGGGGTCGTGCATTGTCCTGATGAAACATCACCTCTTTTCGATTCACTAGAGCAGGTCTTTTTTTCCTCAAAGCTTGGTTCAAATGCTCTAATTGCTGACAGTATATTTGAGCATTAATTGTTGCATTAGGTGGTAAGAATTCAAAGTGGATTATTCCTTGGTGATCCCACCAGATTGAAAGAAGAACCTTTTGCTCATGAAGTTCCCTTCTCGGCTATGGCTGGGGTCCTTCCCCTTTACCAAGCCACTGTCTACGAGGCTTAACACTTCGATAAAAAATCCATATAGATTTTATATATAACAGATGACTGTGTGTCTGTCTGTCTGTGTGATACCTTTTCACTCGAGATCCATCCAACTGATTTTGTTCAGACTTGGCACATACATTGTACAATGTAAGAGATAGGTTTTCAGCATATAAAATCGAAATTTTTTAAAAAATCAATAGTTGATAAAGCCTATTAAATATGAATAAATTTTGTTCAAACTTGGTTACTTACATCATGATGAGCTCAGTGTTACCTCATTTTTATTTCTATGCCACTGCATTTAGCAAAAAACCACAAAAAATGAAAAATCAATTTGAACACAAATTTTGAACTAAAACTCCCTCAATTTTCAAGCAATCTAATACAAACTTCACTCAGTTGTAGCCAACAATAAGTTGATTGTTTAGCAGTCATTTAACTTGATAAACTGAAAAACTGTGTAAATAGCAAAAATTTTTATTAATTTCTTTCTAATTTTTTGTTGATCTGTCAACCAATTTTCACCAAACTTTGACAATGTGCAGAGTGTTCATTAGAACTGGAAATAATTATCCATTAAGAAAGTTTTTCTCTCTATGTATATATATATATATATATATATATATATATATATATATATATGTATATACATTTTCTTCAGAAAGTCATTCATTCCTGTAGTTCACTGCTACTAACAAGCAGAAAATTTTTTTCTCCTGATGATGGCCATGCTGGCTGAAACTAGTCATGGAACCTAACTGAAATAGTAAAACCCAAAAAATATTAATATACAAACAAGTGTGTCTGAATATTTTAATTTTTTAATTTTTCAATATTTTTTATTGTTCAAAACACACACACACACACATATATATATATATATATATATAAGTATGTATGTATGTATATATATACATATTCACAAATATACTTAAATGCTTATAGTTGATAACAGGAGCTATTGGTTTATACCAATGGCTTTCCATACTTAACACTGTCTTCATTTTCACTCTCACGTGGTCATCAACTGCAATTTGATATTTGCTTCCTGCGTTTCATATGCACAAATTTATCGTCGCATAGCAATCTTCCATGCAAACAAAACAAATTATCAACGTTGCAATGTCTGCATAACCAATCTAAAACAAAAATTACTATCTTTGTTATATAATCTATTATTTAATTTATTGTAATGTACTTGTAATCTCTGATGATGGCTTATGCAAGCCGAAAGCTTAGACAGGATTAACAATAAAAACATGTATCAACATGGTGATTTTCTTTTGTGTTTCAGTGATGATGCTAAAAAGCTTATTTGACAATATAAAAGGAATTTACTTAAAATAAATAAACAAAACTTGTCTATATTATTTAATGAAACATGCATTAATATAAATTTTTTTCTCCTGATGGTGGCCATGCTGGCTGAAAATAGTCGTGGAACCTAAGTGAAATAGTAAAACCCAAAAAATATTGATATACAAACCAGTGTGTCTGAAAATTTTAATTTTTCAATATTTTTTATTGTTCAAAACATATATATATATATATATATATACATATATATATATATATATATATATATATATATATATATATATATATATATATATATGTATATATATGTATGTATGTATGTATGTATGTATGTATGTATACATATATCTTCATTTTTGAGGAGATTGCCTAGCATTCACTGCCATATAAGACAGTTGATATTATATAACAGTTCAGTACCCTTTTCTTTGTTTTTAATGAAATTTTTCTGTTTCTTAATATTTTGCTTAGATTTTGGAAGGCATCATTTTTCATTTTTTCATTTTTCAATATTTTTTATTGTTCAAAACATATATATATATATATATATATATATATATATATATATATATATATATATATATATATATATATATATATATGTTGGTATCCACTGGATAGCTAACATACCAGAAAATGTGGTCCTTGAAAAAGCACACATTCATCATTTGATTTGCTGGGCAGGTCTCACGCTATTCGCCTTGATTTCAGTAGAATAACTATGCAAAGGTAGTATTATTATGTGTGTTTTAGCTAGTTTATTCTTGTTAATAATGTTGTTATCTTTTTTATGGTCGCATATTCTGTATCAGTATGCCTTACTTTTAACACTGGGAATAAAATAATAAGAATATGGGTATGGGAGGTTTCTAAAAGTGTTTTCTATATATATCTTTTTGGGGTAATTATTGGAGGCTGCAAATTCTTGATTTTCTTAAATAGAATCCTATAATTTACATAATTAGGAATGATCAGTGTTAATCAGTTGCCAATCAATTAGTTGACGCTTTAAAAAGTGAAGTTACAAAAACATTTTGTGATTTACAACGTTATTCGTCCTTTAAATGAAATCCATTTTGTTAAATCATTAAAATAAAAATAAAAAATTAAATTCCCTTAATTATCTCCCTTGATTTACGCTCTTTACGGGACATTTTTTGCATCGTTTGCATTTAAGATTATTACGAAATTTGTTGTTTATCTTTTTTTTTCTGGTGTTATATCGTCCTAAGGAAAGCATATCAGATGATAAAAGATGGAAAGAAGTAAGTATATTTTTATGTAATTTTTTTCCTTATAAAATAAATAATACGAATCTCATATACTTTCGGCGTTTTCTCTCTAAGTTTTTTCGCAGCTTTTTTTTTTTACATTTTCCTATTTCAATTTCATGTAAAATTTCGATCCTTGAACTTCCGTAAAAAAATAAAGGTGAGTATTTTTAGAATGAAACAAAAATAATTTCTATCTTTAACTTCTTTTTTTTTTTTTCTTTTAAATTCTAAACAAAATAATATTTTATTTTCAAATGTGGGTGTCTGTTTTTTTTTTTTATTATCTGATTTTTATTGAAATTTATTATTTCAACAAATTAAAAAATAAATATTTAATTTAGATAATGGACCAAAATAATTTTTCTGGAATGGTATATAAAATTTCTGAAAGCTAGATTTAATGCTACATGACTGACAATAAAATTCGGAATGATCAATGGAACACTAGACACATGTACACTACAGTAACACATGTACTATTGTAGTAAAGTTTGTAAACAAGGAAAACGTTCACAAAAAATCACTTTTAATTTTTAAAGAATTTTTTAATTATATTTTTAAAGAAATGATTCAAAATTATGGTGTTTTTTGTTGTTGTTTTTTTTTTTTTTTTTTTTTTTTTTTTCTTTTTTTTAGAAATACTAAAATAAAATTATTAGTACTGTTGAACGTCTCAGTTGTTAATTAAATAAAATAAATGTTTTCATATAATCTGGAGATCTAGAAAGAGATGCATTCACCAATTTTAATTTTCCATTAATTTTTAATTCTGTTTTTAACGTGTAACTTAAACAATAGATCCTTTTTTTTTTTTTTTTTTTTTTTTTCTTTTGATTGTTTACGTCTTTTTTCAACACTGTTGGATTTGGCACAGTACCTCTATATTGTTTTTTTTTTTTTTTTAAAAAAAACTTGTTTAAACTTTAAATTTAGTAGTCTTTCAGTTTCGGTAGCCGAAAGTTACAGATCATTTTGACACGGTAAAAAAAAAATGTTGTTTTGGAGTTTTGGATATGAATATATTTTATTATCACCAACTTTGTGCCATTATTATTAATTAGTTTATAGCAGAAAATTCTGATATCAAAATATAATTTTACACTATGCAAAATAAGATATATTCATATAATTCATATTTTCAAAGTTTTCCTTTTCAAATGGTGCCATTAGGTAACAATATTCATATGGTAAATAATAACTTCATTTTAAAAATATAATGAAATATTGAAATTCAAGTAATTAATAAATTTCAGAACTTGTCTGTAAAAATACATATATGAATTAAATAATTGTATTTGCAAAATTATCAATGTAATTATAAATAAAATGATTATATCATTATTATATATGCAAATATATTTTTATTATTAAATAATAATTATCAATATATGAAGAAAAATATACGTAAAAAAACAAACAAAAATCCTTATATGCAATTATGCTGTTTTAATGTTAATATGTCAACGTCGGACGTTTCGGTCTAATAAACCATCTTCAGGACGTATTCATAAAATATAATTAACATTATCAATTCAACATGACAAAGACGATGGACATAAGAACAAGACCTATCCAAACAGGTAACTGAAAGTTTTATAAGATCAGCGTTCCATTTAAACATGGTCAGTTATCTGTTTGGATAAGTCTTGTTCTTATGTCCATCGTCTTTGTCATGTTGAATTGATAATGTTAATTATATTTTATGAATATGTCCTGAAGATGGTTTATTAGACCGAAACGGCCGACGTTGACATTACATTAACATTAAAACAGCATAATTTCATATAGGGATTTTTGTTTGTTTTTTACGTATATTTTTCTTCATACTGTCAGATCTATATCCATATATTTGCTTATATATATATATATATAAATTACAAAGAATAGAAGTTCGAAATGACTTCATTTAAATAGCTATTTCACTCTAGAAGAGAATCCTTGCAAGATTTATCAACACCAAAAAAGATAACAACATTATTAACAACAATAAACTAGTTAAAACACACATAATAATCCTACCTTTGCATAGTTATTCTACTGAAATCAAGAAAGAAAATAGTTGCTTAAAAATTTTAAGGATCAAGAAAGAAGTAGAGAGAAAGATGAAAAAGTAATCGAAAAGGAGAAAGAAGAATATCACAGAGGTCACAGCAAATCATAAACCAAAATTCCTAGTGGTAGAGGTGGGGTGTCTGGATTCAGACACCAGTTAAAATAAATTTGACCTATATTTTAAAATATTAACATCTAGTTTCTATAAGGAAAATTACTTAAAGGAAATTAAAATTTAAAAATTATAGAATATAATCGAATCCCATAATAATTGTATTCTAAATAAATTCTACGGTATCAACAATAAACTTGGTATGGTGTGAACTTTTTCCTGTCAAAGGAAAATGCAGAGCTTCAAATGTTATTTAGCCCAAAGAAAATAAGTTAAACCACCATATTTACATTGGGATTTCTGCAGGGGAATGGAAACAAAGACTTTATACCCACATATACTCTTTTTCCCACCCAAGATTAAAACACCAAACTGCTCTTTGGGCATTGAGGGAGAAAGATCCAAACATTGACTAGAAATTCATAGGTTTTGCTCACATTTTTAAGGGAAGATGTAACCTGTGTTTAGAAGAAAAGATTATAATAATTAAATTCGATAATCAAAATATACTGCTATTTAAATAATTTGCAAATTGTTTTATTACATATAATTAGAACTCCTTGGTGAAAGTAAATCGATTTTTTTTTTTTTTTTTTTTTTTTTTTTGGCAACTACTCCCAACTTTTTAAAAATCTGCTCCAAATCGTAAAATAAAAACTACAATAAAACTATCTAATTAACTAATTAAATAAACTTTTATTGGCTTTTATAAACAATATACATTAAAGACATTATTGTTTGAAGCAAATTTTTTTTTTCAGTGAATAATGAATTTTTACAAGAATTGTTTACATTTTTTCTTTAATTTTTTCAAGAATTGTTTTCACTTTTCTTTAAGTTTAAAAATGTTTTAAAATTCTTCCAAACAGAGTACGAACTAGGTTATTAAATTGTTATTTGAAGACTATATTTACTAAGCGAAAATTAAAATCTTAATGCAAATCATACTCCCAAAACTTACTGCCATAATTAAAGATAATTTTTTTGTATGTCAAAATGTTATATTTTTTTAATATGGTGTATCATAAGTGATATTATCATTAAAAGGTCACATGTTTCAAGGCTTGTCCCCTTAGAGAAAACTCTTTGACAAAAAGGTTTTTGGCTGTGGGCAATACTTTCATTTCATTTCTATGTTTCATCATCCCTATGTTTCAACAGGCTCCTTCTTAAATCTTGAAGTAATGATTTCTAAAGATTTCTTCCTATTTCACTAAATATTTTTAATTTTGCTATGTATTTATCTTACTTTATATAGTGTGTATAGCTTTCATAGTGTGTGTCATGCATAATTTGTTTTATTTATTAGTTTTTTCACTTAGTTAAGAAAAATAATTTGTTTTGTTTTTAGTTTTTTAAGTTTCTTTTCTTTTTTGTGAGTTAAAATAACTTTAACAATTCATAACCATCAAAGTATAGAAATTAATAATAAAGAATAAAATATATCTCAGTTAAAGATTTAATAACTGAGAGTGATTTAATTTTTAATTTAATAACTGAGATGATATAATTAAAATTATATTATCTCAGTTATCAATTTAAAAATTTAATAATTAAGAGTGAGATAGTTATTAAATTATCTCACTCTCATTTTTTAAAATTAAAAATTAAATTGAAATAATAAAATTATCTCATTTATCAATTTAAACAATTAATAACTGAATGAGATAATTTAATTATGAATAATAATTTTATTAATTATTATCTCAGTTATTAAATTAAAAAACTTAATGCACTATTAATAATTAATAAAATTATTTATTATTATCTTACCGATTAAATAATGAAATGCCATAATAGATGTAACTCAGTAATGTAATAAATTTTTATAGTGTTTAAATTATTATATGAAAAAAAACAAAAAGCATTCTTATTTAGAATTCATAAATTTATGTCAATTCTGGTGCACCATACTAAACCTGTCAGTACATTCGACCATTAAATTATTGATGGAGACATGAAAATAACAAGTCCCTGATGTAAAGAAATGTCTGTCTAGAAAATTTTGTGCTATAAGTAAGTGATATTTGTTTCAGAACAGATTAATTTAACTTTAAATTTGCTAATTTTATGAAAGTAACATTTCAGAAATGTATATTTTATTTTACCGGGATTTTCAAAACCGAAAAATGAGTTTTGTTTACATTTCTCTAAAAAAGTTAAAAGTGGCCGTTTTGATTGGTTTTTCAGAAGAATCGACTAACAATCATTCAAATTTCTTTTTGAAATATTCCACGGTATTTGTTTTTCTGGAATTAGAAAATTTAATCCTTTAGCTTTCAATTAAAGTTGAGGGAAAGCTTTAAAAATTATTTTTCCTTTATGAAAAATACATTTAAACCTTAGGTATACAAATTCTTGGAGGTACCTGTTTAAAATATAGGTCAAGGTTATTTTAACTTATGTCTGAATCCTAACACTCCGCTTCTACCACCATGAAACTGGGTTTTAAGCTTTGTTTAGATGATTTGTTGTGCCTTCTGTTATATTCTTCTTTCTCTTTTTTCTTTTACTTTTTTAATTTTTCTCTCTTCTTTTTTCTTGATCCTTAAAGTTTAAAATTTTTTATATTTCTTAACTCTTTGGTGTTGACAAATCCTGCAAGGATTCTCTTGTAGGGTGAAATAGCTATTCAAATGGGGCCATTTTGAATTTCTATTCTTTGTAATTTATATATGCTCTGTTATAATAAATACATTGAGCTCTCTTTGTGGATCAGTTTTAGTATTTTTTATATTATTAGGATTCACTTGGATTATATACCAACGGATTATTACCTATATTTATGTGTGTATATCAGTGTAATAATATTTTCGTAGTATATATAATTATCAATGTAATTATGAATACAGTTCTCTAATTGTATATTTAAAATTATCAATTATGTAAAATATATATATTTAAATATATTCAGAAATTCAAATAATCAATTTTAAAAGTTTCAGTATTTAATAATTTATAAAATTATAAAATGTTTATCTTTGTAAATAATTTATGTGAATTTATTTTCTTTCACATGAATCTTTCACTTGTTCATTTCATTGATTTGATGATTTCTCTGAGGCCTTCATTGAATAGTATGGAATACAGTTTTGCTTTTAAAAGATCTAATGACTTAGATTTAGCTTCAAATTACGGACATTACTAATTGATAAAACTTCTTTTCAAATATATGAAAGCCTAAATTTGAATTTGTACTTATTTTTTTCTACATTAAAATCGTCCAACTGATAATAGATTTTTTTTAGTTTTAAAATTTTAATGTTTTTAAATTAGACAAATTTTTTAAAAAATATTTTTTGACAAGTCATAGCTGTAGAGAAAAGAAAATTGACTAAAACTCTCAGCCAAGTGGTAAAGTTTTGCTAATATTTCTAACAGAAAATTAAATGAGAAATTCTTCTCTACTGTACCATTAAAAGGCTCAAAATGAGATGCAGGTTCAGGGGATATTTTCTACTTTTTTGGACATCCTTACTATGAAGTGGAGAAATATCTTCATCTTTCAAAACTTGCTGTCTATAAATATACAGAACCTCTCATCATTTGACTAATATAAGAATGTATTGCACCATGCACTTTGATCACAGCTAAAAGCCACCTGCACTGTAAAATTTATTTTTCATTGTATTTTTAGCAAAAATTAAGGAATATTTTGTCACAGTTCAGTTATAACAGACAAACAGCAGACAAAGTTTTCTGTCAGGATGTCTTACTTATGCAACTTCCAGGTTCTGCTTACAAGTGTCATCATAGGAGTATCAGTTGTGCATATATTAGGGGATACAAGGCGCTATTCTATGTTTCTGCAGTTTCTATCTGACTCGGATAAATTCGGTCTCATCCATATTGCAGAATGCTAAATCTAGTCTGTTAGATTCTGATGTCTTCACCATAACCCTGGCAGAAGTGGCTTCTGGGTGTTATGCATTATCAAATGGCAACTCATGATTTGGTTGTTATGGTTTTTGTATTCAGAGTTGTTCTTCTTCTAGACTGGTAGCTAACCATGACTAGAAAGTCCACTTTGCCCTGCTATTAAACCCTTAACTGGGGGAAGAAAAAATGGGTTCATACCTTTCCTAATGGTATTTGCATGTAAGTGAATATAACAGGCTTCAAATGGCTTTCTGATTTTTCATTCCATGTTACTATCCATTACATTATCCACACATCTATTGTTTCCTTAGCCATGAAATTAACTGTTTTTCATTGAATCATTTTCGTCTGGTGGCTTCTTCATGTTTGCAAGATTTTTAAAGAAAGTGGAGCTTTTTCTCTTGCCAAATATGATAAATTAAGCTGTTGGCAGAAAAGGTAAGCATTGAGCTTTAAAGGTCTAAGTCTCCTTTGAAAATCAATAAAAGTAATTTTTCTTTATACACTAAGTTTTGCATTTTAATATTGTTTTTGTTTTTTTGCAAAATGTCAATGATACTGGTAATATGTCAAAAAGAAGTTCATACAGTGCTTTTTAAAATTGAAAATGATAATGTCTCAATAAGAAAAGGTTGTATGCTCAGCTTGCAGAGGTTGATAGTAAGAATGTTTTCTGTTGCATAACATTATATTATTATAATTGTTGTGTCTAATTTATAAACTTTGTCATAGGCCAGGCGTTCTCAACCTGCAGCTGGCATGCCACATTTGGCTCTTTGAACTTTAATATACTGCTTATGGAAATATGTTAGGTGAGCTTTTTTTTTTTTCATCACAGTTAATATAAAAGGTAAATAAGAAAAAATTCAAGTCTTCTAATTATTTACTAAGTATGAATTGAGAGCTCATTGGATTAAAATGTAAGTTTAATGTTCATGATTAGTAAAAAATATTTCAGAATTTAAATCTTAATTTTAATGCTTGATCTGTGTTAGGCAATTGTTTTTTTATTGCTGAGGGAAAGAATGACAGGAGGAAGACGGATTAAAGAAATTCCCAGTCAGCCATGGGTTACAGAAGATGTGAGGTCGTGGGTAAGGGGGGATTAAAGATTTGAGTGAGCTAGGGTAGTGAGAGTGGTCACATTTATATGTAACAAAAAGGTATTTATAAATTTTGTTCATGCCTTATGGCTCTCAAATATCTGAACTTTATCGTATGTGGCTCTTACATTAAGAAAGTTTAGCTACTCCTGTCATAAGCATGTTTGTTATCTGTGTAGTTTCATATATCCGTTGATTCTGGGAATGTATTGCTTGTGGATAAGGAGAGGCTATTATACATAATTAGAGGAAAATGAAAGAAGACAGAAAAATGTCTTTATTATTTGCGTAATTTTAATAATGATCAGTCAGTTAAGTGCCATACATCATACTTGGGCGATCATGTCTCTTGATTCATGACTGATTGAACAGAAGATTTTCTTGCAGTAGGTACTAATTTCTTTTTGTGGTAGACTGGTTGCCAAGCAAGGCTATAGAACACAATCTGTCCTGCTATCCAACTTATAGCTGAAGGGAGAAAAGATGGATTCATACCTTTCACCAGAGTATTGTGTGTAAGTGAATGTAATGAACCTGACTGCGATTTGAACTTGGCTCTCCAATTTCTCATTCCAAGCTGATATCCATGACAGCACAATGCACATAATAAGAGAGAATGTAAAAATTGACCAATGAAACAACTTGTTCGTGTTCATTTTTTTTTTTTTTTTTTTTTTTTTTTTTGCAAACTAAAAATTTCACACTATTGGCATTATTTCATATAAGACAACCTTATTTTTGCCTCTTATAAAAGCTGCTTGATGTTTAGAAGGGCATTTTATAAAGCAACTAAGTTTGTAATTAGAAAGTCATAGGTGGAATATTGAGTTTAATATTTTCTTCTCTAGATTGAATGCTTTTTGATAGCTGTAAAAATTCAGATACCTTTAAATTGATAAAATTATAACATTGGTAGATATCTTTAATTTCCTCTTAATATTTAAGAAAATATTTTAATGACACTGTAGAATGATAAACTTAGTGCTAAACAAGAATCATTTTTTCATAGACAAAAGAAAAAATAAACTTTTTTTTTCATACTTTTGTTAAATGTAAGTTTGTAAGACCATAAAAGCCTTAGTACAGTTAAATTTGGTTTACTGGTTAAATGTCAGAGTGTAAACAATGCTTGTCAAATACAACTAGATTTTAATTAAAAGTGAAAGGTGAAACATTTAGTTCCTAATTTTTTTCTTACTTCTCTAGATTCAATGGTTTTTGATAGCCTTGAAAATTCAGATTTTGTTAAATTGATAAAATTATAACAGTGACACATGTTTTTAATTTTTTGTAAATATTTGAGAAAATAGTTTAATAACAATGTAGAATGATGGATACACAGTTCTAAACAAGAATCATATATATATATATATATATATATATATATATATATATATATTAAAAGTGAAATAAATTCTTTTGGGAAATATATTTTTTAAATGGACGATGAATTTGGGAATTTAGAAATATTGGCATACCAATTAAGAAGTAGATATGTACATTTGTAGAATTTATTTGCTATGGCTTTCCTGACGCACACACACACATTATTTTTTTTTTATTTAGTGTTTCCAGAGTTCTAACGTTGTTCCATTTGATGAGATTAAGGGAGTACAAAACTGTCAATATTGTCCCAAGTGTTTTCAGTGACTTCCTTAGCCATTTTCAAGGGAGTTTTGTTTTGGTTTTGTTAGTTTTTCATGTTTTGACTGTGTGAGATGTATTATTTGTGTGGTTTTGAATTCTAGTAGGAGCATTAATTTCAAGCTATCAAATATACTATCCCCCTCCTTGAGTAGAAATATTCTTGTGATTCATTCCATTTTTATTTATTAATTTTTTGTAAGAAAAGATTTTAGTACAGTTAGACTTGTTATGTTGGCTAACTGTTTGAGTATAAGCAGAGTTTCTCATGTACATGTTTTGCTTTTATAAAACTTATGAAAAATTATTCAAATTATACTCCACTTAATTATATTTGAAGAAAAACGTTTTTGTATTCATGAGTGAACATTGAATATGAGATCTGCTCATTTCAATTCTGACTCTAATGAAACATGTAATGCATGAGTCTCCAGGTTTCTTTAATAATATCTCTTTATTTACAGGTATCAATTTCAGTGTTGAACAAATGATTTCATCTGATGGTTCTCATGGAGAGAAAGCATTCTTGTAACGTATCTAGGTATGCTTTTTAATGGAGCTCATATTTTAATAGTTACCTGTAAACACAAAAACGTTTTTAGCATTTAAACAGATTTTATATTTAAAAATGCAAACTTGTGAAAGCAGATTTAGGAGAAACCTTATTCTGGTCAAGTGTGGATTAACGTTTTCAAAGAGTGAAACTTTGAAAATACATGTGTGAATACCTGTTGAGGAAAAACAACTTTTTTTGTGTAAATTGTGTGGCTCACATTGACAATGAGCTCAGATTTGAAAGCACACGTACAAAAAGATTCTGGAGAGAAACCGTACTCTTGTCCAATATGTGGATCAACATTTTCAAAAAATTACAATGTCAAAATACATATGAGAATACATACGGGAGATAAACCTTTCGTTTGTGAAGTGTGTGGATCTGCATTTTCACAATGTTCAACACTGAAAAGACACATGCGAACACACACTGAAGAGAAACCATATTCTTGTGAAGTATGTGGGTCAGCATTTTCACAGATTTCAAGTTTGAAAAGACACATGCGAACGCATCCTGAGCAGCAACAACACAATTGTGATGTGTGTGGATCGACATTCTTGCAGAGTTCAGATTTAAGTAAACACATGCAGACACACACAGGAGAGAATCCATATTCTTGTCATGTATGTGGATCAAAATTTTCAGGTAGTAACAGTTTAAAAAGACATATGAAAGCACACACTGAAAAGATGTTATGTTCTTGTCAAGTGTGTGGTTCAACATTTTCAAAGAGACCAGATTTAAAATTACACATGCAAACACACATTACAGACAATTCAGAAAAACACTTACAAACATACACTGAAGAGAACAATACTTCTGAAGTATCAAAATCTTCATTTTCATGGAGTTCATATATACCTAGTCACAAGCAAATACACAAAAAAGAGAAATCCTTTTTTTGCAAAGTCTGTGAATCAGCATTTACACGCAATTCACATTTAAAGGTACATATGCGAAAACACACAGGAGAGAAACCTTATTCTTGTCAAGTGTGTGGATCAGCATTTTCACAGACTTACAGCTTAAAAATACATGTGCGAACACATACTGGGGAAAAGCCATTCTCTTGTAAAATGTGCAACTCGGCATTTTCAAGGAGTTCACATTTGAAAGCCCACATGCGAATACACACTGGAGAGAAACCATATTCTTGTCAAGTGTGTGGATCAGCATTTTTGCAGCGTTCACATTTAAGTAACCATGTGCGAACACATACAGGGGGGAAGACATATTATTGTAAAGTATGTGGATCAGCGTTTTCCCAAAGGTCCAGTTTGAAAATACACATGCGAACACACTCTGGAGAAGAGCCATTTTCTTGTGCAGTGTGTGGATTGACATTTTCACGTAGCTCAAATCTGAAAGAACACATGCGGGCACACACAGGAGAGAGACCCTATACTTGTGATGTTTGTGATGCAGGATTTTCGAAGAGTTCAAATCTGAAAAGACACATGCGAATACATAGAGATGTTTAATCCAGTTCTTGTGAAATATTTGCCTCAACATTTAAAAGTACATCCGTGGACACACTAAATAAATGCCCTAACTCACGAATGGTGCGTATTGAAGTATTGAGTCGAATACACATTGAAAATGGAGAAAAAACTTTTTAATACCATGTGTGACTTGACGTATTCAAAGAGTTTATATTACAAAGATCACTTGCAAACATATGCTGGGGAGTATGCAAATTCTCCTTTACAATGATATTGAATTATAAAAAAGAAAAACGAAAATGAACTCCTACACAAGGAAGTAACTATTTCTTTGAGTTGGTGGATCAGCATAGCAAAACATTACCAGAAAATGGTATTGTATTTGTTAATGTCTACTGAAAAGTAGTACATTATTTACATTATTCAGACTATTGTCCTCATCTTTGTCGCCATATTTATCACAACGTTTCAGCCATTGTACGCTCCGGCCTTCTTCAGGTGGTTGGAATTTCGAACTGAACCCTTTATTTCGCTCACTGGGGTAGACTGTTCTAGTTCCACGTGCCATGTTTGATGGATGTCAGTTATCATTTATCTCCTGCTAATTTCCCTTTGAAAGTTCTCCACTGCCTTAACCCAGTTAAGGCAATGGAGAACTTTCAGAGGGAAACGTTGTGATAAATATGGCGACAAAGATGAGGACAGTAGTCCAAATAATGTAAATAATGTACATAATACCTTATCTCAGAAATATAGACAGACTCTGAAAAGTAGTAATATGTGTGAGACAATAAAATTTATCAATATATGACTATTTATTTTGACTGCTTTTCTTTTATCCATTCTTGTTTCTCTTTTGTTTTTTTTCTATGTTTTTAGACAAATATGAATAGATATGTGTTTGCCTATCAACAGGTTCACACTCTTCCCCAGTTTTTTTTTTGTTTTTTTTTTGTTTTTTGACAGGAATAGAGGTTTACCCCTTGTTTCCTGTTTTGGATTGGGTTTTCAGTTCCTTCCAAAGTTTACTTCAACTCTGTTTCTAACACCTCTAAAACTTTATCCACTAATCCATTTATTTTTTCCCCCCTTCTCCAATAGGTTCAACTATCATCTGGTTCACACACTTCCCAGTTTTTTGAACAGGAGTAAAGGTTTATCCCAAGTTTACTGTTAAGGATTGGAGTTCTGGTTCCTTCTAAAGTCTCTGACTGAACTCTGAAATGTTCACTAATTAAATTTTGACCTCTTCAAGTCTAGAGCTAGCTGTTATATTTCATGCATAGACCAAGAAGTTTACTTTCTTGTCCTTTTTTATGCTAATACAACACCACACAGTAACCCTCTACTTTGAGTGGATATTGTGCTTTGCATTGAGTGAACATTAGTAAAAAAAATTTTTTAAAAAGACAGTTTTTTTTTTTCCATATTCAAATCAGCACAAAAAATAATCTAATGTATATGACATACAAAGTAATATAAGACATTTGCCTTTGCAATTGTGAATCACTCTGTTTGGAAAACCTGCACAGTGGGGAGAAGGTGTATCTCAATCTCAAGTGTTTCAGGTTTTATAACTGGCAAATAAAGTCTTTGAAGTTGGGTCTTCTAATCAGCATCTCTTGATCAAAAAGGAACAAATGAATTTGAAGTCAAACAACAAATTGAACATTGATGATTTCCGGTTGTTGGTGTATATTAAGTCACAGCTAGGATTGAAGCAGTCAGTTTCAATCTACCTTTGACTGGGGACAGACTGTCCCACAAGCATTTCCAATGCTACCTGTTTGTATTGCCAGCCATGTGTTGAGTTAGTTGGTAGGAGCAAGAATGGAAGGAAGGAGCTGATCTATTAGTTCAACATAGAAGTTGCCCCAAGTGTCACTTACCTACCCACCCATACCAAGCAAGCAAAGTCCCGAATAAAACACTTAAATCTATTAAGGCAGGTTTCTCACTTTTATGCTTTAATCTTTTTTTTTACTTGTTTTTGAGTCTGCTACAATCCCTTCCAGTCTTTGGCGCACACTGACTTGAATAAGAATAGACACAACATGGGGTAGTCATTAGCTGGTCACAGTGGAAAGCAGGGTGAGGTTCCCATAGTATGTTTACATTTGAACTGGTTCTCTTTCATTCTTTTTATCTTGATGGTTTTTAGCTAATCTGTGACAAACAAAACCACAGAAATTCAGAATAAAGAGGGTGTGTATTTCCGGTTCAACTTAAATGCTACAGAATTCAAAATTAGTTTAACAAACAGTTAAATTTTCATCCAAGGCTATAGAACTGAGTCTGTCCTGTTATTTACCCATAGCTGGTGGGAGAAGAAGAGGATTCATGCCTTTCCCAAGGGTATTAGCATATAAATGAATGTAACAGATTCAACTGGAACTCGGCTCAGTGTGCATTTTCTTTATTAAGTTTTGTTGCGTATGCAAACTGGTAGATGTAATATCCACTTTTTAAAAAAACAAAACAAAAAAAAAAAAACATAGATATCATTCACTTAAAAACTTTGAAACGTTATACTAAAATTATTTTAAACATGAAAATCTGCTTTTTTTTTATCAATGGTCCTGCTTAATTAGTGAAATCTCTAAAATAGTATTTTCATTTAAAGATGAGAAAAAGTTAAAAACTTTTACGAAAACTAATCCTCTTTTCTTTTGAGATTTTTTACATTTAAAGATTAATCTTTAAATGTATCTATTTTCTGAAGTACTCATGATACTTTGCATGAATATGAATTTAGTTTCAAAATAAATTAACATAATCCAGAAAATTATAATGAACATTTACACGATTTACATTATTTGGGCTGTTGTCTTCATCTTTATTGCCATACTAGCAGCATTGCCCGTGCTTGATTCAAAAATTGTACAACTCATACAGCAATCGCTATCACTTGACTTAAAATATTTTTGCCCTCCCTTGCTTTTTAAAGGAGTGCCCTTTGTCGTGCTGATGTTGCTACATGCCTTACTTCTTGCCTATCTCACACTGTGAATTTTTTCTAAGCTCAAATGTGCATGTAAATTTTGGTGCAAATCCGTCAAAAATTGTGACTGTGCATTCGTTACACACACACACACACACACACACACACACACACACACATATCCTGCCTTTTCTAGATAGAGATATAC
This sequence comes from Acanthosepion lycidas, assembly GCA_963932145.1. Classification (NCBI taxonomy): domain Eukaryota; kingdom Metazoa; phylum Mollusca; class Cephalopoda; order Sepiida; family Sepiidae; genus Acanthosepion; species Acanthosepion lycidas. The sequence continues at coordinate 89,274,679 of OZ010575.1, forward strand.
TGCACTTAAATTTGTGAAGAAGTAGTGAAGAGGAAATCTCATCAGAACAATTACCATGAAAATATTTTTTGAAAAGGCCCAGGGAAGCTACATTACAGCAGTGGGAAAGTGACTGAAGCTGAGAAGCCTCGTCATTGCAGATTCTTCTTTGGATTTTATCAAAAATCTCTAAACATATAGCAGCAGCAATATTAAATATATGGACAAATGGTAGACTTATAAATATGTAAGATAGATTATATATTTTTAATATAAGATTTATAAGAAATATAAATTATAAATATATATATCTTTTCAAATAACCTGGGCACCAATGCACGCACTTTGATTCTGAAGATGTCTTCAGCATTGGTCTGCTCTCTATTATTTCTTCAAACAGCCGCATGATATTCCATCATCATAAAACTATATTGTATGGCTTTCCTTGTCTAAGCCATTTTATTGAATATAAAGGCACAGTGGAGTAATGGATAGCAGCTCGGGTTGAGGAATCGGAGAGCAGAGTTCAAAATCCAGTCGAATCCATTACATTCACTTACATGCTAGGAAAGGTATGAATCTTCTCCCCCCCCCAGCTATGGGTAGATAGCAGGACAGACCAGGTTCTATAGTTTTGGAAGGCAACTGGTCTACTGCAGAAAGAAATGGCAACCTACTGTGGGGGGAAAAAAATCTGCCTCGTCAGTCATGCATTGAAAGATACATGATCGCCTAAGCATGTATCATGTATGGCACATAACTGACTGACTGAAATATTTTAAAAAAGCAATGTTAGCACTTAGAAAATGCCTCATTTGATAAATCCAAGAAGTTGTATTTACCTCGTAACAAAATAATCACTCTTCATATGTTGAAAAGTTGCCAGCCTAACCAAGAAGGGAATGACCTCAAGCTATGAAGTGTACATATTCATCTTTCAGTTCAACACACTTGGCATATTGTTTCTCAAGTTTCTTTAACTGATTTGATTTGCTTGTTTAATGGCATATCAACTCATGGGTGATTTGATGCGGACTTGGGAGCTTTGAAGTGATAAAAATATGATATATGTTATTCTGCTTTCACAGTTGAATACATGGTAGATGATACTCAGCTTTTGTGCATATACATGTTTGTGTAGACATAATTACTAGAGACAGTTATAAGAGTTTTTTATGTTGTAGTTTTGTTGAAGTTATAAACGAGTTTTCTAGTTTTTTTTTAATTGTCAACATGCTTTAAACGTTTTATTATGATATTTTTAAACACTCTCGGTTTAAATCGCTGTAATTTTATTTATTAATTTTAATTGCCAAATTTTTCTTATTATCTCTGTAAATAGTAAATTACTAGCTGGTGAAATTAAACTTGATGGGAAGTGGGTAAAAACGGAAAACAATTACCTTCTAAGTATCTGATGAAAGGGTGTCCACTCAAAAATGAAAAAAAAAAAAAATTACCCGTAAACAGCTTAAACAGATTTTTCACCGTTGTGATTGGCTGTTGGTCAACCTCCAATCAAATGTGTGATAACGGGGTACATTTATAGAAGTCAGTGTCTACAAGCATTTTTTAGAGGACGTATCAGAGTCCGATCAGCTCTGATGGGGTCGACTTGGTGAGGTCAGTATGATGTTTGAAAGACCCGAAACTGCCCAACGATCCAATTCAGAACATCACTGACGACGCCCTCTAGCGCTAAAAGAGCGTATATTCAAAGCAGTGGAAAACAGTTTGATTTAAGAAGCTGTCAGATATGGATTAATTTTCATGTTGGTTGTTTGGTTGATTTTCTTTAGCATCATACCAACCTCTATAGGTTATTTAATGCTGAAATCTAAATAATTTGAATGCAATTTTATAACTTCAACTAAATATGTTTTGAACACAATTGTATGCCTTCAACTATAGACAAAATGTTGGTAATCTCTATCTATAAAAGGCAGGATGTGTGTATGTGTGTAATGAATGCATGAATGCAATTTTCAATGGATTTGCACCAAAATTTACATGCACATGCTCCAAGTTAGTAGGAAGGCCAAGACTGAATTTGCATTTCCCAACTCCCATCAATAGTGGAAATAATCGATTTTTTCATACTTCTACAGCAGTTTTCATGTAGTTTGCGGCCATTTTGTACTGGTCAGAGTGAGAACCTATAGCTGGCTGCCACGAATAGGCAGGAAGATTCTATTGGTCAGCGTCAGAGCCAACAGCTTACTGACATGAATGTTAACTAGCATGCAAAAAAAATCAATAGCTGCATTCGTCACAAGTGGGAAAAATTTAAATCTGTATGGCACTTTATTCCAATTGGCTCATTCGCTTGCTCAACGTTGATTCTGATTCCGCAGAACTGGGTTGGGTGTGAAAAAGTATTTGTTGTTAACATTCTTTTTTCATTCGGTTTTTCCAGTTACGAGTCCTTTTTTTAGAGTTGATCGTTTTGTGTTCATTTTGTTTAGTTCTTTTTTTGTAATAGATTTAATGTTTAGTATAGAGCTTAGAAAAAATTTGCAGTGAAGTAAGGCAAGAAGTAAGGCATGTAGCAACATCAGCACAGTAAAGGGCACTCCTTTAAAGGTAAGGAAGGGCAAAAATATTTTAAGTCAAGTGATAGCGATTACTGTGTGAGTCGTACGATTTTTGAATCAAGCACAGGCAATGCTGGGTCATGCTGCTAGTTCTAGTATAAAATGTATTGTTGGTCGTTTTGATTTAAAAATGTATCGTTGGTCTTTTTTTATATAAAAATGTATTGCTGATATTTTTACTATAAAAATGTATTTTTATATTTTCATAGTGTTTTGTTTGGGGTTGGTCCCTATTTGCCTATAGCTGGGACCCTAAAATGTGCTACTAGACCAGGTCAGGGTGGACCTGGGAAGAAGAGCAATTAAGAGGTGGTTCCACACAGCTCAAAAACTCCAATTTCCCGATTGCTACCGGATCTAGGTTATCATCATACCCAGGATTAGTTTCTATAACTCATCCAAAGAAAATTCTAATGTTTGGATATTTAAATGCTGCTGCTAACACCTTTGAATCATTCATCTTTCCCAAACTATGAAGTGTCCAGATGGGACTTTTTTTAGAAAAGCCTTGTTTCTGAGACTGATTATGGTGACTCTGTGTCTTGTTTAGGATAATTAGAAAGGACTGTTATGGAAAAAATATTGAAAGAGTTCCTTCTATGTATTATTTTTAACCAATCAGAGTAACAGAATTTGAAATCTATGACAATTTTGAAAAGTGGCTTGGGAGCCCAATGCCACAGACATAAGGTAAGCATTCATCTGATTCAATCACAACATGACTGAATCAGGAAAGATGGTGTCAGCAGATCACTTAATATTCCAGAAGAGAAAAGGATGCCAGGCTCTGTGATACCACATGCCCAGAAAACAAATCCAGGCAACATAAGCTAAAAACAGAAAGTTTTAGACATGTGAAACTAAGTATTTACCTATCTCCCCAAAATGACACAATATGACAAGTTTGAGCCTAATGTGGGGCACTTGAGTGCATACGCCAGAGTAAGAGCCAAAAATTACCCCTATTTGTTCTGGCTGCACTCTGTCTGCAGACAGAGACAAAATAACAAGAGAGATAACAAGAATTCAAGACCAATACAGGCTGATACTACTGAAACTCACCAATGTTTCCTTAATGGTACAAGACAACTTGCCCACTGCAACTATAATTCTTCAAGGCTGTACCAACTTATATAAGTTTACTACAAGCAACATTCAGTTGGTGATTCCTTCACTGCTGCTTTTACAGTTGAAAATTTGTTGATGAAGCCTGGAAATGTGATAAAAACAACAAACATGAGGACAATGGTCCGAATTTCAAAATCTGTTCAACTATCAACCTTAAATGGATTGAAAAAAATTAATAACACCTTGAGAATTTTGCTAGCATTCTCTACCAAACACTTGTTTTTTTAACTTTAGCAACTGATGTAACTTTATTTATGAACATTTTTCTTTAATTTTTTAGACACTCATAATATCTTAAGCAAGCCTTTGTACCCTTCTTCTTTTCACATAAATTATTGTAAATAAAAAAATCTTTCTGTTTCAATGAGTAAGAGACCGTTTTAATTGTGCACCTAAAGGGGTATTAACTTATAGATATTTTTTTATATAAGAAAATTTCCATCATAGAGAAGATACTCTGAATAATCAAATATGCCAAAAAACAATTAGCATAATGAAGTTTTCTTACTTAGTACTCAATAGTCAGGTAGACTTACGACCATATCATATTGAAATACCAGTTCTTGTATGATCACCAGAGTTAAGCCACATCAGGCATGGTCAGTACCTAAATGGGTGGCCACTTGAGAATACCAGGTGCTGTAAGCTTGGATGTGAAAGTGTTGTTGTGGATAATGGCATTAGAATTCAGGGAACCAAGTTCAAATTCCAGTTGGGAAAGGTTTATGGATCTACCTCTCCCCACCAGCTATGGGATAGTTAGTAGAATAAATTATTGTTATCTTCCCAAAATTTTTTAAATCTAAAAATATTTCTGGCTTTAAATAATCTGAAAAAGGCTGATAAGCCATGAAAAACAAATCAATTACTCCATAATCAGGTAGATGAATTGTAATTGATAGCATTACTTAAGAATGATAGATGCTATATAATGCAGGAGATAACCAACACACAAGATTTATACATATAGCAATTTTACTAATACACACACATACACACACATATATATACATATATATATATATATATATATATATATATAGAGAGAGAGAGGGGGAGAGATATGAGAGGAGGTACAGTGGAGTAGAGGATAGTGGCTTGGATTGAGAAATCGTAGAGCCAATTTAGAATTCCATTCGAATCCATTACATTCACTTACATGCTAATACTCGTGGGAAAGGTATTAATCCTCTTCTACCTCCAGCTATAAGTAAATAGCAGAGCAGACTGGGTTCTATAGCCTTGGATGGCAACTGCTCTAGGAAAAGGACATCTTTGAATTCAAAACCTGCAGAGGGTTGTTTGGGGACCTTGTGGCACGTAGTGCACCAGGCCTTTGTATTCAGCCCTTCAAAAAGTGGGTCTGGTTCTGCACAAAGCCTTCACCACTATAATCAAATCATATGTACTGGTGTCTGAGCTTTCACTTCCTAGGAACTGAGCTGCTTGACCCTCATATGTTGAATACAATGGGAGAGTGGACTCTCCCGTCATATTGATAAATAGATTAATCTATGTGCATATGTGTGTGTGTATATATATATATATATATATATATACACACACACACTCACACAGATTGATCTATTTATCATTTTTGAACAGGAGTAGAGGTTTATCCCTTGTTTCTTATTTAGGAATAGTTTCTTCTAAAGTCTTCTCAATCTTTTTCACTCCCAGTAACCCCTTACATTTTAGAGGCATTATTACCTTGCTTGGTAATATTTTATTGATTGGCCATTAACAAACAAGCTATTAAATAACTATCCAAAGAAAAATAATCCAAATCACTTTTCATGTGTTTATCATAATTTATTTTTAATCAATTCAAAATAAATTATGATAAACACATGAAAAGTGATTTGGATTATTTTTCTTTGGATAGTTATTTAATAACTTGTTTGTTAATGGCCAATCAATAAAATTTAATTATATATTTTCAGAATGTAATTCTGATCATAAAGGCATAGTGGAGTAAGGGATAATTGCTTCGATTGAAGAATCTAAAAGCTAAGTTCGAATTCAAGTTGAGTTCATTAAATTCACTTATGTACAAATACTCTTGGAAAAAGCATGAATCCAACTCTTCTTTCCCTAGCTATGGGTAAATAGCAGGATAGTCTGGGTCCTATAGCCTTGGATTGCAACCAGTCTAGGAAAAACTCTGAATTAAAAACTTGTGCAGTTGGTGACTAAAGTGTAGAATCCCAGTAGCACAAAAAAAATGAGCTGTTAAAGGGTGAATTAAATTCTTAGTCAGTCACCATCCACCCCCAGCTATGAGTTAAACAGTCTCCGAAACTTGCAATTGGTCAAGCATGGTGAGTACAAGCACACCCCAGAAGACCTGGTCAATCAGAGAGGGTTTCCACCAACAGTAGTGAGAAGGCCCTGGATATAGATTTGGATTTGGATTTGGAAAGCTGGTGATATCACAACGTTTCCAGTTGTCATCAGTGCGTTGTCATGCTGAGTTTTATATCCGCCCTGACTGCTTAAAAGAACACCGTTTGTGACACTGAAGTTCAGCTGCAGGTGAGAAGGCAAGCTGTCACTCTCACCATCAGTGACCTTCGTCAACTGATCCAACAAAGCATTAACACCAGACCCTCCAAATACATCCCCAGGGTTACTTCCTTCAGTTCACAGTCATTCTGCCTTGATCCCCTATATTGGCAATACAGAGAATTTTATTTCAACAATTCTCGTCTTCTTTTCTGCCTCATCAGCGATACTTTGTTGTTTTGTTTGTCCTCTCGTGCAACTATACATGTTTATAACATTAAGTTGCATATTCTTATGATATGGCAGCACAACAATAGTTTGTTACACCAGCTTATGTTAATGCAACTTTTACATGTGAAGAGAAAAAAAAAAAAAGAGTCCATAATTGATTTATAAATGCTGCAGTTGCATTTTTAAAAATATTGTTAATTTCTTTCTTCATTGGACAATTGGAAAGTTTAAGGGTTCTACTCTGTGTAGGGTTGTTAACCATACTGCAAAATTATTAAGAATTTCCCTTAGATTTTGATGCTGAAAGGTGTGTCCTACATTAACTGCAACAGACACATTTTTGTCCTCCATTTTTTTTTTTTTTTTTTTTTTTCATTTTAAAAAAATACATAAATTTTGCTTTTTCTAATTTTTTTAAAGACACTTTCTTTTTTTCTAAATTGTGGTGCCAGTTTGATTTTGATATTTTTTGGTATTTTATTCCAAAAAATACCTAAAATTGCTGGTCTGGAATGAGTACACACCAAAATGATAACTATTAGGTTGCTGCATAATTATCAGGCGTTTTTGTATGCGAGTTATTTGTTAATAAAAATTGCCGTTTTCTTTACTTTTTTTAATAAAAAAATATTATTTTATTTCCAGGTTATAAAAATGCGTGTCGATAATCATGCACACTGGAATAATCATTTTAAAATTTTATTGTTGAATTACTACATTTCTTTTTTCATAATAAATATTGTTTAAAAAACGCCTGATAATTATGCACCAACCCAATAATGTTGTTTTGGTACATACCAATGTGAAGATACGTTCAAAGATGTGCTGAAGTGAAAAAATGTTTTTAATACTGTCTTTCTTAATTTTCATTTTTTTTTTTTTTTTTTTTTAAATCATTTCACCCCAAGCAAGGCGATAATGCCACTAAAATGCAAGGGGTTACTGGGAGTGAAAGAGATTGGAAAAGACTTTATAAGGAAGTGGAAACCCACTCCTAAATAAGAAACAAGGGATAAACCTCTACTCCTGTTCAAAAGACAGAGGAGTGTGAACCATGCAATATCTACTCCTATTTAGGGGAAAAAATATAGTTCTGTTTCAATTTCACTCTAAAATTCTGATGGAACTGTTATATACTGTAGAAAATTCTTGAATGATAATAATACCAAACTGATTTAGTTCAACTTTATAGGTCTGTGGACCTCTGGTTGGGAACCTGCTCCAAATGGAACCCGCGGACCCCATGGTTGGGAAAATATCTGCAGTGGATCTGCAGTGTCCTGGTTTGGAACCAAAACCTTTCATGTCCTGTCTATCATTTTCATGTTCGCAGTTGCCAACCCTGACTGAGTGGATCTTGTTAATTTCAGAGCTTTCTTTTGTCTAATAATTATCTCCCTTGATTTCTGCTCTTTAAAAAAAAAAAATGGACATTTTTACCTGGATCGCCATATAAACTAAAATAAATATAAGACTGGGAATTATCAAGTTTATTTACTTTTTCTCTAGTTTTGCACTCGTCCAAATAAGACAATCAGGCCAAATAAGTAAGTACTTAATTTCTTTGTTTACAATTTGTGCGAATATTACATTTTTTTCTCTGTCTTCAATGTTGCATCAATCATCGTTGTAGTAGTAGTTATTTTCCTTCCGATTTTTCGGAAAATTGAAAACCTAGATCAAAAACCGACGTAGAACATTTGAAAGTTAATTCAATTTTTATAAATTTTATATCATTTATTTAGGGGAAAAAAAGTTATAATTCATCAAACGGAGACTTGTTGTTGCTAAATAATAAATCCTATTTTTATTTTTTTTATGAAACAAATACAATAACCGCTTTAGAAAAAAAATTCAGGAATTCAACAAATTGAAATTTAAAAACAATCTTTGTACATATTGAATCAATGACTGACTTTATAAAAAAAATTATATTTTATAATAAAAATAAAAAATCAGGGGAAATGATTTTTCTTTTTACGGTAGAAAACAACATTTATAAAAAAATGTTTTTAATTTTCTTTTTTTATTCATTTTTGTTTGATTTGAATCTTGATCGCATTTAAATAATAACGATGTTTTATTAATTTCGAGATAAAGGAATTATTAATTTCTTATATTTTTTTTTTGCATTATAATATAGTTATTTTAATTAAAAAGTGTTAATTTTAGTAAGTACAGTGGTCTGTTACTGTTTTTTTAGGCAATTTATCATCTTGCTTGAGCATTCGCTTATATTCTTGTGTTTTTTAAGAACTAAGTGCATCTTTTTAGCTGCGCGTTGTTTTCAACACAGTATATTTATCGTAAAAACAAACAAACGTTTTCTTTTAAAAACAAATACTTAGTTTTCTTTGTTTTTTAAGACGACGGACATTTAATTCGATTTTTGTTTCATGACATGGAGCTGTACACGACCACTTGGTCTATATAGCTGCTTGAAACGAGAAATTAGAAACCCAGTTCGAATTCCAGTTGAGTTTGTTACATCCATTTTCGCGCCAATACCCTTATTTTTCTGCCCCCACCTCCAGTTATGGGTATAGCATGCTAGACTAGACCCTACGGCCTTGGTTGGCAACCAGTTTAGGAGAAAGGAACACTGAATTCAAACCAGCTTGGAGAAGGTTGGACTCTGTCAGGCTGTCATGCCCAAGACACACCAATACTGCTACAGCTGCAGTACATGTCGTGTCCCTGCGGCCCTAATGGACTTGTGATAGTTTTGTTCCTAAAGCCAAAACACACTATATTTACTTTCCTCATTTTTTTTTTTTTATTGACTAATCAAGAAAATCATCAATAAATTCCATTTTTTTTTTTATATATAAATCTGTTACATTCTGTTATGTGCCATGCATGATACATGCTTAGGTGATCATGTATCTTTCGATACATGACTGACGAGGCAGATTCTTTTTTCCCACAGTAGGTTGCCATTTCTTTCTGTGGTAGACCAGTTGCCATCCAAGGCTATAGAACCTGGTCTTTCCTACTATTTACCCATAGCTGCGGTGGAGAAGAAGAGGATTCATATGTTTCCCGAGGGTATTAGCACCTAAGTGAATGTAATGGATTTCCCTGGAATTTGAACTCGGCTCTCTGATTCCTCAATCTGAGCCGCTATCCATTACTCCACCATTTCTCTTTATTACATTTATGATGCCAAAAAGCAAAAATTAATAAATTTTGAGTTTTGAATCTTTGATTCTACATAAACCATTCTGGTGTAGCCAATCAACCAATTAATTATTGTTCTGAATAAAATTAAATACAGTGTAACCCGGATATAAGAGAGATTTTATCTGCTCCCAAATTAGAGCCTGTGTTAATGTAAACAAAATAGACCAAACCCGGATATAAGAGACTTTTTTCTCCGGTCCCGACAACTCTCTTATATCCGGGTTACGCTGTAAATATAATTTGAGAAAATTTTGTTTTTTGTTTTTTTTTTTTTTTCAAGTTTAAGCATAAGCAGCAACGTCTTTTTTGTTGAATTAAAAATATGAAAAGTACACAAATTTATTTTTACGATGGACTTCAATAAGCGATTTTCTTGCCAATTAAATCATTCTGATGTAACCAATCAACTAATTCATTTTATTGATCTTAATCATGCTTAAGTTTGAACTAACGTAATTCTTTTGAATCGTGTGTGATCAGAGAAATATTGTCCTTGAACCATGCTAATCGACAGAATTTTTGATTTGATGAGAAAACAAACAACTAACATGAAATGATGTTTTGCTGCCAGGGGTGGTGCAAAATTATGGTAGTGCCACATTTCAAATAGTGATTCTCTTGTATGTTTTCAATGGTATATAAAATTTATATGTTGCATAAAGGGACACAAAGTAAGGTTCCTGTTTTACATTATATATATATATATATATATATATACATTGTAAATTTATCTATTTTTTCACTCCCACACCAATCAAAGTAAGCTGATGTATAACTGTATTTTTAACATTTTCAAATATTATATGGTATGTCTTGAGGTGCCATGGTACACACTTTGAGAACCTCTGTCCTAGAGTATCAATTAGTCAGATAAGTGCCGTATGTGATATCTGCTTGGGTGACCATGTCTCTTTTGATCCATGACTGACTAGGCAGAAGATTTTCCTGCAGTAGATTGCTATTTCTTGCTGTGGTAGACTGGTTGCCAACCTAGGCAAAAGAACCTAGTCTATTCTGCTGTTCAACCCATTGCTGGTGGGAGACGAGATGGATTCATACCTTTTCCAAGGGTATTTGCATGTAAGTGAATATAAGGAATTCTAATGGAATAGATGTTTTGTGGATAAATAAGTTTTTTGGCTTGTCTTTTTCTTACTAATTGCCTTTCTCAGCAATTTTTCTTATAAGTAATCTCATATTCGGGATTCAACTGATCTATATGTTTTGTAGTTTTCAATTTGTTTTGTATTCTACATATTTTATTTCAACAAATTTATGGTCAAATCTTTGCTTACTTATGTTGGTCATGCAGAGGGTGAAAATATATAGTTGAATTTTTAATCATTTACTTGGTAGGTGGGCCCTAAAATATTTGCTTCTCCTGAACCAGCCTCAAATATAAATGACAGTCCTGGGTATAATGATAAACTACATCCAGCAGCAAGCCATCTGATTAGGAGATTGGAGGTTTTGAGGAGTGTGGAACCACCTCCTAATTACTGTTGTTCCTAGGTTCACCTTGATCTGGGATGGTGACACCTATTAGGGTCCCAGCTATGGGCAAATAGTAAACCTCCAAACAAAAACAAAACACTATAAAAGTATAAAAATACATTTTTTATAGTAAAAACATTAGCAATACATTTTTATATAAAAAAATTAACAACAATATTTATTTATAATAAAATTACCAACAATACAATTTTATAGCAAAATGACCAGCAATACATTTTATAGTAGAATTACTGACTGTAGATTTTATAGCAAAATGACCAACAGTACATTTTACCTGTAATTGAAGGCATACAATTGCATTAAAAATATATTTAGTTGAAGCCATAAAATTGTGTTCAGAATGTTTAAAAGCAACCATACTTTTGGAACCAAGTAATTACTTATGCCCCAGAATGAACTATCTATTTTAGTGAAATGGGACATTTTTTTAAAAAGAAAACTCACTTTTATTTCTGGTCATCATTTTCAATATGGGTAAGAAGTGTATAAATTTCTAATTTTGTTTCTAACTTTCAGAATTTGTTTCACTTCCTTTCAGAAGCCTATTAATAAAGAATACACAAGAACGCATCTTTGTTGCCCCCCCCCCCCGGGTTTCTTTGCATGGAGTTTCATAAAAACAAAGGTTTATTGCTAAAAGTTAGTGCAGGAGATAACTCCTGAAATGCTTCAAAATGGGTTTTACAGCATTAAGGATAGATTTGAATGAAGGGATACAAACTGAATACATGTTGAAAATTTTCAATAAAGTTTTGACATAAGATTCATAAACTGATTTGCTTTGTATCATAATCAAATAAACATAAAAAATGTGTCAGTTTTTTTTTTTTTTTAAATTTGCCGATTTCATTGAAATAAGACACCCTGTAGACTTAGATCTAAATGACCTTGATTTGCGTATCCCCAAGCCAGTAAATGCACATAGACTCAAATATATGAAAAGAAAAGTCTGATTCTGACATTAAATAAACCCAACATGAATTCACATGTACAATCAGCCAACCAAGCTTTATATATGAACATGAAAAAATAATTCCAATATTTTGTCTAAATTCGAAAATTAACATTCTAATAAATCTGGGAGTTTTTGTTGAATATTAAATAAAAGGTTATCTTTCTGGGTTTTTTTTTTTTTTTTGGGGGTTTTTTAAATAATAAAGTTTTCATACTAACTTTGCTAGTTAAATATTGCGATAGACACTTTCATATTTTTATATATCATTTTTATAAAGAAAATATCAAGTTAATACAAGTAATTATATAATATTCCATTTAATTCTTTTTAAGTAGTTGCAGTATATGAATTTTATTTAGGACTAAACCTAAAAGATGAGATTTGTGGGAATTTAGTGCAAAAAAATTTTCTTACAAAATGATTCACAGGTTTAATATTTTTCTTTTAATAAAACCTCTTCATTCATAGATATCATTTGCTATGGAAATTAAATTCCTCTAAAATTTTACCTCAATTTTTAAAAAAACATTGAGTAACTACCTCTCTAATCTATCTGGAAGACTTTGTTAAGCCTAAGATAAAAAGTCATTTATCCTGTTTCATTCATTTAAGATCATGCTGGTTATGTAACACCTATCCTGACCCCCACTGGTTCGATGTACTCTACAAGACCGGCCATTGGTCCAGTATTACAGGTTCAATCAAAGTCTCCGGTTCGCAATTTCGATTCCATTCCACTTTCCAGGCATGTTGTGATTTTTTTTTTTTTTTGATCCTGGAGTGCAATTAACAAATTGTATATCCCAGAAGATTCAGCTGGTCTACTTGCAAGTTCGTTGGGGCAAGAATCAGGCCAAGCAGAAAAAAAAATCAAATATGAACAAGTCGATTCAAGTTCAAAGAAAAATTTATGTAAATGTATATAAGATGGAAATTGGTACAAAAAGAATAATAAATCTTTTACAAGAAAGTAGGGTATATGAAATAAAGTCCAGAAAAAAAAAAAACAAATATTGCAAATAATTCTGAAAGGACAGAAGTAGTTTTTGGATTCACCCTTTTTGTTCTTAGTCATAGTTGCTGTAATTATTCATTGCCAATACTGTGCCAATTTTGCAGATAATTGAGTTCACTTCCTCCCTTATTAGAGCCACAAGTGGACACTTTCACTCTCACTGCCTATCTATCTCTCTCTCTCTCATTGACTGCTACTTTGACTTCAACTGACTGACTTGACTGTTTTTGCACAAACACATGCTTAAATAAGCGCGTGTTAGTGCCAAAGAGCCAAGGTGTGGGTAACCTTAGAATACAACCTGATTACTGACCTCTCCCCCATCATGATTAAGCTAACAGTCTCTTCTTCCTAATTGATATTCCATAGTTCATATAAATTACTATTGTTTTGACGTTTTATGTTAATAATTCTGATGAAGCACAGATTCTCTGGACACAAACTTCACCCAGATTATGTTTCTCATCTATAAACCAAATTTTTTATTACTATAATTATTAATATTTCAAGGGTGATCATTGCTCTCTGCCACAGTTAAATATCTGGGGATAAACAATGTTTAGTATCTCATTGTAAAGAAAAACAAAGTTTAAGATTGTATTAAAGCTTTATTTAGTGCAATTTGAATACTGCCTATATGTGAGGTTTGACCATTTCTTTTATAGTTGAGTAGTTTGAAAGGGAGACAACAATGGTTACCTTCACCACCCTTATCAATAAAACATAAGGAAAAGTAAAATCAAGTGTTTAAATTATATTCCATGCATTTCTGTTTAAAGACTCGTTTGAGATAATGATATATAAAGTTTTATATATCAAGAACAATATTGGGGAGGGAAAAAATGTATGACAAAGCGGAAAAAATTTTCATGAGACATGTTTCATCCTTTAAGACTTCATCAGACTAAATTTGTTACATTGTTGCGACTACACATGCACACAATGGATATGGGGAATTTTGAATTAAAATTTTTTTTGACAGACTAATTGCATGCAAATTCTATTTATGAAGAAACATGAAATATGTGCTGGAATTCATTGATATACAAACTGTATTATAAATTGTAAGTTAGGTATTTTATATATATTTTTAATAGTCCCTCTTCTTCATTCACAGATATCATTTGCCACGGAAAGAAATTAATTCATCTAATGGCTACATATATTATATAAAAAACAGGAATTTTCACTGGAGAAAAAAATATTCATGTGGAGTGACAGATATGGATTTTTACAAAGTTCATACTTAATGACAGTGAAATATACAAAAGAAAAACTTTATTTTTGCAGCATTTACACAACTCAATTTTAAAAGTTCACATGTTGAAACATGCTTTTAGAGAAGTTTATTCATGCTAAGTGTGTGGGTCAACATTTTTACAGTTACAATTTAAAAGTCTGTGTGTGAACACATACTCATAAAAAGGATGTTTGTATAAAATATGTGAATCAGTATTCACAATGAATTCAGATTTGAAAGCATGCCTACAGAAACGTGCTGTAGAGAAAGCTTTCTTGTGTCCAATATGTGGATCAGCTTTTTCAAAGAATTACAATGTAAAAATACATATGCGAATACATACTGGAGAGAAACCATTCAATTGTGAAGTGTGTGGATCAGCATTTTCACAGGGTTCAACTCTGAAAAGACATGTACGAATACACACTGAAGAAAAACCATATTCTTGTGAAGTATGTGGGTCAGCATTTTCACAGATTTCAAGTTTGAAAAGACACATGCGAACACATAATCGAGAGAAACACTATAGTTGTGGAGTGTGTGGATCATCATTTTTGCTTAGTTCAGATTTACGTAAGCACATGCGAACACACTCAGCAGAAAAACCATATTCCTGTAATGTATGTAATTCAGTATTTTCAGAGAGCTCTGATTTGAAAGCACACATGGAAACCCACATTAAAGAAGAAATCTACAGTTGTGAAGTATCTAGGTCAGCATTCTTGGAAAGTTTGGATTTGGAAACAGAAACTGGGGAGAAACAATATTCCTGTAATGCATGCGAATTAACATTTTCAAAGAGTTCAGACTTTAAAGCACACATGGAAATACATACTAAAGAGGAACCTGGCAGTTGGGATTCAGATTTGAAAAGACACATGCAAACAGACACTAAAAAGAAAACACATGAAGTGACTAGGACTACTTTTTCATGGAGTTCATATTTAAATAGTCAGTGGAAAACCGACAAAAGAGAGAAACCTTATGTATGCCAAGTCTGTGAGTCAGCATTTACACGCAATTCACATTTAAAAGTACACATGCGGATACATACTGGTGAAAAACCCTACTCTTGTCAAGTGTGTGGATCTGCATTTTCACAGAGTTACAGTTTAAAAATACATCTGCGAACACATACTGGAGAGAAACCGTATTCTTGTAAAGTCTGTGGATCAGCATTTTCAAGGAGCTCACATTTGAAAGCACACATCCGAATACACACTGGAGAGAAGCCATATTCTTGTCAAGTGTGTGGATCAGCATTTTTGCAGCGTTCACATTTAAGTAACCATGTGCGAACACATACTGGAGGGACAACATATTATTGTAAAGTATGTGGATCAGCATTTTCCCAAAGGTCCAGTTTGAAAATACATATGCGAACACACTCTGGAGAAGAGCCATTTTCTTGTGCAGTGTGTGGATTGACATTTTCACGTAGGTCCAATTTAAAAGAACACATGCGGGCGCATACAGGAGAAAGACCCTACACTTGTCAAGTGTGTGGAGCTGGTTTTTCCAAGAGTTCAAATTTGAAAAGACACATGCGAAGACATTGTGAAGTTTAAGTCTCTTCCTTTTTAGAATTTGCTTCTGTATTTTTGCTTGTTGCTTAAAATTACACATCTGGATACACATGGAATAAGAAGCTTTACTCATGAAAAATGTCGGCTGTAAATTTAAAATTCAGCAAATACCGTACAGGATAGGAAAAGTCCTTTTTAATCATGTGTGTTTGCTAATATTTTCAAAGAGTTCATTGTGTAAAAGATCATCTACAAATTCATGTTTGTATAGCAACTGTATTTTTCTGCATTATGTAAACTGTCCTCTACTACGACTTCCAATTGTATAAAAAAATTATTTAAAAATGAATAAGGATAACATTATTCACTGAAGAGAAATATTTTTGTGAATTTAGGAAAACAAGTCTAAGATGAAAAGTCACTTTTATTATTCCATTCTTTTAAAATCATTAAGTATTTTATACAGTTAGACATATTTTGCTGGTTAAATGTCTGGGGAAAAACAATTTTTAGTATCTCATTGTAAAGAAAAACAAACATTTCATCTTGTCATGAATCTTTATTCAATGCAATTTGACTACTGCCTGTAAGTGAGATTTGACCATTTTTATAGTCAAGTAGTTTGATGGGGAAGCAACTATAGTTGACGTAACCACACTTATCAATAAAATGCAAGGAAAAATAAAAATACAACTATTTAAGTTATGTTCCATTTCTATTTAAAGACTAGTTGTATATTCTATTTATGAAGGAATGTGACATATGTGCTGAAGTTTATTGAAATACAAACTGTATCAGAAATTTATAATTGTAAATAAAGCATATATTTTTTATACATTTTTAATAGTACCTCTTCATTCACAGATATCAGTTGCCATGAAAAAAAAAAACATTAATTCATCTAATGGCTACATATATAAGAAACAGGAATTATTAAAAGAATAGAAAAATATTCATGTGAAGTGTTTAGATGTGGATTTTCACAAAGTTCATGTTTAAATGTTGACAGTGAAAAACAAACATGTTACTAGAATAGGATTTGCATTCTGACTGCCTTGATTTTAATTAGTTTTCTTTCCTCCATTTTTGTTGTTTTCATATGTATGCCTTCTCAATCTGTCCATTTTTTTTTTTTTTTTTTTTTTTTTTTTTTTTTTGACAGTTATTTAGAATAAAGAACTGTGTGTTGCTAATAATGGCATCCCAAATTCCCAGGAACCAGTTCTATAAAGGCAGGTAATCTTTTAGGAAACTATTTTGCTCATTGTAAACCATTTTGATAATTTAACAGAAAACATTCATTAAGATATTTCCAGATTGAAATTCTGTTCTCATCATATTTCTGTTCAGAAATATGATGTGCTTTGACTCTAGCGTCATCAGCTGTGTTATGGTTTCTTAGCCACATTCAAACTAAATTGTTTCAGTCTCAAAGATCCAATGGAAGATTTATCAAATTTATGACTAGAGGATTTGCCACATTTTTAACTTCAAGGTGATTTATTTTGAAAGAAAGAAAGAAGTGGTCACTGAATAGTCGGCAAGTTCAAAGTTTCATTAAAGGGAGAGATGTGTTAAACACTTTTCAGTGGATTTTGTTGCTGTCTGATTTTTCATTTGTTTGACTTAACCTTTTCTATCAACACTTTCTCTTTTGCCTATTTTTTCTACACAGCTACCATTATATCTTTAACTTTTCTTCCCCTGCTGACTGTTGGTTGCTGTTGTGGTAGGGGGCATGTGTCTATTAGTGTTTCTTTAGGTGCATGCAAATGTAGTGTAACTGACATTTTACCTAGACCATTAGTTATTTTTAATATATGTTGGGGTAAAGAAAAGACTGTCAACTGATCGTAGCAACAGCAATAGATTTCTTGTTTCTTGGCTGCAACACTTGTAGCCAAATCGCAGTTCACACGATAGTCTGACGTAACAGTCCAACACCCACCGTAGAGATGACAAAAAGGGGTCACAAATCCAACCTTCACTTCTCGGCAACAACAACGTGTGTTTGTCTCACAGCTCAAAATATCATCTCCTTTTATAAGCGAAAAACAACAACTTCTGTTCACCGAGAGAATATTCCGATTGCTCACGCCATTCAGGGGAGGGAAGAACATTAGCATAGCTTCTAGTCATTGATGTAGATTTTTACTGATTACTTTTTTGATATGATAAATTTTTTATGTTTGCTTGCCGTTATGATATTGAGCCAAATGTATGGCTGCCAATTCTGCAATGAATTTTGTTTGGAAGTTGCTTCATTACTTTTGTTATAGTGATTTTCCATGTCTAGTTTAGATGTGGTACAAGGCCGAAAGGGGGGGAACCCAGTGAGGATCGAACTCACTACTCAGTCATAATTGTTCTAGCGAGACAAGGTTGTTAACCATTACACCGCCTTGAGGTGCCCAGCTTTTGTTTCGTTATATATGGTTGTGCATCCCACTTTGATACCGTCTTTTGATCAAACAAGTACAAAAATTTAGATAACTGGGAAGAGGAGAAAGTACGACACCCAAAACCAAAGGCGCATTGGGCTACTGAAAGATGACTTCCAAAAGCTAAGCAAAGTATTAAGAAACAAAATCTAATTAGAAACAAAGAAAAGAGTACTGATCTGTTACATAATACCATGCCGATATGGCAGTGAATGTTGGGCAAACTTCTCACAGATAAAAAGCAACAGAAATTTGGTACTCATGAAGGATGATGAGAATACCAGCCGCTGAACTTGTGAGCAATGACGAAGTTCTAGAGAAAATGGAAACAAAAAGGAGACTTGGGCTTTACATCAGAAAGAGACAATTAAAATTTCTATGTTACAATGAGGAAAGAGGGCTTGGAAAATTTGACACACAGGACATATTGAAGGCAAGATGAGTAAAGGGTAATAGGATAAGGATAGGGAATTATGGTGAGCCATGATTGCCAATGCCCTGATGAAACGTGGCATAAACAAGTATTGACCTAAGAATGTATGAAGATGGCGTAAAACACCACAATTCAAATAGACTGGTCTACTCTTAAAAAAAAAAGGAAAATGTTATTTTAAATAATGTTTGTACATTAGCATTTTTTTAGACATTCCTTAGACCATGGTACTTGTCAGAATAAACAAGAATATTGGGGTTTTATCCTTTTAGAAAGGTGGGTCCTGTTCATAGTATGGATATAGTGTAAAATTGATTCATTACTTTTACATAGTTATTAGAACTAGCAGTTATTTATAAATGTCACGTTATTTTAAAAATGTTTTCTACCATATCGGGTTTTTTCAGAAACACATGTACGAACATTTAAGGCTAAGATATACTTATCTTAAATGAAGAATACACACACACTCACACACACACACACACACACACACATATATATATATATATATATATATATATAAAAACAAAAATTCATATAAATTAATATATATATATATATATATATATATATATATATTTTAACGTCAAAAACCGTCATTATTTTTGCACCAAGCTAATATTTGGTCTGTCAAATATATGTCCATAGTGTGTGTGAGTTAGGACTAGACTTCATTATACAATCCCTTCTGGTTGGGGGTAACAAAAAAAAGGGGATGTTGATTGTTGACCATGTCTCTGAATATGGAATCCAGTGAAGTCCGTAATCTCTTCAATATCAGAGGTTGGCAGTGTAGATTCGGAGAAAGTAGCGGCTGTTAATTCTTTAAGTCTTCGATATCAGGTTGGCAGTGGAGATATTTTGGGAGAAAAACAAAATGGCTGCCTTTATACACGTCGGATTAAATATTTTGAGCTTTCTGATTGGTTACTTCATCTATTGGTGGACTATAAAATGAGTCAGCTCATTTTGGCTAGCTCACTAGTACTTACAGGGTACCCAAAAATTCTCTGCTGTCCAACTGACTTTTCTGATATTTTTCCCATTCAACTTTTCATATTAGATCATATGATTCTGCACGTGAGTTAGATGCTATTTTTAGATCTCACCCAATTCTGTTTCTAGGATCTGTCAATTTTTTGCCCAATTATTCATCTGACTGTTGATTTCAACAAGTTGAGAGAGTGAGTGAATGTCACAGCTAGAGAAAGAAAGAGATGGTTCACTATAAGTGTATGGAGGGTTAGGGGTTTGGCTACGTTTGGACTGTAACAACAAGAATCCAGTTTCCAGTTCGCTTTGTGTTTGCAAGAACTATCAACAAATCACAAGGCTAAATGCTTCAAAAAGTTGGAATTTACCTCCAGAAAAATATTTACACATGGCCAGTTGTGTTACACACTCAAGGGTAAGAAGTCTTAAGAATTTATTTTTGCTGTTAAAATGGAAAAAGGAAAAACAAGAAATTTTCCTAAAAAATAGTTTTTCCATGAAGTCCTATTAAAGAAATTATTAAACCACAAAGGGTTTTTATCAAAGTATTTTTTTGAAACAAATCACATTATTCAAATTTCATTGATGTGTGAAATTCAACAAAATATAGAGTTTGTAAGTCTCAACAAAAATGTTAGTTTTATCTTCAAAAATATCAAATGCTGCTCGGATTTCAACTTGCATCAGCGTGTTGCAAAAACATTTTAGTAAGTATAAACTCTACCATAATTCTTTTAGCAGCAGTGTTAACAACTCAGAATCAATGAGAATAACAAAATGGAAAATACGATTTAAAGAAATGAAATATATTCTTTGAGATAATTTTCTTTAATTGTTGTTTCATAAAAGGCGCTCTTAATTGTTATTTACAAATAACAAAGAGCATGAATTTAGTACTCAAAACGTTTGCACTATTTTGCATTGTGCAGCAATATAGTTGGTAGCCAAATTTATAGTTTAATTGTTAATTGTTAAGGTAGATATCTAATAATTCTTACGTTTAAAAAGGGCTGTGTAACTCCCCAGATTATAATGCAACCTATCTGAGAGTCAACAGTAAATCATCAATTAAGCCATAAAATAAGGGGGCGACCTATCTGTGAGTATATATGGTAATCCTATTAACACGACACCACTGGGCGAATGGCCTCTACACAGGCCACTGGCCAGGGCAAAAGAGTTCCTCAGATAACCTACAATGGTCTCTTTTGATTCCTTACTAAGCAGACAATTTTCCTACAGTAGGCTGGTTACCAATCAAGGCTATTGGGCCTAGTCTATTCAACCCATAGCTGGGGAGAGAAGAGATACCTTTCCCAGGGACTGGAATTTGAACTTGGCTTTCTGATATCTCATTCGTTTAATGAAAATTTTGCTGGAAACACAGCTGTTGTTTTCAAAGGTAATGAAATGGTTGTATCAGACATAACAGAAGAGGCTGTGA
This sequence comes from Acanthosepion lycidas, assembly GCA_963932145.1. NCBI lineage: Eukaryota > Metazoa > Mollusca > Cephalopoda > Sepiida > Sepiidae > Acanthosepion > Acanthosepion lycidas. The sequence continues at coordinate 89,295,864 of OZ010575.1, forward strand.
ACCTTCAAAATAAATGAATTTAGCATGCAATGGTTTTGTTTTTTATATACATAATTTTATATTTATCGATCATCTCGCCCTAATGAGTATTTTAACATGAAATTCTGGAGTCACTCAATCAGATCCATTAAACTTGTGTATTGAATATATACATCTACATAAAGAAAACTATAGCTCAGAAAGAAAGAGAAAATTACATTGATGTGGCAACTTACTAAATGTAGCTTAGATATGGCACAAAGCTATGAGTATAGAGTACCCAGCGGAGATGGAATTGACTATTCAGTTGTAATTGATTTAATGTGACATGTTTGCTAACCATACCATGTCGAAGTGCCCAAATGCTTCAGTGGAAATTAATTAGTTGTTTCTCCCCAAAGAAGAGTGCTTTTTTTGTCGCCACTACATCTCAGAGCAAAAAGAAAACAAGTTCATGTTTCATCATTTTATAGTCCTGAATAAAATACCACCTAATTGTTTTAAAAAGTGATGATTTAATTTTAGTAAAACCTAACCATATTAAAGTGAATTTATACCATTTTCTTTGTTCTTGAGAATTGTCAACAAAAATAATACAGTGTAACCCGGATATAAGAGAGTTGTCTCTTATATCCGGGTTTGGTCTATTTTATTTATGTAAGTATGGCTCTAATTTGGGACCAGATAAAATCACTCTTATATCCGGGTTTCTCTTATATCAGGGTCTCTTATATCCCGGTTTATTTACACTATTTATTATATTACTTATACTGCCATCACTTTTTAAAACAATAAACATTTCTGAAGTATGAAGGTAGTTAAAAAAAATAGCAGTGTGGAAGATTTTACATTTGCCAGTTACACCCCATGCACTCTTCCCCTGTGGTAATCACCACCACATTACATACACACAGTACATAGAAATCATGCAACAAGCATTCATTGGTTAATTTACTCAGAACTAGCCCGTTGATTGGTCAGTTCCGACCAATCAAACCGCCTGCACGCGACAAATCTCTTTTCGTTGATTGGTCAGTTCCGACAAATCTATTTTCGTTGATTGTTCAGTTCCGACCAATCAAACCGTCTGCACGCGACAAATCTGTTTTTGATCTGAGCCGGTCATGCGATACACGATCTTACATTAACAAAACACGTGTAAGCTCTCTTCGGTTTTTCATTCATCTTTCTCCTTGCTACCAAAATGTAACTTTCAAGAACTCTCGTCTTGACCATGCAGTCAGATGTTAAAGAACATTACCATTTCACGCAAGTACGAACTTTTGAACTCTTACCAAGGTTTACAACTCACATTTGCTAACATGCTAAAGGAACTTTATTCTTCTAAACTTCCGTTTAATAACTACTTTCACTTTATGAGCTCAAGTACAAATATTTCCAAATCTAAGAGACATAACTCTATCACACTTTCAGCTTATATGCTTGTACACCAAACACTAATAAAGTCAATTATGTTTTGAAATCATTACATTTTGTTTTGTATTTTATATTTTATGTGCTATTTCACGTCAAATATAAATTGCATTGCGTCCACGCATTGTCCTTAATCCCGCTTTTCCTAGCCAAAGTTAAATATATATAGTACACACCCTTACATTACGGTGATAATCCGCTACAATTTTGGTAACCCCGTCGCTACAGCAGTGTCATTTGGAGAAACTGTCCTTTTGAGACTCCGTTTATTTGCAGATATGAACATCCATATTTGACGAGGTTTCATTTGAAGCAGAATATAATAAGGTTTTTCAATATATTTTTAATGAACAAAATAAAAAAAGTTAATCGAAAAAGTGGTGAACAATAAGTGGCTAATGACCTCATCTTTGTTGTGAATGTGTTGGTTTTTGTACTCTGTGACCATCTTCAGGTAACAGTCAATTTCAAGGCTTATTTTCTGTAACTGGGGATCCTGTAGTTTGACCAAAAAAATTTGATAATTTAAATTATCCAAGGACTTGTCCTTACAACTAATATAAATATTAAGTGATACAAAAAAGAATTTCTCAAAATTTCATAAATCTGTTGGTGGAAAGCAACAGATATAAAAAAAATACTTTCTAAAAAAAAAAAAAAAAAAAATTAAGCAAACAAATGTTATTCATGTGTGAAAACGTTCTGAAAGTTTCATTAAAATTCAGCAATTATCTGATTTTTGCCTGAATTTCCAGAATCAATGTGTTTTTCACCGCAAAAAGAAGCTGACGTTTCCCATACAATGGCTATTGACGGGGTAGCTCGTTCCATCGCTTCTCCTTTCAATATATGGACGATGCAACGTTGGGAGGATCCATCGAGGCCGTAGCTGCTGACCTCCGACGAGTTATTCCTGCTTTATCTCTGCTTGGACTTGAGATTAACTCGCCCAAGTCAGAGATAATAAACTTGAATTATAGTGCAGATAATTTCGAGAGTGCTATCCGGGATATCAGACTCATCCTTGAGGATATAAAAATAACACCTAAGGAGAAATTACGCATTCTTGGTTCTCCAGTCTTTCCAATGGCTATTCGAGAGTGTTTGGATACTAAGCATGTCATTCTAACAAGAATGACTGAGAAATTGCAACTAATTGATGCACACCCAGCCCTCTTCCTCTTGAAGAACAGTTTTTCGCTACCGAGTTTCCTCTACACTCTCTGAAGTGCCCCTTGCTACCTCGAACAGGATTTCTTAAATGAGATAGATATCACAGTTAAGATATGTGCGGAGCTAATTTGCAACGTCAATTTCGACGACACAGGCTGAAGGCAGGCAAAGCTCCCTTTGAGTTTCGGAGGCCTGGGCCTTTGATCAGCGGTAGATTTGACCCTTCCAGCATATCTTTCTTCACTTTCGTCCAGTCACGAATTAATTGATGGGATACTCGGTGGATCATCTAAGTGTTTACAAGCTTACAGTGTCTGGACCCAAGAATTACTTACTCTCCCACTAGAGTAGACCCATCAAAACAAAAAAGTTGGGATAAAATAAAATGCGAGGCCAATTTTACTAATTTGAGGCTCTCTCTGGATCAGAATCGCATTTCCCTGTCTACTGTCTGCTTCACAACCGAGTAGTGGCGCCTGGCTCAACGCAGTGCCCTCTTCATCTACTGGTACCCTTCTAGATGATGAGTACATTCAAGTCGGAGTCGGGATCTGTCTTGGACTCAAATTATGTGAGCGTCACAGATGCAGATGTGGAGCCTCCATCGATGAGTTTGGTTTGCATCCTCTCTCCTGTCGTCTTAGTGCCAGCAGCTTTCCACGGCATGCTGCCATTAACGACATCATCAAAAGAGGTTTGAATGCAGCTGGGTTCCCTTCCCAAATCGAACCCGTAGACCTCGACCGTGGTGATGGAAAGCGGCCGGATGGCATTACCATTTTCCCTTTTAAAATGGTGAAGTCGTTGATTTGGGATGCAACCTGTGTGGATACATTTACGGCCGGTAATTTGATCAGGTCCGTGGTTGAACTGGGATCCGTTGCCCGGGATGCAGAGATGAAAAAAAATAGTTAAATATTCTTCTCTTGCTGATAGATTTTTTTTTTACTCCTGTGGCAGTGGAGACTTCAAGGGTTATTGGCTCTCGTTCAATGGCGTTCCTTCGGAGGATTGGCGAGATTGCGTCTCGATTAAGGGACGAGACTCGCGAAACGGTGTAGCTCTTGCAGCGTGTCTCACTGGCCATGGTTCGAGGCAATGCGTTCTCCATCATTGCGGCTGGCAGAGGATAGAAAAAAAATTGTTTATAGTTATACGTTGTTCTGGAATTGTCATCAATGGTCAACTGAACTTGTTTTGCTTCAATAAAGTTTGCTTATTAATTTTGAAAAAAATTTCGAAGATTATAAAAAAGATTAATAAAAGAAAATTTACGTCAAAAAACCTTTGATCTTTTCCTTCATCTTTCGATACGAAGGTTTTGGCCATAAAATTTTGTGCATTTTTTTCATCATGTATCCTATTTTTAGCGATTTTTATCGGTACCTATATAAATATTGTGTTTGTAAATTTACACTTTAAAATTTGTTCAATTCTTATATGGAATGAAAGAATTTTAATGAGCGTACCTTTGAGAAAACTTGACTTTTTAAGTTTTTTAAATGCGTATATTTTTAATTAATTATCTCCCTTGACATTCGTTCCTCTGAAGATATTTTTGTTCGATTCTAAATCAACTGTTTGTTTTTAAATAAATTTTAACTTCATTTCAAATCTAAAGGTATTTTTCGTAGTTAAGATAAATCAGACGAAAGGCAGCAGTAAGTGTAATGCTCGCTTATTTTTTTATTTCATTTTTGATTACATAATAATACGAATGATAGATGAAGTGTTGTACTGTAGTTTGTCTTTTTTTGCCCCTCCTGTTTTAGTTTTAACTTTTACATCGCCATCAAAAGTTTTTTTTGCAAGATGCTACCCAGGACTATAAAAATACATTTCAATTGGGCACAAGATCTTGTTCCATTTTTTTTTTTTTTTTTTTTTTTTTAATTGTCTGGAGGAAAGAAGAATTGCAGAAAATATTTTATAAAAACTGTTTTTTAAATTTTGAAAAATATTTTTAAAAAAACTGAAGAAATTTGACTAAATAATACAATGTACCCGATGACCCCGACCCGTCATTGACAAAAAACAAAAATCTACAGAAATTGATTTAGAATTTAATAATAATAATACTTTATATTGCATAATTGATTGAATTTTAGTGAATTCATTATTTCTTATTGAAAAACAAATTAAATAGTAAAATTTTTCTCATATTTGCCGTAATTTTATGGAATATTGAAATAAAATGCCTCTTCTTGCACGTGAATAAATACTCATTGTTTAAAAAAAAAGATTATTCCACGCATGAATAAAGTGAAAAGTCTATTTTAGGTTTCTTGTAGTTGTATGTAATGTAATTACTTTTTGTTTTGAATATTTTGTTGGGTTCGTAAATTATAGCAAAGATTGGAAATATAAACTGTGTAAATAAATAAATAAAAAAAATTTTTTTAAGATTTTTTTTTTTATGTTTGTCAACCTATTTTTTTGTGTTTTTTTAACTTTTATTTGTCAGATAAAGGAAGTTTTTTTGACTTTTGCTGCTAAATTCTTTTTAGTTATTTCCGAAAATTTAATCGATTTTTAAAAAATATCCTTAATTGCTGTTTAAATGTTGTTGGTTAATCTCTAGAAACAAAGGAATTCATCGTTTAATTTTTAATAGATTGCTTATACTTCGTCGAGGCCCTGTTAAATTTGTTGTCACCTTAGACAACCTGTGGTTGTTAAGACCTCTACTTTCAAAACGATGCAATTATTATTAGTGCTAAAACTTTTAAAGGAGTAAAGAAAGACAGTTTCTTTTTATAAATAAAAGACATTTTTTTTTATTCAACTTATTTATATATTTTTTATCTTTCAAAGACAACATATTTCTATGGCTGACAACATTTTCAACAATAACTGTTAAAAACATTTCGTGTCTGTAAAAAAAACGGTATGTCAAAGACTCAAAAGATACTGTTATTCCCTTGACACTGCTATTATTTTAACATTCCCTCGGCAATATTTATTTACAAGATTATTAAAATATGTGAACCAAGTACACTACGATATTTATTATTTACCTTCAAAGAAATATATTTGAAAAGAAATCTTGGCAAACATGGATAAACGTGCTAATAATTGCCAATTGATTCAAACTTCATAAAATGGTAAAGAATAAGGATTTCCTTATAGTTGGTTCACATATTTTAATAATTTAGTAAATGTTTATAAATTTATGAAGAAAAATTGTTTCTCACTTCTTTATAAATTGGTAAATGATAAATATTGCATTAGTTTTTAGAATGTTGTAAATATAAAAAAATTAATTTTGTAAATAAACAATCTAATAGTGTTTAATATTTTTGTTGTAAATTCCCAAGAGAAAAATAAAAAAGATGTATAAATTCATTTTCATCATATGTTCAAGTTCTATTACAATTGTAATCATTGCCTTTTAAAAACAAACATTTCCAGAGTGAAGGTAGTTAAAAAAGTGGTCTCATGGGATAAACAGTCCTTTTGACACTGTCTTTTTGTGGGCATGTTTATCCATGTTTGCTGAAATCTTTTTATTCAAAAATTTACAAAATTATCAAAATATGTAAACCAAATACCATGCAATATTATTTACTGTTTTATAAATAACTACAAAAACATTCATTATAGTTGGATACATTTTTTATAATCTTGTAAATACAAAATTATTCTTGTAAATAAGTAATCTAATAAATAAATAGTGTTTAACATCTTTGTTGTCATTTCTCAAGAATAAAGAAAATGTATAAATCCACTTTCATATATTTGGGTTTTATTAAAATTCTAATCATTGCTTTTTTAAAAACAATAAGCATTGCCAAGTGAATCAAAAGTGTATACAGTAATAGTGTTGTCAAGGGAATAACTCTCTTTTTGATGCATCGTTTTTGGGGGGGTATGAAAGTTAAACATTGCTAAAGATGTATATATTTAAAAGATCCTCTGTCATGCACTGTCTGCCTGTGACTGCATGTGTGTATATAATGTAAATGTCTGTTGTGCATAAGTGACTTTTATGTGCTTGTGGCATTTAATGTATAAACAACCATACACACACACAATATGAATGTGTTTGAAATAATACATTGAAATAACAAATTCTTCTCTCAAGACAAGAAAAAAAGAAAAGCTTAGCAACAATTTCATGTCTATCAAACAGTCTCTTTGCTTACATGTGTGTATAACTGTGGAATAAAAAATATAGTTCTATTCATGTTTATCTCTTTTAATCTATTCATGTCATATATATATATATAATTATTTATTTTTTAAGAAAAAAAAAAAATTTATAACATAAATATGTTATAAAATCACTACAAAAATAGCCATTTTGTTTCAACACCCTCGGTGTCTTATCAAGTGATCACTTGATAAGACACCGAGGGTGTTGAAACAAAATGGCTATTTTTGTAGTGATTTTATAACATATTTATGTTATAAATTTTTTTTTTTTTCTTTAAAAATAAATAATTATATCTGCTCTACTTTGTATTGAGCACTCTTTTAAGAATAGTAATTGTTGCTTATTGGAATTCATTCCATATACACCAATCATATACTTGGATATATATATATATATATATATATATATATATATACACGTTTGTATATGATGATGATGGGCTCGCCCGTTGTTTTCGACATGTGAGTGTATTTCAGTTCAATTTTTATGTTTATGTTTCATATGAGACAACAATCCTGCACAGGATTTGCAAACAAGTCCACACATGGGACATGCTGAAGGGCCAACTGTCATATGGGCTGACGTATTGGCCTGAGATTTAGTGTTGACTAGCAGTAGAGCCCGGCATTGCCCGGGGATGTAACAGTAAGAAATAGATCAAGTATCGACCATTATAAAGACTGAAAAATTAAATTGACGGACACGCATGTCTTAATTAGTTTTTTTTTTTTTTTGTTTTTTTTTACGAATTGGTCAAACCCAAACTCAGACAAAAATATTGTTTTCAATTGTTATGAGTCTACCGATTGAATAGAATTTTATTATAAACAATTGTCTTGTAAATGGAATTTTTAAAGCATTCTGAATGTAAAAATAAAGAAAAAAGTGTGCAAGACAATAAGAAACACTACCTGTCAAAAAAAAAAGTGAAGTTTTGTTGAAATCGGTTGAAAAATATAGGAAATCCGATCCCATATATAAATGAACACACACACACACACACACACACACCGAGTTATACTTATTATAAAACCCAGGTTGTTTGTGTTTTGTTTGAGTTTGGGTTTGACCAATTCATAAAAAAAAAAAAAAAAAACTAATTAAGACATGCATGTCCGTCAACCTTAAACAATAATCTTTGTCAATTTTATTTTTCAGTCTTTATGATGGTCAATACTTGATCTATCTCTTACTGTTACATCCCCGGGCAACGCCAGGCTCTACTACTAGTCCATAATAGTTTTGGATGTGGTTGTAATTATTTAATCGAAAGAATTTCATACTAATACGGGAGAGTGGTTAATTGGGTTGGAAGGTTCACATGAAATTTACCAGGCCATCTGGCTTATTTAATAGAGAAAGTTTAGTTCATATTAGGTAGTTCCAGAGATCACACTGCTACTACCTGTTTTTACCAAAATTCTAGCAGCAGCTAAGTTCGAAACACACCCACTTTCTATGAGATATCTTTCAATGCCTCAAGGAAAGAACTGAAGTTGAGCCACTTAACTGTGATCGTTTCAATTTCTATATTTGCTCATTAATAAATTGTTGGTAGCTTTATCAACAGAGTTTGTTCTTCATGTTAGAAATTCTCCGCCTTTCAACAAATTAATAGTCACTAGGATCTGGATCAAGAAAACCATGGCCTGCTGGAGTGAATAAAAGAACTTGTGGAATAATTCATCCCAGCAGGCCAGTGAGTTAGGTGCCATACATGCTTGGACAATCATGTCTATTTTGATTCATGACTGTTTAGACAGATTTTCTTGCAGTAGCTTGCCATTTCTTTCTGCAGTAGACTGGTTGCCAACTTGGACTGTAGGATCCAGACTGTCCTGCTATTCAACCGATAGATATAAAGAAGAGTTACATTTTCCATTTCAGTCGTTTATTTTTGAGGGTCATGGGTACACTTGTTTTGTTATTGCAGTTTTAGAGTGTAAACAATTGTTCTCATCTTTTATCTGATTTATTATTTATCTGTTTATTTTTATCTGTTTTATAGTTATCTTTTTATCTTTTTGGTTCCAATCTGTGGGAATGATTGCAAAATACTTCCCCCAAACTCATTTATAGGCAGAACCACACAAATGCATGTTGGAATTGTTTCCTAGTCAATAAGATTGATTTCATCTGATTCAGTCCTGGTCTTGAAGCAAAAATGCTTTGCTTGTTTATCTAAATTTGTTCGTGTGTCAACACCAGTTCTTAATTTGTGAACTTTTGTCTGATTATTTTATGCTTTATCTCGCATATATTGTCTGCTTCTTCAGTATTATTTTTGCCATGTTCTTTTCTTATCTGTTATTGTTAATTACGAACTTTGTTATTCTGCCATTTGCATTTAACCATGACCACTTACCCTACAATTTTGATCTGTTTTTTATTTATCTGTTTTTTATTTATCTGTTTATGTTTGTTTATTTTTGCCTGTTTTTTTTATTTATCTGTTCATTTTTATCTGATTAAAAAATAATAATGCATCTCATCAAATTCTATTTAATTCTGGTTGCAGAAGAGTTGTATATAAAATTTGGTATCTAATGCCAGTAATATGTACAGTAGAAGTACACTGTAATTACTAAGAAATACACATTTTTCCACAAAACTTTTAATTGTGCCCTTTTTTCCATATGTATTTTATTTATGCATTATGAAAATTAAATGATAGCATTTTAGTTGTGGGTGGGGCCCCTTTGGTTCTTGGCATCCAATATTTTTAGACTCAGTCCGCCCGTTAAAGGAGTTTTTTTTTACACTGGTTTATTGGTTAAATATTAGAGTGTAAACAGTTTTTCTTATTTTTTTGTCAATTTTATATCTCCTTTTATTTATTTATCCATTGAAAAGAAATTGTTAGATGAATTGGATGCAGAAGGAGTTTTTTTTAAGTATTTCATCCCTAGCAAGGCGGGAAGCCACTAGCACACAATGGGTTATAGAGGATTTGGAGTGAGAGCAGATAGGAATGATAGAGGAAAGGATGAGGAGAAGGATAGTGGACAGATCAAGGCAACTGGAGATGTCAATTGAATAGTTGGAGGTTATAGCTAACAGGCAAACAGGAATAGGGAAGGGAGTTCCACAGGCAAGAGGTGCAAGATATGAAGCTATTGGAGTAGAAGATGCAGCTACATTTAACAGTTTCAACAGTGAAAGGGTGAGAGCGGGATGCCAGCCTCATAGGACGCTTGAATTTGCGAAGTCTGAGAACCAGTGAAAGCATCTCATCGGAGCAATTATCATGAAAGTATTTATAAAAAAGACAGAGAGAGGTGATGGCACGTCTGCGAGAGAGCGACTGCAGACGAGATGCCAGATCAGGGCCAATTATATTGTATATCCATCTCTGGATCTTATCAAGAACCCCAAAGCAAACAGAAGGGGCTCCAGACCATATATGGCAGCAATACTCCATGCATGGGCGAATGGTTGAATTGGCAGATTCAGTCAATCAGCTAGTGAACACAAATGATTTCTCTTAATAAACAGGACTGCATGCAATGCTCTGTTGTTTTTATAATTTCTGTTTGTAATAACAATTCTGAGGCGTAATAAGACTTAAGAAAGCTTTATTGAGTTTGAATAGGGAGGCACAGTTAGGCCGTTTATTTATAGTATCTCAGTAAGGGAGAGTTCTTCTTTCAAGGGAAATAATCATCAAGAGGTAACCCCTGTTGGTCTATACCATACTTATTGTGTAAATTGTGTAGTGAACTATTTAAAAAGATCAACTAATTCCTTAAAAATTCAATTATTACCTTCTGTATTTACATTTTGTATCTATTTCCAGTAATATGTACATGGTAATTTCTAAGATATACACATTTTTTTCAACCAAAAATTTAAATTGTATCCTCTTTTCCACATGTATTATTTTTAATTTTATTTGTGCATTATGAAAATTAAATGCTAGCATTTTAGTTGTGAGTGGGGCCCCTTTGTCTCCTGGTAACCAATATTTTTAGACTCAGTCCCCCAGTTCTATGTATTTTTATACTGGTTTATTGGTTAAATGTTAGCGTGTAAACAGTTTTCCTTATTTTTTTGTCAGTTTTATATCTCCTTTTATCAGTTTTATTATTTATCTGTTTCATATCTCTTAAGAAAAAATAAAAATGCAACTCTTCAAACTCTATTTAGTTGTGGTTACAGAAAATTTGTTTATAAAATCTATAACTGAACATGTAGTATGAGATCTGCTGGAGTTTATTGTGTTATTTATAATTATAAACAATACTGTTTCTCTGTAATAATATTTCTGTTTTTATTTGCAGATATCAGTTGTGGTGGCAAAGAAATGAATTAATTCCATGGACATAAACTAAATAATTTTATTTTTAAAGATATATAGACAAAGGCATTATTTAAAATCCATATTCTCATAATTTATATTGCACTGCACATTTACGAAGTTGTTACTTATAAATTGGAAAGAAATGCTAAATTCTTGAGCTGGGAAATCACCATTTTCATTGAAATACCCTTTTAAATTACAAATACAATACACACTAGAAAGAAAAGTTTAGCAATATTTTCAGATTTGAAAGCGCATATGCAAATATGCTAAATTTGAAAGCGCATATGCAAATATGCTAAGCTACAGATTTTAAGCAAGTGGGTCAGAATATTCAGAATTCTAATTTGGAAAAAAAACATTTGTAAACACACTGAACAAAAAAATCTTCATTTGTAATGTCTGATTTAAAACAAAATACATATTTAAATAGTCAAATGGAGACATATGAAAGAGGAAAATCTTACCTTTGCCGAATTTGTAAGTCAACAATTATCCACAATTCATGCTTACAAGTTCTCATGCTGAAAAATTCTGGAGACAAACCCAACTCTTTTCAAGTGTGTGGATCAATATTTTCAGAAAATTATTTTGAAAATACATATATGTACATATACCAGGAAGATGCCATATCCTTGTAAAGTTTGTAGGCCAACATAGTCAAAAATTTCAGATTTAAAAGCGCACATGCAAAAACATACTGGAGAGAAAGTATACTGTTGTCAAGTGTGTGAAGCAGTATTTTTGCAGAGTTTCACATTAAAAATACACATGCAGACACATACTGGAGAGAAACCATTTTTTTGTAAAGTATGTGGGTCCAGATTTTCAATGAGTGCAGATTTGAAAGCACATGTAAGAATACACACTGGAGAGAAACCCTACTCTTGTCAAGTATGTGGATCAACATTTTCAGTGAGTTCAAATTTAAAAAAGCATATGCGAACACATACTGGAGAGAAGCCATATTCTTGTAAAATCTGTAATTCAGCATTTTCAACAAGTTCAGAGTTGAAAGTGCACACCCGAACACACACAGGAGAGAAACCTTACACTTGTAAAGTGTGTGGATATGCATTTTCACAGAGCTCACATTTAAGTAAACACCTGCGGACACATACTGGTGAGAAACCATATTCTTGCAAAGTATGTGGTTCATCATTTCTGCAGACTTCACATCTAAGTCAGCACATGCGAACACACACTGGAGAACAACCATATTCTTGTCATTTGTGTGATTCGGCATTTTCACGTAGGATCAGTTTAAAAATACATATACAAACACATACCGGAGAGAAACCATTTTTTTGCAAAGTGTGTGGATCAACATTTTCACTGAGGCCAGATCTGAAAGCACACATAAGAACACACACTGGAGAGAAACCCTACTCTTGTCAAGTGTGTGGATCAAAATTTTCACTGAATTCTAATTTAAAAAGACACATGCGGACACATACTGGAGAGAAACCATATTCTTGCAAAATGTGTAATTCAGCCTTTTCAACAAATTCAGAGCTAAAGGCACACATCCGAACTCACACTGGAGAAAAACCTTACACTTGTAAAGTTTGTGGGTCTGCATTCTCACAGAGTTCGCATTTATCTAAACATATGCGGATTCACACTGGAGAGAAACCCTATTCTTGTGAAGTGTGTGGATCATCATTTACACGAAATTACAGTTTAAAAATACACATGCGAACGCATACTGGAGAAAATCCATAGTGTGTGGATCAACAGTTTTTAATCTGAAAAGACACATAGAAAAACGCTAAAGGAAAATCATTTTATATGATTACCAGCATTTTGCACTTTCATTTAAAAGTCCAAATACTGACAAACACTGGAAAATGGATAAGCTATATTTGGGCAAATGTTATGAATCAGCATTTTTGTGAATTTTATGTGGAAATGAGCATATCACAGAACCAGGGTATGAACCACAAAGTGTATGGATTGACATTTTTACATGATTCCATAACATATATGATAATACACTGGAGAAAAAACCATTTTTAAAGTGAGGCTAAGCTGTCTAAAAGATAACCTGCAAGGACTTGCTGGAAATCAGCCATATTCTTGAGTGGGCTATGGATTATTTTCCAGTTCCAATTAGTGCAAAATATAATTACAGCTAAGAGAGAAACTATATTTTTGTTAATGTTTGACTCAACATTAAAAATTTTACAAGATTATTTTTTATTTTTCATTTAAATCATGCAAAAAATATTACATTTGAACAAATGTCCTCATCTTTGTTGCTATTATCACAGCTCTTTGGCTGTTGTGTTCTCTTGCCTTCAGGTGCCTGACTAACCTTCAGGGTATTGTAATTTCAGCCATTTACTTAATCTATGAAAGCCTAGATTGTTCTCATTCTGCTGTCCATGTTAAGGGATATCTCATTTAGTGCTGCTCTGATATTGCTTCTCCTGTTTCTACTAAATCTGTACTACTTGGCCCAGGATTTGAACTCATAGTTACCATGTCACCAAATTCACAAACCAACACTTTCATTCACATGATTATTCGAAACAGGGTGTGAAATAACTGCGTGAGTGCAATGAGAACAATTTACCCTTGTAGATGTTATAAAGGGTTCAGACTGAAAAAGGGTGAAAAGCTTAATGGCTGAAACATTGTGATAATAACAACAAGGAGAAGGACATTAGTCCAAATGTACATACTGATAACTTTTCATCCCAGAAATTAACTGATTTTAACCATTTTACTGCCTTCTGTGGCTTTTAATTTAATTTCTGCAGGAATTTGTAATAAAGTGGTAGCAATTGCAAGTTCAAATCACGACTAAACCAAGTTTCAGAAGTTTCCCATTGAAAGAGTAGATTTTCTACAAGATTTCTCAAATAAAAAGCAAAAAAAAAAAATGAATAAAACAATTTCATAATTAAAAGTAAAAATATTGAATAATAAGTTTACTACTATGATGAACAAATATTTGCAAAAATACTTTGGGGTTATTTTTTGTAATTTGAAGGTCCTAATTTAGAAGATATGGAGAGTAACAAGTATCAAGATAATTCTGCACCTTTTTTAATAAACGGAAAGAGTTTAACAAAAATACTCTCAAAAAAACAAACAGTGTGTCAAAAGTCCAGTTTTTTGGTTTACACTGCTATTACTTTAAGACATTTTTTATGTTTATACATTCTTTTTATAGAATCAAATATTTAAGTAAATTCTCTGTTTATAATAAACAGTATTAACAACATCTACCAGCCTGAATATCCGAGAAATTTTCATAGAAAATATGCGTCTTCCAACAGGAAGAAAAATGTCTTAAAATAATTGTTGGATTTTGTCCATTTCATAACGTGTGATGTCATTTGTTTACATTTGGATACGCTAACCAAAATGCTCCTCTGTGGCTCAATTGGTAAAAGCACGTCAGGCTATACAATGTTTTCATATAGGATACAAGTTCGATTTCTGTCAGAGGATGCATACTTTCTATGAAAATTTCTTGTTCATTCAGGCCGGTAAATGTCATTAATACTATTTATTATAAACAGAGCATTTACTTAAATAGTTGTATCTATAAAAAGAACGTATAAATTTGTCTTAAAATAATTGTTGGGCATTGTCCATTTCATACTGCTATTACTGTATATTCCTTCAGCTTTAAAAAGCTATTTACAGAATTTTGATAAAACCAAACATACAAAACTGGATTAGTACTTTTTTTTCTCAACCTATAGTAAATATATATATGGTGAGAGCAAATGAAAGAAATGTGCAGAAAGTGCATTTTTTCAAAATTTATATTTATAGTTATTTGTAGGAATTTTTCCTAGTTGCGTATATATTTGTGCTCGGCAGTGAAAGTGGAATAAACAAAACACAAAGCTCAAAATAACTGTTCAACAGCTTTTATTTCTAGTTGAAAGAAGTATGCAAAATAGCATTTTGTAGGAACAAAAGCGGGGTTTCCCAGTTAACAAAATTCTTGAGTAGATGTTTTGTAGAGGGAGATTTCTCAACTAGTTCCCACGGGAGGAACAAGAAATTTGAGTGTAAAAGTGCTAGGACAGGCCTCATCTTCTGCAGCAAGGGTTGCGTGTAGTTTTTTTCTTTGGTAGGGATCTCGAAAGGAGATTTATTTTTCTGTCATGTTTGAATCTATTCAATCTGTATTGACATTTGTCAGCAAAGTATCATCTGATATGTTACAGTCACTAGTAAATTGGGCTATGTAGTTTATTTCTTGAAAAGAATATTTATCTGTCTTTGCTATCATTGCTCTGTTAACTTTGTAACTGTATAACACAGATCTGGTTTTCATGTATATTAGACTGCCGACAATTTCCCTATACAATTTTAAGTTTGTCAGATTGATAGATTCTTTACTTCAGATTCATTGGCACTAATTTTGCATGGTTTTGTCTTTCATTTGTATTTCATCATATTGAATTTTTGTAGCAATCTTTTTATATAGACCATCTGACTCATTTCAGCTTAACCATCTCTCCATTTTAATCCAATGCCTAGTAACCATGACAGTATCCCTGAATCTTTCATTTTAAATCTACTGCACCTGAAATTCCAAATCTTGTTGAGTTTTTGCACTGCTGGTGACAACTATAATAACATCAACCCAAATAATAATCATTTCAGTTGATTAATTTGGTACTTTAGAGTAAACGCATGTGTCAACCAAAGATTGCAGTCAGTCCGTAGTTCACTACCGACTGTTCGATTATACTCTCATCCTACGGACGGGAGGAACCCGAAGGAGTCTACGCCGAAGGGCAGACTCTCCTACGGGGAGGTAGACTGGCCCTGAACCCGTTTATACGGGTTCAATGGGCATATTTTTGGCCGAGCCGACGGGCTCGGAATGCCCACGTTAAAAAGGCCTTGTGCCACATGACGCCCTCGTGGGGGGGGACTGAATATCGTCAACCAAAGATTGCATTGCCGGTAATATATTGGCACATAAACAGATATTGAATGATTGAAGACAATAAGAAACAAAGCAAAGACTTGAGTAAAAAAAATATATATTGCCAGAATTAATTTCATTAATGAAAATACATTGACAAAAATAATGTTATGGTGCACTAGGCAAAAAATATCTCTGTGCATTCATGTAGTGGGTGAGAAGAACATTGAAGAGTATTGTCTTGAGAAGGACAGTTTTGTAGTTGTTTAAAAGGACATTTTGCCTCATATCGTACCTGCTGGCAAGGATGGCTGGCTGGAACAGATACTACACTTTGATCCTAAGCATCTTGGTCCGGGTTGAAAAGTTAGCAAGGCAAAATGGTTTGCCATAAAGAAATAAAACAAAAAGATAAGAAAAATAAAGAACTAAATAAAGAAATAAAACCAAAAAGAAAAATAAAGAACTAAAAAATAAAACAAAAAGATAAGAAAATAAAGAAATAAAACAAAGATAAGAAAAATGAATAAAAAGATAAATAAAGAAATAAAACAAAAAGAAAAGAAAAATAAAGAACTAAAAAATAAAACAAAAAGATAAGAAAATAAAGAAATAAAACAAAAAGATGAGAAAATAAAGAAATAAAACAAAGATAAGAAAAATAAATAAGATAAAGAAAAATGAACTAAAAAAATAAAAAAAGATAAAATAAATAAAACAAAGATAAGAAAAATAAATAAAAAGATAAATAAAGAAATAAAACAAAAAGAAAAGAAAAAGAACTAAAAAATTAAAACAAAAAGATAAGAAAAATAAAGAAATAAAACAAAAAGATGAGAAAAATAAATAAGATAAAGAAAAATGAACTAAAAAAATAAAAAAAGATAAAATAAATAAAACAAAGATAAGAAAAATAAATAAAAAGATAAATAAAGAAATAAAACAAAAAGAAAAGAAAAAGAACTAAAAAATTAAAACAAAAAGATAAGAAAAATAAAGAAATAAAACAAAAAGATGAGAAAAATAAATAAGATAAAGAAAAATGAACTAAAAAAATAAAAAAGATAAAATAAATAAAACAGAGATAAGAAAAATAAATAAAAAGATAAATAAATAAAACAAAAAGACAAGAAAAATAAAGCACTAAAAAAATAAATAAAACAAATATAAGAAAAATAAATAAAATGATAAATAAATAAATAAAACAAAAAGACAAGAAAAATAAAACAAAAAGATAACAATAAGTAAAGAAATAAAAGGCCAAAAGGTCATCATTCCTAAATGTTAGTGAAGAAAAAGATTGTCAAATGAGTCGCACGTGTGAACTATTCAGGAGTCAAGAGACAATTCTGAAATGAATTCCTTTGTTTCAAAAAAAGTGTAAAAACAGAGACAACCAGGCAAAGGAGCCAGAAAGTTGATGAAATAATTTTGCCCATTCTCCCAACGCCCCCTACATTATCAGGACTCTTAGATCCCACAGAGAGTGGAAAAGGGGGTTACTATTGTAAACCCACATAAACCCTACACTTTCATGATACAGTTTTCATCACGTACCTTACCTGTTGTAGTTTGTAGGCATTTTTTGTTTTCAAAATTTCTCAATGCTCCTTTGAATTCACTGAAAGTCATTTGTTTCTCTTTTTGTGTCACCACAGTTGCAAATGTTTTGAAAGATGGGGGTACCCTTTTTAAAACTATATCTGAAAGGAAAGTATCACTTATACTATCTCTTGCGGACATGAGAAAATTTGCTATCGTCTCTGTTGTGATGTCCATTAGACTTTCTTCTGTTGTCTTGGTTAATGTTGTCAATTCTATACAAACAGGAAATGACAGGTGGGGGTCCCTGTCCACAAGCAGTGTGCCCTTAGAATCTTCCAAGCTTTTCTGCCATCATTTCTTGCTTCTCTTATGTTAAGAGATAAACTTCTGTCATCCAAGCATTGAACTAACTCTGCGAGCACGTCGCCTTTTTTGCTTTTGTCTGGCGGTTGTCTCCAGAAGTTTTTGAAGTTTCTTATGTCCAAAAAATTTAATTTCTCATAGTTCCAATTCCTCTTCGTTGCTGCCAAAATATATACTTCTGCTATTCTAGTGCCGATAACCTACTAACATCTTTGTGGAAACTATAGAAGAAATATATAACAGAATGACAGGATACAATAGCTTGCAGCACATTTGTATTTTATTATTATAAAAACAGGGACTTCTGTAAGGGTTATCTCCCATTTAGTGTAAGTCCACGATTTTGTTTACTTTAATACTGTTAAATTAACAGTGGTCATCTCACTACACCACAGAGTTTCCATCGGTGATCATAGATTGTGCAGCAGTTTTTGGCCATGCTCAATATTCCCTGAGTCTGACAAACTCCATATTCCACAGATTTTGTTCTTTCCATCAATTTTCTCTTCAAAAATCAAATCCCACTTGAGAACAAAATTTCAAAATTTTGAGGGATCCAAGAGCATTCGACACTAGCAACCCCCCTCCCCCACACCCCCAGGTATTTCAGGAATGCTCCCATCAATGGAAATGATGCTGGATAAAGTGTGTTGCTTCAGACTAATTTGAGGGAAATTAAATACCAAATTGATATGATTGATTGGTTTTGTTTTTTGTTATATAGGAATAAAGTGTTGCTGCACTTTAGTTTGAACCTAGATCACCAGTGAGCAAAACAGGCAATCCCATTATTGAATTAAGTAAACCATGTGACCATAGAGGAAATGCATACATAGGAATTCACGTGGCGTCTAGATTGATCTGCATTTCTAGCCTATCCTCTATTACCATATGGATCAATCATTTCTAGTCTATCCTCTATTACTATATGGATCAATCATTTCTAGTCTATCCTCTATTACTATACAGGCTGCTATTCTCTATACTATTTCACTATTCAGATCCCTATACGGTGGTTACTTTCATGTGAGTATTATCGAGCAAGTACTATTAACACGAGTGATATTTGAAGGCATCTGACACCAGTATTGTTCAATGACATGTTATAGTGGTATCTGTGATTACAAAGTCTCTACTACAATGAGCATTACGAAAGTGAAAATGGGTAGTCATTAGCATCACTAAAGTATAACATCAGTCCCAATACCTTTTGAATTTTGATATGTCCAAAAACTAAAAATAAACAAAGATACACAACAAATTACACATCACCTATTTTGATTAACTGTGTTATTTAGAACAATTACTTCACTACTTATTTACAAATTTATCTAAAACAATAAATTGATTAGTGCAATTTATTATACAGATTTAGTTGATGATTAGAGGAGATGTTTCTTTCCTTGGCCTGATTGATTTTTCTGTCCAAGGAACGATATCCTGCAACACTTCTGTCAAAATTTTCCCCTCAAAATGCCATGGTTTTTGTGACCTTCGTATACATTTCTTTCTGAAGATGACATTAAATCAAGAGTGTACTACACCCGAACCACCCAAACTACGTGCCAAGCCTGATTGAGAGGCCCCAACCAAGTGCTTTGGGACCCTCAACATTTGCTTTTTTTGTATCTACAATTACATATGTTACAAATTAAACTAAGTACAAATTTTGCAGATTTTGGTGTCATTCTGAGGGTCTTTTTTTGTTTGTCCAAATCCATGTTCATGATATATCTCAAAAAACACTATAATTCACTATTTTATATCCATAATGTTGAATGTGTTAAAATTATTCCACTTTTTAACAAGAAAAAAATCTCATATTGATGTTAAAAACTGCTGCAAAGCATTGTTTATTTATGGAATGACATGTCTCTAAATTTGTATTTAGAATCTTTTTCTAGTTGAATTGAAAACTTACATTGCATATGATCCATTATTGGATCATATGCAATATTTTCATAATTAGGTTACAATAAAATTTGTATTTTATATGAATGTTACCTTATGAAATGGGTGGGGGGGCACCTGTAACATAGATGGGAAGGGCACCTGTAACATAGATGGGAAGGGCATGAGACCTTTGCACCGACCATGCATTGAATTATTTAGTTCAGAAAAATTTGCTGACATTTTTGTCTACAGTGTAACCCGGATATAAGAGAATTGTCGGGACTGGAGAAGAAGTCTCTTATATCCGGGTTTCTCTTATATCCAGGTTTGGTCTATTTTGTTTAGGTAAGTATGGCTCTAATTTGGGACAAGAGAAAATCTCTCTTATATCTGGGTTACACTGTACAATGAAACGAACAAAGCAAAATGTTTTTATATAAAGTTATTTGCAATTGATAAAAAATTTAAAATAAAAAGGTTACAGAAATGTAAAAATAATCTTAGTTTGCAATAATACAGGTAAGAGATTGGTTATAAAAAGCACTGTTGATTATTTACAGCGGGTTTGTTTAAATAATGCAATGAATGTTGTTTGCGTCATGTCGCAATAATTGTAAGTAAAATGATGTACTAAAATAAGTAGCCAAGTAACTGTTTTAAGTTCTCTAAATATCTCTTACATCTGTTTCAGCTTGTAATATTTTTTCATCTACTATGTGTTTGTACATACTATCATTCATTGATTTTATTTTTAACTGTACAATACATCACATCACACATTAAGTCTCATAACCTATTATTGGCATAGTGGCATTGTAGAGGACTGTGTGGGTTTGAGTGTTATTGAATTAGGAGCACATGCTGTTTATTCATGCTGGAAGAAGGTCCAACTACAAGAAAATGGCGGACTCAAGTTGAGTCCAACTGAAGATGTAAAGAAGACAAACAAGACTGATATATGCATGTCAACAAATATATGTATTAAACAACAAGATTTACAAGTGACAAAGACATTAACATTTGTGTTTGTGTGTGAACGTAAAGAGTTTGTATTTTGGTGAATGTTTGTATGTACGTGTATGTGTGTTTCATGGTGTTTTCTCACAAGTAGGCGAAACACAGATTTTTACGAGAGATTACTTTTTTAAATGTGTCCACTGAAATGCAAAGTGAAAAAGAGAACGAGGCAAGAAGTCATCCGGTATTTATAGTGTAGGGAGAACGACTCCTAGTGAATAATTAGGGAATTAAGGAGGAGCTAACTACGACAGCATTATATGTGCTGTAGCCATGACAGCAGTGATGTGTCTAAGGCATGATAGCTTGATGAAACCCATTCCTTTTCTCTGAAAGAAAACTCTAGATGCAAAAGTGGCCTGAAGTTTTCAGGTTGATTTTGCATCCAGAATTTTCTTTCTCCCAGACTTGCTGCTATCATGCAGTAAGAGCTTATTTCTCTACTATTTAACCTATAGCTAGGGGGAGAAGAGACGGACCTTTTCCAAAGGTACTTGCGTAAAAGTGAACATAACAAATGAATGGAATATGAACTTCGCTTTCTTGATGAAAGTTCCTGAGTGTAAAATTAAATAATAACGAGAAAAAAAAAACTAATAAAATTTTAAAAATGAATAAACAAATGCAAAGCCGAAAAATTCGGAAAATAAATATTTTCATACGTTTTTCTTAAACTATGAAAAAGCAAATAAAAATAAAAGTAACTCAATAACTCAACAATTACAAATAATATTTATTTTAAATTATGAGTTGTTGAGAATAAATGCAGATTTATCAGAAATTATTTTTCATTTTTAAATGAACAAATTTTTCCTTCTTTTTGAGCATTTATTTCTAAATTTATTAATGAAAATATTTTTTCATATTTCAAATAAAATAAATTTAGTTCATTAATGATATTATAATAAATAAATAATAATTAATAATTAATTTCCTCATTCAATTCGATTTAAATCTGAGGAGGATGAATTTAAGACTAAGAGGGAATTTTATGTTTCTCGAATGTTAAAAACGGTAAGGAAAAAAATAGAGTTTAAGTAATAAAGAAAATGTTAAAAAATTGAATTATTTTTATTTTTTTATTTTTCTAAAAAATAAAAATTGACGAGGAAAATAAAAAAATTAATACGGACGCGTGTGGATGCGAAATCTCGTTTGGACGTGATTACCCATAACGCCTCAACTTTTTCTTTAGGAAAAGTAGAAAGTAGAAGAACAATAATTGTGTTTTATTTAGTAGCAGAAAACTATATTTGAGATAAGCAGCTAGAATACAAAATAAATAACAAAGACTGAGCCCTTTATTTCAACATATAGTATAAAAAAAAAAAAAATTGTGGCGGAGAAAACTGGAGACAAAACCGGTCTTGTTTGATGTTTTGGAGCCAATTGAAAAAGGTGTTGTGACGAGTTTGTTTATATACTGAAGCTTGAAGAAAAAGTGTTTTATTTTCTTAAATTATTTCCTATATAGACAAATTAATTTTAAGAATTAGTACTAAATGAAATTTACTTTGTAAGTTAGGTGCCACAAATGCGGGGTTTTTTTTTGTTTTTTTTTTTTTGAAAATGAAAGCCAAAAAAAAAAAAAAGAAGTTCCTCCAATGAATGTTTTTTAAAAACGGACCAAAAATTCAATTTAAAAATGAACTTTTCACCACTTAATGAATGAATGAATAATTGTATACTGAATATTGAATAAGTTTAAGGGTAACGCCGAAGTGAAAAATCTTTTAAGTTTTAATTTCATCCCATCTCATAAAATTTAAAATTCAAACAAGCAGAATTCAAAATGATTGGAATTATTTTTTCTCTTTTTAGTAAAATAAAAAATCAAAAAAATCTATAAATTTATCCATTGACAGATCTGCCAACACAACATAATTCTCTTTAGTCTTTATTAAAAAAAATCTTTCAAAAGTAAAAGATACATATTTAATTTCTAAAACGTTATTTGAAAAAAAAAAAAAACTGTTTTAAAGTTTAATTTGTATTGAAACAAATATTACTTTTTTTTTTTTTTAGTTTAAAATATCTCAGAAAAGCATTTTTCAACACTGAGGAGGTTTTTACAAAAAATGCCACGTTTAACACAAAAAAAATTAAAAATGCCACCTTTAAAATACTGGGGTAGTGGTGAGCAGTTGTTAAATTGTAAGCTTTTCTGTTTAGTAAATACAGTTTTAATTTAATTATTAAATTTAATAACATTATCACTTGACAGAATTTTAAAAGTTTATACATTATCCTAAATTAAAATGAAAACATTTTTTTGTAAAAATTTCATTATTTGTTGAATTTTTTTTTTTTTTTTTTTTTTGGTTAATGTCCATATTCATGAAAAAAAGCAATTAAAAGCTTTTTCTAATTAATAAATGTCTTAGTTTTATTGTATTTTTTTTATTTTACAATTCAGAGCATTTTTTCATTTTACAATTCAGAGCATTTTTTCTGCACCTGGGAGTCTTGATTAATAATTTTTAGGTACCTTCACAGATTCGCTAAAAATCATACCATGATGAAAAAATGTCCCAAATCTAATAAAAAGTTTTATTGTAAAAATCTTTGTTATTATTAAGAGGAAAGACCAAATCAGCTTTTGATTATTAAATGATATTTTTTGGTCCTTTTTAGATTGTTTGAAGTTTTGGTTCAAATTTTTTTGCATCAGATTAGTATAGGAGATTTTATCATCTTTTTTACTGTGAAAAACACATTGATTTGGAAATTCTTTCAAAAATCAAATGATTGTTGGATTTTAATGAGACTTATTCACAAATGAATGAAACTATTTTAGAAATGACACTTAGAAAATTATGATAAAAAGCATTGTTTATATATCTTTTTTATAAAACAAGACCTCCAGTTATCAAAAATCTGCTCTGAATTGTAAATGAAAAAAGACAATAAACCCAAGACATTATTTAATTAGAAAAACTTTTAATTGCTTTTATGAATAAGATGTTACAAACACTATTCTTGTCTTAAGAAAAAAAATTTTCGATGAATATTGAATTTTTATAAGAATTGTTTTCATTCTTTAAAATTTTTATTAGAATAATTTATAAAGTTTTAAATCTTTTAAAATTTCTGCATTATTGTTATTAAATAAAAACTATTTACTAATCATAAATGTAAAAGCTTACTACAATTCAGTGACCCTGCCCCCCCCGCAATATTTTTAAAAGAATTTTGAATTTTTTTGTGTGCTGATTTTTGTAAATATGGATGTCCATACATGACATTATCAGAAAATAAGAGTGATTATAGTAAATCTTAAGCCAAAGTACCTAAAAATCAATGAAATATTGGGTTACAGAGTATATTTTCTTAAATTTTTAAGATTACTGGGTAGTTAAAAAATATATAAAAAAGGCGCTCACATTATATTCCTCAAATGATTTGTACAGATATGTCCATCATAGAAGAAAAATTGGATGAACTTCTACCTATTAGTCATCCTGTCACAACCTAAATAAACAAGTACCTCCATGTTAAAAAATGCATTCTTGTGATATTTTAAACTAAAAGTAAGTAATATTTGTTTTCAAATCTGATTAATTACACTTTAAATCAGCTAATCTTCCTCAAATAAAGTTTCAGAAAAGTATATTTTATTTTTGAAAGATTTCTTAATAGAAAATTACATGGTGCTAAAATCAGCAATGTTTTAGCAATTTCAAAACAAAAACTCCTTCCAGTCAATTTAAATTAAGTTTTGAAAAGTATTTTATTGGAAATATTTAATCTATTAGCTTCAAATTAAAGCTAAAATAAAAGCTTCACAAAAGATTTTTCATTTAAAAAAATTCATTTCAAACCTTAGGTATTGTGTTTCTGTGAGGATACCTAATTTAAATTTTCCAAGAATTTATAATATAAACATTAAGTGTTACAAAAAGAATTTCTCAAAATTTCATAAAATAAGTGAATGTGTGTGTTTGAGGGAGGGGGTAACAAATGAAAAAAGTTTTACTATGATTTTCTAAAAAAAAAAAAAAAAAAAAAAAAAAGTACAATAATCTAATTCATTTGTGAATAAATCTTGAAAGTTTTATTAAAATCTGACGATTATTTGACTTTTGCAAGAATTTTACACTGCAAAAAGACATTCAAATTTCCCATACAAATTTATAGTTCCACGTTGACACAAGAAAAACAAGATTTTTAACCAAAATTTCCAAGGTTCTAAGAAAGATAATTTTTACATAAAAAATCCTTTAGTTTTTCTTTTTAATAACACAAAGATTTTGATGATAATTTTTTTTTTTTTTTGTTTTGGTCATTATTTTTCATTACATATCCTCATTTTTAGCAAATTTTGGGAGGTGTCTAAATAAGTTATTTTATTAGAAAACACTGGAGGAATGTTTTTATGGAGTTAGTTACTCCAACCATTTCAATACATCAAAAGTACTATTAAAATTCGTCGATGATAACAGATGTTTTTTATAGTTTTACAAAAAAATACATGAAGATATTTCAACAAAATATTTTGCAATATCAAATCAAAAAATCTTGAAAATTTGTCCTGAAATCTTACAAAATAATTCACTAAAACTCAGAAAAAAATTTTGAGACTTGGTGCTTCCATAATTTAATAAAACATTATTTTCTTTCAGATTTGAAAGGAAAAAAAATCTACAATGAATATCTATTTTTGAAAAATTTACTGGGAATTTTTCAATATTATTTTTAAATTCTTTCAGTTGCTGGTGACAAAAGTCTTTTTTATTAAATGAAAATATGTTTGAAGAATCAGAAAATGTTGTTTAATGCCATTTGGGAATAAAATATTATTAAAAGAAGTTTCTTTTTCTGTGTGCAGCAGTATTGGAAAATCAAATAGGAAATAACAATTCTGCTTTAGCTCCCTATTGGTTATTTAAGGTTATGAATAATTATGTATGATGTCTGAAAGTGTCTAGAATATTTTATATTGGTAGTGGAAAGAAAGCAAAATGTAGACAATCAAACAATCAATTTAATATGTCTTTATCATTTTCATTTAGTTCACTTTTTTTCCCCTTTTATAGAGGCTTTTTCTTCCGTTTAATAAACTTTCTTACAATAAAAGGACCTGAATTGCTGAAATTAAATATTACCTGATATTAAATACTTAAAAAAACATTCCAAATCATCAGAGAGACATCTTTCTGCCGTCCATCAGTATGGCTGATGCAAACCTCAAGGAGCGTGACTTGTTGTGCCTTCTCAAGCTAATCTTCTTGGCTGACATGAAGTGAAATGACTATATTGAATCCATTGCTACGTCTGCTGCTAAGAAAGTTGGTTCACTGTCAAGCTAGATAATTTTTCTCTCCAGAATCTGTTTCACATATCTATCCACCATTCATCCATGCTTTGAGTATTGTTGTCGCATATAGTCTGGGTCTCTTACTATATATTTGAAGATTCTTGATAAAATTCAGAGGAGAATCAGCAGTATTATTGGTCATTACCTGGTTTCTCCACTTCAGTCACTTTCCCGCCACTGTAAAGTTACTTCCCAGTGACTTCTCTATAAACACTTTCATGGTAATTGTTCAGATGAGTTCTCTGCTATGATACCTAGACTTTATGAATTTAAGTACTAGATTGGCAGTTAGGTCTCATCAATTTACAGTTGAATTGGCTAAACGTAATCTTAAGTTCTATGTTAACAGTTTCTTTTCTCAGTGTGGAACTCTCTTCCAGCTCCATGCTTTCCAGCCAACTTTGATCTTCAAAGATTTAAATTCAATGTCAATCGTTATCCACTGTCTTTCTGATTACGCTTCCATTGTCCTCACTTATTAATTATGTTTCTGTTTTCTAATTCTTTTGCACTCGTTAATCCCTTTTGTCTTAGTGGCTCTACTGCCTTCCATGGTGTGAAATAATAAAAAAAATAGTTAAGCAAGAAAATAATAGCAATGGATAAAAATATTACTTAATTTTATTATTATTTTTTTTAAATATTTTCATTTTCTTTTTAATATAAAAATATTCTAAGTCACATAAAGAAATAATTTTATTTATAATATAGAAAAAATATTCTGTTCGTTTTTTACACATATTACGCACTGAATGTTTCCTCAGTAATGTCTATTCTAGGGTTCATAGAAAGTTTCAGGACTCCATGACATCATACTTTCTCTCCCATGGGCCCAACCGAGAATGAACATTCCTCAACTAGCATTCTGGCATAGCTTTCACATGATTGCAAGAGTTGTAACAATATTTGTTCTTTCCTTATTGGTTATAGAAAGCTTAAAATGATTGTTTTAATCAAGCAAAACCAATTTATGTCTTTGGCAGTTTTAGGCTTTTGTATTTAATTAAATTTCAGACAATCAATAATATCTTTCAAAAATTCTGTTAGTTGATCACTAATTTTACTAATTTTCTTTCAAACTAATATTTAGGATAGATATTTGATTTTTGTTTTTTGTTTTTAGAGGTTTTTAACGATTCTGTCATCATTTTTCAATTAAAATTTGGTATCTTTGCTGATGTCACAACTATATATTCTTGTCTTAATAGTAAGTCTAATTGGTTTAATAAGGTCAAATTGGCAGCTGATCTAAAAAATGGACCTACAGTCTACTGTTAAATGGGGCAAAGAGTGGTTTGTTAATTTTAAGTCTGCAGCTAAGAAAGTTGGTTCACTATGTCATGCGGGACAATTTTTCTCGCCAAAATCTATCTTACATATTTATAAGTCTGCCATTTGTCATTGCTTGGAATATTGCTGCCATATCTGGTCTGGTGCTCTTGCTATATATTTCAAGATTCTTGATAAAATCCAAAGAAGAATCTGCAATGTTATTGGTCCTGACCTGGCATTTCATGGTAATTATTCTGATGAACTTTCCACTATGATACCTAGACTTTATGAATTTAAGCGCAGTACTAGATTGGCAGTTAAGTCTCATCATTTAATACTTGAAATGGCTAGATAGGACTGTAAGTTCTATGCTAACAGTTTCTTCTATCGCACTTCTCGTTTGTGGAACTCGCTTCTGGCTTCTTACTTCCCAGTCAACTTAGATCTTCAAAAATTTAAATGCTATGTCAATTGTTATCTTCTGTCTTCTTAACTCTTGTTCTTTTATTGTCCTCTCTCTTTGATATTAGTTTTTCTCATATTCTCTAACACTTCCATCTTCATGGCTTTATTGTGAGAAACCTACACGCATAATGTCTACTAGACATACCCACACACAATTACGAATATACATTATCACTTGATTTCCACATTGACAAACTAGAATTTTTATGCACTTACATACAAATAGCAGTATTTACAATTTTTCAGGTGGGTTTGAAATCTGGTAATTTTTTTAAAACTTCAGATGGATATGTCATCTCTCCTCAAATTCCAAATGTCACTAATTATACTAATGTTGGTTTAAAAGAGTTGAATGGACATGAAACATGATTGACCAATGAAAATCAAAAAAACACAAAAGTAAAAAATACCTGAATTTCTTTCTTTCTTTTTCTTCATATCTCAGTCTGTGACTTTCCTGTGAATTGGGGATTTGCTGTTAAATATATATGGTTTCTGTCTTTGTTTGCTTAAAAATATTTGTAATGGACATTCAAAAACTAATGTTTATTGTGTTCTTGCGGACTCACATAAAACCATGATACAGGCCATATTTTGCTACCTGTATTGTATTGATTTGTATGTTTAACAACATATCAACACCTTATGGGTCATATGTTATTTTGCTTTCACAATTGAATACATGGTAGATACTCAGCTTTTGTACATATGTTTGTATGAACATGATTACTAGAGGTGGTGATAAGTGTGTTTCATGTTGTAGTTTTGTTGAAGTTATATTTTGGAATACAGTTTAAGAAACTTTACGATATCTGGATTAATATCATGAAAGTTTTTTCATGTTGGTTGTTTGGTAGTATTTTAAATGGATTTGGGGAAAATTGCTACAATTTGTTAGTATGTGTGTATTGTTGGTAAATTTAGTATAAATAGATATTGATGGTAATTTTTTATATAAAAATATATTGCTGGTATTTTTACTATAAAAATGTATTTTTATACTTTCACTATGTTTTGTTTTTGTTTGGGGGATTCAATATTTTTCCATAATTGGGACCATAATAAGTGGTACTACCCCAGGTCAGGGTGAACCTGGGGATCAACAACAATTACAAGATGGTTTCATACTCATCAAAATCTCTAATGTCCTGATAAGAGGCCTTGTTGGCAGATGTACTTTATCATCATACCCAGGAATAGCCTCTATTATACGTTTGGGTATTACATATTATATAGTAAACTGAAGGGCTAATAAAAATGTAGGCTAAATTATCTTAAATTAATTCTTCTGCTTTTCATTAATGATAATTGCTTTACTTTACAGGTTGCCCTGTCTGGCAAAAAAAAAAAAAAAAAAAAAATTAAAAACATATTAACACCAGAAAAATTGAAGACAGATGACCCTGAATTTTATCTATCTTACTTTGTAAAAAAGGATTTTGTTACCAAACAATTGCAAAAACAATATTTTCAGGAAATCTCTCCTTTGGTACATAGATGGAAAAATGCACAAAAGAGAAACTACACACATGTGAAGTGTGTGGATCTAAATTTTCTGACAGTTCAACTTTGAAACGGCACATGCAAACACACACTGGAGAAAAGCCTTATTCCTGTGATATTTGTGGAGCGGCATTTTCAAGAAGTTCTTCACTAAAAAGACACTTACCTACACACACAGGAGAGAAATCATTTTCTTGTGAAAAGTGTGGGTCAGCTTTTTCACAGAAATACCATTTAAAAGCACACATGAGGATACACACAGGAGAAAAACCCTATTCTTGTGAAGTATGCGGATTTTTATGTTCAAACAGTTCAAATTTGAAAAAGCACATGCTAACACACACGGGACTAAAGCCATATTCTTGTGAGCTATGTGGCTCTGCATTTGTAAGCACTTCTGCTTTGAAAAGACACTTCAAAATACATACTGGAGAAAAACCATATTCTTGTGAAGTTTGCAAATGTGCATTTTCTCATAGTTCTATTTTGAAGCTACACATACGAACACATACAGGCGAAAAGCCATATTCTTGTGAAATTTGTGGTGTTGCATTCTCACGTAATTCTAACTTAAAAAGACATATGCCAGTGCACTCTGGAAAGCAGCCATATTCTTGCAAAATATGTGGCTGTTCATTTTCAAACAGTGCTGCTTTAAAAAGACACTTTGCAACACACAATGAAGAGAAGCCATTTTTTTGTTGAGCTGTGACTTTACAGTTTTTAGTATTTCAAACTTTAAAAAAACACAAAAATTCAAACATTCTGAAGAATTAATAATTCTGAAGAAAATTCTTTAGAATTAAATGACATGACATTTCCACTTAATTCTGACCTTAAAAGTCATGAACAGACACTGTATGAATAAAAAATACTAGGTTATAAATTAGCTTTTTGATGGAAAATCCCTTGAAGATTTTATGGAATTTTGTTGCTTTCAAGTCATAGAAGATTTTTATACAAAACGTAAAAATTATAATTTGTTGAGAAAATGCTTAAAATATGCAAATCATTATATTCTACAATTTCTCTGTTTTAAATGTGATTGATTTTTTTTGAACTTGTGATTATTTTCTTCCATATGACTTTTCAGTAAGGAAAATTCCATTTCTTGCCAAAGCTGGAGTCTTTTTTTTTTTTTTTTTTTTTTTTTTAAATAAAACTGAGAATACAACATAAAATTGGATTTTCTAGTTTCATAATTATGATATGTCCACCTGTTTATGTGTTCAAATGGGGAAAAAAATGAGAATTTTTAATGTTTTTAATCAAGCTGTAGCTTGTCTCAACATTATTTGAAAACTGTACATTTTAGTTAATTGATTAAAACAATAATTATTCAAATAAAAGTTCTTAAAATGAACTTGTCCAATTTGTGTTCTTTTTGCTCTCTCACATTTTATTTGTCCAATGAGACTGTCTTAAAACATTTGGCAGTTTTAATGACAATAAAAACTTACAAATAGAAAGGCAAATGTTTTTCTTACACCCATTCATGAAGAGTTCCAGATAGCCACATTTAATTAACGTGTTTTTGATTTCTACAGTTTTTTTTGTTTTTTTTTGTCAGCAGCTGAATATTAGAATTATTTATAATTTAAGAAATGGTAATACTCATATTTTAACTAATATATTTTGGTGGCAGCCATTTTTCCTTTATTTACAGTTCAAAAAAAGTTATTGTTGATATTTTGATTGGGTAAAGTATCTTTATGACAGTCATTGTTACTGTTAGAAACTAGCTTGTGGACTTTTAAGCTAGCTCCTCTGGCCCAAAACTAAATGGGTCTCTGATCCAGCTTAGAAAACTAATGATAATTTTGAAGAAATAACTTTGAATTCCTCAATTCACTTGATGGAACTTCAAAATCTCACTTTAACAGTGATTCAAGTGATAAGTCCAATTCCAATAAAAAGCTGATTTGTGCCGAAATTTCAATTCAAGCTGAAAATTGAGTTCTTCAAATCACAAACTCTTTGGAACTTCAAAACTTCTCTTTTTTACCCTGATTCATTGGCATTTTGAAGAAATAAAATTTATTTCCTCAATTCACAAAGTTTTGGGAGATATTTTAAACTGAATTTAAAACAAATTTTTCACAAATTTTTTGTGTTCCTTTAAACTCCATATAAATTAAAAACTTTTAAAATTACATATTTTTTTTTTCAATTATTTTAAAATTTGTGTTTTTAACTGTTCCCTTCTCATCCAGACACAAATCTTAATGTTTGATGTTCAAGCACCAGATGAAAGGCAAATTTTCAATCCTGGGATCATCCTTATTCAAAAAAAGGTACAATATGTCCACGTAGAGCAAGTGTGGCTCAAGCTAGAGGGGTTTCAGATACAAAGACAGAAAGACAGAATTTGCTGTTTATTTATTTAGAAGTATGAAATGTCATACATCAGACATAAAATGAAAGAAAATTTCCCTTTTTAAAATGGGACTTGAAATAAGAAATTCTTATTAGGTTGGTGCAAAAATAATGACATAATAATGTCGTTTTTTGACGTTAAAAAATACGTCAAAAAAACGACATTATTACGTCATTATTTTTGCACCAACCTAATACTACTGGGAAATTTATAACATATTAGGTCGGTTTTTGACGTGTTTTTTAACGTCAAAAAACAACATTATTTTTGCACCAACCTAATATTTTTTTGCTTTTAATCCTTTCAAATTTAATAGTTGATCTCCATTAAATTTTTGTAACAAATGAATGAGTGAACGTTTCACGAGGCAAATGTTATGGCAGCAGGCACAAAAATGGCAGTGCGCAGACTGGTAGCGAGGCCTGTATTCATTTGCATAAGCGTGTATGCCTCACCGGGGGGCAGAAAAGCTGAGAGTTTGCGAGGATAAAGGGAAGTTGTCCAGTTGTGCAAAAGTCACACGTGTTGTTCATTTCTGTGTTAACTGTGGTGTAAGACTAAGTAAAAGAAGACAGAGAAGACAAAGACTTCAGTAATTTCGTTACGGACTGATTACAATTTTAAAGAATTTTTGATGTTCAGTTAATCATATAAAAACTCAAAATGCTTTAAGAAATTAAAAAATGAAATCTATTTAACCTAATATGAGCCCCTTTAGCGCGTGCTTGTTTTCATAATACATAGCTAATCTTAGGCTTATGGCCATATCACATTGAAACACTGGTTCCTGTATGATCACCAAAGTTAAGCAATATCGAGCCTGGTCAGTACCTACATAGATGACCACTTGGGAATACCAGAGGCTGTAAGCTTGAATGTGTGGGTGATGTAATGGACAATGGCTCAGAATTTTTAATGGCAGCCAAGTTCCAATTCCTCTTGGGTTTGTTATATTCACTTACATGCAGATATCTTTGGGGAAGGTATGAATCCACCTCTTCTCCTCTCATCTATGGGTTGTATTGCTAAATCATTATTGTCTCCAAAAAATTTTCTTACAATCTAAAAATATTTTCTGGCTTTAAATAACCTGCAAAAGGTCGATAAGCTATAAAAAAAAAAATCAAAGATTATTCTAACACGTATATAATTTTATAAATAATAGAATACTAGTCGTACTGAGTTTTTCTTACAATCATTCATGAAAATTCTCTTCAACTTTTAATTAGCCTGTATTTAATTTTTTTGTAGTTTTCTTTATTTATTTATTTTTTTTTTTGTCAGCAGTTGAATATTAGAATTATTTACAATTTCCGAAATTACTGATATTTTAACTAAAATTTACAAAAGAAAACAAATATAATGACAATTATTTTCCTTTTACATTTTGTAGATTCTATTAAAAAGAAACTATACTTCAAATTTCACACCAGAAAAGCAGTAACTATAGATATTTATGTGCTGAATTGTGGAATTGGCCAATTTATAAGTCTATCCTTCATTCATGCATTGAATATTGCTGCCACATCTGGTCTGATGCTTCTATGTATGTAGTGATTCTTTAGAAAACCCAATGAAGAATCTGAAATGTCATTGGTCCTGATCTGATATCTCAGCTACAGTTACTTTCCCATTGCTATAATAAATCTTCCCAGCGCCTTTTTTATAAATATTTTCATGGTAATTGTTCTGATGAGCTTTCCTCTTCGGTACCTAGGTCTCATCATTTTACAGTTGACATTGTTAGATGCAACCATAAGTTCTATGCTTTTGTATGAATTCAACTCTTCTCTCCCCAGCTATGGATAAATAACAGGACAGACTGGATCCTATACCTTTGGGTGGCAATCATTCTAGGAGAAAGAAAATCACTGAATTCAAAACCTCCAACTATGGGTAAATAGTAGGGCAGTTTAGAGTCTGTAACCATAATTGGCAACCAGATGACAAGAGGAGAAGGACAACTCTGAATTCAAATTGGGTGTCCCTATGACAGTCTGATGTCATCTAATTCTGGCAACCCCTATGATAATGCTGATCTCAAGATGTATTGGCCTCTGCCTTTCCCTTGAACAACATCAGTGGCATGGCGAGATGTGCTCCATCAGCAACTGTTGATCTCTCATAAAAACCTGCCCAGACCTGTGTCCTGGAGAGAGTATAACTCTTTAGACACGGATCCATGGTGTCACAAGAGCAACAGATGCCATATGTGGGAGTTATTTCTACCACAATCTGTATAATTATATCAAGGAAAACATTACTTTTTAGTCTGAGGAAGTCTTAAAGGACAAAACATATCACACAAAAAAGTATTTCTATGTTATTAGTTTTTCTATCAATTCATATAAAAAAAATGTGTAATCAGAAGAAAAAATTTGTTTCAGGGAAACTACATATTGGGTTGGTGCATAATTATCAGACGTTTTTGTAGGTGAGTTATTTGTTAATAAAAATTGCTGTTTTGTTTACTTTTTAATAAAAAATATTTTATTTTCAGGTTATAAAAATGTCTGACGATAATCATACACTCCATTATAATCATTTAAAAATGTTATTGTTGAATTGCTATATTTCTTTTTTCATAATAAATATTATTTAAAAATGGCTGATAATTATGTACCATCCCAATAGATTGTGTTTATTAATGTTATACTCTTATACTCTTTGTTTTGTAACACTTTTAATTAAGAAACTGCAAAGTCAATTAAACAGGAAAATGGATGTATGTAGCCAGAATATAGTTTGTGTGTAACAGCCAATTTCCCCTTGTGTGTGCATGTGTACATATATGAGAAGAGGTGGTAATGTAGTGAGTACAAATAATAACAACTTCTTTCCCCCACACCCTTTAAAATAGAAAAAGAAGTTAAGAAATTCACAAGCTTATGTGAGATTTTTTGCCTTACACAGAAATTAACCAGTGAGCCAAGAAGAAAGAAATTTGTGGGCCTATGTGAAATAGTTTTTGGACCAATGAAAACACTGCCTTCACAGAAATTAACTAGTGAGCCAAGAAGAAGAAAGAAATTTGTGAGTCTATGTGAAATTGTTTTTGAACCAATGAAAACCCTGCCTTCACAGAAATTGGCCTGTGAGCTAAGAAGGAAAGAAAGTAGTGATCCTATGCAAAATTCTTTTTGATATAAAATAAGATGAAAAATTAAAAAGAAGAGTGTCAGAAGTCATGTTGAAAGGTTTTGTTCCAGTTCTTTGTGATCAGCGCTGAAGTACTTTCCAGTGTAAAATTACTTGCCAATTATATTATCAACATTTAACTGACATGCGGCACTTCAAAGGATTTTCTCTCAACAATCAAAAATAGGTAAGTATTTCATACTATATCTCTTTATCTACTTTTGAACCTATGCAAACCATATATTCCTTTGATGAGCAACAAACTCTCTTACCTTCATTTTAAACATTTCAGAATATTATTTTGTGTCGGATCATTTAATCTGTTGTATGAACATTTCCTCTTCATGACAATACGTTAAAACTACGGACTTTAAGAATTCTGATTTACTTTCCTGAAATAAGCTGCTGACAATATTTCAAGTGTTTAAATTTGCAAATAAATTCATTATCTTGTTTTGTTAAAATTAACTGTGTTCCCTTGTCTCTATCGTAATTCATTAATCTTCTTGATATAAGTAAACCAACTGTCCATTTTAGACCTTGAGTCCCACACCACTACTGTAGCGGAAATTACGTCTTCACTGACAAATCTGTGAAGACATTTACAGTCAACAGTGAAAATTTAATAAAAGCCGACAAAACTGAAAAAAAAATACAAAAATTGAGTAAATTAGATGCTAGAAATGTGTTGCACAATTTCTAAAGACAACCAGCTGAGTACTTAAAAATGTAATTAATTTCAGCTATTTATAGGATTTTCCTGGCTCAAACAATGGCTAATTTTTACTGTATGTAATCTAATTTAATTGGTTAAAAAAAATGTTAATGCAAATATGTTTTTCCCATTTTTATTGGATAAAATACTATTGACAGGATTATCAGTTTGTTGGCTGAGTTTGAAGGCATTTATTAATTCAGTTTTAGTAACTATAAAAGCTTTACTAAACTCAACTGAGTGATCTTCATGTTTTGATGGATTGTTTAGCATTTTTTGACTTCTGATCCTTGTTTTGCACACAAAATAATTCAGCTGAAATTGTATGCTGTGTTAAAACGAATAAATCAATCTTTAATAGAAATTTAATGTAATCATTATAAATTAAATTATAATATAAAATATTGTGGAGTGAGCTTGTTAGAACTTGCTAAATACTGTTACATACGTATATTCAATACTTTGCTAAAAAAGAGCATACCTTAATGAAAAAAGGCCACAAACTTGATTAAACAATTTTTTTATCGTTTAAATGTTTATGTTATTATTAAGGGGAAAGACCTAAGTATTTTTTAAATACTTTTTTAATCCTTTCTAGCATGTCCGAAATTTTAGTCAAAAATCTTGTTTTTTTTTGTTTTTTTTTCAGTCAGCAAAATTTACATAAAACCGATCATGTCAGCCATTTTTGACATCTTTGTAAACAAAAGTGAAATTCTCTATTTAAAAATCTTGTAAAATTCAGTTATACATTTTTCAAATGTTATTTTAGGAAAATTAGAAAATTTAAAGTATACTTAATATAATTTGAAACAAACATTACTTAATTTTTTATCAGAAAAAATTTAGCTGGAAATAAAAGAAACATGTCTAATCGTGGTGATTGGTTTTGGAGGTGTGAATTGATGTTTATGTCAATGTATCAACAACTAATGTCAGGGCAATTTATTAAATGGAAGTGAAGAAGTGACATTATTTTCAAATTTTAAGTGAACCAGCTTTTTTACCTATAAAGTAATTCTTAAAAATTAAATACTTTCAAAAGTCTAATATTTTATTAATTTGTTTAGGTAATTTTTAACGAAGATATGTCCAAAAGCTGCACTATTTCCATCCCTAAAATTGAATCTACAAAAGAAAAAATTAATAATTGCAGTATGTCTCTCACTGAAAAAGAAAAAATGTGATTATATTTAAAAAATGAAAAGAAAATATTTAGTGAAATATGTTAAAAAAAAAAAAAAGAAAATTAAAAATTTTGAAAATGCGATGATGATAGTCAGTCAGGCAGAGAATTTGACACAAAATCAACACAATTTATGAGGCCAGATACTTGCTATCAGGAGAAACAACTCTTAAAACAAGTGACATTACTTCTGAATTGTGCCTCCGTAGTTTTGCCCGAAACGTTTTAAAAATTAGATTGATGCAAAAACAATGTCGTTTTTTGACGTTAAAAAATACGTCAAAAAACGATATTATTTTTGCACCAACCTAATACATTTTTTGGCATATTAAAAAAATATTGTAAAAATAGAAAGAGAAACTCTTACTTTGCAGATTGTAATAAGCTTTCAATTTTAAGATCTGTAAAAATAGATTTTTAATAACTTTTCCAGAGATACATATATTCCAAATTAATTTAAAAAAAAAAATTTAACAACTTTAACACATTTTTATTTAAAATTGGAAAAAAAAAACAATTCTTGTAAAAATTCATTTTTCATTGAAAAAATAATTGCTTCAGACAATAATGTCCTCAATATTCATATAAAACTAAAAAAGCCATTTAAAAGCTTTTTTAATTAAATGTCTCAGTTTTATTCGGTTTTGTAACTTTTGTATTTTACAATTCAGTGCTAAAGTTTGGGTTTAGAAACGATACTAGATTTATAAAAAAAAAAAAAAAAAAATCGATGATTTATAAATAAATAATATATTCTTCAAAGTCTTCTGCATTTAAGTAAAAAAAAAATACAAAAGTCCACATATTCGAGTTTTCATAAAATTGTAAAAAATATTTTACCATGACTTTCTAAAAAAAAAAAAAAAAATTCTAGAACAATTTCAATCATTTTTGAATAAATTCTGAAAGTTTCATTAAAATCCGACAGTTATTTAATTTTTGCAAGGATTTCCAAATTAATGTGTTTTTCAACTAAAGAAAAAAAAAAAGGTTACGCAACCGCTTACCTAAAAAAATTTCAAACGTGCTAGAAAGGAATCAAAAATTTTAAAAAATAATTAAAAAATACTTTGATTTTTCCTCTTAAACTGTTCACGATGAAACTTTGTTTTTATTAAGTTTGGGGCGGGGTTTTTTATTAAGTTTTTTCGGCGAATTATTGAATCTAGTTTTAGTTAAACTTGTATTTTCAAATCCAGGCAACAAGTCACAGAAAAAAAAAAAAAGAAAGAAAAAGAAATAGGACAATGTTTTAGCACTGTTTCTGCATCTTTTTATCCTTAACTCTGAAGACAGCGTGCATAGTGGAAATCTCAGAGCTTTTGTGGATCAACAATGAATTTACTGAAAAATAATTTTGGCATGGAAATTATTGAATGGCAGTCAAAAGTTTGTAAACATGGTTCCAACAATGGATTCAACCAAACATTACACTCATAAAAAACCAAGTTGTGACTTTTTTTTTTTTTTTATCGGTCACGGTATTTTCAATGTGATGGTTCATTGTGTGAGCTAGCATTTGTCCTTTTTTTATGGATGACAAAAACTGAAAACACAAGCCATAAAACATGTTGAGCATAAACAGAAACTCATAATTCAAAAAAATTTAGCCAAAAAAATAAAATAAAATAAACATTCACGCATTATTAATATTACTGCAGGAAACCAGAATTGTCAGTAGTTTTGAAATTTTATTTAAAAAATCTCTTTTTGCTAATAAAAAGTTTTTTTTTCGTTTTTTTTTTTGTTTTTTTCAAGAATGTTTTTTTGCGCACTGTGTCAAAACTCCTAAGTGTAATTTTGTAGTAGTCTTAATGATAAGATTATTAAATATAGAAAATACATTTTTATATTAAGCAATACATTTTAATTTCCTACAACATGCGTTCGACATAAAATCTTTATTTTTCTTATTACTATTCATATTTTTAACAAAGATGGATTTTTTTTGACAAAAGTATTTCATTTTACTGTGTTGTTAACAGTTATCTCCCTTGTCATTGATTTTTTTTTTTTTCCGTATGCATCAAATGAATCGTCCATATACCCATATTTTTTCGTTTTTTAGTGTTATTTTCCTTTTTCTTAACGTATTTTGTTGACATTAAGAAAACAAACCCTCAAAAACAGAATACCGAGGTACGTGTCTTTGTTTTTAATTTTTAAACGTGTATTTTTCATTTAGATTTTTATTCTAAAGTTTGTTTTTTTTTACGACGTGTTCATAATTTTATTTTGTAAAAATCGCCATCATGCCAAAATTAATTTTCGTTTTTACTCATATTTTTTAAATGCGTAATTAACAGACAAAAAAATTCTCCCTTTAATAAAATCGGAAAACTTTGTGTCTTTTTTTTTTCATATTAATTATTGTATTAAAACAATTAATTATTGTATGTATGCTAAGTGAAGTAAGTCACTAAGTTAGTGAATAAATAAATGTAATTTCAGTCGAAGAAACAATTTCTAATTGTTTTTGATGTTTCTATTTGTAAATAAAAATTAATTTTAAAAATTTAAAACCAATGATAACCGTTGAATTAGTGAATTATTTTAAAATCTCATATTGAGAAGGCAACAAATTAATAAAAAAAAGTCTTGAGATTAATTTGCCGAGGTGATCCAGAGCAAACAGAGATCATAGGAGTCTTAATTTGGGGTTTATGATTTTAATTTAAAATAATTTTTTTTATTACAGTTTTTTTTTAGTTTTTTATGAACATTTTAGACTTCATTTAGACTAGAGAGAGATAGTAAATTTCTTCATTTTTTTTTATACTGCGATATTAAGTCGAATTTTAGTCCAGATGTTGATCTTGACTTCGTAAATAAAATATTTCCTGGGGGAATGTAGTTTGCAGCTAATTTATGAATAATAAATTTCATTATTTTCATAGCAACACTAGTGACTAGATTGATTAAAAAAAAAGAAAAAATTACCAATGACCGAAATAAAATCTTTCCTTTCAGCAATTTAGTATTTTTGTAGCATAAAGTCGCTAGTAAAATTTAGCAAGGCCAATACAAAGTCAATTTAAAAAAAATATATTCTTTTTAAAACAATTTGTAATTAATTTGTTTTAATCACAAAAAAAAAAAATATCCAACCCCCACTTTCTTCCAAAATCAAGACTGAATTTCACTTGAAAAAAAAAAATAATTACATTATTATTTACAATTTAAACTTTAAAAGCGATTTAAATCCCAAGTTATATTTTTTTTTATAAGAAATGGCGAAATATTTTAAATTTAAAAATGCAGTTTTCTATTTTAAAATCAAAATTCTAAAAATAAAAACAATGTTGCATTGATTGAAAATGTTTTTAAAATATTTTTTATTATAAAGATAAAGAAAAAACTCATTAAAATTAAATGTTCACCTAAGAATAGCAGTCGTCGAGTTTGTATTGGAAATATAAAATAATTGATTTTTTTTTTTTTTTTTTTTTTTTTTTTTTACTTTCTCTTTCATCGTCAGTCGAAGCAATCTTTATTCAATCTGTTTTAAATGTTGTAATAGACGAAAAATGATTTTATTTTTACTTGATTAAAAATACAGTGTAAAATAAATTGAACCTGTTTTTTAGCCGTCAAAGTTACAAAACTAAAAGAAACTAATTTTGAACAAATAAAATCTTAACAAGCGTGTATATTTTCTTTTTACTCGTGATAAAATGACTTTTTTTGTTTCCATTTTGAAGATTATTTTTCTAAATGTTTTATTTTTTTGTGTTGTCCATTGTTAATACTGCTTCTTTTTCTTTTGACATTCAACATTAATTAATGATTGAACAAGCAGTGAGAGAAAAAAACATAAAAAAAATAATTGGAGTTGAGGTGTAGTAAAACAAAATATCTACCCCCAATTTGTACATGGGATCCAGATTTATTGTATAGAGAAAACTGAAAGAATGATGAAAATTGAATCTAAGGAACCGATGAAAAATTCCCATGAGATTCTTATAAAGTTTTTATTTAATCAATTAATTTTTTTAGTTTGTGAATGTGGTGTCCCTATAAATAAAAAAAAGAAAAAGTTATGGGTTGTTGGTTCTGGTCTGGGGAGTCATGCTGGAAATAATTCAATTCTAAAATTGATATTTGGAAAGTCTGATTATGCGAGAGAAATACCTCCAGTGGCCGATTTTATTAGACTACAATTTATTTATGATTCTTTGAGTAATAATACTCAAGAAGACTGATTCAGATTTCATCAAGGTTTGTTGACATTTCAAGGGAAATAAAAAAAAACAAAAAAAAAACATGAAAAAATTTGGCGGTCTGGTAAGTAATAAATCTACAGAAGCTTTTTGGATGAATCCAAAGAAATACTCATTTATCATTTATTTTACTTTACTTTACTTTTCTTTTCTTTTATTACTATTTAGTTGAGTTCAAGAAACTCAACAAAAAAACTAGAAGTGATACATTTTTGTTTCGGGGCAGGGTAATTTGAATTAAGTGACGTCTGGTGTGCAGATAAACTTATAAAATTGGAAATTAAAAAAAATCCTGAAACTAAAAATTAAAAAAAAGAACGTTTTGTTTTTGTGAATTCCTCGTACCATTGAAAATGTTTTTAAAAGAAAAAGACATACATACACAGAAGACAGAACTTATCATCAATGGGAAGTATTTTTGTGAATATTTATTTTATTCAGAAAATAATTTCAAAATGTACCCAGTACCCGTTTTTTTTAGTTTTTTTTTTTTCCGCTATTAAAAATAATGAAATATACACGCCTGTTTTTCTCATTATCCCATTGTTATTTATTTATGTTACGTAAAGTAGAAAATATATCTACTCTTCTAGCAGTTGTTTTTTTGTTGTTTTTTTTTCTTTTTGGAAAAAAAAAAACAAAAACTATCGACACTTTATTATTTCAGATTTCTAATCTTTTTTTTTTTTTTTTTTTTTTTAAATGTCCATCAAACAATTGCAAATTCAAAATGAAATTATTGTCATCCAATTTTTGAGTGTGATGACTTTTTAGTTTTTGTTACGGTTTTCCGTTTTTTTTACCAATTGTTTCATTTCATGGTTTCTGTTGTTTGTTTGAGATTATTTAATTAAGCCAAGCTCAAACCATTATTTTCTAATTTAAACTTTTCACATGACTAGATTTCATGTGCTTATTTTTATTTTACTGGATATTTTTATTTTTTACCCTTTTTATATCTGTTATTTATTTTTAAACTTAAAATAACGTTGTTAATAGTAATTTGGTGTATCGTATTTGTATACTTTCTTTACCAGAGCTCCACGTAGATC
Organism: Acanthosepion lycidas; assembly: GCA_963932145.1. Lineage (NCBI taxonomy): Eukaryota > Metazoa > Mollusca > Cephalopoda > Sepiida > Sepiidae > Acanthosepion > Acanthosepion lycidas. Next base: position 89,337,872 of record OZ010575.1, read on the forward strand.
GCTAAAAAATCAGTACATATGACATTCTCCAAACCGAACGTAATGAAAAATATAGTTTTCTTTTCTTTTTATCGTTTAAGAGAAAGGATCAACAAAGTATTATTTTTTTTATTATTTAATTAATTTTTTTATTCCTTTTTAGAACATTCGAAATTTTTTGTTTTTATTAAAAAAATTGTTTTTCTTGCGTCAGCAATAAACAAACTTTTATAGCAAAATTTCCCGTGGACACACATTAGTTGGGAAATTCTTGCAAAATCTAATAATCGTCGCATTTTAATTAAATTTTCAGGAATTATTCACAAACGAATGAAATTATTATTTTTTTTTTATTAGGAAATCTTGGTAAAAATATTTTTTACTTTACACGTGTTTCTTCCCCCTAATTTTATTTTTATGAAAGCTTGAAAAATTCATCGAGACAATTTTTTTTAGTGAAGCAGGATTTTTTGAACAATTTAATTCACTAATAATAATTAGTGACAGAATCTTACCGAAAATCTGTTCTGGACCAAAAAATAAAAAACGCAATTGAATAAATCTAAGACATTATTTAATTTTGATTAGAGAAGCTTTTTTAATTGCTTTTAAGGACAATATTGTCTGAAGAAAAAAAATTTACAATGAAAAATTAATTTATACAAGATTTGTTTTCATTTTTTACAATTTAAAATTGAATAATTTATATAAAGTTTTTGTTTGAATCTTTTAAAGTTCAATTTCGATGAGGTAATTATTAGGGAATATTGTCATTAAGTAAAACTATATATTTTCAAGTTTATTACATTACAATCTGAAGACCCCCCTTTTTTTTCTTTTCTTTTTTTTTTTTTTTTTTATGTACTAGCAGGCTTCGACCGCTCTCTATCGCTTAGCAAAGTAAGATATATTCACTACTTGAAATCTTTGAAACAAAAAGTTTGAATGAACATTTCATTCATAAATTGGCTTGTTATAGTTAAGGAAAGTTTTATGAATAGATGCCAACTTGTTGAAAACCAAATAAAATGCAAATTTCAAACACTTTTCTGCACTAAGACGATATTCCTAAACAGAACTATTTTTGATATGAAAAGTTAATTAATGAAATAACTTTTTTAAAAATCAATAAGCAAATAAGGTAAACCTGAAAAGTGATATTGTCTAGAAGTAGATAATATATAATACAGATATTGAACTTTTAGATATTGAACTGTCAAAGAACAGACTTGCAACTGAGGAAAATTAGACTGAGAGGTACCCAGCCCTGGGGAACAGCTGCCTGAGGTGGCACCATCTCATGGGGAGAGAGGGATCAGTGCTTGCATCGAGGCCCGCGCAACTGACAGTTGTGGGGGCTGTTGGCAATTTTTGTGCCTTGCCTGGGTGTTCACGCTTGGGTGTCTACCTTAAAAGAGACCTTGTGTCACATCTCATCTCAGTGGCAAGACAGTAAATACCACACGTAAATTGGTCTCTGAAGTAGTTTGTGACACCCTATTTATCATTTCTCAGTTGCGTCTCTGTCTTCGGGCAGGGTGTGCTTAGGAGCGGCGCCGTCAAAGGACAGTTGCAACTGAGGAAAATTATACTGAGAAGTGCCGGCTCAGGGAAACAGCTGCCTGAGGCCACACCCTCTCATTGCACTGGAGAGAGTGATTGGTACTCACACCGAGGCCAGCACAACCAACAGTTGCAGGTACTCAGGGAATTTTTGTTCCTTGCCCAGGTGTATGCACTCAGGCTCTCCACATTAAACTGACCTTGTGTCATAATGCAACTTTGTGGTTTCGAGTAAATAACAAATTGTTATGAAGTTGAGCTGGGACTTTTTTAATTTCAGAATTTGTAGAAGAATGGAGCTTCAATCTTGCATTTATTCATATAGATTCCATAATGTAGGTTTTACTTAATTAGCTATTATGTTTCTCTAACTCTTCAAATGTTGAATGTATAACTAATTCTAATTTCTATTTTCCCATCTTTACACTATATTAATTTTATCTTATAAATTGTCCCCATGTTCTGTCACCCATGAAATAAAAATAATTGTTTGTATGTAAAATAAGGATCTACATACATCAAATTGTCTTTAAATTAAGTGGCAGCAGAAGAATTATTGAACTTTTAAAAGGTAAGCTTAAACATTAATTCAATACTTTAATGCAGTGATCAATTTTGAGTTCTGTAGTTTATTGATGCCTATTGCATCTACTCCTCCTTAGCTCTTGTGATGATGGCCAAACCAAGAGTCTGCCGTAGGAGCTAGCTTAAATGCTTCCTGATAGGGTGGCTTTTAAGCTAGCTGCAATTTTGGATACAAAAGGAAAATAAGAGTTGCTCCTCTTGAACCATGAAAGCAACGATAATAGTTAGTGTAATATATTAATGTGTATTTTTAACCTTGCATAATCTGGCAAACCTGTATCTGAGCTCAATGAAAATTGTTCCAGGTGCCTAACTTTTCTAGGGCTTTTGAATGCGTTATGAATCATTAAAATCGGACCATGGAGTTGCTTGGACACAAACACACACTGTACTTTATACATAAGGTATAGATGCAGAATTTCTGAAGTATGGATGTACAAACTGATAAATCTATTCTTAAAAGGTCATGTGTTTTAAGGGCTTAAAAAACAAAAAACAAACAAAATCCCTCATGAAATTTATTTTCTGCTACACCATACTTAACTATGAACATGTTTGGTGGTCAATCTACCATCAATAAATTGATTAACATGTCAGAAAAACAAGAACCTGTAGTTAGGAAATGCTTGTATATCAACATTTTATGCTATAAGTAATAAATTTTTGTTTCAAATCAGATTAACTTTACTTTAAATTTGTTAATTTTTCTCAAATATTTCAGAAATATATATTTTATTTCTGCAAGATTTTTAAAATGGAAAATTAAGTTTTGTTTATAAATATAAAAAAAAAATGGCTGATGTGATCAATTTTACATAAAAAAAATGAAACTTTAGTTCAATCAATATAATTTATGTCTGAAATACAACAAAGTACTTTGCTTACCAGGTATAGTAAATTTAATCCATTAGCTTTCATTTAAGGCTAAATTGAAAGCTTCAGGAAAGCATTTAAAACCTTACATATACTCAATTCATGGAGGTACCTATTACTTTGTGTAGTAATCTACCTACTTGAAGGCATAGTCAATTAATCAATATGTGTGATGGAAAGAAAAATATACAATTAAAATTTTAATTTTGTTATAAAACGTACTATTTGGAAAAATCATGATATAAAATTTTTTCAAAATTGTGTATGCTAAAGACCTGGAGATACATTTGAAAAGTGACTATCGAAAAATAACAAAATAAACCTCATTTTTTTCAAAACTAACAAATTTGCATTAGAAAAATCATTATTGGATTTTACTAAAAAATTTTGGCAGTTAAATGAAATAATGAAAATAAAATTTGTAAGGTGTTTGTGTTTTTAAAGAAGGAGGATTTTTTTTACCATTAAATACCTCCTACTCTAAAACTAAAACAATTCTTTAACTCATTGATTTGTCTATATATTTCTGAGATGAGATATTGTAATTATTTACACTATTTACATTGTTTAGACTGTTGTCCTCATCTTTGTTGCCATATCCATGATGCAGTGGTGAACAAAAAGTTGGGGAGTTGAGTTAAAGGGAGATAAATGAGACATCCGAAAGAGGCATGGTACGTGGAACTAGAACAATCTACCCTGGTGGACGAAATAAAGGGTTCAGTTCAAAATTCCAATCACCTGAAGAAGGCCGGAGCATACAATGGCTGAAATGTCATGAATCTGGCAACAATGTAAATAGGGTAAATAATCAAATTTTTTCTTATAAAAACAAGGCTCATATTTCCTGGCAAAATAAAATCTGATTATTTTTATTTTTTTTTTTATTTTTTTTGTTGCTTTTCAAATTACTTAAAGAATCATGTTTCACTTTTTTTGAAGCTAAAAAAATATTGGCCACTTTCTTAGTTTCATTTGCTAAATTATTCTTTTTAGACTTTGATGGTCTGTAAAAAGAAAATATTAATAAATTAGAATAATTTTATTTTTTATGCAAGTATTTTAATAAATATTTCAATCAATTCAGTATTTGTTTACATAAATTTCTTATTGTTTTGTTATTGTGATAATTTTGATATTTTGTTACCCAAAAAAAACAAAGAGGAGGAATTTTGTATAATATACCAATATTTAATATGGATATCGTTTTTGTTGATTGGAAGCTATTTGCATACATGGAGGCTTAGCTATATCTCTATTTGTATAAGTTATTCATTGACTCCTAACCTAATTGATATGACCTCTCCTGTGACCTTAAGAGCACACTTTTTGTACCACCCTTATTGTATAAACAAGTTTGTATTTGATAATTTCCTTCTATTTTTTTCTCTTAATTTATAGAAGGAATACAGACGGTTCCATTTTCCTGCGGTAAACTTCTAAATTTCAAAGGTAAATGTTGGTTCCAGTCTCCATTGGAATTACTACAAAAACACCCTCCTCCCCAAATTTATAGACAAATTGCAGTAGGTGCATGCTGGGATTTCTTCCTAGCTGATAAGATAGACCACTTTACAGTCTCATCTGCTATATTATTGTTCTTGTTCTTGGAGAGCTGCAATCATTTGTCTGTATCCCTTTTGTGTGTTAACACCATTCTTAGTTTGTCAACCTTTTTTTGCCTCATTACTGTTGCTTTGTCTACTTTTGTCTTGCATACTTAGTGTTTGCTTTGCCTGGTGGTACAGTAGAGTAAATGGATTGCTGCTCCGATTGAGGAATCAGAGAACCGAGTTCAAATTCCAGTCAAGTTCATTACATTAACTTATGGGCTAATACCCTTGAGAAAAGTATGAATCCAACTCTTCTCCCCCCAATTATGGGTAAATAGTAAAAGAGATAGGGTGGCAAAAAACTGTGAATTCAAAAGTATGTAGCCCTGGCAAAGCACATTCTATGCAGCGAAAGAAAGGATTGTTTGCATTGATTCACTAATCCCAACTATGGTTGACTCTTTTTCTATCTTTTGTCATTGTTTATTGGAAACTTTGTCAATTCAGTTTGTTGGGTATTTCTGCCAATTGCATTCAACCATGGCCAATTACTCTACAGTAAATTTTGTGTTTTTTTTTTTTGTTTTTTTTAATTTTATTACATGTGATAAGTTCCAGATATTTGTTTTTTTTTGTTTTTTTTTTAACATATTTGAAACCACTCCAAGACTTTGTGGGCATACTGCAGTTTTTTTTTAATTCAATATTTTCAAATCAAACTTCTTTCATTTGGGACCAGGCCACTGCCAGACCATGGAAAAAGCCAGATAACAGAAATCACCCATAAAATATACCCTATGTAAACATAGTCTTACCAGCTCATTCCACATATACAGGTTGTTTTAAAAAATTTGATATCATTTGTGATGTAAATATCTGATTAACTACATAGTCTAGGCAAATAAAATTGACCAGGCTTATTGTTGAGCAAAATAAGAATTATTCATCAACATTAGAATGAGAAATTCAAAGTTATGTGTATTTCATGAATGATTTCATGTTTTCAATATATTCACCTTGTGAGATGATAAGTTGGTAGTTGAGCTCTTGCCTATCTTTTTGCCCTGCACAGACAGCCTTCTCTTTGGACTTTTTGTGCCATGTCTAGATCTGCATTGAAGTTGGTGCATTTTCAGTGAATTCTCTCAAAAATACATGCTAAAAATCTTGTTTGATTGTGAAAATTATCTTTTTCAGTTTAAAAAAAAAGAAACACACGAACATTTAAAAGATAAAATACTTGGAAAACCCATAACTACTGTTAATTTAAAAAAACAAAACAAACAAATCTTGTGACTGAATCTTATTATTTACACTACTTATATGTGGATTATTGTTCTCATCTTTTTTGTTGTTATCACAGCGTTTTGGCTATTGCGACCTCCAGCCTTCATCAGGTGTATGTCGAATCTAGGTAACCTACAGGCAATTCTAAACTGAACCTTTTATTTAATCTATGAAGAGACTGTTTGCATCTAGTTCTTATTTAGTACTGCTCTGTTAATGTTCACCTCTTTTCACTTGCTATACCCAGCACAGGGATTGAACTCACAATTACTGTCACCAAATTCATGAACCAATGCTTTTATCCACTTGGGTATTGTCCTATGGGATAATCCTGAGGTGGAGCCTTAAACCTCCTCTGCCTGCTGCTGAGTTTAGTGTTGCTTGACATGCCACACTGCATTCAAGGATTCTCTTTTCTTATAACTGCTGCTGAAGCCTGCCTGTCACTTTTATTTATTAATGGCTTCCATATGTCTAGAGAGATCTAATCTTGTTCTTATTTTTAGTATTGCTAAGTTATTGCCCTGTTTCCAAGTACACACTGCCTGGACCAGGAATTGAAGTCACAATTACTATATCTCCAAATTCATGAACCAACACTTTAATCCACTAGGCTATTGTTGTGTGATATTATGATAACAACAACAAGGATGAGGATAATACTCTGGATGTAAATTGTGTAAAGTTTGATTGTTGGATACACATATTTAACATTTTTATTAAGGAACATATTGTGATGTTTTTTTGTTTTTTAAAATCTTGTTTGTGCCTGAATTTTCTTATTTAAATCTTCACTAATTTAGTGCCATATTTTGTTGCTAATAAGATGCATTTTTCTTCTTATAAAATATCTTGAAAAATCACCCTGCATTCTATAAATTGAAGGTCACTGGTGGGAGTTATAAGTTTTGTGAGTGGGATGAGCATCAGACGCCAGTTAAATCTGATTCTGAGCCCTTGAAAGTAATAAAAAGTCTATTTTTTTAAAAATTAAATTAACAACATTTTCAAGGAAGCTATTTATGCAGTTGGGATACTAGAGTATTGACAGGAAATGAAATTCCTGCTCAAGCAAAACCGTCCTTCCTTACGTATTTCTTAAACTACTAGTCACAAAGCGGAATAATTTATGGTAGATATTTTAAGAATAAAGCAACTGTATACTACCCTTTTGTTAGCACATTCTGGGTATTTTCACTTGTTTAAGTAATCGTACTTATGGTACTTAATATGGCACTTAACTGTGTCAAATATTGCCGAGCAAATACAGCAGACAGTCAACAGGTTAAACAGTCATTTTTGTTTATCATCACTGACAACAACGCATCAATATTACCTGAGATCCTCACTATATAGAGTTGTGCACAGTAAGTCAGCTACTAATGGCTCTGCTTCGCCAGTTCAAACTGTGAAATTGTCAGGGTAAGACTGTCTTGCTTCATTGTTTATAATTGAGTGAAATATTTTGTTCAAAATATTATACTCTACTATCTGTGAGAAACAACTGATACCAGATTATCTTTACCATAGTTTGATAAATTTTTATATTTTCAGATACAGTGTATGATGGCTGGGAAGAAGACTACTCTTTTAATTATTAAATTCTAAATTTGGTACTATTTGGTCTGTGATGAATTTTTTTAATCAATTCATCCTGAGTAAGGCAATAATGCCACTAAGATGCAAAGGGTTACTGGGAGTGAAAGAGAATGAAAAGGCTTTAATAGGAACCAGAAACCCAATCTTAAACAGGGAACAAGGGATAAACCTGTATTCCTATTCAAATAACCCAGGAGTAGTATTAACCGAACGATAGGCAAACTCATCTAGTATTGAGAAGAAAAATAAAGTTCAGGCTGAGACGTTAGAAGGAACCAAAATCTCGATCCTAAACTGGAAGCAAGGGATAAACCTGGACTCTTGTTCAAAAGACTAGATTTGTCATGATTAATCATATTTTCATGCTGAAATTCAGTGGAAAAATTGGGGATAGCGAGGAGGGCTTTTCTGATTTCTTCCTTCAAAGTTTTTAGGGGATTGTCTAATGCATTGGAGCATCTTATAAGCAGTGAAGTATGGTATAACCTTATTTAATGTATGCATCAGCATAAATTTTTATTAAAAATATTTTATTTATTCACAGATTGGCCGATACAGTGAAGAAGCAAACTTCTGTTAAGGGAATTGTAATACAAGATTAGTCTTGTAAAATTTGTCCATCAAAATTTTCAAACATTCACAACTTAAAAAATGTATGCACAAGCTCAAGCAGAAAAAGCAACATTTTCTTGCACAGAATGCGGATCTGTATTTCTACATAAAGCGAGTTTGAAAAAACATCTGCGGATACACAGCGGGGAAAAACCGTATTCATGTGAAGTGTGTGACTCTTCGTTTTCAGACAGTTCAGCTCTAAAAAGGCATGTTGGAATACATACAGGAGAGAAACCATTTTCTTGCAATGTGTGTGAGTCTACATTCTCCCGAAAAACCTATTTAAAAACACACATGCGAAAGCATGATAGTGATGAGCTATATTTTTGCGATTTGTGTCGGTCGGCTTTTGCAGATAATCCACAATTAGAAGAACACATGAAAACTCATAGTGCTGAGAAATTATATTCATGTATCATATGTGAATGTTTGTTTGCTTCAAATTCACAGTTAAAAAAACACCTACAGCTGCATACTAAAGAGAAAGGGTACATTTGCAAAATCTGTGGCTATGCGTTTCTACAAAGTAGCAATCTAAAAAAACACATGCTAACTCACACTGGAGAAAAACCATACACATGCCAAGTGTGTGATGCGGCATTTTTACAACATGGAAGTTTAAAGAGACACTTGAGAATTCACTCTGGTGAAAAACCTTACATTTGTGAGGTATGCGATTATCCATTTGCAGATAGCTCAGCTTTAAAAAGACATGAACAAACACATGTTGGAGAGAAACTATATTGTTGCCATGTGTGTGGAAGTGCATTTTCACAGAAACCAGATTTGCAAACTCATATGAAAATGCATGCTAATGATAAGCAATCCTCTCCTGGTGTGTTAGAATCTGCACTTGTTGATAGTTCGCAATCAGGTCCCAATGAAGTCTCGTAGAGAAAGAATATTTGTATAACACATGTACAGATATGCACATTTGAAGCTCATATTGAAAGAGTCACATGCAAACACAGATTATAGTGAAATTATATGTTTGCAAAATGTTTGGGTCAGTTTTTCTTCAAAGTGGTAATTTGATGAAAAATGCAAACTGACGAGGGTGGGGAGAAGCCAAAGTTTGTGGAACAATGTTTTTATGAAGAAATTTTTAAAAGGCACATGAGAATTCACACAGGAGCAAAGCCTTAATTTTGTGACATGTGTGAGGTTTTTTTTTTTTTTTTTTTTTTTTTTAGATTTTTGGCATACCCCCCACCCAATTACACCAAATAGAAAAATGTGTTTGTTAAATATATGGACATGCATTTTCATATATAATACAAAGAGACATGCACACACACATATTTGTGCACACACTGGAGAGAAGGTTTATTCTTGTAATATGCATAACTGAATTTACACATGCTTAAAAGCTTACATATGCATTCACAAATACACACACACACATATTGTGTGATGTGTAGATGTGTATTTTCTCACCTGAAATCTCTTATTTTCAGGTGTGCCTTTTTACATGTAAAATTAAAAAATTTTCATGTTACTTTTAACTAGAAAATAGCTATTAGATTGTATGTCACATTAGAAGTTTATTGATACAAGTTTGGACAATAGGTTAACAAACGCTGACATTGACAAATATTCACTTCATCTTAAATGAATGTTCTGTGTTTTACCGATTTATTTTATTTTTTATTCTCTTGCAAATACGAACATTCTCTAAATACACGCATTTTTATCACTATTAATTATATTAAGAGGATTTCAAGATTTTTGTCTCATTTTTGCCGTGAGATTTTAAAGTGAAATCTCATTCTTAATCTATGATTCTTGTATAGAACATAACATTTACAGGATGATAATCCGACCATTTATTTCTCTCCGCTTAATCCAAACAACTTAGACCATAATTGGAAAAAAAAAAAAAAAAAATAAGCCCTTGGCAAGATGAAAGAAATACTAGGAAAGATTTACTAATGGTTGGCAGTGTTTCATCAAATAATAATAATAAAATTCAAGATAAATTTTTGCTTTGAAATAAATATTTCCTATGACTATCATTTAACGATCCATTGACAGAGGTGAAAAACAAAACAAAAAAAAATCAATGTTATGCTCTGTATTTTAAACAGAGGTTTTTTTTTTTTTCTATTACACTTATTAAAATTTCATTTTCATGTGGCTATCTTTTTTTCATATTTACAGCCTTACATAAAACTATAGAAAGACATAATTGTTAGTATAATTTCATAGTTTCTTTTACTTTTGCAGCAAAATAAACACCAAGCTATTTATGTAGTTGGGATACCGGGATATTGACAGGAAACAAATTACCTGCTACAGTAATACCTGCTTAAGCAACACCTTCCTTCCTTATTTCTTAAATTGCTGGTCACAAAGCAGCATCATTTTTGGTAGACACTTTAAGAATAATACTACTGTATACAAAACTTTCATTAACACATGTTGGGTATTTTTACTTGATTAAATAATCGTACTTATGGTTCTTGACGATGTCAAATATTGCCAAGCAAATACAGTAGACCGAGAACAGGTGTAACAGCCATTTTTGTTTATCGCCACTGACAATAATGCATCAATATGCACTCTGAGATCCTCACTATATAGAATACCAAGTTGGCTACTAACGGCTCTGTTTCACCAGTTCAAACTAAAATCATCAAGGTAAGATAGTCTTGTACCATTGTTTTTAATTGAGTGAAATATTTTGTTCCAAATATGCTATTCCACTGTCCGTGAGAAACAACTGGTACATAATTGTCTCTGCCATGGTGCGATATTTTTATGTTTTTAGATCCAGTGTACGATGGCTGAGAAGAAGACTTCTTTTGTAATAGTTACTATAATTTTGATACTTCTTGGTCTGTGATGAATGTTTTTTTTTTTTGTTTTTTTTTTCAATCAATTCACTAAGATAACAAGGGGTTAGTGAGAGTGAAACAGAATGAAAAGACTTTACAAGGAACTGGAAAGCCAATCCTAAACAGGTAACAAGGGATAAACCTCTATTCCTATTAAAAAAGACTGGGGAGGAGTGTTATCCGGATGATAGGTGAACCTATCTACTATAGAGGAAAACAAAAACAAAATTTAATAATGGTTGACAGTGTTAAATCTAATAAAAATAAAATTCAGGATAAATTTTTGCTTTGACATAAATATTTCTTATGAGCATCATGATCCATTGACACAGGTGCAAAAAAAAAGAAAAAAAAAGCATATTATTGACAGAAATATTCACTTTGTTTTTAATGAATGCTCTGTATTTTTAACAGTTTTTTTCTATTACACTTATTCAAATTTTATTTTCATGTAGTTGATATATTTTTTTCATATTTACCTCCTTACAGAAAACCTTTTATAGAAAGATGTAATTGTTAGTATAATTTCGTAGTTTCTGTTACTCTTAAAATAAAATATTAAGACAAATGGAAACGTCAGTCTGACGTAATTTCTTAAACATTTTTGCCTTTTGAATGCCGAGCACAACATATTGTATCAATAAACTAAGATTATCAAAATCCTTGTGCAAAAGGATGCAGTCAGCAAAAAAACCCATAAAAAGCGGGGACACTTGTCTACTGTACCTATGTCTACCTTTTTTTGATTTTTGCAAAAAATCAACCTACCGTATATACTTGTGAAAAAGCCAACTTCATGTATAGGGCAACCCCTGATTTTTTTTTTTTTTTTTTTTTTTTTTTGCTTGAATTTTAAGCCCTCCAGAAAAAGTTTCTCTCTATATAGTACCCACTGAAAATGCATGGTTTTTAAACCTTACAAAAAAATTACCTGTATATAGTGTGACCCTCACTCCGGCCCTTTTTTTTTTTTTTTTTTTTTTTTTTTTTTGCATAAAAAACTGATCATAAAAAAAAAGTCACACTACCTTGAGTATATGCAGAATGCCTACCTTTGTTTTTTCTTTGAACATTTGTGCAAACAGAACCTATGTCTATGTTTTTTAAGAATTGTTTGAAAAAAATTAGAGTGAGTGGCAACCGTCTTTTATGCTTAAACACAATTGTCAGGTCATATCATATTAAGAACTGCGTTTCAGCATGAAATGGACTGTTGATGCTGGGTGTTGAGCTCAATGTCCACTTTTATATTTACATACTCTTTATTCCTGATATTGAGCACTTTAACCCGTAAATATAGCATACCTTGAAACTATTGGATTGCTCTGTAATCTGTACACTTAGAAGATTGGTAAATACAGAGAACTATGGCCACTTACATCCTGAAGTAATATGACATTTTCTCTGTATTAAAAATTCTGACCTTCCTGATGGTTTCAGTTCTCAACTCAGTGTCTATGCTGATGACACAACCATTATATATATATATATAATTTACGCTCTACTTATGTATTGAGTACTGTTTTTGAAAAGTAAAAGCAAAAATACTAAACAACTTCAGATTATTAACCTAACGTGTTCTTTCCTATTTTTCTATATATTTGCACACACACATATATATTTTACAGCAAAAAGCCAAAAAAATTACCTCAACATCGGATCCATTATGGTTGGTTGTAGAGTTCTTTGGAATTACAGGTGGATTAATCCTGATAAAGCTTGACTATTTACAATAGGAGCTCTTTCAAGAGTGATTTGTTTTGTTTTTTTCTGTAAAAAATACATATGCTCTGTTAATACAAAAACATCAAGGTCTCTGTGGATCAGTTTTAATAATCATTATTACTAGGATCCATCCGGATTATATACTAACGGATCGATTAGCTGTACTATATATATATCTATATATATATATATATATATATATATATTTTGTACAGCAAAAAATAAACAATTACCTCATGTGGGTATAGTCTATTTGAGACTAGCACTGTTATATTCCAGTCTTCAGCCACAGCCTGTCTTGGAAAGGCTAGGGCTGATGAAAAGTGACATATAACAGTACTAGTCTGAAATAGACTATATCAACATGACGTCATTTTGGAGTTTTTGCTGTAAAACATTTTGTGTGTGTGTGTGTGTGTATGTATGTATATATATATATATATGTATATATATATATATGTATATATATATATATATGTATATATATATATATATATGTATATATATATATATGTATATATATATATATATGTATATATATATATATATATGTATATATATATATATATATGTATATATATATATATGTATATATATATATATATGTATATATATATATATATGTATATATATATATATATGTATATATATATATATATGTATATATATATATATATGTATATATATATATATATGTATATATATATATATATGTATATATATATATATATGTATATATATATATATATGTATATATATATATATGTATATATATATATATATATATATATATGTATATATATATATATGTATATATATATATATATATATATATATATAGGATTGGTGTATACGGAATAAATTCCAAGAACCAAAAATACTATTCTTAAAAGAATGCTCAATACAGAGTAGAGAAAATACAGTTTATTCGAAAATTATAACATAAACATGTTATAAAATCACTACAAAAATAGTTGTTTTGTTTCAACACTTCTGGTGTCTTATCAAGTGATGGTGTTGAATGTAAACCTTTTAAAACTCTTTATATTACATTCTCTATAGAGCTCTCTGTGGATATTACATACTAATGGATGTATTACCTGTACTACTATATATATATATATATATATAGATATGTATGTATAATATGTAGTCATCCGCAGACACTGTTTCGCTGTATCACAGCTCATCAGTGTGGCTAGACATCTGATTGCTTCAAGCTGGGATCGAAACCCGACTGATTTGGTATCAGTCAGAGATTCTACCCCCATGCTGTTGTTGCACGGCAGAGTTGAAGGAAAATTTTAACATTTTTACTCTGCGAAAGATGTCAGTAGCTAGGAGAGCTTGATTTGAGTAGAAGAGCATTGCATTAGCATCAGCAACAGCCACTGTTTATAAAATCACCCCTTCCTCTCCGAGAGCTCAACCGAATTATTTTGAAAGTATAAATAGTTATCCACAGACAGTTTCAGCTCATCAGAGTGGCTAGACATCTGATTGCTTCTAGCCAGGATTGAAACCCAACTATCTATCTGTATATATATATATATATATATATATATATATATATATATATATATATAAATTTTATGAAAAAGTGCAATTAGTTTACTTGTGATGCATCGCAAGTAAACTTTTTCCACTTTGACATAAAATTTCTCCAATACTGTTCTTGATAAGTGAAATTATATATTGTTACCTTAAATAAATATATATTATATATTATCTTATATAGTATATATTAATAAATATGCATTAATATATACTTAATAGCTCTTTTATATTACATCGAGGATTATTTTATTAACACCAGCACTCAATGTGCAATATCTTATATATAAGTAAATGTTTGTCACTTCGCTGATTGATATTACCTGCCACATCCTGACTCAAGAATTTCAAAAATGGAACCATCTGTCCACTCTTGAGTGGGTATCAGCAATTGACACCATTCTGTGTGTATGTACAGTCTTCTTAGCTTTTACTCTTTTTTTTTTTTTTTTTTTTTTTTTTTTCATTTTCCTCTTTTAAACTACAAAGATTTAATCAAAGGAAAAACAGATTGTAACTGAACACTGACAGATATAATAGTACAGACTAGTCAAATAATATATAAATTTATACATAAAACTATCAGAAGGACAGACATTGACATAAGAAAAAGGTTGATATACTGTAAAAGAAACCAAATCAAATTTTTGTATTGAATATAAGCTTTACAAAGTGCTAAATTTCACTGCTAAAGGTCAAAATTATTCACCATGTCTTTAAGGAATGCTTTGAGTTTTTCCTCTTGTACTTATCCAAAATTTCTTTTCATGTTGTGCACATATTTCATTGATATCTTTCATTACTAAACATCCATGTAGACTTTTGAAATTCTTGTTTTTAACTTTTCAACAATAAAGTTAAAAATGGTAATGTAGGATATTTTTTTTTGTGCTTCAGCTTCGTTATATTTATGGATTAAAAAGAGGCTTGACATTTAAAATACAAGGGGGAGGGGACTCTGAAAATAATGTCTATTTATTTCTGTGTAAGCTACAACAGATACAGGAAGCACAATAATACCATTGGATAGAACTTGTTTTCTACTACAAAATGTTATTTTTCTTGTATAGTCACTATCATTGGCTTTGCATTTTCCAGATAAATTTTTTCTCATGACTTGACACCTGTTCAAGGCTGCCTAGAATGTAACCACTGCAAAAATGCATTACTCACTATCTGTACTCACATGCACTGTTTGACCTCTAAATATTCAACAAATGTTGAAAGCCATTAGGACAATATTTTTTTTTTTTTTTAATAGAGGGATTCAGTGAAAGTATCTCTGCTTTGTATACACTATTATGTTAGACACCATTTTGTCAGACTGCTATTTATAACAATTCCAAAAATATAAATTATTTGTAGAAAGGTTCAAGCCCTACTGCTATATCTCACCCATAATATGATAGGAGGTGTTACTATAGTCACAATCCTCTTGTTTTTGTATATTGAGTATGATATAAATTTTGATCGAAATAAATACCATTAAACAAAAACTTGTATTTTAATTTATCTTTACTCTGTGAATTGATTTTTTCCCTTGCTCCCACTAAATACTTTTGTGCTACATGTTTATGGGTAAATTGAATAAAAGTGAGTAATGCCATTTTGCAATTCTGCAACCATAACAACTTGAGTATCCCAGGATCATTTATTGTTATTGACTGACATCATTTTTATACATAACTTGCCTGTAACCAGTACAGGTTACAATGGATAAATTGTTATCTAAATTATGCAAAAAATGAAAATAACACTGACATCTCATTTTAACAGATATATTTACCAAAATTACACAAAAATATCTTGGAATACTAAAGAGTAAATTTATTCAATAAAATCACCATTGTCTTCAATCACTGCCTCTAGATGACTTCGGAATCTCCTGCAACTCTTCTGGATAGTCTCCTTGTTTAAAGCTCAAACTTTGATCCCATGACCACAATAGTATCAACTATAAGCACACTTTAGTAGAAGGTAGTGACAAACCTAAAGATATGTTATAGTGAAAGTTCAGAAATTTTTTTACTTATCCTTGTTCTAGGACAAAACAGCTTTTGTTCTTGAATGCTGCTTCAGGATGACAATTTTCAATGTATTTTAAATATTACTGTTCTTCATTCGATAGTGTGTTTGTTTATGTGTGTGTAAATTGGAGAGACTTGTCCAATTGCATTGTGCAATAACAAGAATAATAAATGACTAATTACAATCTCAATAAAGACGGATACCATCTGCTTATCTCCTCCTTGGAACAGTTGACACGAATTATATTGAATGAATTGCTAAGTCTGCAGCTAAGAAAGTCGCTAAACAGTTTTTCTTGCCAGAATCTATCTTACATATTTATAAGTCTACCAATTGTCTTTTCATTGGATATTGCTGCCACATCTGGTCTGGTGCTCCAGCTATATATTTAGAGATTGTTGATAAGATTCAAGGAAGAATCTGCAATGTTATTGGTCTTGACCTGACACCTCAGCTTCCCACCACCATGACATCACTTCCCTCATGCCTTTTCTATAAATACTTTCATGGTAAGTGTTCTGAGACTTTCCTCTATGGCATCTTGAGCTTATGAATTTAAGCGCAGTACTAGATTGGCAGCAAGGCATCACCATTTTACAGTTGAAATGACTAAATGTAGCCACAGGTTTTATGCTAACAATTCTGGCTTGTGGAATTCTCTTCCGGCTTCATGCTTCCCAATCAAGTTTGATCTTAAGAACTTTAAATGCAATGTCAATTGTTACCTTCTGTCTTGATTTTTGTTCTTTTATTGTCCTCTATCCTTAATAGTATTCTTATATATTCTAACAATCGGTAAGCCCTTGCATCCTAGTGGCTTTATTGCTTTGCTTGGAGCAAAATAATTTAAAAAAAAAAAAAAATCTTTTCAGATGGGCAATTGAATTGGGACACTGGAGTGGTGAAGTAGTTAAACATTAATTGTAAGCACACTATTTACATTATTTGGACTATTGTCCTTATCTTTGTTGCCATATTTATTAGAACGTTTCAACCATTGTACACTCTGGCCTTCTTCAGGTAGTTGGAATGTTGAACTGAAGCCTTTATTTCGCTCACTGAGGTGGACTGTTCTAGTTCCACGTGCCATGTCTAATGGATTTCAGTTATCAGTTATCTCTTGTTAATTCCCCTTTCCAAGTTCTCCACTGCCTTAACCCGGTATTGAACTCACACTCTTTGGGTCTTGTCATTAGATCTAACTAACGCCTTTATCCACTGTGCCATGTATCCTTGAGGACGTCTGTGTAGAAGGCCAGAGTGTACAATGACTGAAACGTAATAAATATGGCGACAAAGGTGAGGACAATAATCCGAATAATGTAAATAGTGTACATAATACCTCATCTCAGAAATATAGACAGATACTAATTGTAAGTAGGAAAAGAGAAGGGTTAACCCAAAATGAAATATAGGCTGGAAGATAGTAGAGACATTTTCCTCGTTGAGAATGGGATGTCTGAATTTCTTCTCTCCTAAAAGTTTATTTTTCTTATCTATCAAGAGTCTAGTATGCAACTGAAAACAGATTCAGAGAAATGGCTTTCTCTTTTGTGAGAAATAAGGGAAACATATTTTTATTTGATGAAAGCTGAGAATGAACACTTTTTCTTATGGTTGAAGTTATGAAAAACAATCATGTCATGCCAAGAAGGTGATCTGGTTTGTGTTTTTGTTGAGACACCAACCAACCTAGGGATGGAAAACAGAAAGTCTCTTTGTTGAGAATTTAGGTAAACAAATTTATTTTCATTGACAAAAGCAGATTGGGAAATAATTTTTATCTATTATTTTGAAGGTTAAACTGAGTACAGATTTCTCTTAACCGGTCAGATGTACTGTACAATTAAGGCTGGAGTTACGAAAACAAATTCTGTCATTGGTGGTCTGATTTGTATTTTTGCTGGACAGAGATAGTTTTAGGAAAATAGAAAAGATTCAAAGAATTAAAATTAATGGCTGGAATGGAAATCCACTCTTCTGCCTATGCACTTTAAAAAATGAGATTTGTTGCAAAGACAGTTGTGCATGCCCTGGCAAGTGGACTGAGGTAGAATACTGAAAAGGAAGGTGGAAGGGGAAAGAGTTTGGTCCTACCTGTGCAGAGTAGCAGTTTGAGTTGTTAAGTGAAGCATGTTGGACTTAAGGGAGAATCAATCCCTGTGACTACTCCCAAAGAAGGCGGATAATTCTCCAAATTTGGAAAATTAATTAAGAAAGAAATTGGGAACAAAGAAAACCTTTGTTTCAATTAATGAAAATTGGGAAATCACCAAATTCTGATAAATCTTTGGTCCACACCAAGTGACTTTGGGGAACTAAAAGACTTTGGACTGGGAAGCTGCATCGAGTGCTGCTTGAAACCATGTCAACTACCACCAGAATTCCTGATTCTGAGACTTCCAACCCAGGGTTCCAGAACTTTAGACAAGGCCCAGTGTCACTAGTGAGTTTGATGCAGGAAGAGTTAATTTTTGTTGTACCAAGAGCTATATAAACCAATTGAAGATTGACCCCATGAATCTTTCTTTTTATTTTTTATCCTTAATATAGCACCTGCCACAGTATGACCAGTGCTGCAAGGCTACGACAACATTCAATCATCTACTGTTCTGAGATCAAGAACACATGGGCAGAAACTGGATTGAAGTGGCTAGTGACCAACAACTAGCTTGGATTAATCTCAGCACTGACCTGCACAGAGTCAGCTTGTGGTTAAAGCATTGTTCTAAGACCTTGAGGACTGGACCAGAAGACATAGTTACAATGCAGCAATGAAAGGTGTTACATTATTTTGTGACAGTGACCAAGGATGTGACCCTGTTGCAAGGGAGTGTTACAGAATGACAAAATAGAAAAGACCTTATACAACACATTTTGTCCATCAAAAGGACTTCTTCAGAATAAATATTTTTATTGATGGGATCCTGTATATGTCTGGACAAGGAATGAAAATATAAATTTAAGTTATAATTAAACATTGAGAGAAATGCTGAAGATACATAAAAATTCCTTGCTATTTTTCAAATGTGTGGGAATTGATCACTAATATGCAATTGAGTGAGTCACATACTGGGAAGAGGGTGGGGACATTGCTCTTGACCAATGCATGTGCATTGTGCACACACATCAGTTATAGCTTGAGCAGTGGCAAGGAAACATGGTGGTGTTGAAGCAGTTCATTCAAGGTTGTCAGCTTTATGATTACATGATGGGCATCATCAAGTCACCAAATATGGCAAGCCTTTGGGGATAATGCTGTGATTGAACATATCATCAGGTACTGGTTCCAAAAGTTCAGGTTGGGAGATCTGTCCCTTTGTAATGAACACTGCAGTGGCCGGCCAGAGATCCTGGATGATGTGGCCCTGGTGAAACAGACATCATCTGCACTGCATAGGGAATGTGTCCAGTGTGTACCCAACACACTGTCAAAATTCAACAATATAAATATAATAAATAATGTGAATAAACAATGCAATAAATAGCGTTAATAATTTTTGTTGTCAATTCTCAAGAACAAAGAAAACGTATGAATTCATTTTCATATGTTTAAGTTGTATTACAATTCAAATCATCACTTTTTAAAACCACATTACTTAGGAATGAAGGATATTTTAAATAATAGCATGGTCAATAGAAACCATCATTTTGACACTCCATTTTTTTTTTGTAGGGATGAAAGTTTTGGTTTCGTTTGTTATATTTTACAGCATATCAACCTCAATGGGTTATTTAATGCTGGCAAAATTTTTATTACTGTTAATGTTTTTTTTGTTTTCGGAAATGTATTTCTGGTAATATTTTTTTCAACAGAAAAATCTATTGCTGGCAATATCTTTCTTTTTTTTTTTTTTAAATGTATTGCTGGTAATATCTTTTTTTTACAAAGTATTTCTGGTATTAAAAAAGTATTTCACTTTCACAGTGTTTTGACCCCAGTTTGGGAGTTAACTATTTGCCCATAGCTGGGACCCTAACAGGTGCTACCACCCTGGGTCAGGGTGGACCTGGGAGCACCGGCAATCAAAAGGTGGTTCTATGCTCCTCAAAACTTCCTGATCAGAGGCCTTGCTGTTGTGGACATAGTTTATCATCATACCCAGGATGCAGATGTAGTTTATCGTCATACCCAGGATGGAGGCACGAAGGTTAAAGATTGCCGAAATATTTTTAAAAAATTTATTAAAAAGAATGACAAAATTTATTAAAATATGTAAACCAACTACAATGTGATATTGAATATTTACCATTTTAAAAATAACTATGAAAACGAGTTTTTTATTCAATATAATAAATAGTGTTTAATATCTGTCATTTCTCAAGAATGTACAAAAATCCATTTTTATGGTGTATGGATCAGTTACAACAAATTAAGTAGAGGAGAAAAGGAAATTGGATAAAAAATAGATTGCACCAGAGGTAGTTTTGCTCTACATAGCAATTGCTACAAAACAAAAACGTCAATCTGAAAACGCAAGTTACGTTCTTAAATAGCCTCGATTGAGTGAGACTTTCATTTGGATGTCATATGTGGTACCAGATCTGTTCAGAAATATCTGAACTCTCAGCTGTATAGAACTGCTTTCTAAGATAAATGGTGAAAAAAGGCTTTGAGCAAGTGAAGCCCTTGAGGGTCTTGGCAAAGATCATCCTTTTTTGAATGTTGTGGACTGGTGCTGCAGAATCACTGTACCAAATAATAGAAACCATGTCACTTGAGGACTACCCACAGCGGCAACAACTAAAATGGATAGCTCATAACTCGAAGAGAAAATGACATAATTATGATGTTAACATTTCAGACCACTTTAGATAGAAGGTTTGGAAAGAAACACTCAATACTGGAAAGCACGATATCAGCTATTAGACTTGAGAAACCTGTTTTCCTGAAAAGTTCTCTTAAGAAATAGATTTTGTAAATTTTAACCAAAAGCAGTACTGGCTGCTTGGTCAATGAATGCCAAATGTTTCCTTGTAGGGAAACAACAAGAATTGCCATTACCATCATCTCACCAGGCAAAAATTATCAGCAAGTCACCTTGATAAATCGGCTATGTTAAGAGTCAGAATACAAATGTTCTATACTCACTCAACCATGCACCTACATAATAAGCTTTATTTTAAATTAAAATGTTGTGTTTGTGTGTGTTAATAAAAATGAAAAAAATTTTAAGTAAATGTACTAATTTTTCTCTATGGTACATAACACATTTAATTGTAAAAACTTTATTTTGTGGGTGTGGGCAGATGTGTTAAATAAAATATTTCATAGTAAATTTATTATAAATCATAACTACTTTTTAATAAAAATATTATTTTTGTTCATTCTTTCAATGAAGAATTTCATCTGAATGAATAAAGGAAGGAGTAATATACTTACCTGTTTTGTTGGCGATATTTATTTGTACAATGGTACAAAATGTGGCACAAGGTCAAAAAGGGGATTGAGGAAAAGGACGGTCTTCTTCTGTCTTAACACTTCCGCTGCTAACAACGGAGATCTTCGTTTTTCTTATTTTGCTCCAGCTGGCTAAGTACGGAAACCTACGTTTTTTGCATACCGCTGGTATGAGTGTCCCGTTGCGCCATCTATCGTAAAATCACAAAGGACAAAGTTTCAACAAAAGATATCATGTGTATACCCATTATCTGGTAAGTCATTCCCAGGTATATCTATGAAAATGGAATGCTGTAAAAACACGCTGGTGCCAGTTTTCTGTGTAATAAAATAAAAATATGTAGGTTGAAATTTGGCATTTTCTTTAAAAATCGCTGGCCGGATGGGGGCAGCACTGAGCAAATGAGTAGCAGTGAAAGTGTTAACTTTAAACTTAGCTAGCCACAAACACTGACCCAAACACACAAACAATATAGTCCTAACACGAAAACAATACATTGTTACATACCTTTCTTACTACATCTACCATAATAATATCTCATTCATTGTCTCTATGAAAATCCTGAATAGTCTCCATATGTACAATTCATTATCTGGGGCGGGGGGAGTAAAACATCCCCAATGAGTATGTACAATATAGAACAAAACTATTTACAAGAAACTAAACAAAATCATGTCAGTAATAAAAGCTCCCACAATCCTTAAATGTGGCAGAAACATCAGTTAACTGGATGAAATCGATGCTGAATTAAAAACATTCATTCATCCCAAGTACTCAGACAGATATACACTCATTCAGACAACAACAAATATGAAAATACACGTGAGATGAAAGACGTGCTGCATCCACCAGAGAACTGACATCACTGACCACCTAACGAAGGAGGGGATGGAGAATTAAACTAAAGAAAAATAGGGACAGAAATAAAAGGGGCCAATGAGCATACATACCCTAGCTAAGTTAACTGAAAAAGAAAAATAAAGATTCAAAAACAAATCTAAACTAGTTTAATTTCGGGAAGAACAATATCCTGATGCCTAACCGGTATCTTAGTACCACTCCAAGTCAGCCTCTTTTACTCGACACAGTCGTGCAAGATTCACCCACCTTTTGCCAAATTCTGATGAAGTGAGCCGCCACTTTTCTGTCCTAATCTTGACTTTAAACTGATGCTTAAAGTATAAATAAGTTGGGAAGAATTGAACTTCTCGCCTTGATAGAATCCCTTTTGACGTGTCGTCCAAATTATGACTCTCATAACACCTAGCACCTGGGTTGTTGGCTCTTGACTAAAAGCTGTTACCTTTTTAGTTTTTACTAATTATTTTTTTTATTTTTTATTTTTATTTTTTTTAATATTTACAGGATCTTCTTGTGACTTGTTACCATGCGATCCCTGAAGTGGTTATAATAAAGGAGATGTTTTTTCCTACTTTTTTCTTGCCATTCTTAAGGTAAGTACTTTTGCTCCTTTCCTCGGCCTGCACTGACTCTGGATTTTCTTTGTGTTGAGATTTTCGCAACAGATGTTTCTGGATCGTTACAATATTAACCTGTTCAAGTCTGTGATTAACCGTTATCTTCTCCACCGATTCACATAAGAAAAAAACTGTGCCTCTTATTCTGTAATCCTCTACCTCGAGTGGCTCCCTGGCCTTGCACAGGGTGAATCTCACCATAATAAAATAAAAAAAATAAAAAAATAAAAAACGTCAGTACATCACCTTACCGGAACCCCCACTTAAAATATCAACTAATTTCTTTTGATTTTTTTTTTTTTTTTTTTAGAAAAGTGAAGTAAGTAGAAATCCCAAAGTAAAATTTGAACTTTAAGGAGTTTGCTAGAATAGAATCAGTTTCATTCATCAATTCAATAATTGTTCTCTCTTATCCACCCGTATCAAAGGAAGATTGTATGAATTACCTCCCTTCGTTGAACGGCCAACCTTCACCCGACCATTTTACACCCAGCTGGATGTACAAGGAAAGAATTGGGATATTTTTAAAAGAACAAAATTTGACATTGAAATTTCAATTCGTTTAAAAAAAGTTTTCCGCTCCTGAAATGCCAATGAAAGACAAGAAAAGGTTAGTGAAACGTTCTTTGTCTTTATGGTCTGAATTTTTACTGTACAGTGTCTGTGTACTCAAACTGTTTGTTTTGTACACATATTTTAAAAATAAATTCTGGCTGATAATACATGGCTATATATATTTTTTTTTTTTTAGTACGAAATATTTGCTTTTTTAAATTTAAATATTTAATTCCATCGTTGAGCTTCCAAATTATTTGTAGTTAATTTTTGAAAATTGTCGACGAATAAAATTATAGTTTTATATTTTAATCGCCTAGATTCGCAACATTTCTTGTGATAGACATTTTTTTTTTTAGTTTTCCTCATATAGCAAAAATATCTTTTAGTTTTAATTTAATTTAACTTTGTTAGATATTTTAAGCTACTATTGCATTTTGAAAAAAAAAAAAAAAATAAAGATGAGATATTTCATAATATAACGAACTTAGTCTTTTTTTTTTAAATTGTCCCCCGCCATTCGTTAAGTTTTTAGTTTTTATTTATTTTATTTTTTTTTCTTTCGAACTAAAAGAAAAAGACTTACCTTTCATAGGGAATTGAAAAGCTTTGCAACAGAAATTAAAAGCTAAAAATAGTAAAAAAAAAAAAAAAAAATGGAATAATTAATTACGATTTTTAGTTATTTACCAGAGAAAAAAAAATGTATTTTAAATTTCTGAGGTATTTCGAGATCAGTAAAATTAAAGAAGGAGGTAAAATGTTCTTTATTTAAATTTTGATAGCATTTTTTTTCTCTATACAGAGACGGGAATTAGCTCATTAGTTTCATTTTGGTTTCATAGTCGCTTCCAGACTACATAAATATCTGATTAGGAGACTGCGTAGAAATCTAAGGGAGGTAATTTGGAATGCAAATGTTTTTTCAGAATATAATATCGTCATTTATTTTAGTTATTTTCATAAAATTCGAAAAGTTGTATGACATTTAATGAAATAATAATATTTAATAAAAATGTAATCATTTCTTTATAGCCTTGACATTACATTGTCACATTTATGGCTTATCACCCATTCATCTCTTTGTCAATGTTATTGTTGCAACTGTGTTTTAGTTTTCATTTTTAAGCAGCTAAATATTTCTGTAGTTTATTGGTGTAGATTAAATAAGTCTATTGCTTTCCCAACTGTCACTTGTACAAATCACAATATCGCTGGTTCAATTCACCGTCCTCGCTTTCTTCACACGTCACTACGTATAGCCAACGTTTCTTCCCTTTTTTCACCGCTCCAGCACTCTTCCCCAGCCAATCAGCGTTCTTCGCTGTTACACAGGCAAATTGCCTCCTCCAGTTCGACCAATCAGCACACGACTTGCTATTGGTGAAAGCATTCCAAACTGTACAAAAAAAAAAAAAAAAACCTTCATCATTGCACATACTGCTAGAGAGAATGGCTGGTCGGGAGAGTAATGCCATTTTCACGAAGCAAACTTGCTGATGTCACGTGCCGCACGTTAAGGTAAGACCCTTATTTTCCTATACACCAGATGCAAGCCACTCTGGCTCTCTTGCTTCTACGGAGCTGTTCACCACAATTGGAATATTTTTGGATGTGCAGGTGAGGCAATGTATAGTGGTTCAAAAATTGAAATCAGAGAACTGAATTTATATTCTAATCGAGTTCATTGCATTCACTTACATGCAAATACCCTTGAGAAAGTTTTAAAAACATCTCTTCCTCCCCCAGCAATGGGTTAAATAGTAAGCTCTTTAGCCATGGTTGGCAACCAGACTAGAAGGAGCGTTCTTTTTGAACTCTCCTATCCAATTCATTCCATATTAATTCAATGGGAGAGTGACGCAGCCAAGGCATAATTTCAAAGATTTTGTTCGTTTTCTTTGAGGTAATTTTGAGATAATTTAGAAGAGTATTTTGGATCATTGACTTGCTGAAAGGTGAATTTGTTTCCAATTATGTGTAAACCTGATGCTATAGCATGCCTTTTTCAAAATTGAATGATACTTTTTTCTTTTTTCATGATTCCCTTGATCTCAATCAAATCTGCAGGCCTCTCTCTCTTAAAATATCCTCACGCCATAACAGACCCACCACCATGCTTAACTGTTGCAACTACACCTTAATCATTCAGTCTCCTTGCTTTCTAATCACTTACAATTTCCTCTTACTACCACAAAATTCAAATTTAGGCTCATTTATCCACTATACAGTTTGTCACTCTTTCAATGTTCAGTTCTCATTCTTTTTTGCCCGTAAGTCTTTTCTGCTTATTCATCTTCTGTATCAGGAGAGTCTTGATGGCTATGCACCCTCTGAGCTCCACTGATCTGTTAGATTTTCACAGTTGAATGTGACACTGTTCTCAAATCTGGAGTAGTTTTCCTTTGACTCATTAATCAAGTGTTTATCTTCAGCAACAGTTATCAGTTTTGATGTTGCAGCTTTTTTCTGTCAACATTTTTTTTTACTTCAGAGACATGTTTTGTTTACATTAGTCAGTGCTGAATTAACATTTAACTTAGTTGAAAATTTTGGTAATATCAAAAATTCTTTTGAAAGGGGTTAATGGGGGAGGGAATATAATGCTTCATAATTCATGTTTTTTTGTTTTTTTTAGCAAAATATATTTGTAGGCTAATTCAGATTTGAACTTTTTGGTTTTAAGAAGAGCCTGGAGAAAGACTAAAAATAAAAGCAAATGCACTGTAGTTAGTGAAATTTTAAATTAAAAGAAAAAAATACAAAAATATCTCATTTTAAAGTGTTTTTTAAAGAAATACAGAGTTTCCTCAAACTTTTTGCCTGTAGTGTATATATATATTTTAATCATTTCACCCTAAGTGAAGCAATAATGCCATTAAGATACCAGGGGTTACTGGGAATGAAAGAGAATGAGAAGACTTTAGCAGAGAGGACAGTAAAAGAACAGGATTTAAAAAAACAGGGGAAAAAAATTGGAAGTTTGTTCTTTGGAAGACAGAAGATAGTGATTGACATGGCATTTAAATTTTTGAAATTATAAGTGGCAGGGAAGCAAGAAGCCAGTAGAGAGTTCCACCAGTAAGAAGTGTAAAAAAAACTATTAGAATAGAGCTTAACCGTTTCATCTAGCTAGTTTAACAGTAAAGTGGTGTGATTTATTTGTCAATCTACTAGTATGCCTAAATTCATGTCATTGAGGTACCAAAGAGTACCACAGAGTAATTGCCCTGAAAGTATTTATAAGAAAGACTAGAGGAAAACCATATTATGGTAGTAGGAAAGTGAATGAAGTCAGGATCAATTACATTACAAACCCTTGTTTGGATTTTACCAAGAATTTTGAGATTTATAGCAGGAGCACTGGACTAGATATGGTAGCAATATTCAATGCAGGGATGAATGGTAGATTTATAAATGTGCAAGATGGATGCTGGTGAAAAAAATTGACTGACTCCACTCAGTGAACTAACTTTCGTAGCAATAGATTCGATATAATCATTCCACGGCACATCTGGAAAACGTGAGCACCAGAAGGTGCAGAGTTGCACCTCCTGGAGGTCAGCATCAGCCATGCTGATGGCAGGCAAAAATGGTTGTCTGTGGTGATTAAATGATAGCAGTTTTGTTTTGTAGGTGTTAAACTTTACAAGCCATTCTTTGTTGCATGTAAACATATATATTTATATATTTATTGACGGAAAATCTACCAGTAAAAAAGAATTCTTTTATTGCTATATTTGTACAAAAATCCACAACCTTAATATTTAAATTCAAACTCAGCATTGTGACTGCACATTCCAAAACAATAACACATTTCTCATAGCAATTTTTTGGATAACATCTCTATTTTCGTTGTCCTCTTATTACCGAGAAGTAAAAACAAGAACAAAATCTACTTCCATACCTGATGATGAGACCTTATGCAACTGGAATTTATAAACAGAGATCATATCATTCATATACAGGTTTGGGGTTGGTGTATCCTATTTATATTGTTTGCGATGATGTATTCTCGCCATTTAAATCCTTAACCTCTATATTTGTTTTTTGTATGAATGATTCATGAATATATATATATATATATATATATATATATATGTGTGTGTGTGTAAAAAAAACAAAAAAAAACAAAAATCATATATATGTGTGTAAAAAAAAAAACAAAAAAAAACAACAGACATATATATATGTGTGTGTGTGTGTAAAAAAAAAAAAAAAAAAAAATCAGACATATATGTGTGTGTGTGTGTGTGTGTAAAAAAAAAAAAAAATCAGACATATATATATGTGTGTAAAAAAAAAAAAAAAATCAGACATATATATATATATATATATATATGTGTGTGTGTGTGTGTAAAAAAAAAAAAAATAAGACGTATATATATATATAAATGTGTGTGTGTAAAAAAAAAAAATAAGACATATGTGTGTGTGTGTGTAAAAATATATATATATATATATGTGTGTGTGTGTGTGTGTGTGTGTGTGTGTGTGTAAAAAATCATATATATATATATATATATGTGTGTGTGTGTGTGTAAAAAAAAAAAAAAAAAAAAAAAAAAAAAAATCATATATATGTGTAAAAAAATCAGATATATATATATGTGTGTGTGTGTGTAAAAAAAAAAATATATATATATATATATATATATATATATATATATATACAGTGAGTGCTAATGGTAATAATAAAAGTTAAAATTTATGCTAACAATAAATAGACATTTATTCCTTACTATTCAATGCATCTCTGAGTTTCATGCATGTAGCAAACAATGCTAAGAGAATAAAACTCGGAGTTGCATCAAATATTAGGTTGGTGCAAAAATATCGTTTTTTGACGTATTTTTTTAACGTCAAAAAACGATATTATTTTTGCACAAACCTAATAAATGTCTATTTATTCTGTGTTTGTGTGTATGTCTAAGGTGTATTTCAGCAGCAATAATTCTCTCGAACATGTTTGGTTAAATAATATGGGCAGGTTCTGCTTATCAATTTTTTTATTTAAAATTTTATTTATTTTAAAATTTCCAAATTAGTTATGTTGCATTATCTGTAAATTCGCCAAAGTTCATGTTTTGTATTTTATATTATTTTCTGAATATTTTCAAATGTTGCTACATTTGTTTTCCAGGATTGTTCTGTCTATATTTATGCAACTGTTTTTTTAATTCTGGTGTTCTTATGTTGGATGGAACCAGTTTCAAGTCGCTCAAGGTGATGTCATATAAATGGTTAAGTTGTATAGGACACTGTGCAAAGAAAACTCAAATAATACATCTATAGCATTTAGAATTACAATTGATTGGAGATAATTATATCATGTTGGGTTGACCAGTTAATAGAGGTTAATATTACCCCCTGTCAGGTAAGTCACCAGATAATGGGTGACCTATGGAAGAAAGAGTATTCTCCCAGTTTTCATTTCCCCCATTAGTATATCCATGATATATTCTGGAAGCTGTTGTAATAAAAGAGAGCCAGATATCTTTCTCTATAGGGGACCATATACTGAAATGTGTTTTTATGAAATAAATAAATAAAAAACACGTAAAAAAATTTCAGTTTGACTGTTTATATATCACCAACTTGAAATTGGTTCCATCAATGTTGCTAAGATAACGTTGCTAATATTATGTCTGCCAATAATGAATCCTGGTAGGACTTCTAATTCTCTTAGGCCTATGTTATAAGTGATAACATTGATGCTGTTTTTCATAGTACAAAAATGCATTTGTAGAGCATGTCTTTGTAATTAAACTTATTGACAAGACTTGTTTATTTTAATAAAGCTAGAACAATCATAGAAGCTCTGTACTAATCCAGATGCTGGGAAATATAATAGATGAATGTGTAAGAATAAAAAGGCAATTATCTCCTTCTGATCAAGATGAAGTCACATGGGTCATGTGACCAGCATTTAATGATTTCACTTTATAGAATGGTGAAAGTAGCCAAACTATCATTCAGCTTCCAGTAGCCAAACTGAGTGTTTGCTTTTTTTCCAGCTTGCAGTCCTCATGTTGGGAAAAAGCCCATGACTCACCATTTTTTGTTTCAGAGTAATGTGTTCTTGCTAATAACACAGAAGATAAATCTGGCTTGCTCAATTATCTGCTGAGAATCCTCAATATGGCTTCTCCTGAAATGCACAATGACCTTCCAGCAGCTCAAATTCCCATTGAGAAATATTACAAGTATAACTGTGTTTGTGTCCTTTTCCAACTGCTTGTTGTTGTAGACATATGTTATAGTTTCTCTGTGTGGGACACATGTAAATATGTGATATGATTTTGTGTCTGACTCTCTCTGAGAAAAAAGCATGTTTGTCTTTCCTTTTCTTCCAGTTATTACGTCCTGTCCATAAAATAAGGTGTTATTATATCATGGATATAATAATGCCCATAATGGGGGAAATGAAAACTGGGAGAATACTCTTTCTTCCATAGGTCACCCATTATCTGGTGACTTACCTGACAGGGGTAATATTAACCTCTGTTAACTGGTCAACCCAACATGATATAATTATCTCCAATCAATTGTAATTCTAAATACTATAGATGTATTCTAGAATACATAAATAAAATGAAATGTAATTTTATATATATATTTCAATGTTTATTTACATCATCCTTAGAAGTGTACTTTTAGGAAAGTGGGTTCACTGTGTCATGCTAAACAATTTTTCTTGCCAGAATCTATATTGCATATTTATAAGTCTACCGTTTTCCCATGCATCAAATATTGCTGCCACATCTGGTCTGCTGGGTATTTAGATATTCTTGACAAAATCCAAAGAAGGATCTGCAATGTTATTGGTTTTGACCTGACATCTCGACTTCTGTCACTTTCCCTCTGCGGTACCATAGCTTCCTTTTGACTTTTCTATATATATTTTCCTGGGAATTGTTCTGATGAGCTTTCCTCTATGGTACATTGACTTCATGAATTTAAGTGTAGTATTAGATTGGCAGTTAGCTCTCATCATTTTACAGTCGAAATGGCTGAATATAGCTGTAAGTTCTATCCTGATAGTTTCTTCTTGCATACTTATTGCCTGTGGAAATCTCTACTAGCTTCTTGCTTTTCTGTTAACGATGATCTTCAAAAATTCAAATGCAATGTCAATCATGATTTTTCTTTTTGAATTCTCTTCTTTTATTGCCTTTCTCCTCAACAACATTTACCTAGTTTCTTTCACTTTCAATAACCTCCTGTATCTTAGGGGCTTTATTGCCTTACTTGAGGCCAAAAGATTAATAAAAAAAAAAAAAAAAAAAGCAATGTTATTTCACTGTTCTCTGGAAAATTTGAAGAATTTGAAATATTACCAACAATCTTCAAAAATTTAAATGCAATAACATTTTATCTTTCTTTCTTACTCAGTAACCCCTTGCATTTTAGTGGCTTTATCACCTTATTTAAATTGTCGCCATAGAATTCTCTCCCTTTGCTGCTCTAGCACATGCTGTCACCTTGAAAGTGTTGCTATAAATAAACACTTGTCAACTGTTATTTTCTGTATTTTAAGCTGGAAATAGCCTACTGCCACTTTGGAATGAGGCTAAACTTTTGTTTTCCAATGCCATTTTTAATTCTTCTACATTCTACATCAATTAAACCCATGTTAATTTTGTTACGATTCTTGTAAGCAAAAATGACCACATCAACATCCAACAAAGTTTTTCTTGAGGAGTTTTTTTTATTTGGACTCTGATGATGATTTTTAAGGCTTTACTGAAGCGTATATTGATGGTGAAGTGGTCAGAGATAGAAATAATAATGATGCTTATGATGGGGAGGAAAACTATAATGACCACTAGGTGCCGAGCGGCTACTATCATTCATGGCTGACTAATTTTATGGAAGCTACTGGCCCCATCGATGTACCTGATAGCCTTTTCTGAAGGTGAATTATTTCATCTATTTACAAATGACAAAATAATAACTTTATTTGTCAATGAGGCAAATAAATATGCTAGTCAGGTGACAGAAAGTGCAAACAAATGCTCAATATGTAAACACGTAGAAGGATAAAATGAAAGCCGCCTTCGCCATTTTGCTTCTTACTGCACCCCAGAACTCCACAAGAAGTAATAAAAGTTAAAGTATGTTAAATTGTTAATGTTTTTATTTTTTTATTTTTTTATTTTGTGTTTCAATTGTTTCGATTTTCAGTCAAAACATGCATGCAAAACAATGCATTACATCAAAATATTACTCCTCCATTTTTTTTATTAGTAAACAAAAAATACACTCTAACAATTACAGCAATTTTAAAACAGTAGGTGCTCATGTTTTTTGTGCCGTCAAAAAAATGTAGTGGCAGGGGGAACAATTCTAGAAAGAATTTGGTGGGAAAAAGGTTATGGTGAAAAGATACCATCTTTGTTTTGAACTTGAAGAGTAATGAAATATTTTGCTGAATGTTTATCTAACTTGATGTAAAACCATGTTACTCAAATTAAACTATTTTTAATATATTTCTTTTGTTCTCAGGAATTAATTGGAAATCCAGATAACATATAAATCCATTCATAAGGTGAGGACAAATGGATGCTCAGGTTGAAACAGAGAAACTTCAAAGAAATGTAACCAAGCCATTAAAGGAAAAACCTCATCACTGTGAAGTTTGTGGACTTGCATTTACAATAAAATCAAAATTAAAGATACACATGAGGAAACACACAGGTGAAAAGCCTTATTGCTGTGAGGTTTGTGGAGCTGCGTTTTCAGTAAGTTTTACTTTGAAAAAGCATTTGCTAACGCACACTGGAGAAAAGCCATATTCTTGTGAAGTGTGTACATCTGCGTTTACAAGTAGTTCTGCTCTAAAAGACCATGTGCGAAAACATACAGGAGAGAAACCCTATTCTTGCGAAGTTTGTGGATATGCATTTTCCAGGATTTCAAATTTGAAACTTCATAAGCAAAGACACAGTGGCTATAGACCCTTTAGTTGTGACATCTGTAAGTTGTCATTTTGTCAGAATGCATTATTAAAACAACATATGCTAACTCACACTGGAGAGAAACCATTTTCTTGTGAGATCTGTAAGTCTGCTTTTGCAAGAAGATATCATTTAAAACTTCATACTCGTATCCACACTGGGGAGAAACCCTATGCGTGTGAAGTTTGTGGATTTGCATTTTACAGTAGTTCAAATTTAAAAGAACACATGCGAAAGCACACTGGAGAGAAACCATATTCCTGCAAAATTTGTGGATCTGCATTTTCAGTCAGTTCAACTTTAAAACGACATATGCGAACCCATAAAGATGTGAAGGAATTCCCTTGTGAAATTTGCTCTTCTACATTTACAGACTACTCACTTTTAAGACGACACATGCAAACGCACAATAGAGAGAAGGCATTCTCATGTGAAGTTTGTGGATCGGTTTATTCAGATAGCTCTGCATTAAAAATACACACAAGACTATTGACTGGTGAGAAGCCATTTCTTTGTGAAGTTTGTGGATTTGCATTTTCAAAAAACTCTGATTGAAAAAAAAACATCTAAATACAGGATTTTAATGTAAATACATCAAAGAGAAAAACTTGTAAAATATGTTTGTAGAAAAGTATTTTCTCCCTTCAGATGTCTAAGAATCATTATCAATTCAAACTTAGTAAAAGTGATCTTGATATAGATTGTTGGCATATTTAATAGGTTTTTTTTAAATATACATTTCTATGAATTGGGATCAGATATAGATTAGAATCTGAAAGAATGATAGAATAAGGAACAATTAGGAAAAATTTATGAATCTCACATGTTTCACTTTTATTAAAGCTTCATCAGAGAATGAAATATAGAGGAGAAAAAGAAAGAAAGTTCTGCTATTTTTAAAACACCAACAACACAAAACAAACAACCCAAAAATTTAAAATAGCAGAATTTTCTTTTTCTCTTCCATAATTTCATTCTCTGAGGAATCTTTAATAAAAATGAAACATGTTCAATTTATAAATGTTTTTTATTTGTTTATCATTATATTTCTATCTATTTCTAAAAATGTAATGGATTTTTTTTTTATCTATTTATTAACTCGACAGATCCGATCTCTTTAAACATTATTTTTAGTGGAATCTCGTATTTGAGTAAACACACCATTTATTTATTAAACAGTACATTTATTTTCATCTACCGGACTGAATATTCAAGAAATCTTATTAAAGAAAATTATGTGCTCTCCAGCAGGGTTTGAACCTGCATCCCCCTGTCATTAGATCTGATGTGCTTTAGCCCATAAAGAACTTTTGCTGATGAAGTAAGGCTGAATAGTGCCTTTAAGTGAAATCCTTCATGTCATAGACTCTCAAAATATCCACTAAAAATAATGTTTAAAGTGACATAGTTTCTATCTATATAGAAGACTAGCAGTAGAGCCCGGCGTTGCCTGGGGATGTAACAGTAAGAGATAGATCAAGTATCGACCATCATAAAGACTGAAAAATAAAATTGACAAAGATTATTGTTTAAGGTTGACGGACACGCGTGTCTTAATTAGTTTTATTTTTTTTTTTTTTTTTTATTTTTTTTTTTTACAAATTGGTCAAACTCAAACAAAAACATTGTTTTCAATCAATCGTTATGAGTCTACCGATTGAATAGAATTTTATTATCAACAATTGTCTTGTAAATGGAATTTTTAAAGCATTCTGAATGTAAAAATAAAGAAAAAAGTGTGCAAGACAATAAGAAACACTACCTGCCAAAAAAATAATGAAGTTTTGTTGAAATTGGTTAAAAAATGTAGGAAATCCGATCCCATATATAAATGAACACACAAACAACCTGGGTTTTATAATAAGTATAACTCAATATGAGTTGACCCCCTTTCATCGTGTTTTCAAATTGATTTCATGCAAAAACAATTGTGCTTTTCCAATTTTTGGCGCTGTTAGAACCACCGCAAGGTAATTTTACATAGTCCAGTGAAGATTTGTTGAAATCGGTTGAAAAATGTAGGAAATCCGATCCAATATATAAACATACAGAAACACACACATAATCTGGGTTTTTATAATAAGTATGATACTTGATCTATTTTGAAAATTGATATTTTCTACATTGTTAGATATAAAGTTATTTGGAATGAAAATTAGATCAGAAATAATTATATTTATTTATTAAATTAGATCTTTTTAGCTTTAGTAATTATTAAGTTGTCACATACGAAATGATGCATTTTTATGTTGGTTGTTGATCCAGTCATCTGACAAAGTTACCTCCTTAGTATATAAAAAAAATATCTTAAGTTATTCCTGACTATTTTTCTTTCCAGATAATTTATCTCTGAGTATATTGTTACTCATAAGCCCAATGAAAATAATTACAATGAAACAATGTTGAGTAATCTTACTGTATGAGTACAAACAGAGAAAAAGAACCATTTTTGCATCGAATCATTACATGTGATAAGAAATGGATACTCTTTGACAACTGTAAGAGAGTAGGTTAGATGCAAGTGGATCGCCAAAACAGTACCCAAAACCTCCACTGCACCCTAAAAAGTTAATGATTAAATGTATGGTGTTTTTTCAAAGGGGTTATTCATTCTTTTCTCAAGGGAAAACAATAACAGTAACTTCGTATTGTGGAGAAATTGAGTGTATGCACGAAAAATTGAAAAAGAAACATCCTAGATTTCAGTCCATGACTGCCTGCTTTTCAATCATAGCCTGAATGATGAAATTTTGCCCCCCCCTCCATATTCACCTGATATCTCTCCTACTGATTATCACTGATTTAAGAATTTTCAGCTTTTCGTATGCAATAAAGCATTCTCCAATAGGGAAGACATAATTGAAGCATTTGAACTGTTTATCCTATCAAAGGATGAGAATTTTTTTAAAGATGGGATCAAGAATTTAGAGGTACATTGCCTATTTCAACTAAATAAATTAGTTATTTAACATTTTAAAAGCATTTTATTAATTTCTTATAAAGTGTGTCATTTCATGTGCAACAACCTAATATTTTTCCTTCTTGACACTAAAGAACTTTGGAAAGCAATCAGTAAGTTTCATTCCAATTTCTTTTTGACATTAAATGAAAAAAAAATCTTTGTCAATATAAATGACTGTCAGTTCAGAATTTGCTTTGTTTTTTTTTTTCTTTTTAAAAATTGTAATTTTTCTGGCAGCTTTTGGCAAGCTACAGACTTGCTATTCATGTGTTATTTCCACTCCTAAACCCCCCACCTCCCAAGAAATGTTAAAAGATTTACATTATTTACTGATAGAATTAAAGCAAAAATATTTCAAAATTTACTTTCTCGTTTCTATCAATTTGTATTTGTTTCATATTTAATATGAATCTGTATAATTATTCATCAAAATAAAAGTCTATAAATTAAAATCGTTTGTTTATTCAGTTCTTCTCAATGTTGCTTTTCTTTTATCATCTATACTTTTTGCTGCTATGTCCATGAAATTATAAGAAATGTTTATTAAATATTATAATTATAATATTTCACTAAAATATATAATTTTTCATGATATTAAAGAAGAGAAATGAACTGGATATTTAACCATTGCATGTTACTTCTAATTTCCATTTCAAAACTTATTTTTGAATTTTCAGGAAAGGTGTTAACTAGGCATACTTAGTAATCCATTTTAAGGTGTTAATTAATCTATTGTTGTATCTTGTTGACACTCCTACCTTTTTATAAATAACTGGAAAAAGACACTTCCCCTAAAAAGACCAGCCACTGTTGTATAGCTAACTCTGCATAAGAGAAACGGCCTTGAATACGGACAAAACATGCCATCCATGGCCAAGATACCTGGGATATAATCATTGGGTTCTGGTTTTTAGCACTTCCTCATGAATTGTACAAGTAAAATTTCATGCTAGGAATTCACTGAGTAAATTAGGTATTTTGGTGACTGTTTATGAGTAAATGTGTTATGGTGAAAGGAAAAATTGTAAGTACGAATGAGTCTAGGAGTGAGACTTGTCAGGTTAATTTAAGACCAGTCTCCTCCATTCTTCCTTTTTAGCCCTGGTAGAACATTTTGTGCATGTTTACAAATAAATAGTAAGTTGCCAGGGATCAAAGTGTAGTATCTGTGCCAGGCCTCGCCACCACCAACAAAAATATACAATAAACTGTCCTTTTCAGGACAAGTCTTCATCGCACTACAAAATTGTCTTTTTCAGGCAATGCTCTTCTCACATTTTTGCTTAGGGAACTGTCACCATATTTTGTCAATGTATTTTCTTTAACAACAATAAACTTGACAATATATTTTTATTTTTATTCAAGTTTTCATTTTGTTTGCTGTTGTCTTCTGTGATTCAATATTAGTTTGTCGTCCAATACCCCACCTGCAACACTATCATACTTTTCTGTTTGATATGACTTTATTATATTTCTATATATTAATAAACCAGGAAAATAAAAAATATTGTCTTTAATTAAAAATGAAGAGGTTGTATTATACAAAAGAAAATACAATAAGTTTTTGGGTTTTACCTTATCAAATGTTTTTGTGTAATCTGTAGCAATATGGTTTCTCACACATCTTTAGGAGATAATTTTTTTTTCCTTTTAAGTCAATTTAATAACCAGGGTTTTCAGGAATCCTGTCTCCAGCCTTCTTTTGAATTGGCAAACATAAAATTTTGTTTGTGATTTTAGATAATAATAAAAGTAGAGTCCTTTGAAAAACTGACCATCCAAAAATGAATGGGTGGTCTCATTTCCTGGAACACAAGTGGATGGATCGAGGTGGTGGGACCTCAGCCAGTATCCATATAATGAGCAGTCAATGAGGAAGGGACCATCAATAAGTTAGCAGTGATTGAGACAGGCAGTGTGTAAGGTTCCTTTTTCTATGGCCAGAAGTTAGTAAGATAGCAGTTCACATTCTCTAAGCTAAACAAAAACCTTGCCAATTAAGTGAGAAATCATATTGTTTGAAACTTCCCAACCAGTGACTTGAAAAGCATTTATTATTCTTTTTGAATTCAATCATGGCCAGTGAGACAAAATTGAACATCTACACATACAGCCAACTTTGGATGTCATCAAAGCTTGTGCAGTGACATGCAAAAGCACATCTTCACAAATCTATGAAACATACAGGTCTTCAATATATCTCAGATTGCATGTATCAATTTCCATGTAGTTCCTATTTTCCTTCAGACTTCCTATTTACCCACGTTCTTTCCATGGTATTCTCTCATTTTGCAGCAGAGCTACATGTCGCTTCGATTCCGTTCATCTGTGAGGAGATTGTTCAATATTCACTGCCATTTGGGAGATTGTACATTATGTAGCAGTTCAGCACTCTTTCATTTGTTTCAAACAAAGTTTTCATACGTATTAATACTTTGCTTAGCTTCTGGAAGGCATATTTCACAATTCCTATGTACATTGAGGTTGCTATCACATTTTCCGTTGTCTATTACTACTTAAATTTCTATAGCAGCTTGATTTTGATGTCCCCAATATTTGGGCTGTGTCTTTTATTGATAATTATACATTTTGTCTTCCTACACTTTTAAACTACCTCTAGCAGAAAGGCGTCTGATCAGGAAATTGGAGGATCTGAGGAGTGTGGAACCATTTCTTAATTGCTGCTGTTCTCAGGTCCACCCTGACTTGGGGTTTGTAGCACCTGTTAGGGTCCCAGCTATGGGCAAAATAGTGAACCTCCAAAGAAAAATAAAACCCTATGAAAGGATAAAAATACCAGCAATACATATTATAGTAGAAATACAAACAATATATTTTATCTGTAGTTGAAGGCATACAATTGTGTTTAAAATATTTAGATTCTGGCATTAAATAACCCAGTGGTTGATATGCCACTGAACAAAATCAACCAACCAACATGGGAGAACTCTTTCATAACATTAATCCAAATGATATTCCACAATTTCTTAAAGAAATCAAACTGTGATCCAAAATACAGCTGAAAAAGGATAATTCTCATGCCAATATCAATGATAGAGTTATTTATAGACAGTGTAAGTTGCCACTGTCTATATAGTGGGATTATAGAGACGTAAAATTGACAGTCAGCATACAGTATTATTTTCTGTGTCCACACACACACACACACGCACATATATATAGAGAGAGATAATATTAGTGGTCAGTATATATATATATATATATATATATAAATTCACAAGAGGATAGAATCGAGGTGATTTCTTTTTGAATTTGTAGGTCTGATGAATTGTGATTATGATCCCAATGTAATAAATTATAACCATAGAATACTAGTGTTTGAGCCTTTTATATATATATATATATAAAGAACAGTAAGATATATAATCCGGTGTTCTTATTGATATTTTTATTTTTACAAAATAGTGCTCAATGTAAATTTACAGAGCATTAATATTACAAATTAACTGTTTGAAAACACGTTTTTTTTTCGCTACACAGTAATAACCATGTTTCAAAAATGGAAGCTAAATGCTTAGAATTTAATTTTGTAATTAAATTAAAAGCATTAGTTCCATTTCATCCTTAAGTGAATTTTGGAGTAACTTATTTTTTTAAATTTAATGAGTTTTAACAGTGCAGAAAAATTCATAATTCACTGTTTCCAAGGATACAGAGAGATCCAATCATTTAGACAAGGAGTGGTAGCATGTTCATTTTTATTAACTTTTGTTATATCAGTTATTATCAGTTAATTTATAATATTATATATATATATATATATATATATATACATAAAAAGGGTGTTCCAATAACTTTGGCCGATTTTAAATGTGAATTAAGTTTAAGCATCTAATGATATTTTCTTTTTCTTTCAAATTTAACAACTTAAGTCTTTGGCAATTTCAATCATGGAAAGATTAACAATCAAACAACGAGTTAAAGTTATTGAAGCGTATTACGAAAATGGATGTTCAAACAGAAATGCATTTTGCGCACGTCACGATTTTTTGGTCGACATAATCAACCAACCGAGAGTGCAATTGGAAATGATGTAACATTGTTGTGGAGAGGTTCAGTTCCTGCGCGCGATGACGAATAGAGGTGTGTGGATTTTCGGTCACATTCTCTTGCACTGCAGCAATGTTTTCAGCTGAACAGCGTAAACAAGTGTACAATGGTGTTTTCACATCTGCCACCGACCCAGTTTGTTTGAATTTACAATTTTTCAAATTGCACTCTTGAGACTTTAACACGTTGTTTGATTGGCAGTCTTTCCATTGTTGAAATTGCCAAAGAAAGACTTAAGTTGTTAAATCTGAAAGAAAAAGAAAAAAATCATTACTCGCTTAAACTTAATTCACATTTAAAATTGGTCCAATTTATTGGAACACCCTTTTCATATATATATATATATATATAATTGAAATTACACCAATCAAGGCAGTAATGCCACTAAAACACAAAGGATTACATGGTGTAGAAAAATTAGGAACATAAACATTAATGATGTGAAAAAAGGAGTAATGAGGTAGATACTGATTGACATTGCATTTTAATTTTTGCAGATTAAAGTTGGCTGGAGAGTATGGTGGCGGAAGAAATTCCACAAGCGAGAAGTGCGAGAGAAGAAACTGTTAACATGGGATTTTTACAGCTACATCTAGCCAGCTCAACTGTAAATTGATAAAATCTCAATGCCAGTCTAATTATATATATATATATATATATATATATATATATATATATATATATATATATATATATATATATGGTAAAAACCCAAATTACCTCAGCATGAGAACCCAGCTGTCTTAAGCCAGAAATAGACTACTCTCATGCTAAAGTAATTTTGGTTTTTAATTTTACTGTAATGCTTCGTTAGACTTAGTGTTAATAAATACACTGAGTGGATCAGTTTTATACCAACAAACCTTGGGCACCTCGAAGTGGTGTGATGGTTTAGCAAGCTTGTCTCGCTAGAACAATTACAACTGAGTAGTGAGTTCGATCCTCACTGGGTACCCACTACTTTCGGCCTTATGCCACATCTAAGCTAGGTTTGGAAAATCACTATACAAACGGACCTGTTACTCATACGTGTGTGTGTGAAATAGGATAGAGAATCCTGACAAAGTTTTGAAGAAATATGACAAATGGAAAAGAAAACCGTTTCATTGAAACGAGATTTGATTTTTACACGTTTCACCTTTTCTCGGCTTCATCAGATCAAAAAATGAAAGAAAGAAATGTGTATGTATTTTTGTGTGTGTATGTTTTAATAATAAAATAATAAATTATTAGTACTTTTTCTACTAAGCTGATGTTTCTCATGATGAAAGAAAAGAGTTTAAAATGGAGGTCGAGAGACACACAAACAGGCAGTTGATGATTGGGATCAATAAATTAATGCTTGTTAAATGTTGAGTGTTGACAGTCAATTTTCCGCATGAAGCGCTCTTCAAATCATATTGCCTGTCTGTGTGTCAGTGGTAAAATACTTTTGAAAAGTTTTTACATCTAGTCAACAAAAATGATTTTAGTTCCAGTTAATGCAAAAAAAAAAAAAAAATTAAGCAGAAAAAGAAAATTAAGTACTTTTATGTATGTTGTTATTTTTAGTCATTAAGTTATTATTGTGGAACCACGAGACATAAACAGTCGGAATTTTAAACATAGAAGACGAAATGATTTTAATCACCGTTTTTAGTGATTTCCTCTTCAATGTACTCGCCAAATGTTTATCATGCGGAATATTTTCTTCGAGAAATTTGTGATTTTTCTGCTGGTTAATGCGGCTTTTTTGTGTCGTTAGGAATTGAATTAGATATTGTATGAAAAATCAACACAATCAAATAAAATTCAGACTATCCTTGAAAAAACCGTAAACAAGGAGGAAGAAATAATCGTGCACTTAGTTTTATCTCGAATTAAGAATGTGACCGTCTTTCTCATCATCATTTCGCAACTGAAAGGTAAGAAAAATACAACACTAAAAAAAAATTGAACAGTAGTTAAAAAGATCAAAGTATACCGGCAATTTCATGTATTTTCAATTATTTTCATTTGTTTCAGAAAGTGAAAGATTAATCTTTGAATTCTAACAGTTATTTTTTAAACTTTAATTTTTTTTACCATTTTTTAATATTATTTTCTATTAGGTTGGTGCAAAAATAATGACGCAATAATGTCGTTTTTTGACGTATTTTTTACGTCATTATTTTTGCACCAGCCTAAATGTTTGTAATAGGCATTTTTTTCTTTTAACCAGAGCTCCTTTTCAGTGCATTAAAGTTCCTGTAAATCAGCGGCTGGCTTTTTTTTTTTTTTTTATTTAAAAACTTAATCATTCCAATTCTGTTTGTTCCTTAACACATGTGTTATAGTACAGTACACCCTGCTTACTTCAGATAAAGAATTGGTAATTCCTGTTTAGTGTTTGGGCATACATGGGCCTTCATGTCCACAGAAAACAGAATTTCAAAAGGATGTTTATTCGATTGACACCACTATTATTATTTTAACTACTTTCACTCGTTGGCAATATGTTTTAAAAAGTGATGACAAGAATTGTTAAAAAAAAACAAAACAAAAAAAAAACCTAAATGATGAAAGAGAATTTATATTTTATACATTTTCTTTGTTCTTGAGAATTTACAACAACAAACAAAAAAAATCACTGTATTTGTTAGCTTGTTTATTTACGCTATTATTGTTTATTGGAATGTTTGGCAAAAACATTGGCTAATAATTGCCAATCGATTTGAACTTAAAATGTTAAGTAAAGGATTTCCTTATAGTTATTGGCATATTTTAATAATTTAGTAAATTTTTCCATATTTCTGAGATGAACTATAGTATACACTATGACTATTCGGATTGTTGTTCTCATTTTTATTGTCAAATTTACAATGTTTCGGTCGTTGTATGCTCCGGCATTCTTCAGGTGATATTTGTTTGAATTTTGAACCGAACCCAGAATAGTCAACATACCTTTTTAATACTGTACTTCACCCACCAAAATTTCCAGTTACTCACCATCTGCCCAACAGTTAACTCACTCATGTTGGGAAACCCTGCAACAGGGGAATTTCCATGGATATAGTCATGGAAGTTGCTAGGAGCTTATTCAATCATTAATTTAAGATTCAAAATTCAAATAGGTAATCGATAAAATTTTCATGATTGCTAGATAGATCATAGATCAAGATCCTGATTTACAGGAACTAAATGTGCTAAAAAAGGTAGATATAACTTGGCAACTCTGGTTCTAATTTCTTTTTTCTGAGTTAACAGAATCATTTACCAAACACACATCAAGTGTCTTCTCTCTACAAGACAATAGCTCACTTTTTACATTTGTATGTATTTTTCTTTGGAAATATTTAAAGGCATACTACAAAGTGGGGAATGTTGTTAATTTTATTTTAACTGAATGAAAAATTGCATAAAACAAAGGAAAAAAAAATTCTAATACATGTGCCCGCTCCAACTGTTTCCGGTCCTTGCATGGTGAAAAACACATTTGCTTTATATCTGTCTAAATCTTAAATCTTTTGGCCGTGATTGGAATTTCAAGCCAAAGCCTTTATTTCTTCCACCAGAGTAGATTGTTCTAGTTCCACGTGCCATGCCTCTTTCAAATGTCTCAGTTATTTCCCTTTACCTCAACTCTCCAAGTCTTTTTGATTCAGCACTGCTGTAGCCTGGCATTGAACTCACAACTCTTTGGGACTAGTCAATGGATCTAACAAATGCCATTATCCACTGGGTCATTTGTCCTTGACATCTGTGTATGATTTTCTGGGACTTATAAACCTAATGTCTCAGCAACCATTTTTTTTTACCAGTGCTTACATTGCAATTTTTCTGTTATTATTATTGCGTTTTTTACCAGAGCTTATATTGCAATTTTTGTTGTTATTCATTGCTTTTCTCTAGCACTCCTTATTACTGGATCCCATATTGTATTCATTTCTATGCTTGGTTGGCTCAGGAGATTTTTGTGCCCTAGCATATGTGCTGATTCCTTAAGTTTTTGTATTTCCCAGTGATGCTCTCTCTCTATAATTTCCATCTCATCCCACAGGGGGGTGGTGATCACTTTTTCCCCTCCATATGTGGTCAGCTATGCCTGATTTTACTATTTCCCCTTATGTTACTGCTTTATGATGTTCTTGCAGTCTTTCCTTAAGGGGTGGACTGTTTCTCCTTTCTATTTCCTACCACAGCTTCACAGGATAGTGTACACACAGTCCTTAGTCATGTTCTCCTCTATGGAGAGGGGATCTTACTCTGAAGAGGTGTCTTTGAAATGTTGAACCACTTTTGAAGATTGTCTTGATACTATATGGGCCTTTGTATTTTCTCCAATAATCTCTCCACATAGGGTAGGCAGATTGTTTTCTGAGTCTCTT
The DNA here is from genome assembly GCA_963932145.1 of Acanthosepion lycidas. Taxonomy (NCBI): domain Eukaryota; kingdom Metazoa; phylum Mollusca; class Cephalopoda; order Sepiida; family Sepiidae; genus Acanthosepion; species Acanthosepion lycidas. The sequence goes on from OZ010575.1 coordinate 89,381,844, forward strand.
GTAGCCATTGCTTTATTTAAATGAAAAATATTCATTTAAATAAAGTGATGAAAAATATTCAAATCAGAATTCTGAACTGATCATCCCTGACAAGGAATTTATTCACTTCTGTCCTAGAATTGTTGATTCATGTAATGTAACCACATAAATATGTGATACTATGGACACCCACATAAAAGGGAAAAGATAGTTTTATCTCAATCACAAGTCTTTCTGTTTGACAGACCATCACAGGGTTACTTTTGAAGTCTGACTATTTAAAAGAATAAAAGAAATAAAGTGTAATACTATACACACCCACATAGAAAGGGAAGAGGTGGTTTTATCTTGATCTCAAGTCTTTCTGTTTGATAGCTCAGCAGATGGATTTGAAGTTAACTGTTTCAAATCAAAAGATCAAATAACAAAAATAAACACACCACACAAAGGCTCTGCACAGTCTTCCACTTTGAAAACATGTTTCAAATTAATAAAAAATATAGAATAACCAATAAAATCAGCTCCTACCAATAAATAAACATCGGATTCTGGAGCCTACACGAAGTCATATAAATCAAACATCCATTCAACGCAACAGCAGTAGAGACATGTGTCAACCTCATCATCCGCTCTTTCTAACCAAAGCAGCGGACTCCCTTTGATCTTGTCTCCCAACTCCACTTTCTCTCTTCCTCCCTGAAAAACTATATTCATTTTCTTTTCAGTGAGGGAGAAGAACTTTCTAAATACAAACTTATTTTGTAGTCAGAGTTAAGAATTTGCATATTTTACGTTAAATAAATATCATTTTATATGAACACGCAGCAACATTTTCTCTAATTTTTTATTCAACAAATGGTGACAGTTCCTTTTGAAGTCTGAGTATTTTAAAAAATTAAAGGAAAACAGTTATAATGTAATACTATGGACACCCACATAAAAAGGGAATAGGTGATTTTATTTTGATCTCAAGTGTTTCTGTTTGATGGACCAGCAAATGAAGTTGTCTTCTAAACAGTATCCACTTTGACTGAGGGGGAAATAAAGGAGTAAATGAAGGTTTTTTAGAGATCAAGTGACAACAAAACCGGAAATAGTGGGTATCTGGAAGGTCTATATTAACAATCATACTTGCTATTGTAGTCAGTGCTGGTCTGCCCTTGTGTGTTTCTGATGCTGTTCACTTGTATTGCTGCCACCATATTGAGATGTGTAGGTGGATGAGGAGTTGGTAGGGGAAAAGATCCATACAGCAGAAGTTGTCTGGTGTTACCTACTTACGCACCCAGGCAAGTGCGTGATTTTATAATATGGGAAACAGGGTTTTTCATTACCATTACTTAATGTGGTGTTTGTTTTTCATCTTGTTACTTTGTGAGCAAGCAGTGGGCCCTTGCCTAGCTTTTACTGCACTGCAACAAAATTGAGAATTGTAATGCAACATTGGGTCAGTCATTGGCTGTTCAGTGGAAAGCTATCATTTTATGTTACAAATTACAAATGTATGATTTCCTTTTATAACATTTTGACATATTATTTACATCTATTAAGTAAATATTATCATTATCATAGTACTTTGTATTGAAATATCTGTAAACTTGGACCTTCATGCCTACAAAATATATAAGTGTCAAAAGGACTGTTTTTTCCATAGAAACCACCTTTATTTTAACTATCGTCACTCCTTTTCAATGTTTATTGATTTAAAAAGCAATGATTAGAATTTTAATAAAACCTAGACATATGAAAATGAATTTATACATTTTCCTTGATCTTAATAATTTTCAACAAAAATAATACACATTATTTATTAGATTGTTACATTCTCAAGGAGTGAAGATAGTTGAAATAATAGTGGTTTCAAGGGAAAAAATGCTCTTTTGGCACTCTGTTTTTTATGAGCGTGAAGGTTCAAATTTGCCAAAATATCTTCTCTTGGGTTTTAAGTGCATTTATTTCTTTTAACTTACAGTGGTCTCCCTTTTATCTGCGGTTAAGTGGAACCACAGTCAACCCTAAAGGCAAAACATAGGTTTTATTTGAGAATGGTGCCAAAGCGCCAGAATAGTGATTCTGGGAATTCTGATGTACCCAAGAGGAGTCGTAAAGTGCTTCCTTTAAGTGAAAAGATGAAAGTTCTCGACCTAATAAGAAAAGAAAACAAAACCTTTGCTGAGGTTGCTAAAATCTACGGTAAGAACGAATCGTCTATCCGTGAAATTGTGAAAAAAGAAAAAGCCATCCGTTCTAGTTTTGCTGTGGCACCCCAGACTGCTAAAGTGACGGCCACAGTGCGTGATAAGTGTTTAGTGAAGATGGAGAAGGCATTAAACCTGTGGGTAGAAGACATGAACCGTAAACGTGTTCCGATTGACAGTAATATGTTACGTCAGAAAGCATTAAGCCTATATGAAGACTTTAGCAAAGGATCTCCCGAAACGATCAATGCCAAGCCATTCTCTGCCAGCAAGGGGTGGCTACATAGATTCAGGAATAGGTTTGGACTGAAAAAAACTAGTACAGAGTCTGTGTCTGCTAATGAAGAAGCAGCAGCCAAATTTCCAGCAGAGTTGAAGTTGTTGATTAAAGAGAAGGGCTACCATCCAAAGCAAGTCTTCAACTGTGATGAAACTGAGCTCTTCTGGAATATGTCCAATTACATTCAGAAAAGTGCAAAGCAGACCCCAGGGCATAAGACCTGGAAGGACAGATTAACTTTGGTACTGTGCGGCAATGCTGCCGGTCATATGATAAAACCAGGTGTAGTGTACAGAGTGAAGAACCCGCATGCTCTCAAAAACAAAAACAAAGATTATCTGCCTGTGTTCTGGCAACATAATCAGAATGTGTGGGTGACTGCCATCTTGTTTATGGAATGGTTCCACCAGTGCTTCATCCCAGAAGTGAAGAAATACTTGGAAGAAGAGGGTTTGGAATTTAAAGTCCTGTTAATAATCGACAATGCACCTGGCCATCCAGAATTTGTTTGCTATGAAAATGAAAATGTTGAGGTTGTGTTTTTACCTCCAAATACAGCCACATTGCTTCAGCCACTCGACCAGGGAATCATTTGGTGCGTTAAGGCTATGTACACGCGACTGGTATTTGATCACATTCAATCATCAGTGGATGCAAACCATAACCGTGACGTAATGCAGTGCTGGAAAGAATTCACTATTGCTGATGCAATAACCTGCATCAAAGCTGCAATGGATGAATTAACCCCGGACACTGTGAATACCTGCTGGAATAATGTATGGAGTGAAGTCGTCAAGGATTTTAAGGGCTTCCCAAGGATCGACGGAGAAGTTAGTAAAATCATTCAAGTAGCCAGACAAATTGGTGGGGAAGGATTTGTTGATATGTTCAGTGAAAAAGAGGGAGAACAAATTGAAGGCCACCGAGAAGTATTAACAAATGAGGAATTGGAAGAACTTGTCAAATCCTCTACGGAGGAGGAGGAGGGGGGTGAAGAAGAGACCGAAGTGGAACCAGCAAAGTGGACATTGCAAAAACTTGATGAAGTATTTCAAATTGCGCAGACATTAAAGGACAAAGTTATGGAATACGATCCATGGTTGGAACGCAGCATTAATGTCACCCATAGGATTGCTGAAGCATTACAACCCCTGCAGCAATGTTTTGACGAGTTAAAAGGAAACAGACAAGAACATTCGGCTACAATGTTCTTCAAAAAGGTATCGGCAAAAAAAACATGTGAAGATCCTCAGCCATCAACATCCTCATCCGCCATCACATCCTCACAAGAAATTCTATAAAGAAGGGTGAGTAGTACAATAACATCTTGGAAATGTTTAACCTTCATGTCTAAAAATACAAAAAAAGAGCGATTTTTTTTTTTTTTTTTCTCCTTGACATGGCTATTATTTTAACTACCTTCACTCCTCAATAAAGTTTATTGTTTTAAAAAGCAGTGATTAGAATGTTAATAAAACCTAAATATATGATGATAGTGAATTTATACATTTTTTTTTTTTGTTGTTCTTGAGAATTTATGACAAAAATATTAAACACTATTTATTAGATTGTTTATTTACAGGAATAATTTTATATTTACGACATTCTAAAAACTAATTATGTTATATTTACGACATTCTAAAAACTAATAATGTTATATTTACGACATTCTAAAAACTAATAATGTTATATTTACGACATTCTAAAAACTAATAATGTTATATTTACGACATTCTAAAAACTAATAATGTTATTTTTACGACATTCTAAAAACTAATAATTTTATATTTACGACATTCTAAAAACTAATAATGTTATATTTACGACATTCTAAAAACTAATAATGTTATATTTACGACATTCTAAAAACTAATAATGTTATTTTTACGACATTCTAAAAACTAATATAATTAAAACTAATGCAATATAATATTTATCTTTTACCAACTTATAAAGAAATATATTGTTAAATATGAAAATAATTCTCTATTCATAAATTTATAAGCATTTTATATTAAAATATGCGAACAAACTATAAGGGAATCCTTATTATTTACCATTTCGTAAAATTCAAATCAACTGGCAATTAGCCAATATTTTGCCAACCATTCCAATAAACAATTTAATAAATAGCATTTATTATTTTTGTTGTAAATTATCACGAACAAAGTATATGTAAATTCACTTTCATGCTTATTTTTTGTTACAATTCTAATCATCATTTTTTAAAAGAAAACAATACACATTGGCAAAGAGTGAAAGTAGTTTTTAAAATAATAGCAGTCAAGGGGAAAAAAAAACACCCTTTTGAGTTTTGACATATGGTTTTTTTTTCTATCTTTTTGTAGTGAAAAAGAGAGACTACTAACTTTTATGACAGTATATTGTTATGATAGTTCTATTTTATTAGTGTTGCTATTATCGTATTTGATGGTGTATAAGACGCGCTACAATTTCAGCAGGACAAATCAAGAAAAAATTAGTAATTAGTAAATTTAGTAAAATTAGTAATAAATTGTACTTCCTAGGCTATATTTATCAGCTATTATCTTGGCTAAACAATTCAAGCCATGATTACAATTAAATGAAAAATAATAGGAAAAAAAAAAGAACACAAGCCGATAAAAACAAAATAAAAATCGAGCAATTATTACAATTGAGCAAAATAGTACAGTTAATTTTATTCATCTTCAAATGCATAAAATTTGTTGTCTCCATTATCAAAACTTTTCAATACTACTATCGTTGTCGTTAAATAATGCGTCATCTTCTGTTCCATTGAGAGCATTGTTAATGCCACACTTTTTAAAAAAAGATTTCACAACAATTTCTGGTCTAATATTGACTCAAGCTTTTTCTTTTCTTTTTTTTAGTGGAATAATTAGGATATAAAAATTCTGATTGTATTTATACCAATGCAACCGGAAGTTATCACAAGAAAAAATATTAATGAAACAAATATGTTTTACAAATATATAATTTGAATTCATTGCATATAATTTTAGTGAAACAAAGTACTAATATTTAAACTAAAACGTGATGAAATTAATATAATGAATATTATCAATGATAACATTTTTAATCTGTATAATAGCCTTTTAAATAATGACAATAGGTATATGAAAGTTACTCTGAAGTCTAAACTATTAGGAGTTGCCTGGCAGCTAATTCGTGAATTTTAAACCTACATATGTCATATAAAATGCAGGGGAATTTTAAAAAGATATTTTTAGTAAAAAAAAAGTGTGCCTTATATGCTGTCAAATATGGTAATCTTTTATTGTCCCTAATTTATGTTAGATATGAATGAATGGGAAAAATCATAGCATTAGGTTGAGTCATAAATAATTTCTTTTTGTGTTTATCAACTTTATTCTTCAAAAAGTAAAATACAATATTGTGGAATAATCCACGTTACCTTTTCACCCCTTTGCAGAACAATCCATTTTTACACCTACACACCTGTTATCCAATCAAAACACTAGTTCTGACGAACTCAACTTCTCATTGGCTAACAGCCTTAAAAAATTATGTATGCACGTGAAAAATGACCTTTGGCGCTCAAACGTTTTTGATCCTATTTTTCCTTGCCAGAAAATATAAAAGAAAGAAATTAGAATCAATTTAGCAGTCAGACCTTCATTCCTAGAGAGATGCCAAACTGACCCACGCAAGTCAAAACTCTGACCAACCAGGACTTTGCCACACAAAATATCTGACTCAACAATCCACAAGCACACTCTATCTCTCTCAGGAACGCTATCCAAACATCACTTACGATACTTTAAAAAGTGACGTTTTTTTCTCGCTACTTAATAAGTATTAGTAAACAAACAATCAAATTCTCACACAACTAGAGGTACGCAACTCTTACCAATTATACAAACAAACTTACGTATACACACACTAATAACTGAACTAGCACAAAGGACAATTTAGTACGTAACTGGACACTTAGTTTAATTTTGTGAACAAATCTGAATAGCAATTGCAAACACCTTCAGACATTCACAATCTACGCAACCAAATACATCTATTCTCATTTATCCATCAAAGTTCAACTCAAGTGTATTCACAAATTGTATATTAATTGTACATAAATGCATGTTGTTTTATTGAAATCTCATAATCGGTGTTTCTTACTCAATTGCCTTGTGATTGATTCGTTTTTGAATGTCTATATTCTATATTGTTGCAGAATAATATGGTGAACATGCCTGTAAACTAACCATCTTAATATAAAAACCTTCTGATACCAAAATTCAAATTCATAGCAATCCCAACAATATCAACTTATTCAATTATATATTCAACATTAATTGAAATGACTTATCACTTATGTTCAGTACCTTTTGAGTAAAATCCCACATGTTTTGATGTGAAAAAAGTTTTCAACAATCTCTCAAATCTGGCTTTTTCATTAGAGAAGCCTTTTCCTGTCAAAGTAAGCTTATGGTCATAATGCATTACAATAAGCAACGCCAAGCCTGGTCAGTACCTTAATGGGTGACCACTTGGGAATACCAGGTACTGTCAACTTGGGTGTGCTAGTGGTGTAATGATAACGGATTATTTATTTATTTTTTAATCCTCTCATCCTAAGCAAGGCAATAAAGCCACTAAGATGCAAGGGGTTACCGAGTGTGAGAGAATATGAGAAAAAATAACAAAAACAATCATTATTAATGTTATATACTAGCAGCATGGCCCGGCGTTGCCCATGCTTGATTAAAAAATCATACGACTCATACAGCAATCGCTATCACTTGGCTTAAAATATTTTTGCCCTTCCTTGCCTTTAAAGGAGTGCCCTTTGCCATGCTGATGTTGCTACATGCCTTACTTCTTGCCTATCTCACACTTCAAATTTTTTCGAAGCTCTATACTAAATATTAAATCTGTTAGGAAAAAAGAACTAAACAAAATGAACACAAAACAATCAGCTTTAAAAAAGGACTCGTAACTGGAAAAACTGAATGAAAAAAGAATGTTAACAACAAATACTTTTTCACACCAAACCCAGTTCTGCGGAATCAGAATCAACGTTGAGTTTAAGCAAGCGAATGAGCCAATTGGAGTAAAGTGCCATGCAGATTTAAATTTTTCCCCACTTGTGATGAATGCAGCTATCGATGTTTTTTTTTGCATGCTAGCATGCTAGTTAATATTCATGTCAGTCAGCTGTTGGCTCTCACGCTGGCCAATAGAATCTTCCTGCCTATTCATAGCTGCCAGCTATAGGCTTTAACTCTGGCCAGTAGAAAATGGCCGCAAACTACATGAAAACTGCAGTAGAAGCATGAAAAAATCGATTATTTCCACTATCGATGGGAGTTGGGAAATGCAATGTCAGTCTTGGCCTTCCCGCTAACTTGGAGTATGTGCATGTAAATTTTGGTGCAAATCTGTCAAAAATTGCGGCTGTGCATTTGTTACACACACATCCTGCCTTTTAAAGCTAGAGATCTATGAACACTAATGGGTATATCCCAATCCTCATAAATACATTGGACACTATTGTAAGTGGGGGGAAATATGCTGTCTATGTAGTCCACAACTAGCAGTGGTTTACTTATTTCGCACTGCTAGTGAGTATTGTATTTTGTTGATGTTATAATGATTACCATTTCATTTCCAACTTCTGATTTGGTTATTCCTCATTCAATAACCTTCCCGAGGTTTCAACAATTAATGAGACGGGATAAAAGAGCAGAAATTAAAAAGTTTTGTATGAAAAGCAATACATTACACATATTTTTCCAGATACTTTTTACTAGTTCTTCATTCATTTCTTTTTTTCACTTACATTTTCCTTCTTTTATTGGGCAGTCGGATTTGTAGGGGGCATGGAACAGATATCAATATTGCCTTACCAGAAACTTTCTTGCTTCATTATTTTAAAAATTTATTTGACGTGCTTGAACTTATTAAAGTTTGTTGACTGTCTCTTTAAATACTTTTGATAGGACTTTACTATTATGGACCCCTCTTCTAATACGCATCTGCAAACAAAAAAAAAAGGGTTATATTACAAAATATACGTTCGATTTATTGTTTCGACTAATTTTTGAAAAACGTCTTCTGATTTTTTTCTAAATATATATTCACATATGTACTCCCATTGATGGAGAGTTCTATATGTACCTTTTTCATGCAGGAACCTTTTTAAATGCAGCCAACAATTTTTGATTGTCTGCGTGTATCCAATTCCTCCGAAGAGCCACTGTTTGTTGACATTTCAAAATATATCCATTCAAACAATTTTTTTTTATCAATTTCATCGGACCCAAACAATTCAGAGAGTCAGGATCTAAGATTAATAATCTTTTATCTCTCAAATATTGGAAAAAATGTTCACTCTTAATCAATTTTTCTACTTGAAACAACTTCATTTGCCCATATGTATTAGAAGGGTCCCTAATAGTAAAGTTTTACCATAATTTTTTTGTTTTAAATTTATTAATTCGATTGAAAGAAAAAAAACAATTTTTGTTCTGTCAATTTAAAAATTTTTTGTCATAATTCTCCAAAAAAGTATAGTTTCTTAATTGAATTAGTAATTAAGTGCAAATATTGTCTTTGTTTTTAATTTATTAGTTTAATTTAAAAAAAAGTTGTTCTGCCAATTTAAGTGATTGTGAATTATTAAATTTTTTTTTTGGATGATGGTAAACAATAAAATCTTAGTCTGTAGACCTGCAGTTTAATACAGCAGATTTATTAAGAAACTTTATTTGAGACCCATTGAATTTCCCAGGGACACACCCAAATCACCACCAGTGGGTTCTGGGGACTCACTACATTAAAAACCTAATCAGCATCCCTGTGTATGTATAGAAAAAAATCATAGTATGTATAGGATTTGGCAGTATCTGATATCTGCTGATAGTCTTGTAATGTACCCACTGTAAATAAGTGGGGACTACTCTATTTTCTTTATCTCAATACAGTTTAACATATAATTAATGATCTCTCTCTATTAATGCTTACAAAGAAAATTTCATTGACATAATTTTGAAATTATCTTAAAGAAAATTGTTTAAATCAAGGGTCGGCAACCTGCGGGCCGGATCCGGCCCACGAAGGCATTTTGACCGGCCCGCGAGCCTGATTACCAAGGACTTTTTAACATGAGAGACGAGGCTTTCGAATTAGACTATCTGCCAGTTATCTTTCAGGGGGCTTATTTTACCAAGTTGCGTTGCCTATGTTTAATGTCAAATAATGGATACATATTTGTTATGACCCTTGGCTACATTAAAAGATAACAGAAGCGAAAGGAACGATAAAGTGAAAGAGGCCAGGGAGGGACTGACATGCGAGGTAGCAGAAATCTAAAGACAGTTAAACATACGCGCATTATACATACATACCTCATGAATGTGTGGATGATACCGCATGTGTACGTACGTAAGTGTATATGTTTGTAACTATTTGTACTCGTATGTATGGGTATATGTGCTTCGTTTTTGTTTGATGTGTGTGTGGTTCGTTTGTGGAACAATTTTCAATAACAGTTTCAAACCTACACGTCATAATTTCATCCATTTCACTTCGGTTGATTTTTTTCACTTTGAAGTATTTTGACGTTCCTTGAGGAAAAGTAATTTTTGTTAGGTGTTTTTTTTAATTTTAGATTTTCTTTTGTTTTTTCTGATTTCTCAATGTTTATTTTCATTATGGTTTTAAATATTTAGGTTGACAGGGGGTCTGCATATGTAATTTTCCTTAATTTTTCATTAATGGCCTTCGTCCGGCCTGCGACCCGTCATTATAACACAATCCGGCCCGCGGGGTCGAATGAGTTGCCGACACCTGGTTTAAATTGTAACTATTGTAGTGATCTCATAAAATGCATATGTTATAAATTTGAATAAATATTATTAGCTCTACTCAGTATTGAGCACTCTTTTAAGAATAGTGTTTTTGGTTATTGGAATTTTATTCCAAGTGTACCAACCCTGTACTTGTGTGTGTGTGTGTGTGTATATATATATATATATATATATATATTTTCTTTTTTCAAATATATATATATATTTATATTTATATATATATATATATATTTATATATATATATATATATATATATATTTCTTTTTTTAAATATATATATTTATATATATATATTTTTTTTTTCTTTTTTTAAATATATACATATTTTAAAAATTATAACATAAACATTTTATAACATCACTACAAAAATAGCCATTTTGCTTCAACACCACTGCTGTCTTGCAAGTAATGGTGTTGATTGTAAAATAAAATGTTTTAAAGAATTCAACCCCTCCCCGCCCCCACAATTGGGGGAACATTATTACGTAAGTTATGATGGCCAATCAAAACACGCATACATGATAATTCAAATAACTTGACCACGGACCCTAGATATGTCCTTGGTATAAACGATAAACTACATCTGTGTCCTGGGTAAGACGATAAACTACGTCCAACAGCAAGGCCCCTGATCAGGAGGTTTTGAGGAGTGTGGAATCACCTTTTAATTGCTGGTGTTCCCAGGTCTACCCTGATGCGGGGTGGTAGCACCTGTTAGGGTCCCAGCTATGGGCAAATAGTTAACCCCCAAATTTGGCTCAAAACACCATGAAAATGTAAAAATAGGTCTTAATACCAGAAATACTTTGTAAAAATTTATTACCAGTAATACATTTTTTGAAGAAAAAATTATTACCAGCAATACATTTTTGAAAAAAATAAAAATAGAAATGTTACTAGCTATACATTTTTAAAAAAATATATTACCAGCAATACTTTTTTGAAGGAAAAATATTATCAGAAATAGATTCTTTGAAGGGAAAAAATATTACCAGCAACACTTTTTTGAAGGAAAAATATTAACAGAAATAGATTTTTGAAGAAAAAGTATTACTAGCAATAAAAATTTTGTCAGCATTAAATAACCCATTGAGGTGTTGATTTGCCGTAAAACAAACCAACCAAACTAGATACAATTTCTTAATATCAGTGTTAGATTAGATTGGAAATCAGTATAACTAATTAATTATAAATTTATTATGCATTTAAAGAATAAAAATTACTAATACTACATTTTAAATATTTCCATGCATTAAAATTGAAAAATTACAAAATTATTCAACGATATATATAACGGTATTAAAACAATCTCTTCTTATATATAGATCAGTATTAAAACAATCTCTTCTTATATATAGATCAGTATTAAAACAATCTCTTCTTATATATAGATCAGTATTAAAACAATCTCTTCTTATATATAGATCAGTATTAAAAAGTCTCTTCTTATATATAGATCAGTATTAAAACGGTCTCTTCTTATATATAGATCAGTATTAAAACAGTCTCTTCTTATATATAGATCAGTATTAAAACAGTCTCTTCTTATATATAGATCAGTATTAAAATAGTCTCTTCTTATATATAGATCAGTATTAAAATAGTCTCTTCTTATATATAGATTGGTATTAAAACGGTCTCTTCTTATATATAGATCAGTATTGAATAGGTTTCTTATATATGTACTAAAGCATTACAACTTAGGTTTAAAAAAATCTTGATATATTAAACCCTACATGACGATTAGGCATTTTACAATATCCTGTTTACTGAGTTGTAAAGCGGATCTTTTAACATTTCATGTTTGTATAGAGAAATTAGATATTAGAAATTTTATAGTCTTGAAGTAACACACATTCAAATTGTGCCAAGCATTTTCTTGTTAAATATTTGCACATATTCTTGTGTTTAATACTATCTCTGAAGACCCTGTATAAATAAAAGAGAATGTACCAAGTAGTCAATCCGCTTGACATTCAATATACCACATTTGCGTCGAAGGAATAACAGGTGTTATTAAAGTATCTTCCTTTATCTAATTTACTTCCTGTTTTACGAAAACTGTCTTTACACGAAGAAACTTCACTGAAGAATTTTTTTTGTAAGACACACCAACAGTTCCTGAAATATTAAACTTCTCCTGGCAGCAAAAAGACTCCTATCTGCATCAACAGTCTTCTTGATGTCAAAACAAAATAGGTCAAGGATAGAGCCCTGGGAGACACCTGCATTAAAAGGATCTAAAAAGATGACCGTCCAACATGACTTTCATTACACAATTTGTTAAAAAGGATTGTATCATGTGAAATATTTAGCCAAAGTCACTATAGCCATTCAGCTTGTGAATAAGGCCAGCATACCAGACACTGCCAAACCCCTTCACAAATAGATACCCACAGATTGAGCCTCACCATTTTTATTTTATTTGTCAAATTCACTTAACAACAGCTTTTTATTGCTATTACATATTGCTAAAAGATCTTACAAATCCTACATTTTTCACTTAGTTTTTTACTTTTCAATATATTTTAAGTAGGTACCTCCAAAAATAAGTTAAAAAGAGGATAGATGATAAAAGGATGCATGGCACAGTGGATAAAGGTGTTGGTTAGATTCAGTGACAAGATCCAAAGTGTATGAGTTCAATACCTGGTTAAGGCAGTGTAGTACTCAAGGTGAATTAACAAGCAAAAACTGAAAACTGACGTCCATTAGACATGGCATGTGGAACTAGAACAGTCTACCTCAGTGAGCGAAATAAAGGGTTCGGTTTGACATTCCAACCACCTGAAGAAGGCCAGAGCATACAATGGCTGAAACGTTGTGAAAAATATGGCAACAAAGATGAGGACAATAGTCTGAATAATGTAAATACTGTACAAAATTCCTTATCTCAGAAATATAGACAGATAATGATAAAAACATATACAAAGCATAATAAGAACAAAATTTTGTCTTTGTGTTATTAAGAGGAAACGTCAAAGGTTTTTTATGTGATTTTTTTTTTAGCCTTGGAAAATTTGGTTAAAAATCTTGTTTTTCTGGCGTCAATGTAAGACCATAAATTTGTACAGAAAATTTGGGTTTTTGTGATGAAATCATTGATTTTAAAATTCTTGCAAAAATCAGAAAATTGTTAGATTTTAATGAAAATTTTAGGACTTGTTTACTAATGAATTAAATTATTTTAGAAATGTTTCTTTTATAAAACATCTTTGCAATATTTTTTTTTTTACATCTGTTACAAGTCTTGTTCATTTAATCTATATATATGAAATTCTGTGACTTCCAATAGTCCATCCAAATAAAATAGCCATACATTGACCGACTGAAACCAAACTTTAATGAGAAGTGCAAACAGGTAAGGGGCTACAAAGTACAGTTGGTTTTACTAGGCTGCATAGCTTAGTACAGTAAATTTTCATTAAGTTTTTTGAAAAATTCAGTATTTTATTGAACAAAATGTAGAGTTTATAAATCTCAACAAAAATTATTAGTGACAACTTCAACAATGCTAAATACTGTGAGGATTTGAACACATGTTAGAAAAAAATTCTAATTTTTATAAATTTCAAGAAATTCTTTTTTTGTAGCACTTAATGTTTAATATTAGTTATAAGTATGTGTCTTTGGAGAATTTAAATCATCAGTTTTGTGGGTCAAACAGGCAGCCAGTTATAGAAAATCTGCCCTGCATCATAAAATAAAAAATGCAATAAAACATTTTTCATTACAAAATTGTTTTATGAATAAAATATATTATGGACATTGTCTCAAGAATTTTTTTTCAATGAATAACAAAGTTTTACAAGAATTGTTTTCGTTTTTTTAAATTGTAATTAGAATAATGTATAAACTTTTAAATCTTTTAAAAATTTCCCATACTAATTTATGGTCACCTGCTAATGCAAGAAAAACAAATTTTTTACTAAAATTTTGAAGGTCCTATAAAGGATTGAAAAACAATTTAATAATCAAAAATACTTTAGGATTTTCTTTTATAACAAACTTTTTTGTTTTTATTAAGTTTGGGGTGGGTTTTCATCATGCATGCTCATTTTCTGGTGGAGCAATGGATACTGGCTCATATTGAGGAATCGGAGAGCTGAGTTTGAATTCCATTTGAATCCATGACATTCACTTATGTGCTAATACCCTTGAGAAAGGTATGAATCCTCTACTTCTCCCTCTTCCCAGCTATGGGTAAATAGCAGGACAGACTGGGTTCTATAGCCTTGGATGGCAACTGGTCTACTGCAGAAGGAAATGGCAACCTACTGCGGGAAAAAAAATCTGCCTCGTCAGTCATGTATCGAAAGATACATGATTGCCTAAGCGAGTATCACGTATGACACATAACTGATTCAGGAATCGGTGAGCTGAGTTTGAATTCCATTTGAATCCATTATATTCATTTACATGCTAATACCCTTGGGAAAAGTATTTATGCTTTTCTTCTTCCACCAGCTGTGGGTAAATAGCAGGACAGACTGGGTTCTATAGCCTTGAATGGCAACTGGTCTACTGCACAAGGAAATGGCAACCTACTGCAGGAACAAAAATCTGCCTCGTCAGTCATGTATTGAAAGATACATGATCATCTAAGTGTGTATCAAACATGATAACGTTCAGGGAATTTACTTAATCTGCAGGGGTAGATAATTCTTGTTCCATTGTTCATGTCTAGAGATATCTCTTTTTTTTTCTTTTTTTTTTTTACTCTTCCTCAATTATTGCTCACCCTGCTTCCCAGAAATACAGATCATCTTCTATGTGCCTTGTACCTTCAGGACGTGGGCGATCGTGGCTCTTCACAATTTCCTGTCCTTTGTAGCACTTAGTAAATTTTGTCTTTAGGCTATCTCTCCTGATCTTCTGTTCTTCCAACTATTTGCACAAGCTCGTTAGGTAGGTTATATCTTGATTTCCTCTGTCACTGTTTCCTTCAATATGTCCTGGCAAATTTTCTAAACCCTCTTTCCTCGCTGTGTGTCCTTGAAATTTCAACTCTCTCTTTCTGGTGTTAAATATGTGTCCTTTTGTTTCCATTTTCTCTAAAACTTTGTCATGGTTCACATATTCTGATAAATGAAGGTGAATTGGACTTGTCATGATTTCTTAAATCTGAACTGATATATTAATATATATTTTTATTTATTCACAGATTGGCCAACATCATAGATAAAAAGTAAATTTCAGCAAAAGACATAAATTCCAGAAACATATCCAAGAAAAACAAGTCTTGTAAAATTTTGGCATAAAATTTTTTATACAATTCAAATTTAAAAACGCAGGAACCCATAATAGAAAAGAAATAAAAATTCTTGTCTTGAATGTACATTTGCTGCATTTTCTGCGAGTTTTTATTTTAACATGAATGTGCAAACACATCCTCAAGAAAGATATTCTTATAAAAAAAAATATCATCAGATGAGTTCCTAATAATTTAAAAAGAATTAAAAATTATTCAAACTTACACAAGAAGCCATATTTTAATATGAATATTAAATTTATTTTAAAAATGCACATGCAAACTCCTACCAGAGGAAAAAAACACACTCTTGCAAAGTGTATTGTTCAGCCTTTCTACAAAGTGGAAATTTTAAAAACTGGAGAGAAACCATACTTTTGTGATGTTTTTGGAGCAGCATTTCTACAAAATGGAAACTTAAAATGACTCATTCAAACCTACACAGGAGAAAAACCACATGCTTGTGATATATGTAAATCACCATTTTCAGACAACCCAGGATTAAAAAGACACATACAAACACACACCAGAGAAAAAACATATTCATGTGGTGTGGAAGGGAAAACAGCTTACCTCCTGGAACAAAATGCATTTGTATCTTGTGTGCAAAATATGTCTAAGAAAATATGGTTGACCCCAAAACGGCAATTTAAAAGCAACTTGGACTTGGAGCTTGAGTGCTTGTGCTTTGTGTGTGGAGTTTCGTGGTAGTCTCACCGACTGATTGAAAAGAAGACATGGTACAAATGGTAATCCAAACAGCCATACCTTTTTTGCAGAGAAAAACCATATTCATGTAATGTGAGTAGGATTGCATATTCAGTAATTTCAGCTTTAAAAAGATATGTGAATATATACAGGTGATAAACCATATACTTGTGATATGTGTTAAGCTGCATTTTCTAATAGTGTCTATCTGGAAACACACATATGAACTCACACTGGAGAGAGAGACCATATTTTTGCGAAATATGTGGGGCCTCACTTTTAGTGAATTCAAATTTAAAAGACTATATTAGAATACATACTGGGGAGAAGCCATATTCTTGTAAAGTATATGGCTCTGCTTCTGCAGCAAGTTCAGCTTTAAAAAGACACATGAAAACATACTGGAAAAAACACTACTCTTGTGAAATTTGTAGAGCTACATTTTCACTAAACTTAACATTAAAAAGCCACATGAGAACACATACTGGGGAGAAGCCATATTCTTTTAAAGTATGTGGGTCTGTATTTTCACTAAGTAAAACTTTAACAATGCATGTGCAAACACACACTGGGGAGAAGCCATATCGTTGTGATGTATGTACTTCTAATTTTTCCTAGAAGTCATTTTTAAAAATCCATATGCGAACACATACTGGAGAAAAGCCATATTCTTGTAATGTGTGTGGATCTGCATTTGCACAATATTCACATTTTCAGAAGCACAAAAGACACAATAAAGAGAAATAAACTTTTATGAATAAAGACCGTAATGCAAATCTTAAAACACTACATGGAAACACCATTACACAAGCTTCGTAAAAACATTTTTCTTTGAACAAATCTTAATTCAAACATACAAAATACATTTAAAATTGAAATTTAGAGCTTGGTATTTGAAAAAATTGATAAAGCTTCTCTTCAAACTATTTTGAACTTTACTGAAGAAAAGTGGTCTGTTCATAAAAAAAATAAAGGAATTATTTAGTGACTAATTTTTATTGATTAGCATTTAGTAGACTTTGGTACAGCATTTGTCAAAATTAAAAAAATATTAATTCTTACTTTATCATTTTAGAAGTGGGGGTTCTGTTCATAATGTAATTATAGTCTCAAATTGATCCTTGATTTTTTTTAAATGTTACCATTACCTTGTTAGTGTCTATAAATTTGAAACTGTGCTTACGTCCTTGATAATTGTTTACTGTTGTTGTCCTGTTTTGGAAATGGAGGAAAATACTTAATGGTAGCATTCATTTAAGCTAAAAATTTATCATCTCCCTTTATTTATGCCGCTATAATAAAGGCAAAGCTAACAAGGAAAATGCATTAATCTGTTTCACAAGAACCTATTTAAAAATTAGAAAAAAAGACATCAGTAATATGCAGTTATCAGTGATGTGGGCCTTGTTTCAAATTTGAAATTTGTAATACATGGTAAAGATAACTTGAAACAAATCAGGGATTAATTTGATACTGTATATTATAAATAGGATCCCAATTTCTAAAATGAAAAAAAAAAGGTCAATACTTGATAATATTGAGCTGAAAATCGTTCAGGGGTCTCAAAGAACATAAGCATCAAATTGGCTCCATTGAGAGAATTCACTGTATAAAGGTATTTCATATATAACAGGCAACAAGCACACAGTATGTAGTATAAGCAGCTATTTGTTATTTATGCTTAAGAAGTATGTTTATTATGAAGAGCAAACGACCAAGGGAGGTAACTGTAATATTACACTGGAAAACACTTTTGAATTTTATTACAATGATTCATTTCATTATTGTTACATAATTGCTTGTGAATATTGTAAATAAATCTTTTTTATTATTAAAGTTAAGGTCTTGTCCATTCTATCCAACACTTTTTTTTTTACAATCACCTCCATTTGTTGAGTCAGACTTCTTTGATAGCATGAACCCACTACAAATATAATTCAAATAATTTAATTTTAATTTCTTAACATCCATCTGTATGCAAAAAGACTTTCTCTACTTGCTATAATTACTTAGTATTACTTAAATTGGTCTAATGTCTGTGCGTCTTCCTTTTTTTTTTTAATGAGATCAAAGATAAGGATTATGTGGGGATTATCCTACCTTGTCTGCCAGGATATCCTCTTGATGGCAATAAAAGAAAAGGATTCACTCTCTCTCCCTCTTTTCAGTTTTGTAAATATATTTCAATCATTGTAAATATTCATTGGAGAAATCATACTTATTATAAAACCCAGGTTGTGTCTATGTGTCTGTATGTTAATATATTGGATCGGATTTCCTACATTTTTCAACCGATTTCAACAAAACTTCACAGGACTTACATAAAATTACCTTGCGGTGGTTCTGACAGTACCAAAAATTGGAAAAACACAATTGTTTTTGCACGAAATCAATTTGAAAACACGATTAAGAGTCATCGCAAGAATGAAAGGGGGACAACTCATATCGAGTTATACTTATTATAAAACCCATGTTGTTTGTGTGTGTGTGTGTGTTCATTTATATATGGGATCGGATTTCCTACATTTCAACCGATTTCAACAAAACTTCACTTTTTTTGGCAGGTAGTGTTTCTTATTGTCTTGCACACTTTTTTCTTTATTTTTACATTCAGAATGCTTTAAAAACTCCATTTACAAGACTTTATAATAAAATTCTATTCAATCGGTAGACTCATAACGATTGATTGAAAACAATGTTTTTGTTTGAGTTTGACCAATTTGTAAAAAAAAAAAAAAAATAAAACTAATTAAGACATGTGTGTCTGTCAACCTTAAACAATAAACTTTGTCAATTTTATTTTTCAGTCTTTATGAGGGTCGATACTTGATCTATCTCTTACTGTTACATCCCCGAGCAATGCCGGGCTCTACTGCTAGTTTTTAATATTTTTGCATTTTTATCCCCAACCCACAAAAATTCGGGATAAGTTAGGACTTCACAGCAAATTTGTTGTATTAAGGTATCTATACTATGACCGATAAGTGTAAATGCGAAAGGCTTGCATTTGGAATAATATTTATGCAACTGGATTAGTGATTGTAACTAACCAGGTTAAAAAATAATATAATGATGACCAGCCCTCCCTCCTTGTGCTATATTTATGCAATAAATATTTTCAGTATACAATGTCTCATTGCCTCTGGGGAAATTTCTTTCTTCCAGGCAGCCGACTACTGAACTTCAAACCCAGCCACATAGCACATACATACATTTTCTAACAGCACAGCCTATAAATATTTTTTCTTCTTTTTTCAGTTATCTGTGTATATACAAGTATATATTATCTCTTCTTGAATTGCTGTTCTTTATACAATATATATATATATATATATATATATATATATATATATAAAACTCCTGTGTATATTGAATTTGTTTCTTCTTGCAGTTCATGTTTAGGTCTTTCTTACTTTCTTTCACTATCTTCTGTAGGAGTTCTTGTAGTTTCCTTTCTCTGTTTGTTATCAAAACTGTGTCATCTGTATATCTTATATTGTGGCTGCCAATAATGAATGCAGGTAGGACTTCTCATTCTCTCAGAATTGCCTTGCTGTGTAGGTTGAATAAGTCCGTTCAGAAGACACAACCTTGTCTTTGTATATTTGTATGAATTGCAAACTAAACTAAAATTCAATGTAATTTTTTAAAAGTAAATTTTAGAAAAACATAAATTAGTCATAGAAGATTAAATTTTTATCTATATATTGTTACTCATAACAACAAAGGGTGTTCCAATAACTTCGACCGATTCTAAATGTGAATTAAGTTTAAACATCTAATGATTTTTTCTTTTTCTTTCAGATTTAACAACTTAAGTCTTTGGCAATTTCAACTGTGGAAAGATTAACAATCAAACATGTTAAAGTTATTGAAGCCTATTACGAAAATGGATGTTCAAATTTATAAATATACGACCCAATGATTCTGTTAGCAAAAAATGTACACCAAACAGTGACCTTTTGTGGATGCAGTGGCTTTTCAACAATCTTCTTTGGATTTTCATCAACCCCAAATGCAACAATTCTGCTTATTAACGAATCCACTAAGATGAAAATGGGCTTCATCACTAGAGAGGATTTTTCCGTGATTGAAATTGCCAAATACTTAAGTTGTTAAATCTGAAAGAAAAGGGAAAAAAAATCATTAAACACTTAAACTTAATTCACATTTAAAATCAATTCAAGTTATTAGAACACCCTATAATAAACTATAATATAAGTTATTGGAACACCCTATTTAATAGAGAAAAATATTAAATTAACTTTGTGTGACAAATAATGGCATTTTTAAATAAATTTAGCCATGTAAAACAACCAAGGAAAAAGTCTTCAGACAAAAGAAAAGTTTTATAGATTAAACATAAAACATTACTAAAATTAACCTTCTTGGCTTGGGAGAGACTTTGTAACATTTTAAGAAGAAAGACTACAAGAAATTTTGATTAATAAATTATTTCTTTAAATCAAGTAAAATTAAAATGTTACATTTCGGTGTAAGAAGCATGGTAAAAATTCAACATAATTTTTTCGTTTGTTAGAAATAGAAATACAGATTATGCAAAATAGTTGATCATTAGTGTATAGATTTTTAATGTATAGTTCATGAACTGAAATTACATAGAGAAGAATATTAAATTTAAGTGGAAAATATTAAATTAACTTCCAAGTGACAAGACCATAATTTCTAAATTACATTTTTTTTAGTGAATTTTGCATAAAAAATTTGTTTTTCCAATGAACATAAAATAATATCTTAAGAGAAGCTATTTGCCTTCCATCAGTATGGCTGATGCTAACATCCATTTTAGCAACTCACTTTATCATTTTGGTTTCACATCTTCCATTGAGATGAAGTGGAATGTTTATATCGAATCAATTGCAAAGTCTGCTGCTAAGAAAATTGGTTCGCTTGTTTTTTGTTTTTTTTTCTAGACAATTTTTCTTGCTAGAATCTATCTTGCACATCCATAAATTTACCATTCATCTGTGCATTGAATATTACATCTGTACCTGATCTGGTGCTTCTGCTTTATGTACCTTGACTTCATGATTTTTAAGCTCAGTGCTAGATTGCCAGTTAGGTCTCACAATTTGAAATTGCTAGTTGTAACCACCAAGTGCTAATAGCTTCTTCTTTTGCACTTCTTTTCTAGATTCCTGTTTTCCTGTCAACTACAATCTTCAAAAGTATCAATTCTTAATCTCTGTTCTCTTATCGCCCTTTAATTATTTCTCTTTCGCTAACCCCCCTTGCATTCTTGTGGCTTTTGTGTGGAATGACTTTAAAAAAAAAAAATAAAGTCTTATTGGTTTTGTTAATGCTTACTTAGAGCAATTATGGTTTCCCAGAGCTCTTTGCTTGAATATTGTTTTCTAGTCTCATACACTAAATAACTACTGTTACAAAATCAGTTTTCATGTACTTCTTCACTTAACTTAAATGTTTTTCTTTGTGATCTTTACTTTTATGTCATGACTCAATTTTCCTAATATTCGATATCTTTTCTCTCTATTTCAAGGACTTGGTGTTGCCAATGCAACACCAAGTCCTTGAAATATTTTCTTGCTGGCAAATTAACTTTTCTAGCTTATTAAACCATTTTAACGTTTCTCAAATTTTTGTTTTCGGACATTCTTTAGGGGTGAGTTTATTTTTATCTCACCTCCAGTTACTTTCTTGTTTTGTGATCCCAGTTCAACTTTTTCATCATTTTTGTTGTGTTCCGACTAATAAATAACTTTACAATATCTTTTTTTTTTTTTTTTTTTTTTATTATTTCAGCCCAAGTAAGGCAATAATGCCACTAAGATGCAAGGGGTTATTGTGAGCAAAAGAGAATGAGAAGACTTTAGAAGGAATCGGAAACACAATCCTAAACAAGAAACAATGGACAAATCTCTACTCCTGTTCAAAAGACTGGGGAGGAGTGTGAACCTATCTAATCCTAATGAATAAAAAAAAAAAAAAAATAATGAATAAAATTGAGTGAGTTCAGGCGGAGACGTTAGACGTATAGAGTTGAAGTAGACTTTAGAATGAACCAGAAACCCAATCCTAAACAGGTAACAATGGATAAATCTCTTCTCCTTTTTAAGAAACAAGGAAGGAGTGTGAACTGGGCGATAGGCAAACCTATCTTTGGTGGAGACAACCTTTCCATGTGATCTTGTTTCTCTTTCGTGGATATACCTTTCTTATGGCCCATAACAATCTTTATACTGCAATTACAAGTCCCTTAATCAATTAGGGTCATAAAAGGGAACTACATGCATTGCAGCTGCAGCAACTGAGTTGTGTGTCCTGGGCAGCCTAGTCAGGCTGGTTTGAATTCACAGTTTAACCTGATACAAATTCTGATTGACCATGTCTTTCAGGTTTGTAGCTGAACTCACCATACTTGGCCAATTGTGGGTTGGTGAGGCTTTTTAACCCATAGTTGGAGGTTTTGAATTCAAAGTT
Source organism: Acanthosepion lycidas (assembly GCA_963932145.1). NCBI lineage: Eukaryota > Metazoa > Mollusca > Cephalopoda > Sepiida > Sepiidae > Acanthosepion > Acanthosepion lycidas. The sequence continues at coordinate 89,404,558 of OZ010575.1, forward strand.
GTCCTTTTAGAACCCAGACTGTCCTGCTATATACCCATAGCTAGAGGGGTAGAAGAGATGAATTCATACTTTTCCCCAAGGAGATTTGCATGTAAGTGAATATAACGTACTTGACTGGAATTTGAACTTGGCTCTCCAAGTACCAATTCAGAGATAGTATCCATTACACCACCTGCACATCCAAGCTTACAGTACCTAGTATTCCCAAGCAGACACCCATCTAGGTACTAACCAGGATCAACACTGACTTAACTTTGGTGACAATGGCCTTTAGGCAAAATCCCCATAGAATCTGGTTAGCACCCAGCTTGCTGACGTCAATATGCAATGGCTGTGAAAATTAAAAGCTCCACCGAGTGACAATGACAAGAATACTATTTTTTTTTTTTTTTGGTAAGGCAGAGAGAGGGAACAATAGATTGATGAAATAAGATGAAAACAAGCAACTATTATTATAAGAAAAATTCCTGCATTTCTGTTGATAGAGTGCTTCAACCATTTTACTCTTATTTAGAAATAATGTTATGATAGTCAGTTATGTGCCATGCATGATACACACTTAGGCGATCATGTATCTTTCAATACACAACTGACGAGGCAGATTTTTTTTTTCCCCCAGTAGGTTGCCATTTCGTTCTGCGGTAGACCAGTTGCCATCCAAGGCTATAGAACCCGGTCTGTCCTGCTATTTTACCCATAGCTGATGAGGAGAAGAAGAGGATTTGTACCTTTCCCAAGGGTATTAGCACATAACTGAATGTAATGGATTCGACTGGAATTTAAACTCATCTCTGATTCCTCAATCCAAACCGCTATCCATTACTCCACCGTCAAAAATCAAAAACATATAAATCATATTGCCTTAGAATTTCTCATGACAAATAAAATGAAATGACTTTCTTAGTTACTGTTAAGAGACCATAAGTACATATTGTATGACCTGGAAAAAAATGTGTAAAAACATGTCAAAAAAAAAAAAAATCACTCCTCCAATGAGAATTACAGACCATATACAAAAGAATTTTATCAATAAATATCTAAATCTTTATTATAAAAAATAAAGACAAGAATAAAAACCATTTTAATCCAGTCTGTTTAGCAAAATTTTCCATAAAACATTCAAGAAAGCAATGTCATCATGTCAAGACCAATATATAAAAATAACACCTGGATTCAACAGTAGACTGGAGTGAAGAACATATTTGAGATCATCAAGAAGGACAAACATAGGCTGGCCATATCTCTCATCTCAGAAACCACAGGTGGACTATTGCAGTGACAGTAGACAAGGCAGTGGAAAATAACTAGTGAGTGGCCAAAGGCAAAGTGGTGTGATGATCTGACTCAATGTTTCAGCCCTGCATGGCTTCAGATAGGTAGAGATTAATCAGGGAGGGGTTTCTCCAACAGGAATGAGAAAGCTCTGGATTTTGCCCCTCCGGTGTATTGCATTTCATTTCAAAATAATTTTATTCCCTTGGTTGCACAGACGAAAAAGTCAAGGGTTTCCCCACTTTCAGAAAATGTGAATTGTATGGAAACAGAAATCCACATATGCAAAATTTATCACAGGAGTGAGTCGATGGGTTTATTTTCATAAGGTAAACAATTAAAAATTAATTTTAGGACCATGGTAGACATCCATACATCATTTCAGAGTTAATGAAGTTCAGAAAATTCATGAAAATAAAGATTTCTAACCAACATAAATCTTTATGTATTTAAAAAAATGAATCATGTAAAAATTGTATGTCTATGAACATCGCAATAGAATTTGATATGAATTGAAATGATTGAATCACTTGCTCAGTCTGCTTGCACATTTATAAGTTTACCATTCATCCATGCTGGTCCGGTGCTTCTGCTATGTATTTAAAATATGAATAAGAAACTTATTGGTCCTGACCTGGCATCAGATCATTTCTAGTTCTGTAACATAGCTTCCATAAATATTTTCATGGTAATTGTTCTGATTATTTAGATTATTTGGCCTTTTATCCTCATCTTCATTGCCATATTCACATTGTACGCTCCAACCTTCTTCAACAGAACACTTTATTTCTAGTTCCATGTGCCATGCCTCGGTTATTTCCCTTCCTGAACTCACCACTGCTGTAGCCTGGTATTGAACTCACAACTCTTTGAGTCTAGTCACTGGATCTGACCAATGCCTTTATCCACTGGGCCATGTGTTCTGGAGGACATCCATGTATAAATTTCTGGGACTTATTTTTTTTACCAGTGCTCATATTGCAATTTTTCTGTTATTGTTATTTCATATTTCTACCAGTGCTCATATTGCAATTTTTTGTTGTTATTCATTGCCTTTCTCTAGCACTCATTCATCGTATTCATTTTTATGCTGGGTCAGCTCAGATGATTTTTGTTGCCTAGCCGATATGCTGATTCCTTTATTTTTCATATTTTCCAGTGATGTTCTCTGTTTATTATTTCAACCTCATCCCACAGGGGGGCAGTGATCTCCTTTTTCCCTCCATATGGGGTCAGCTACGCTTGATTTTTCTATTTCCTCTCGTGTTACTGCTTTACAGTGTTTATTGCAGTCTGAAGAGTGTTAGTGAAAAGCAATGAATAACAACAAAAAATTGCAATATAAGCTCTGGTAAAAAATATGCAATAATAATAACAGAAAAATTGCAGTATGAGCAATGGTAAAAAATGATTGTTGAGACATTAGGTTTATAAGTCGCAGAAATTCATACACAGATGTCCTCAAGGACACATGGCCCAGTGGATAACGTTGTTGGTTAGATCCAGTGACTAGAAACAAAGATTTGTGAGTTCAAGTTACAGTAGTGGTGAACCAACTGACCCGATGGATGAAATAAAGGGTTCGGTTTGAAATTCCAATCACCTGAAGAAGGCCAGAACATGCAGTGGCTGAAATGTTGTGAATATGGCAAGATGAGAAAAACAGTCCAATTAATATAAATAATGTAAGTAATCATAATATCTCGTCTCAGAGATAGAGACAGAATTGTTCTGATGTTCACAACAAGAAACAAAAAGCAAAAAAAACCTTCTCGGTATCAAAATTCAATAAAATTTTTCCACTTCATGTCAGCAGAAAACATTAGTCTGAGAAGGCACAATGAGTCACTCTCCTGGAGGTTAGCATCAGTTCAGATGGTTGCAAAGATCAGTTCCGGTTAGGAGGCATTAAAATTAACAAGCCATTTCTTGTACCAGTTAACAACAGATTGTAGGTCATTTTTTTTTTTTTTTTTTAAGACCTGCCGCCAATTTGAACTTATTGGACTGATCAGACTTGCTATTAAAAATTTCTTTTTCTCATTCTCTCACACTCTTTGCAACTTAGTGGCTTTATTACCTTGCTGGGGAGGAAATGATTATAAGAGAGTAAGCAGTTGTATAATCAGTAGAGAGAGAACTGATGATACTGAGAAGGTTGTTGCTTTTGTTTCTTCAGTTGATTGGAATTGCAAACTGAACCCTTTATTCCATCCATCAGGTTAGTTGGTTCTTTGGGTCTAGTCATTGTATCTAACCAACACCTTTATTCACTGGGTCATGTGTCTATGAGGACATCTGTGTATGAATTTCTGGGACTTATAAACCCAATGTCTCAGCAATCATTTTTTACCGTTGCTCATATTGCAATTTTTCTGTTATTATTATTATTGAAATAATGTATAAATTCACTTTCTTCATATGTTTCGGCTTTATTGCGAATCTAATTATCACTTTTTAAAATAATAAACATTACCAAAGAGTGGATGTAGTTAAAATAATAGTGGTGTCAAAGGAAAAACCATCCTTTTAAAATACTGTTTTGTTTTTTTGAAAGCATGAAGTCAAATTTTTTTTTTTAATTTAAATTTCCTGGGTATATCTGTGTTGATATTTTCAAAATTGACTATGTTAAAAAGGTTTATCTGCCATTTCCTGAATTCTGATTTCTCTCTTGTGTCAGTTGCTAAAAACGACACTCTTGTATACCCAGGTAGTCAATATTAAAATTCTGTAATACGAGACTGGTTTTACTCAAATGTATATTCTCACATATTTCAATAAAGTTGACTCCCATAAAAAGACTTAAATGCATCAAGTGCATATAGTTTCTATCCAGTGTGTGTTTGCATATGTCGTAGAACATTTGATTTCCTTGAAAACGAAGCTCCACATACTTCACATGAATATGGTTTATCACCAGTATGGGTTTGAATATGTATTACTAAATTTGACTTCCGTGAAAAGGAAGAGCCACAAATTTCACAAGAATATGGTTTTTCTCCGGTATGTGTATGCATGTGCCTCACCAAGTCAGACTTTCGTGAAAAAGCTGAGCCACACACTTCACAAGAATGTGGTTTCTCTCCAGTATGAGTTTGCATATGTATCGCTAAATGTGACTTTTGTGAAAATGAAGATCCACACACTTCACATGAATACGGTTTCTCTCCTGTGTGAGTTTGCATATGTTGTACCATATGGGCTTTTTGTGAAAATGAAGATCCACACACTTCACAAGAATATGGTTTTTCACCAGTGTGGGTTCGCATATGAGTAACTAAATTTGACTTCCGTGAAAAGGAATAGCCACACACTTCGCAAGAATATGGTTTTTCTCCAGTATGTATTTGCACATGCCTCACCAAATCTGTCTTCTGGGAAAAGGAAATATTACACACTTCACAAGAATATGGTTTCTCCCCAGTGTGTGTTCGCATATGCAAAACTAATTCTGATTTTCGAAAGAATGAAGAGCTACACACTTCACAAGGATATGGCTTGTTTTCAGTATGTGTTTGCAAATGTTTCGCCAAATGTGACATTTGTGAAAAAGAAAATCCAGATACTTCCAAGTAATATGATTTTTCTCCAGTATAAATTTTCAAGTGTTTTTCTAAATTGGAACTATTACACAGTTTACATCCAAAGGTTTTGCAAAAATAATTTTTTGCAAGTAGTTTTCCACATATATACATGGATTTTTTTTTTTTTCTAAATACAACATGAAAATTTACTATATCAAGAAATTATTTTTATATAAGTTCAAGGAATATTTTTGCTTGAGCTGGAACATCTGTAAAAGAAATAAAAGTGAAATATTGTTTAAAATACATATTGTGAGTCAGCAAATAAGAATACAGTGTGCTTATATTAGGTTGAATCATAATTTCCGTTTTTGGGAATCAGTTGTAATGCCAAATACATCATTCGAAAAACTATGGATATGTGTCATTTAAGGATAAACACTAAGATGTCGTACACAGTGGATTGAAGGAAAAATATTGTTTTCCTCCTTGACAAAACAAGGCCTAATACAGCAAGAAAAATGTTTGAACTCTGCCCCACCTGCCATATTCACTTGACCTTGCACCAAACAAGGGTTACATTTTTTGATCACTGCAAAACATTTTGATGGAGAAAACTTCCTCTAATGAAAACCAGATCCAAGAGTTTTCACATCAAAAACTGCAAAATTTTGCTGAAAAGGTATTGAAAAGGTACCTGATAAGAGGACACTAATCATTACAAATAATGATGAATATATAATTGAATAAAATGTAATTGTACTTTATTTTTTGAAGAATAAAGTTTATAAACAAAAACGGAAATTATTTATGACTCGACCGTAATGTTTCAAATGACATACGATTTTTCATACATTTTTTGATGTTCACCAGTCAATACTAGGGATTGACAAACTCGGACCTAGGGGCCAAATTAAGTTCACTAAGAATGATAATAATTTTAAATGATAACCTTTACTTTCTCTTAATATTATAAGTATAAAAATAAAAATAAATATTTTACTCACATAAGTAAAACGTTTTTATGTGCAGGTGGTGCAACATATCAGTGTAGAAAGAGAAATTGATGAGTTGAGTTCAAATTCCAGGCTAGTCTGTTGTATTCATTTTCACACAAATGCCCTTGGAAGAGGAATAAATTCATCTTTTTGTCACCCTCAGTAGCCATATGTTAAATAGTAGGGTAGATTGGACACTGTAACTTTCAGTAACAAGAGAAATGAAAACTGAATTCTCAACCACGAAGAAAAGTAACAACAGGAAACTATTTCACTATCGTTCCCAATTCATGGTAATTCGTCGATAATAAAGAAAAGGGAGGTGTGGAGAGTCATTCTGGTCTATGATAAAAGCAGAAACAAAATTGTAGGAAAACTGAATAAGATTGGCTAGACTTTATGTCCAGACATGTCTAAAAAAAAATATCTAAATTTAAATTTCCACATCTTCAATGTTTCCTTTTAGAAGTTAATTATAAGTGATTCTTACATTTTTTTTACATCTCCACTCAATGAAAACGTTACTTTAGTCTGATAAAGTCCTTCTAAGAGCCAAAATGCATTCTGCAGAATTCTTCCATTTTGTTATTTATTGCCTAACACAATAAAGAAAAAAAAAAATTTAATTTTAAAAATATTTAAAATAAAGTCACTACTTATCATTAATAAAATGGGAATATCAAATGATCATAGAAAAATATTTACAAAGAGAGAAAGTTCTTCTTCCATGTGTAATGCACCTTCAGAATGTTGGTGATCATGGCTCACCACTATTTCCTGTCCTCTGTAGCTCTCAGTAAATTTTGTCTTTTTGCTGTCTCCCTAAAACCTTGTTCTACCATCCATTTACACAAGCTCAGTAGGTAGTTTATATGCAGTTTTCCTCTGTCTCTCATGCCTTCGACATGTCCTGTGAGTGTCAAATTTCCCAAGCCCTCTTTCCTCATTATCTGCCCTAGAAATTTCAACTGTCAGACTTTAAAAAAAATACTTCCCAGATGAAAGATAACCTGCTTTAAAATCTTTTTGCTTGACACTTAAATTAAATTATGTCAAATGATAAAATTATGTAAGTTGAAGCATGCTAAATTTAATTTAGGAAGCTCTTAACTGATCAACATCTACAGTCAGTTTTGATGATAGGAAGCAGAAATTTTAAGCTACAGTTTGACTTTATTTATACATACATATATACATTTATATATATATATATATATATATATATATATATATATATATATATAGGACACAGGTTCGAATCTTGTCAGAGGACAAATATTTTCTGTGAAAATTTCTCAGACATTCAGGCCAGTAAATGTTGTTTAATACTGTTTATTATAAACAGAGCATTTACTTAAATATTTGTATCTATAAAAAGAATGTATAAACATAAAAATGTCTTAAAAATAATTGTCGGACTTTGTCCATTTCATAATGTATGACGTCATTTGTTTACATTCAATACACCATGAGCAGATATGAATGTACGTGAGAGATTCATAGAAGATTAAAGTTCAAATACAGTAAATTCGACCTTGCTAACTGAACGCTCCTCTGTGGCCAAATTGGTTAAAGGCACGTCAAGCTAAATGACGGTTCTGTATAGGATACAGGTTCGAATCCTGTTGGAGGACGAATATTTTCTGTGAAAATTTCTCGGACATTCAGGCCAGTAAATGTTGTTTAATACTGTTTATTATAAACAGAGCATTTACTTAAATATTTGTATCTATAAAAAGAATACCCGCTCGGCCCGGTGGCTAGGATCAAAGTGTAGTATCTGCGCTTTGTGAGCTGCCAAGTCGGGTGTCTGTCGAACTCTCTGCTTGCAGAGAGGAACCTGGACGAAGCTCCGCCGAAGGGTAGGGTTTCGTTGGGGGAGGTTGACGGAACTGGCCCGCCTTGGCGGGTTTGGATGGTTATTTATTTTTGGCTGGGCCTATGGGCTCGGAGATACCCACATTAAAAAGGCCTTGTGCCACATTCGATCCCCGTGGGTGGATTGATAAATACCATCTATAAAAAGAATGTATAAACATAAAAATGTCTTAAAACATATATACATGTAACAATTCTCTAACTTTCCTTAATATGCAACAATAAGAAATAAGATTTTAAAGTTTATCAGAAGCCCACTAACAAAAACGATCTAATCAACTTCTATTCCCACTGCAACCAAAGAATAAAATCTGAACTAATCATAGGATTCTACCTCAGAGCCCTTGGGATACATAGCCTGGAATACCTAAATGAAGAAGAGAAATATATTGAGAAGACATTCAAACTTCTTCACTACCCACATGATTTCATTCGCAATGTTAAAAAACTAGCTTATAAAATCTAAAAAGCCAAAAAACCAGACACCACCAATAACACTTCTAAGAAAAATTACACAAAATTTATAATCCTTCCCTCCAACACACTTTCTACTAAACTTGCAAACAAATTAGTTATCCCTAATATTAGGATGATTACCACCATCTCCAAGACAACTGGAGATATAATTACAAAGAAAAATAAACGCAACACCAATTCAAATGCTAGGATTTATCAAGGAAATTGTTTACAATGCAAAAATGTTTATGTGGAGAAGACATCATGTGATCTAAAAGCCCACATCTAAGAACAAAAGAGAGACTTGTGTTTAGACAAATGATCTCTCTCCTTCATTTTGCATCAAAACAATGCTGGACATAACTTTGATTTCACTAACGCTACCCTAATTAATAAAAGAACATAATTCTTTAAGGAGAAAATACTTTGAAAACTTCATAATAACATTATTACCAACTATAAACACATGCCTAAAACATTACATAGTCATCTTTCTTTGAATCCATTGTTAAAGAATCTAACTTATATCTAATACAAAGAATACATGCTTAAAAAGATTGACTATACATTAAAATGAAGTGACGCCCCGCTGCTGACCGCACAAAGGTGAAGACATTAAAACTCCCACTAGATAGATACACAATTACAAATACACATTACCATCCAATGCCTGCTTAGACATACAAGAATCTTGACAAACTTACATGCATATAGAATAATCTATGGTTTTAATCCACATGATACATGACTGACCAATGAGAACTGACCCAAACAAACTTGAAAATACCAGAGTTTCTGTCTTTGTCTGTTTTCTCTCAATCTTTGATGAAGCTTTAATAAAAGTGAAACATGTTAGATTGATATATATTTCCTATTTGTTCTTTATTTTATCAATCCTGATAAATTCTGATCTATATCTGATCTGCATTTGAATCTTTAACTCATACATATGTGTGTGTGTATGAATGGAAGTATATGCATGCAAATTCAAACAATAAGTAAAATTTAATTATAAACATAACCTCCTATAATTAATACTTAAGATACCACCAAATCAAATAAGAGGAAGGGAATAATGGGTAAGTGAAGACATATATAAATATTTATCTTACCATTTAAGCTTTGATAATAATAAAAAATTATTTAAGTAGTAATAAAATGAAGTAAACCTATATTTTCATGCTCAAGAATTACTAAGAGCAGTGGCTTTCTGAAAAACTAGATGGTGGGTTGCTACATTTGTCTCTGACACTCAAACTTGAAATAGAGAAAAAGGTGTAAAACCAATAAAAAGAGATTATAAAAAGACAAGAAAAACAATGAAAAGAAAAAATAATGATATTCTACACATCTGCGCATGCACACATGTGCATGGGCAGGTGTGGGCATGCACACACACACACACACACAATGAAAGAAGAAAAAAATCAACATTGCACCAATGAAAGCTTGAATAAATTATTTTTTAACTAAATATAAATGTGACAAAAAAACAACAAAATAAACAGTAAATTGTTGATATCTCCTGAATGATGAAGATAACATCAATCAGCTGACAAATATTATATTTGTATTAATCCTAAATATATAAATATATAAAATTATAAAACAGTTATTGGTCAGAGTTAGATTGGACCAAGAAATAGTTGTATTAAAAAGTGCTCAATACACATGTAAAGAAAATAAAAATTTAACGTGCAGAGCTTTTAAATTTCAAAATTGGCTGATTTTCTAATTTTTCAAATATATATCTATATAACACTAATAAACTTATAAATGTAAGCAGCTATACTCGTCCGGCAAAACCTTAGGTGTTTTAGTTTGTAAATGAACAAACTAATACCCAAGGGGAAAAAAAAAAGGTTAAAAAAAGAAAGAACTAAGAACATATACTTCCGGTGAAAATAATCGTCTAGAATCTAAGTTCAGAGTCCAAAGAAAAAAACCTCCGACACAAGTAAAGTAAAATAACCAGTCTGCCCTGACTACGCGCATAGGTGAAACCTAGGTAGGTTTGTCTGGCTCTTTAGGCTTACTTTTATATATATATATATATATATATATATATATATATAAAATCATGATTCTCATTGATTCTTTGTCTTTAACACTGCCACCATTAGAATTCTATTAAAGTCCAATTTTATTCCCAATTGAAAATATTATTTAATATGGTTTAATATAAATGATTAAGATATAGATGTCTATATTTCTGAGATGAGGTATTATGTACACTATTTACATTAAGGACACATGGCACAGTGGATAAAGGTGTTGGTTAGATCCAGTGACAGGACCCAAACAGTGTGAGTTCAATACCTGGTTAAGGCAATGGAGAACTTGAAGAGGGGAATTAATAGGAGATAACTGATATCTATTAAACATGACAGGTGGAACTAGAACAGTCTACCCCAGTGAATGAAATAAAGGGTTCAGTTCGACATTCCAACCACCTGAAGAAGGCCGGAGTGAACAACAGCTGAAATATTGTAATAAATATGGCAACAAAGATGAGGACATTAGTCCGAATAATGTAAATAGTATATATATATATATATATATATATATATATATATATATAATTGTGTATTTGGGCAACACTCCCTCTTTTATACAAGTTTTATTAAAGCCAACTGACAAGGTATTTCAAGTAAGATTTTTTTTTTTTTTGTGTTCGTATAAATGATTTCTTTTCTAGGCATAGAGTGTGTAAAAAAAATCTTAATCGCAGTACGAGTTGCCTTTAATGAATCTTATATATACAGGTAAAAACCCAAGGTAAGTAATCCAAGTGAATCCTAGTAATATAGAATATTAAAACTGATCCACAGAAGAGAGCTCAATATATTTATTATAGAGCATATATGAATTACAAGTAGATAAAAATCAATACCCCATATGATATATGTTCATTTTGCCCAGAACGGGTTTTATTAGTTGCTAGGAGTGTATATTCTTTTTAATTTTATAATTATGAACAAAAAAAATCATTTAATTTTTTGTCAACACTTAATCATAAAACTTTGACCATTAAATTATATATATATATATATATATATATATATATATATAGTGATTTTCTAAGCACTGCTTAGATGTGGCACAAGACTGGAAGTATGGAGTACCCAGTGAGGATTGAACTCACTACTCAGTCATAATTGCTCTACAAGACAAGCTTGCTAACCATTACACCACGCCAAGTTTTATATATATATATATATATATATATATATATATATATATATATATATATATATATATATATATATATATATATATATATATATATATATATATATATATATATATATATATATATATATATATATATATATATATATATATATATATATATATATAGTCTCAGATTTTAAACAGAGTTTTTTTTTTTCCCCCCTACCAGCCTACACGCTGAGTAAAACTTAATAAACAAAATGTGCCCTCCAACAGAGTTCAGACCTGTATCCGCCTTCATAGGAGAAACCATCACCCAATCCATGCTTTAGACAACTCAGCTATGAAGAGCCTCACAGCCAACCAGCCTCTATTTGCCTTTCTCGAAAGTCATATCAGCTCAGCTTTGTATTGGAAATGTAAACAAAGCAATTTATAAAGAATTAATGGATTGTTAACCAGATATCTTTTTATTACTTCAAACATTATTTTTAGTAGATATATTTGAGTAAAATATCTCATTTTTTTAAACAGTTTTTATTTCATCTACTGGCTTGAACATTATTTGATACTTTCATTAAAGTTTTGAGGTACAGTGTTTTTCTTTTTTGATTAATGTTAAGAAGCCCTGTTCTAAAGTCTTCTCATTCTCTTTCACTCCCAGTAGCCCCTTGTGTCTTAGTGGCATTATTGCTTTGCCTGGCGTGAAGTGATTAAAAAAATAGTAGCTTATAGTTTATACATTTAACATCACCAAAATAGTAATGTTTTTACATTTTTTTTAAGTTAATAGGGTCTTTGATGAATTTCAGAACCTTGATAGTTTAGTAAAGGGAATTAGGAAGACTGTGTTACGCTAGTCTTCAAAGTGGGAAGTTCATGGCTGTCTTGAAGCTCAGAATCAGAACATTTGGAAATTATAAATGCTTCATGTTTTAAGATTTTATTTTATTAAACAGCTATGCACTCTTTTTGGCACTTTGATGTGATATGGTGTAATGGTTAACGAGCTTGTCTCACTCAATTACGACTGAGCAGTGAGTCTGATCCTCACTGAGTGGTCCATACTTTCGGCCTTATGCTGCATCTAGGCTATATATCTAGTAAATCATTTTGGGCACCGAGATATGGTGTAAATGGTTAGCAAGTTTGTCTTATTAGAGATCAATTACGACTGAGTAGTAGTGAGTTCGATCCTCATCCAGTGCTCCATCCTTTCGGCCTTGTGCCATATCTAAGCTACGCTTTGAAAATCAACATCTGTGCGCTTTTCATTAAGACACCACAAACAGGCGATTAAAATATGAGATTAAGAAAAAAAATTCTTCATTAATTATGGTTAGACAATTTTGTTGCATGTTATATTCAGTTAAAAATTTTAAAGGTTCACATACTGTCTTCGACCCACTGTTTGGATTATAAATTGATGCCCGCTATAAAAAAAATCATCATTCTAATTTGGAAAAAAAAAAGTTCATCTATATTGGAGAGAGATCGAAGGTTGTGTTAAAAATGTGTAAATAACATTTTTTAATTAACTTACCTCTTTTCAGGTGTGAAAATATAATAAGAAAATACAAAAACGAAGAAAACTGGACGATTTGATCATTTTTTTAAACTTTTAAAAAAGTGTTGTTGTCTGAATTTTTAGTCAGTTCTTTTGTCAGTCTCTACACTGTAGCGCTCATTCAGTTTTTTATGACAATTATGTTGAAGATAAAAATAATGGCTTAAAGAGAGCATCATTAAAAAGGGGTTGGAAAGAGTAAAGTAAAAAGGTTAAATTATTTAGCGAAATGTTCCGTCTGACATCGATGCATAACGAAACAAAGGAAATTGCTACACGGTGACGAAAATCATTTTGTCCCTTGTATTAAAAGAGGTTACAGGACAAAATCCCAGAACTTTTAATGTCGAATTGAGAATAATATCCAATTCCAATATACTTATGTACAAGAAAGTTATTTCGTGAATAAAATCTTTGCGTAAGTCTTAAATTCGGCATAATCAATCTTCGTATACAATCTCCGAGATGTTTTCTTACGTTTTAAGTTTTGTTTGACGCAAAATTTTATTAAAAAAACATCCTTGTTTTAAAAGGCTTTCTTCGCTTTCTTCCGTTCTGGGCAAAATGAGCATATATCATATGGGGAATACTAGGCCTCCCTGACTATGATTGAAATATATCGAATATGTGACAGTATTATTGTTTGTGGATAAATTGACTGTTGGTCAGACGGGAAAGTAGCAGTGTACTTACCTTGTAAATTATTGAACAATTGAATGAAATCCTTACGAAACAAAAACGTTGTTACTTTCTTTACTAACCTTTTTAGTTTTTATAGTTGCAGTGGTCATGTGACAGGGTTACACCTTTTGATACCTTAAGTTACTTTTCCCTCCAAAATCGTTGTACAAATTTCTTGGCCCCTCTATTGGTCAGAAAACACATTCTTATCTCTGATAAGAATCAGGGCCCTGGGAGCCAGTTTCGAAGCTACTGAAAACAGGTAGAAGTGAAGAAGCTGTGAGGCTTTTTCCCAGACTTTATGGCTCTATGGAAAGAATAATGGTGGTGGAATTCCTTTTTATTTTCCAGCTCTCTCCTTAGAAAATATATTCTTCTGATAAGAATCAAGGCCTTGGGAGACGGTTTTGAAATTAAAAAGAGGTTGAAGTGAGGATAGAAAAAATAGCGAGAATGTGAACTTGTGAAATTGTTGTTCTCAAATTAAATTCAAACAAGCATCAAGTTCCTTAACGTCGATTAGGTAACATACATTAACGATAGTGCAAAGAGAGTATACGAATGTAACATCTCCCCTTTTGTAAGCAGAGACTACGGTCTCACGTAGAATACTTGATCAGTTTGATATATAGTCCTTTAGATACGCTGGCTGTCGTATCCTTCGTCCAGCCCGTGTGTGAACCACAACAGAAGATTCGCATTTTTCTGGTTCAGTTGTATTTGTCCTTTCGCTTGTAACAGCTGAGGCTGATGAGAACAGAGGTGCAGCAGCTTTTTGCGTTTTTGCCATATCATGTAGCAAACTTAGAGAGTATGTAGCGGTTGGTGGTGGCTATCCATTTCTCGCATGCTCTGCTGGTTCAGAAGATTTGCGCAAATGACGTCTGTTTCGCCTTCAGGTTCCACTCGCCGTCTGGACTTCGTATGAACGTTCATCCAATCGGTGGTTTATAATGCCTTTCTCCTATACTCGATCACTTTGTACGAGCGTATTCGTACGACATCACCTTCACTTAACACAGGTAAATCACGTGTATGACAGTCATAGTATTTGGCCTTGTTATAGACAAGCGTATGGTTTAAAATATTATTTTATTTTTCGACGGGAACTCGTGCGTCGGGCCTATGCGTAAACGACGAAAAATAAAATAATATTTTAAAGTGTTTCTATTTTTCGACCACTAAAAATGCTCCCCTCCTAATTATACGTGTCGTTTTTCGAGCCTGTTAAGACATAAAAAAACGTCATAAAATGGGTCACACGGAGAAGTACAACAGCAGTCAAAAGGAGGCCAGAGAAGAGACCTGTCATGTTCAGTCAGCAGCAGTCAGCAGTCAGCAGGTGGAGCGCCACGCCAACCAGTGAGAACTACTATGAGAGATCAACCCAGATCGGCTGCCGGCTTATGAACTATACCACAAGGTAGCTGTCCCAAACCCACACGTTCCTATTGAAATAAATCACGTAAATCTATTTCTGCTGCTGTCGTATTTCCTTCTTGCAACCATACGCTTGTCTATAACAATCTCCACTCTAACCACTCCAAGGCTAAGCGCTCGAGGATGTTATGAGGTACATTGACAGCTGACAAGTTGCATTTCAGCTTGTCTTTGTATCTTTTAGTAATCCTTCTTTTACTTTCAAATATTTCTTGAGAAACTTTCATCGCAAATCAGTCGATTTTTGTGCAAAAGTAGGCTCAACCTACTTGAAAAACTCTTTCCCTAATTTACCCCTAATTCGAATGTCTCAAACAATTCTATTGGTTAAAAAAAATACGATATCGCCCACGCATTCCTTGGAATTAGCGGCAGCGTCTACTGAATTTCCGGTGAGCCGGTTTAATTATCGAAAAAGCTATAAATACGAACAGCAATCAAGTTTCTACGCACAGAGATATACAGATACTCAGAGAGACGCCGAGAGAGAACTTAATTTTATGCCGATCAGAGACTGCCTTTTGGAACAAACATCTTTTCTGAAAGATTTGGAAAAATACTCTACACCACAATTCACCAACATTTTCAACAACTCATTGTGACAAAACTTTTTCCACTAGAATATCTTTCTCAGAAAATTTTTGTTTAATTTAATTTTTAGTAATCTTGACTTTTCTAGTTCAAGGTAGACAACTTTAACTTACTTATAAGTGTAAATTTAAAATTTACATGGCAACAGTATTTTAAATTTCTAATAACAATTTTATTTTCAAACTTTCATAGACTGAACTTTTAACCAACAATGTTCAGAACTTTCTGCATTTAACATTCCAAACCAGCAACAAGAAGCTTTTCTCCTAAATATTCTCTGATCAATTTTACGCACATGTCATTACAACACAAATTGTTAAAGTCTGTACATAAAAATTTTATTTGTTATTCCGAGTCTATTCTTTTGTCATAATTGCATATCGTTACCTATTGCATTTTTTTTAATTTATGTTTGTGGATGTTACATGTTTCATTTGCAGGGAAATACTAAAATATTCACGCAGCCTTCTCAGATCCACTACAATCTAAGTCATGGGCGTCCTACATTCCTGTAGCTCTGATCCAACTGGCTATATATATATATATATATATATATATATATATATATATATATATATATATATATATATATAAATATAAAGAAAGAACAGTAAGATATATAATCCGGTGTTCTTATAGATATTTTTATTTTTACAAAATAGTGCTCAATGTAAATTTACAGAGCATTAATATTATAAATTAATTGATTTAAAATATGTTTTTTTTCGCTACACAGTTCTAACCATGTTTCAAAAATGGAAGCTAAAAGCTACGAATTTAATTTTGTAATTAAATTAAAGATAATACAGACATAATGAACACCCAGACACCCCTTGTCCAGTTGAAGTAGATTTATCTGTAACCTTGGAAACGTGAATTATGATTTTAGCTGTGTCTTTAAAACCCAGTAATTTTAAAAGTTACTCCAAAATTCGCTTGAGGATGAAATGGAACTAATGTCTTTAATTTAATTACAAAATTAAATTCGTAGCTTTTAGCTTCCATTTTTGAAACATGGTTAGAACTGTGTAGCGAAAAAAACATATTTTAAATAAATCAATTTATAATATTAATGCTCTGTAAATTTACATTGAGCACTATTTTGTAAAAATAAAAATATCTATAAGAACACCGGATTATATATCTTACTGTTCTTTCTTATATATATATATATATATATATATATATATATATATATATATATATATATATACCAAAAATGACAATTCCTGAAATAGTTCTGTGAGTGCAAAGTTTTCTTACCTGGTTATGATTTGTTGTAGTCCCCTTCAAAATACTCCCTTTGTGAAGCTATGCATTTCATGAGATGATGGAAGCGTTACTGGAAACATTCTTGGAACTTGTTTTCCAGAACTGTGTTCAGCAATATAGTGGTGTGTTTCATTAAACTCAATTTTTATAGTGTTTAATATTGTCAGTTCGCAAGAAGAAAAGGAAACAGATTATTGAAATCTATTTTAGTGACTTTATGTGCTGAGAGCAAATGAAAGAAATACCGGAAAATGCATTTTTCTCTAATTTATAATTACATTTAGTTGTTTATCTAAATTACTTATCTAAATTTTTTTTGTTCAAAATCATTCTTATAAAATTTTGTTTTTATTGTTATTTCTTTATATGGTAAATAATGAATTATAGGCAAATGGCTAATAATAAATTATAGGCACATGGCTAATAATAAATTATAGGCACATGGCTAAGTGGTAGCGGAATGCTAAAGTATCATTTAGTATTCCTTATTTTGTTCTCGCTTTTTGGTCACGATGTCGTAATTATTCCATATCTGTTTCCAGAGCTTCCATCCTTCTGAGGCATTAGTCTTAATGTCCAGTTTATCCGGTGGCGATATGTTTGACTGAAATCCTTCCGCCATATTTTACGCACGTGGTCACATTTTCTTTATTGTCGCTCTAAATGTTGTAACAAACATGATATAAAATCGGTTTCGTTATTTCGTTTATTTTGAATTTCTAAGGATACAGTAAATAACAACATTTCCAATAACATCTTTATATAATCAATAAACAGTCATCTTATACGACAAGTATAAGATTGTGGTGATCACTTACATGTGCCACACCTCCGCTTTCTTTAATGTCATTGGTTCATAAATATATGATACTTATTATATGACAATTTTGCTATCGCACGTCATTTGAATTTTTCTCTAAAATCACGGATTGGTCCATTTCCTGACCAATCGCGTATTTTAGTATCTTTCTATATTTTTAGCGCCAAGCTCACTGGAGCCTATGAGTAGATATATAAACCCTCTCGCTGTTAGCCAACAGTCAGTAGCAGTTCAATTCTTGGAGAATACGGCACAGCGCATATTCTTGTGACATTTTAATTCTTAATTATTACTCATTCAAGCAATCATACTAATTCCTATTGATATCACTCATGAACATTACATCTTTCTACACTGGTAACACACTGTGGAATTATTCTTTATTTAGCTAAGACATCAATTGAACTTTGTAGTTAAATAACATTCAATATTGTACTCAACATTAATTAGCTAAACTTACCCTTTTTATTACGGAAAAAGGGAAGCAACTTTCTTTATACTATTGTTGATTTTTGTATATCATTGTTAATACAATATTTTATTAATGTTCACTGAGCTTGATTATTTTTCTCTAGTGTATGTTGTACATGATTCATGTGGGGTGTTGTTTTACAAGAACACAGCTTTCCTTCTTGATTATATTCACGGTGACCCTAGCCAACAATTCTTACAGCACCTCCACAAGATATCAATTCATGAAAATCTAAAGGTTGCCTTATATATGGTACTTGAATTGTAAACTTGGACCTTCCTGCCCGAAAAAAAAGAAAATGAAAAAGGAAACTGAGTGTCAAAAGGATGGTTTTTCCCTTGAGACTGCTATTATTTTAACTACCTCCACTCCTCAGCAATGTTTATTGTCGTAAAAACCAATGATTAGAGTTGTAATAAAACCTAAACATATGATGAAAGTGAATTTACACATTGTTTTTTGTTCTTGAGCATTTACATCCATCAGAACAACTTTTGGATACCAAGGTCACATTGCAGCAACAACCTTCACAAGTCCCTTGTTCTACAATTTGTTTTCTTTCAAAAAGTTAAATAAGTTGGAGCAAATTCTCTACTTTCATTTTTACGCACGCGAATTATGGTACCGATTCTAGATGTTTTTACGTTTTATCAAATTTTCTACTTACCAATGAGAAAAACAGAACAAAATGATGATAAAAGTGGTGAATAGTGTTGGAATTTAATTTGAGAAAAACAATTTCACAAGTTCAGATTCTCGCTATTTTTTCTATCCTCCCTCCAACCTCTTCTTAATTTAAAAACCGTCTCCCAAGGCCTTGATTCTTATCAGAGATAAGAATATATTTTCTGACTAAGGAGAGAGCTGGAAAATATAAAAAGGAATTCCACCACCATTATTCTTTCTATGGTGCCATAAAGTCTGGGAGAAACCTCACAGCTTCTTCACTTCAACCTGTTTTCAGTACCTTCGAAACTGGCTCCCAGGGCCCTGATTCTTATCAGAGATAAGAATGTGTTTTCTGACCAATAGAGGGGCCAGGAAATTTGTACAACGATTTTGGAGGGAAAAGTCCCCGATCCATCGGAGCCTACCAAAACTCCATAAATTTGGAGAATCTTGCCTATTTCGACAGTGAGATTTCTGCCCACCGTCAGTGAGGTCGATGATAGGAAGCTCCAGCACCTCTTTCACCAAAGAAGAACTACTAAAAAGGGCTGTCAAAAACGAACGTCGGTCTACTATTCAAGACCAATCCAAAGCTGCATCCCTTCACCACTCCTTCTGACGAGCCCACTGGACTTCTGTCGTCGACCAAAAAAAACTCACTCAGTTGCAGGATTCCTTCATCTGCGAACAAATTTCCAACTCTACAAGAACTGTGAGTGTATCTATCAGAACTTTAACAATAACATCTAATCGTTTAAAGAACTCTTTAGGCGCCCAGAGAAATATTTTGAGAAAACCTTTTCTAAGTTAAGAACATTTTTTCTTTCTTTCTCTACTAATCGCCCTTTTATCCCTTTACCCTTTTTTTTCTGTATATGTTGTAAATAAACACTTTCTTCTTTTGTTGTTACTCACCGAGCAGGAGTTTTTTTCTTTATTCGTACGCGCCTAAAAGAGAGAGTTTGTCCGCTCTAATCTTGCAATTTTACTTGGGTTTTTTCGCAAAAACTTTAAACCTCAACCCTATTTTAAACCTCAACTCTTTGATGCGGGAAAGCCGGGACAAATTTCCTAGCAATAGGTTTTTTTTCTCCTCATTTTTTTTTTTTTAATGTTTTCTCTAAACTTTCATAATGTTGAAGATTGAAAAGAACGACACAAACACGGTATCAACGAAGAGAAAACATTTTTTAAGCGTCAAAAACTTGTATAGGCAAATTTGTTTATGAAGAACAAAGCGATGATTGACGTTTAATTCGTCTCTCGTGTATAAAAAGATTTGTAGAGGACTGGGGGATATTTACGTGTTGTTGATTTAGAAACACGTGCTGTTTATTCCTGCTAGAAGGTCCAACTACAAGAACATGACAGACTCAAGTTGAGTCCAACCGAAGATGTAAAGAAAACAAACAAGACGGATATATATACATGTCAACAAATATATGTATTAAACAACAAATTTACAAGTGACAAAGTGTTTGTGTGTGAATGTAAAGAGTTTGTTTTTTGGTGAATGTTCGTACAGACGTGTATAAGTGTGTTTCATGGCGTTTTTCCACAAGTGGGCGAAAACGCAAATCTCTACGAGAGATCACATTTTTAAATGTGACCGCTGAAATGCAAAGTAGAAAGAGAGCGAGTCAAGAAGTCGCCCAGTATTTATAGTGTAGGGAGAGCGACCCCTAGTGAACAGTTAGGGAATTAAGGAGGAGCTAACTCTGACAGATTGATAGAATTATTTGTAGCAAATTGTACCATATTTTTTATTTCTCTTCTTTTGTATTGTCTTTGTTAGTTAAAACGACTTTTTCGTCACAACTGCAAGAGTAAATGTTTTGAAAAAATTGAATCGAACGATGACCAACAGCAAAAGAAAAAAAAAATCAATTTCCAAATAAAAAAAAAAATGACTGCTGTTTGCCTTAAAAATTTCTTTTTAAAACATAACTTTTCCAGTCTAACTCGATAAAAATGTTCATTGAGAAATTTTATTTCGGAATCGGAAAGATGCATAAATATTTTGTCTTTTCTAAATGAAAAACGCAAGAAAATGAAATGATATATAGGATATACGCATTGAATTGGTGGGAGTGGAGGCGGGGTTTTACAAACAGGCCCGTCACCACGCAGTATAAATGTTTCTAAAAAGAATATTATTCAGCAATAATTTATATGCACTTAGTTAAATTTCTAAACGGAAGAATGAAAGATTTTGAAACTTAAGTATCGTGAATTATTATTTTTATTTTTTTTATAAATTTTAACTCTAAAATTTTATTCACTGTTCATTCAATTTAATTTTTTTTCCACTACTCCACCAATAGGAGTAGATAGGATCGCCTATCATTCGGTTTCCACGCTTCCATGGTCTTTTGAACTGGAGTAGAGGTTTATCCCTCGTTCCTGTTTAGGAGTGGGTTTCTGGTTCCTTTTAAAGTTTACTTCAGCTCTGTACGCTTGTACTTTCTTATGCTAATATAACTCCCTACAGTAACCTTCTACCTTGAGTGGCTCTTGGGTGAATCTTAGTAATAAATAAATAAAAACCATAAGAGTGTTTTGTGTGGGGAAGAGGCTGCCTTCAAGAATTTGCACACACCATTTCATGGGTAGTGGGTCCTAGATTATTTGGGGTGTGACCTGCTGCCCCCTTCATGATAGGCCTGATTACAAGTTTTTTTGTTTTTTTTTTAATTAATCATCTTATTTTTAACATAATACGAGGGGGTGATAAAATATATTCTGGTTTTCGAAATACTGGTTTGGGGAAATGGATTTGGACGTGAATTTGCATTTTTGAAATGTCATGGATGAAACCATATTCCTGTGAAATGTGTGGACCTGTTGCAGATCTGAATCAGAAAAAAGTGTTTAAAAATATATTTCGTATAGACCTTGTTTGTTAAGTTGGAAAGAAACGTGGTTTCTTTGCATATATGTGTGAGAAAGAAGGGGCAAGAGAGAAAAGGAGGAAAAAGCATCATATAGTTTAGTGAGGAAGATGGGTAGTGATGTGCAGAGGTTTGGTGATACCCGGGGACAACTCCTTGATTGCATGCCCCTAAGACTCAAGTAGGGGTGCCTAACAGGGCCTAATATTGAGAAATGAGAGAAAGGAAAACATTACAAATATTAGGTTGGTGCAAAAATAATGTCGTTTTCTCACATAGTAACATATGTGAGAAAACGACATTATTTTTTGCACCAACCAAATATATAATAGAATCTATTATATATTTGGTTGGTGCAAAAAATAATGTCGTTTTCTATTAAATAGATGAAGCATTAAATAAAGACTTTATTCAAATTAAATATAAACTAAATTTTTATTTCTCTCTTTGATTGGATGTCCTCTGAATATGGATGCCCGGGGCCATCACATCCTCTACCCCTCATTCTGCACACTACTGAAAACAGGTGAATGAAGAAAGGAATTTCTTTTAAGCTGTGTATTGTGTTTGTGTAGCGGTTGTATTACCATTGTTGTTGTGAACGACGAACGACGAACGTCGCGGTCATCATTATTGTAGTGACGGTGTTATCAATATTTAACTTTGGCTAGGAAAGGTGAGATTGAGGACAATGCGTGGACGCAATGCAATTTATATTTGACGTAAATAGCACATAGAATAAAATACAAAACTGAACGGAATGATTTCAAAACATAACAATTAAATTTATTAATGTTTGATGTACGTGCATGCGAACTGAAAAGGTAGGACAGAGTCGTGTCCCTTTGATTTGGTAATAGTTGTACCGGAGTTCATATTAAGAAGTAATATTAAACTTGTAATTTAGAAGAATAAAGTTTGTAATTGTGAGTTCTAAAGTTGGTAAAAGTTCAGAAGTGATTTCTGAGTTCGTGAATGTTGGTAATTATGTTTAACGTCTGGTCAGCAATGACTAAAACAGGAGTTCTTGAAGATTACATCTTGGCACTTGGTAGCAAGGAATGAAACGTGCGAGAGAGAGAGAGAATGAAAAGAAAAACTCGAGGAAGTTTACACGTGTTCTGTTTTTATAAGTTTGTTGTACCACGTGACAGGCTCAAATGGAGAACGCGGGAAAACAGATTGGTCGCGTGCAGGCGGTTTGATTGGTCAGAACTGACCAATCAGCAAGCTAGATTGAAGGGGATTGACCAATGAATACTTGTAAGATTGTGATGATGAAAATTATAAGAGGAATTGTGCACTTCCTAGCAGGGGTTAACTAGGTTGTTGTGGAAGAGTCCACAATTGTGAACTGTTGCTATCTATTCTTACTGATCTGTCCATCTAGAAACTTTTTTTATATTATCCTTCAAAGGGATCACAAAGCATTTTTTTTTATTGTTGGTAGGAAGGCGACCCTTTGATTGAAAAATGATAAATATTTACTTTCAAAGTATTAATTTATTAACAGGAAAAATGCACAATCCTCCAACTTATTTTTTGTTATTTGAGTGTTCATTTCCATCTTAGCTCTACAGATCAATTCAATTAGAGATCACTGATATTTATGCTATTTTCATGCTGACTATTATCCTCCTCTTTATTGTTGTCAACACGTTTCAGATGTATCTCTCTCTGGACTTCATCAGGTTTATGTTGATCCAGCATGCACCTGATGACATTGGAATTGTGATTTCAATCCTTGGGAAGGGCATACTTGGACTCAGTGGAAACAGAGTGAGCAATAAATGAGCAGTACTAAAAATAAGAACGAGACAAGATAACTCCAGACACAAGCAGGGGAACGACAATCTTCCCTCATAGATTAAATTAAGAGTTCAGTTTGGAATTTCCTGTAGGTCATATGGATCAAGGGGCGTATTATAAATAGATTTAAACAAAAATATATTTTTTGTTATTGATTTATAATAAATATGTACTTGTCGTTCTAAAATAAGAAAGATATTATCCCAATTTTCCTTTTAAATCCAACAATAATAATTGTAACATTTTTTTTTGGCAATAAATTTGTTTATCAGTAACCGCATTTTGTATTTGGCATAAAATTTTTAAAAAATCCATAAAAAGTACAATTTTGAAAAAAAAGAGGATATCAAGTTAACAATTTATTTATAATCATTACTTTCTATTATAGAATCAATATCTAAATTGTCATTAAACAAATTATCATTCACTATATATTATCTTCATCCTGTTCAAAATTAATTTCAGCCTCTTCATTCTCTTGCCAAAGGATGTCAGCCTCCTCCATGGCTGTTATGAGACAACACTTCTTGAAACCTCTCTTTATAACATCCTCACAGACATTTATCGGGAAAACCCCATGGTAATTTTCAACATTATTTTAGCCGCTTAGTTACGATCTTATTCCTAATGTCAAAGTCAGCAAAATGTCTTTGTTATTATTATTATTATTTTTTTTATAACATTTATAGATGCGTATTATACATAGGGATAGATATATTTCTTAATTTTTGAATGATTTGTTTGGATGCATATTAATTTCGAGAAATCATATTGTAGTGAAGAATATAGATCAGTATTTCTAGGCAAGTGAAAATACACCTTGGAAAGACATTCATTTTAAATGTGTGGATTTGCTTTAGTACAAGATTCAGCATTATAAAAGGCACTTGAAAACACATGCTATAATGATAACTATGTAGTGCTAGACAATTTTTCTCACTGGAATCTATTTTACATATTTTTAAGTCTACCATTTGTCCTTACTTTGAATATTGCTGCTACATATAGTCTGGTGATGCTGCTATATATTTAGAAATTCTTGATAAAATCCAAAGAATCTGTAGTGTTATTGGTCTTGACCTGGCATCTAAGCTTCTGTCCCTTTTCCACTGCCATTATAATAGTTTCCCTGTGCCTTTTCTATAAATACTTTCATGGTAATTGTTCTGATGAACTTTCCTCTATGGTACCTGGACTTTATGAATTTAAGTGCAGTATTAGATTGGCGGCAAGGTCTCATCATTTTATAGTAGGAAGGGTTAAATGTAATTGTAAGTTCTATGCTATTGGTTTCTTCTATCGGCATATCTCAGCTTCAGTCACTTTCCCACTGGCGTAAAGTAGCTTCCCTGTGCCTTTTCTATAAATACTTTCATGGTAATTCTTCTGATAAACTTTCCTCTATGGTACATAGATAGACTTTATGAATTTAAGCTCAGTACTAGATTGGCAATGATTAGTTCTTAAAAGTCTGATGCTCTACCGACTGAGCTATGAGGAGGCATGGTGGAGTAATGGGTAGTGGCTAGGATTGATCAATCGGAGAGCCGAGGTCGAATTCCAGTTGAATCCATTACATTCACTTACATGCTAATACCCTTGAGAAAGGTATGAATCCTCTTCTTCTCCCCCACCCCCCAGCTATGGGTAAATAGCAGGACAGACCGGGTCCTATAGCCTTGAACAACGACTGGTCTACTGCAGAAAAAAATGACAATCTACTGCGGGAAAAAATCTGCATCATCATGTACCAAAAGATACATGATTGCCTAAGCGTGTATCACGCATGGCCTGTAACTGACTGACTAGACTGGCAGCAAGGTCTCATCATTTTACATCTGAAATGGTTCGATGTAACTGTAAGTTCTATGCTAACAGTTTCTTCTATCGCACTTCTCCCTTGTGGAACTCTCGTCCGACTTTTTGCTTCCCAGTCAACTTTGATCTTTAAAAATTTAAATGCAATGCCAATCATTATCTTCTTTCCTTTTAATTCTTTTAATATCCCCTCTCCTTAATTGTAGTTTTTCTCATATTCTATAACACTCGGTAACTTCTTGAATCTTAGTGGCTTTATTGCCTTGCTTGAGGTAAAATTACTGAAAAAAAGTATAGCAATGTTTGACTTTTCAAGCCTGCAAAAATATGTGTAAAAATGATGGTTATTCTCTTGAGACCACTATTACTGTAAACACTTCTGATTCCCTTGACAATGCTTATTTACATGCTTATAAAAATAGAATTTTCACTGTCCCTTTAAGAACATTTTTGATCTCATCATTTGCATGTTCTACTTTTCATATGAACATTATTCCTTTACCAAGCTGAATTTTTATTAGCTGCTCAAAAGAATACTTTGAGCAAGCAATTATATACCCTTCTTTCATTTGTAATTTAAATTTAAGTGTAAATAAATTTTCCTCTTTAATTTCACATCGAGTCCTTTTTGTTCACCTAATTACTCCCTACTTATTTTTATATTGGAATAATGTGATACTATGTAGAAAGAGAAGAGCTAGTTTTATCTCAGTCTCAAGTGTTTCTGTTTGATAGACCAGCAAATAGTTCTTTTTGAAGTCTATTTAAGAGAATAAAAGGAAACCTAATGTGATACTATGGATATCGATGTAGAAAGAGAAGAGCTAGTTTTATCTCAGTCTCAAGTGTTTCTGTTTGATAGACTTCAAAAAGAACTATTTGCTGGTCTAAGAGAATAAAAGGAAACCTAATGTGATACTATGGATATCGATGTAGAAAGAGAAGAGCTAGTTTTATCTCAGTCTCAAGTGTTTGTTTGATAGCGAATAGATGGTTCTTTTGGAAGTCTTGTTCTCTAAGCAGCATCCACTTTGACTGAAGGGGAACGGGAAGCAAAAGAGCGGATGAGGGATTTATGGAAATCAAGTAGCAACAGAACATATGGTATATCTGGGTACTGGTCTATGTCATTTGAATTTTTTTTCTTTTTTACTAACATTCACTCAATACAAGGCTCAAGAGCCACTGAAGGTAGAGGATTACTGTGTACTGTTGTATGATTGTAAGAAAGGGCAGACATGACGTTCTTGGGGCTATGAAGGGAAAGACAACACTTAACTCTAAACTTGAAGTCATTTCATTAGGGGATAACATTTCAGAGTTCAGTTGAAGATATTAGTAATGTTGAAGTAGACTTAAGAAGGAACCAGAAACCCAATCCTAAACATGCTTGGATTCAGGGCAGAGTTATGGTCCACCCTTGGTGGGAAATGGACTTTTCCATTACATCGTTCCTGCCACATATTGGGATTCGTAGATGGATGAGGAGTTATTAGGAGGAAGCCTGGAATAAAACATCTACATATATGGGAAACAGGGTTTGCATTCTTATTTCGAGAAGTGGCATTTGTCTTTCATCTTGTCACCTTGTGAGCATGCAATGGGTCCTTGCCCAGATGTTGGTGTATACTAATGAGATCAAGAATTGAAATGCAATGTGGGGTAATCACTGATCAGTCAGAGGAAAGCATGGTTGGGAGGCGGGTCACATTGCATGTCTACAATAAGATTTTCCACATTTGAACTCACTTTGTGGAATGAGATTATAAACGTTGTCTGCATGTAAATGCTTATGCAAAATTTTATGCACAAATTTTTCTCCTTACAAAATTCATGTGAATTAAATAAAATAAAATAAATTCATATGAATTAAATAAAATAAAATTAAATAAAGTCATATGAATTAAGAAGCAAAAATAAATATTAGGTTATAAATTATCAGATAAATAATTTGTTGAGATTTCAAGTCTCATCTTAATAACTGAAATTTTCTTTCACTTTGATGTACAATATTTCATATTTTTCTGATATAAATCAGTAACAAAAACTGTCATAAAGATATTTTATCTAATTAAAATATCAGTAATAAGTTATTTTAAATTTTAAATAATTAAAGGAAAAACAGCTGCCATCAAAACACATTAAAATATCAGTAGTAATATTTCTTTTAATTGTAAATAATTCCAATATTCAACTGCTGACAAAAAAATTGTAGAAATATGTGTTTGTCTTGTCTGGTTTTTCACACATCTGCACATTGAGAGCACTCTTCTGACTGAGAAAAAAAAAATTATGTTATATAGCTCTCCCAGTCCCAGATCCATGCTAACTATTGCCTAATACCTGTCCTGGGTCACTTATATGCAAATAGTCAGTGCCACTTACTGTATGAGGAATGTAACCCCTGTTTCTTACAGCACCATATGCAACCAACACTTATTGGGCTGACCTGATTCCGTTATAAAATCAAAATCAGGTTAATGATTGCCGCAAAAAACATTTGCGTTTCAGTTTGTAAGTTGTTATTAAAATTGACAAATATTTAAAGACAATCTCATTGGATGAAGAAAATGTGAGAGACCAAAAACGACACAAATTGGACAAGTTGATTTTTAAGAACTTTTATTTGAATAAATATATATCAATAAAGAGACTAAAATGTACATTTTTCAACTAAGGTCAGAGCAACCTACAGCTTGATTAAAAACATTAAAAATTCTCATTTCTTTTCATTGGAAAACAAACAATTTGGCTCATGTTAGGATAGATGGACATAGTTATGAAGCCAGAAAATCCAATTTTATCTTGCTATTCTCAAGGGGAAAAAAAAAGAAAGACTCCAGCTTTGGCAAGAAATGGAGTTTTCCTGAATGAAGTCATATGGAGAAAAATAATCACAATTTAAAAAAAAAAATAATCAATCACATTTAAAACAGAGAAATTGTAGAATATAATGATTTGGGTATTTTGAGCATTTTCTCAACTGATTGTCATTTTTATTTTTGTATAAAAATCTTCTGACTTGAAAGCAACAAAATTCCATAAAATCTTGAAGGCGAGTTCAGGGATTTTCCTTCAAAAACTTAATTTATAAACTAGTATATTTTTTATTCATACGGATTCAATGGAACATATCTTCTCTTCTGTGTCTGTCTGCTCATGACTTTTTAAGTCAGAATTAAGTGGAAATGACAAATCACATAATTCTGGAGGCTTTTCTTCTGTGTGTGAATTCATGTGCTTTTTTAAGTCTGATATACTGAAAACTGTGGAGCCACAGACTCCACAAAAAAAAGGTTTCTCTTCACTGTGTGTTGCAAAGTGTCTTTTTAAAGCTGCACTATTCGTAAATGAACATCCACATATTTTGCAAGAATATGGCTGCTCTCCAGTGTGGACTAGCATATGCCTTTTTAAGTTAGAACTAAGTGAGAATGCAACACCGCATATTTTACAAGAATATGGTTTTTCGCCTGTGTGTGTTCGTATGTGTAGCTTCAAAATAGAACTATGAGAAAATGCACATTTGCAAACTTCACAAGAATATGGTTTTTCTCCAGTATGTATTTTAAAGTGTCTTTTCAGAGCAGAATTGCTAACAAATGCAGATCCACATATTTCACAAGAATATGGCCTTAGTCCTGTGTGTATTCGCAAATGTATTTTCAGATCTGAACGTTTTAGAAATGTAGATTCGCAAATATCACAAGAGTATGGTTTCTCTCCAGTGTGCATTTGCATGTGTTTTTTCAAATTTGAACTGTCTGAAAATAAAAATCCACATACCTCACAAGAGTAGGGTTTTTCTCCTGTGTGTATCCTCATATGTGCTTTTAAATGGTACTTCTGTGAAAAAGCTGATCCACACATTTCACAAGAAAATGGCTTCTCTCCTGTGTGTGTACGTAAGTGTCTCTTCAATGATGAACCTCTTGGAAATGCAGCTTTACAAATGTCACAAGAATAAGGCTTTTCTCCAGTGTGTGTTTGCATATGCCTTTTAAAAGACGAACTGTCAGAAAATAAGGACCTGCACACTTCACAAGAGTATAATTTCTCTTTGGTGTGTGTTTCCATGTATGTACCTGAAGCTGAATTCATTACAAATAACCAATTCTTGTTACAGAATGTGTAGTCCAGACAATAATGGTAAAACCTATTGAAGTGAGAGGAGGTAAGTTGAACCCTGCGGGCATGGAATCTTGACAGTGGTTGATTGTCTTTAAATATGCAAAGTTCAGTTGTGCCAGTAGTGAAACCAAGAGCTCTGATGCCTTACTCTCTCAGATTCCTATGCAGGCTCTGGTTTCAGCAGAGAGACAAACTACTACATGGAAATATCCATTCACTTTATCTCCCACTTGTTTTGTTCAAGAAAAGATACCTACCCCTATGTACACCAATGAAATAGAACAAGTAAAATCTTGAAGGAAATGGTCTGTCATTGATTCGTTATTAGAATCCCTACTGAAGAATTGTTGATAGATCACAAGAATCCAGAGATGATATGCAATGCAACATCCTCTTGCCAAAGTAAACTAGATGAAAATCAGAGTCATTTGTATTCACTGTTCGAGTGAGAATATATTCTTTTTACCACAATGGACAAATCTGTAAACAAAAGAAATTCTATTAATAAAAAGGAATAAATAAGATAAGGGAAACTATACATTATACTTTACAATTCAAGTTCCATTTTTGTTATGGGACCTTACCCATAATAACATAATGGACTATTCCATACGTAATAAATACTGCACCTCAAGAGGAAGCAGAGAGTTCTGTCTGAAGTCTGGAGTCAAGTCTGTCAGGAGTCAGTCAGTCGAGTCAGAGGCAGTCCGGACAGAGTCGTGTTCAGACAATTACTACTAAACCTGATTGTTCGTACTAACACTTTTCTATCTCTCTGTATATATTCCATGTCTGCCTTCGAGTTCTTCTTTATTGGTTCTACCTTAGAATATCACCATGGTAAAAGGAACCAGACCATAACAATTTTTTTGGAAAGTAATGTTTAAATTAAATCCAGTCTGGTGATTCTGTTACATATTTAGATATTCTTGATAGAATTCAAAAGGTGAACATGCAATGTTATCAGTCCTGACCTGGCATCTCAGCTTCAGTCAGTTTCCCACCACCATAACGCAGCTTCTCTGTGCTGTTTCTATAAATATTTTCATCGTTATTGTTCTGATGGGCTCTTTGCTACCTCGACTTTACAAATTTAAATGTAGTTCTAGTTTGACAGCAAGGTTTCCTCTTTTTGCGGTTGAAATGGCTAGATGTAACTGTAAGTTCTATGCTAACAGTTTCTCTTCTTGCACTTCTCAAGTGGGGAACTCTCTTCTGGCTTCTTGTTTTCAAGTTAACTTTGATCTTAAAAAAATTAAATTCAATATCAATCATTTGTCTTTTGAATTCCAGTGTTTTTTATTGTTGTCCATCTTTAATAATTGTATAGTATGGATGTCTAAATGAATAAAATTATTTCTTCCTTCTACAAGATGTATAAACTTTTAGAGAAAAGTAAAGCAAACTGTAACAAAGCTCCACATCCAAACAGTCACAATTCCACTCTCTCAGCAGCTAGCATTCTTTCATCCCCTCTTGTTCACTGCCGCTGACTTTATATGCACTGAAAGACCCTAAACCAGAGGCAGCACATCTAGGTTATCTCATTTTCTGTTTTCTGTTATAAACAAGAGAATGAGTCTCCCCTGGTTTTTCTTTGTATCACGAAGCCTATGGCATTGCCAGGTGAGTGCTCTCAGCGTTTTTGGAGGTAAGTATGTTTCTTCTGCACAACACACACACATATATATCAAATGGCAACAAGTGAAAGAAAAGAGGAAAACGAGAAAAAGTATGAAAATGTAAGGAGTGAATGCAAAATGAAAAAAAAAAGATGAAAAAGACAAATAATCATGACATTCTACATGTACTCACATATCTGCAGACTAGTGCATGGGTGAACACACACACACATACACTATGAAAAAAAACTTGCACCAATAAAAAGTGCATGTAAAAAAGAAAAATTGCTAATACCCACTAGTGAGTGGATGGAGTAATTCTCGAAGGCTTTGGGCTTTGTCTATGAGTCAGGATGCTGAAGGCAACGTGAATCAACTAAGTGTCAAAACTTTTACTTGTATTATATACACACACACACACATATATATATATATATTAATGATCTGTCACTGATTGTCAATATCCAAAAGCTAGAGTGAAGTTTGAGAGGAAAAAATAATTTTCATAAATTAATGGCATTGACCTCAGAAATAGAAGCATTAATACTTTTTTGTTTATTTTGATAAAGAGAAAAAGTAAATTTGTCCAAGAAATGAGTGTTGTTCATACTGCATGTAAAACTATTTTAAAAAGATGCTACATGAGATACTTGAAATGATGCAAACTATTAAAAAGATGCTACATGAGATACTCGAAATGATGCAAACTATTAAAAAGATGCTACATGAGATACTCGAAATGATGCAAACTATTAAAAAGATGCTACATGAGATACTCGAAATGATGCAAACTATTAAAAAGATGCTACATGAGATACTTGAAATGATGATGCCACAGCAAAAGAATCTGTACAATGGTGAGAAAATATAGGTAAATGTTCCTGCAATATAAGACATAGTATCAATAGGACTATTTTTCCCTTGACACTACTATTATTATATACTACTTACACTCTTTGGCAATGTTTTAGAAAGTGATGATTAGAATTGGTATAAAACTTAAACATATGAAAGTGAATTTATACATTTTTTGTTCATGAGAATTTACAACAAAAATATTAAACACTTTATTTATTAGATCGTTTATTTACAAAAATAATTTTATATTTACATTCTAAAAATTAATACAGTTAGAACTAATGTAATGCAATATTTATCATTTACCAATTTATAAAGAAATAAATATGAAAACTAATTTTTATTCATAAATCTATAAACATTTACTAAATATGTGAACCAATTATAAAAAATTCTTTATTATTTAGCATTTTATAAATTTTGAACCAAATGTCAATTAGCCAATGTTTTACCAACCATTCCAAGAAATAATCTAGTAGTGTTTATTAATTTTTGTTGTAAATTCTCAAGAACAAAGAAAATGTATAAATTCACTTTTATATGTTTAGGTTTAATTAAAATTCTAATCATTGTTTTTTTAAAACAATAAACATTGCCAAAGAGTGAATGTAGTTAAAAAAGTGGTGTCATGGGAAAAACTATTCTTTTGACACCTCATATATATATATATATATATATATATATATATATATATATATATAATTTACACTTGTTTATTCATGTCTGCCAAATTTTTAATGCAATATTCAAACAAAAGAAGAATTATTCTTACACTCTAAAATGTTTCTACTTTAAATGACTTTCTTGCAAACAACATAGATGAACACCAAGGCATTGATGATTACAAACAAGTCCAGCTCTTTTAGACTATGACTTCAACCCTCAGTCATTTAAACTATCCTGTTTTGGTTTAGCAATGTTTCAAATTTGATAAAAATATGTTGGAGATAAGGATCATGGACCATCTCAGTTTTTATGGTGCTTTCCTTAGAAAAATCCTTAAGGTCTCTCTGGAATTTTAATTCAATAGTCTTACAGAAGAGGGGGTCCAAAGGAACACCATCTGAATAAAATGGTTTCGAAAATTAATTTCTTCCTAGGGGATCAAGCCAGTGGAAATAAGACTTTAAAAGCTTTGTTGTCCACATCTTTGTTTTTTATTACTATTGTTCACCCAATAAAAGGGCCGAGAGTCACTCAAAGTAGAGGCTTACTGAATGAGGTTATTGCATGAACACGGGAGGGGGGTTATGAGGATATGTATGATAGATAAGGGTTGACCCTAGAATTGAAGTGTTTAAGATTGTAGTGTTCAGAGAAGCATCGCCTTGGGAGTCTATTGTATAAGTAGGAGCTCTTGGGAAAAAGCTGTCTGAATCTAATTTCCTTCTTGCAAAAAGAATATGAAGGAATGAAAATGATTCAACCCTGTGTGTATGTCTTGGCAGATCTAAGTTGTAAAGGTCTGAACTAGTGGAACAAGGGAATGTCATAACTTTTCCCATGGAAATAGTGATAGAGTAACGACAGCTTTATAATGGTGGGTCTGGGAGAGGGATTGTAGGGGGTGAAAAATAGTTTATTGCCTACAAGACCATATAAATTAAAATAGTTTATTGCCTACAAGACCATATAAACACTTCTGAACTCTGTCAAGGCTGGAAAGGATTAGGTAGCTCCAGCTCACAAATGGCAGCCATACACCATTTCTGATTTGATCTGATGGTTTCTATAATTTTCAGGGGTAGATTGTTCTTGTTCCATTGAGCATATCTAGCCTTGTTCTTTATTTACATGCAGACTATTATCCTCATCTTTGTGATAGTTATCACAGCATTTCAGATTTCAGATGTTATACCCTCTGGCCTTCATCAGATGTATGTTGGTCATACACCTGATGAAGGCTGGAGCGCATGACATTTGAAATGTTGTGATAAAAACAAAAAAGATGACTACAATAGCATACATGTAAATAATGATAACGTCTCCTTGCATAAAGTCAGACCAAAATAAGCCTTGTTCTTGTTTAGTACTGCTCAGCTACTGCCCGCCCTATTTCTACCGAGTCTAAGTCTATACTACCCAGCCCAGGGATTGACCTCATAATTACTAGGCCACCAAATTCATGTACAATCTACCTCTATAGATTAAATAAAGGGTTCAGTTTGAAATCTGTTTAAGGTTACTCAGATCAGCAGACACTTGAAGAAGGTCAGAGGGCCAAAATGTTGTGATAGAAACAATAAAGATGAGGATATTAACCTTAATGTAAATAAGGCCTAAACGCTGAATTGTTTTTCATTAATTGTACAACTTCACACAGTAACCCTCTACCTTAAGTGGCCCATGGGACTTGTATTGGGTTAGGGGTCAACAAAAAAAAAAAAAAAAGATGACAACTCCTCATCCCAGAAATTCAAACAAAATGTCTTCCCAAATGTGATGCACTTTTTCTTTGTGTCTAATTCACTACTCCCCCCTCCTAGATAAATACTCTTTCTTACAAAAAAAAAAAAAATAGAAGAAGCGGGTAAAGGGTATGTAGTTTGTGATTCATAGCACAAAATACAAGAGGTCTGAATTGGATTTAAGGCCCATCAGGAACTTTTGACCTAAAAAGAGTTCATCTATGGTGATCCCATTGTGTACTGGGTTCACTATAAGAAATACCAAAGTAAGTTCTGTACCCAATGTCAACTCCAAAAGCCAAAAAACCTAGGAGCCCCAATATTTGTCTGAGAAGGTAACTTAATAGCCACCCAGTGCAGAATCGGAAGGTAACCTCATAGCCACCCAGTGCAGAATCAGGAAGTGAAAGCAGCTGAATTTAGGATAAACACAAACAAGACAACCAGATAACAGGTAATGATATAAGCACTCGATCTATGAAGTGGGTGGAGAGAGAGAATCCCTCTCATCCTCACAAGAAGATTGAATATTCAAACAAAGACCCAAAGCCACATACCTTCAATTTGGCTGATATTAATTTCACAGTCAGTGAATGAGCAATGTTTTTTTTTACATATGAAAGATTTAGCCTTGTAACCTTATTAGACATTACTATTATTACTGTTAAAATTACGTAGAAAGAAGGAGAGAATTTGATTTGCATGAAGTTTTGTAATGTAGGAATAGAGAAGAAGGAACAGAGTATTTCATTTTGTGGGGTTTTGAATTTTATTATATACTGGTAATGTGATTGAATTGGGGGATAGTTAATGAAATTATTCATCTCCATTGGACAATCAGGCGAGTGACCAGCATTTTCTTCGAGATTATTAGTACCACCTCCTCTTGAGCTAGGATTTATTATTTGTGGATATACGGGGATTTACTCTGGACTGATCACTTACAAACAAGGACCACGTTGCAAAGACTAAAACCAAGGTTGAATCAAGAAAAAAATCTACTAAAAAAGTTGGTTAGAACCAAATTGGGTATCCATGCTGATACATTCTGTATCACAACCCTTTGCTACTCCACAACAGAATATGCCTCACCAGTGTGGAGCAGATCATCACATGCAAGGAAAATCGACTCTGCCTTAAACTTTACAACTTCACACTTTCAGAGTTGTATTCCCTGGATTCACATTAATTTTGGGTGTGGTGAGTTTTTGAATTATGGGTATATTACTAGTGTGGCGGAGATCAATGGTCACCCTTATAATAATAATTATAGTAATATAGAATTTTGTTTATAGATGAGGAAAATAATCTGGGTGAAGTTTGTGCCTAGAGGATCTGTGCTGCATCAGGTTTATTAATATAACATGTTAAAACAATAGTGTTTATATGAACTATGGAATACCAACTGGGAAGAAGAGACTGCTCACTTAATCAGGAGGGGGAGAGGTCAGTAATCAGGCTGTAATCTCAGTTTTTGTCGCTAACACTGTGTTTATTTAAGCGCATGTTTGTGCAAAAAAATAGTAGGGTCGAAGTTTCGAGCTGGGTGAAGTGAGTTGACAAGCTGCCCATCACTCAGAGTGCTGCTGCTGCTACCACTACTGCTGCTACCGCTACTGCTGCCATGACTCATCACCATAACTATAGAGTTGTGGACCAACCATCACACAAAGGACTACT
The DNA here is from genome assembly GCA_963932145.1 of Acanthosepion lycidas. NCBI lineage: Eukaryota > Metazoa > Mollusca > Cephalopoda > Sepiida > Sepiidae > Acanthosepion > Acanthosepion lycidas. The sequence continues at coordinate 89,440,592 of OZ010575.1, forward strand.
ACCGCTACAGTCACCGCCTTCACTGCCACCACTCTACATAACCGCTTGCTGCTTTGATAAGGTTAATGCTTGCCAAGTGAATTAATTATGGCACTACTAAGAACAAAAGGGGTGAACCCAAAAACCACTTCTCTCCTTCCAAAATTATTTGCAATATTTGTTTTTTCTTCCTGGACTTTGTAAAGGAAGCATTATTCTGTTTGTACCAATTTCTTCCTTGTATACATCTATATAAATTTTTTCTTTGGACTCAAATCGACTTGTTCATATTTGATATTTTTTCTGCTTGGCTCGATTCTTGCCCCAACAAGTTTGCAGGTAGACCAGCTGAATCTTCCAGGATCTATGATTTGTTAATCGATCTCCAGGATCAAAAATCACAATGTGGCTGGAAAATGGAATCGAATTGATATTGTGAAACAGAGACTTTGAATAAACCTGTAATTCTGGATCAGGACAGTACCAACAGCTGATATTGTAGAATACATCAATCCAGTGGGGTCAGAATAGGTGTTACACTAACACTGTGAGTTTTAGAGATATTATAAAATTTCCTGGGTATTTGCATGAAATGACGTAGAAAATGTAGGCATTTTTTACTGTACATATAATAAATTTTGAGAGAAAAAAATAAACATGAAATCTAAAAAAAGTTTGTATTTTATTAAAAGGGGGGTCTGTTGTCCAGTAAGATGAATACAAAGGTTCTTTTGTCAAACCTATCAACAAAAGCAAGGCCCAAAATACTTTCATTTCTTCAAAGCAAACATTTTTTCCAAGCTCTAATTTGTGAGTTGGGCTTTGCTGTGTCACCTAATTTTGTTTTCATATCGTTTGCATATTGGTTAGCTTTCACTACTATTAATTGACTAATTTCATCAAATAAAAAGATGAAAAACGCCTACCACATTGGCTTCTTGATCAAAATTTGTAGGTCCAGGAGTATAGGAAAACTCTGCTAGTCACGAGTGATTGTATGCTTGTGATAGTTTGAAAATTCCTCCTTCTTGGTTGGAATCACTCTCAGTCCGTCACGCACATCACCAATATCTGCATGGGTAAATCTGACAAATTCTTCTTCATCACTCTCGCTGTCCATGAAAAGTTCCTTTATTGATGTAACAGATTCATGCCTCACCCCTTTGTCACCATTGTGATTGAAAAAACAAATGTTTTTAAAGTACTTTATTAAAACTTGCCGATAAAACAGCTATTTTTTTCCAAATTGAAATAGTTGACATCTGTGCATTTGCAGTTCATATCACAAACTTAATGTATCATTTCCATAGCAATAGGTTATTTTTTTAGAAATGTACTTTGCCTTTGAAACAAAGCATTGTCACTCGGTGAACATGTCCGCCTGGAGAATATTGAGGAAGAGTTTTGCCAGCATACACCAACACCTGCAGAGTTGTAATGGTTAAAATCGCTGGGTGTCTCAAGCCAACAAAAGTAGATGACCTCTACTTGCTTAGTAGCATCAGAAGGATAGTCCATTTCCAACTTGAGAAGTCAAAGCAGGAAACTTACCCTTGTCATCCACTCCATGGTTATGAACCAATGACAAAGAGACTCAAGTCAAGACACAACTTTCTACATTGTCAAACCACTGAGCAACAAAGCTCCTAGTTAGTGTCTGTCCCTGTGGTGCTGCCACCTTAACAACATGGAACACAAGCTCTCTCTCTCTCAGCTCTACAGAAACCCTCCCCTTGGCTCCACTGATGCCTGGTCCTGTCTGAATTGCCTCCAAAGAGCTGTTGGTTGCTGTAGAGCCAACCTTCAGAAATGGGGATATGCCACAGATGATGATCTCAAATGCCTATGCAGGCAATTACAAATGATGGAGCATCTTCTAGTTTGACCCAATCTTGAAGATTAACAACCTTGAAACCTTAAAACACCAGACAAAACTCTGTGTGCAACACTGGATCGGCATAGTATAGCAACTCAATAAGAATCAGTCCCATAACAGAGTATAGTCATAGGGTCGCTGCACAGCCGAGTTTCTGACCAGCTGCCTCCACATATGTGGGTTAAATCTGAGCCGCTATCCATTACTCCACCATGCCTCCTGAAGTTAGTTATGTACTATGTGTGGTACATGCTTAGGTGATCATGTATCTTTCGATACATGACTGACGAAGCAGATTTTTTCCTGCAGTAGGTTGCCATTTCTTTCTGCAGTAGGCTAGTTGCCCTCTATGGCTATAGAATCCGGTCTGTCCTGCTACTTACTCCTAGCCGGGAGGGAGAAGAGGAGGATTCATACCTTTTCCAAAGGTATTAGCATGTAAGTGAATGTAATGGATTCGACTGGAATTTGAACTCAGCTCCCCGATTTTTCAATCCTAGCCAATATCCATTACGCTACTGAGCCTATGAAGAAAGTAGTCATAGCTACAAAAATTCAAAATATTACTATTGTCACACATAATCATATGAGCAACTGAATATCATTGTCTTAGACGAGAAACTGTTTATAGTATGAGCAAATCATTTAAAAAAAAAAAAAATGAATAAACTTTTTGAATAAAACTTATGTAAAATAGAGCTTATAGTTTTCTTGTGCTATAATCATCAGTCCCATCTGCAGAATCCTTCTCTCCTGGCCCTTCTAGTCCTGTCTGAATTGCCTCCATAAAACAGCTATTGGTTGCCATCCAAGGTTATAGAACCTTCAGAAATGGGGATATGCCACGGATGATGATACAATGTGGCCAATTACAAACAATGAAGCATCTAGTTTGCCCCAATCTGGAAGATTCTCACACACTTAACAACCTTGAAACCTTAAAACACCAGGCAAGGCTCTGTGTGCAACACTGGATGGGTGTAGTGCAGCGACTCAATAAGAAGACATATTGGTAGACATAATCTTTACAATATAAGATATGCAGATGACACTGTGTTGATGGCTGACTCAGAAGAAAAACTTGATTGATTAACAGAACATCAACTATTTATGGGTCATTTAATGTTGAAATTTAATTTTCTTGGGAACTTTCAAGTAATAAAAATATCTTATTGTGCTTTCACAATTGAATACATGGTAGATCATATTCAGCTTTTGTGCATATACATATTTGTGTGGACAATTATTAAAGACAGGGATATGTGTGTGTTTTATGTTGTAGTTTTGATGGTTATATTTTGGAATACAGTTTGATTTAAGAAATTGATGGATATTATATGGATTAATGTCATGGAAATTCTTTCATGTTCGTTATTTGGTCGGTTGATTTTTTTAGTTGTATATATATAATATATATATATAATATAATATAAATATATATAATATAATATATATAATATAATATAAATAATATAATATAATATAAATAATATAATATAATATATATAATATAAATAATATAATATAATATAATATATATAATATAAATAATATAATATAATATATATAATATAATATAAATAATATAATATAATATATATATAGAGAGAGGTTATTTAATGCAGAAATCTAAATAATTTGAATGTAATTGTATGCCTTCAACTACAGATAAAATGTATTGCTGGTCATTTTACTATAAATATATATTGTTGGTCCTTTATATAAAATATATTACTGGTACTTTTACCTTAAAAAATGTATTTTTATACTTTCACAGGGGTTCACTATTTGCCCATAGTTGGGGCCCTAACAGGTGCTACAACTCTGGGTCAGAGTGGACCTGGTAACAACAGCAATCAAGAAGTGGTTTCACATTCCTCTAAGCTTCCAATTTTCTGATCAGAAGCCGTGCTGATGAATGTAGTTTAAGGACCAACTCTGAAGGAAAACTTAAAGGATTCTTAGACTTAAGAAAGCAAGAAGAAAAGATTATTAACCAAGATAGGCTGCATGGTTGTTAGTAAAAGATACAGTCGAAAGTGAGCATTACATATTACAAACTTGAAAATCAAGCAACAGATAACAGAAAACCTCTCATAAATTCTGAAGGTGCCTAGGAATAGCTATTTCTTTTTAACCATTTCACCCCAAGCAAGGCAATAAAGCCACTAAGACACAAGGTGTTACTGAATGTCAGAGAATAGGAGATTGATTGGTTGTTTATTTAGCCAGCATATCAACCACTATGCCAAAACGGTTGGTTGGCTGATTTTGTTCAGCGGCATGACAACCTCCACGGGCCACTCAATATGGAAATCCACATATTTTGTACATAACTTTATGGCTTCAACTACAGATGTTTTGTATGCAATTTTATACTGTCAGGGTAAACATATGTTTTTTTTTAAGATATAATTTAAGGTATAGTGCTTTCTTCTGAAAGTGCACTATTATTTGAGCAACAAATCAGTCAGCCATGAACCATATGTAATACACGTTTAGGCAATCATGTATCTTTCAGTACATGACTGATGAGGCAGATTTTTTCCCACAGTAGGTTGCCATTTCTTTCTGCAGTAAACCAGTTGTTATCCAAGGCTATAGAACTCGGTCTGTCCTGCTATTTACCCATAGCTAGGGGGAGAAGAAGATGATTCATACCTTTCCCAAGGGTATTAGCACATAAGTGAATGTAATGGATTCAACTGGAATTCGAAATCGGATCTCTGATTGCTCACTCCAAGCCACTATCCATTACTCCACCATGCCTCCTTTTACTTTTTTGAAAAGCGTAATAAAGTTTTGTAGAAGACAGAAGATAACAATTGACAATGCATTTAAATTCTTGAAGATCAAAGTCCACAGGGAAGCGAGGAGATGGAAGATTGATTTCGATTTTTGATTGAATGTCAACCCATCTGTGGTTATTTTATGCCAAAAGGTAAATTGTGGGGGATGGTCAAATTTCTAATTTTTTTTTTTTTTGACAGTCTGCAGTTGTTTGTTGCTAAATGGATTGGGAATCATTTTGAGCGATAAGTTTCTAGGGTAAAGTTCAAGTTTACTGTTTTATTTTTATGGATATTTCAAGGACAAAATGTCATCTATACTGACATTTTTTAATACATATCTTATGTTATTTGCGTTGTAAAAGCATTGTATGATAACAACAAAATGACTACATTCTAATAGAATGTGTTTAACAGTATAGGGTGATTGACATGCTATGCATTCTGGATAGTTAAGGAGATGAAAGAGTGTGCCACAAGTGAAAAATGCAAGAGAAGAAACTGTTAGCATAGAACTTGCATCCAGCTATTTCAGTTGTAAAATGATGAAATCTAGTACTGCGCTTAAAGTCTAGGTGCAAGTAACCCTGTACCTTGAGTGGCTCTTGGGCTTTTTGTTAGGTGAACATTAGTATAAAAAACAAAAATGTCAATATTTGGATACAGTATTAATGAACCGGTAAATTCATCAAACTTTTCAGGTGGATGTTGATAATGACTTAAGGTTAAACATGTTTGCGATCATTGAAAACTCACAGAGTGAAAAAAAAAAAAAAAAGGGTACCTCCTGGTTTTAAACGAAAGTTAAACATACTTGTATGTCTGGGTTTTACAATTTAAATTTGATCTTGTGCCACATCCCATTCAAGTGGATGCAGAAATGTTTGTATTCAATAGGTAGACAGTAAAAAGAATTCTTGATCAATGATTACAGTTACAGGTTAAGAATCCTTTATTTGAAACTAGCAGCATGGCCCGGCATTGCCCGTGCTTGATTCAAAAATCGTATGACTCATACAGCAATCGCTATAACTTGACTTAAAATATTTTTGCCTTTCCTTGCCTTTAAAGCAGTGCCCTTTGCCGTGCTGATGTTGCTACATGCCTTACTTCTTGCCTATCTCACACTGCAAATTTTTTCTAAGCTCTATACTAAACATTAAATCTGTTACGAAAAAAGAACTAAACAAAATGAACACAAAACGATCAGCTTTAAAAAAGGACTCGTAACTGGAAAAAACGAATGAAAAAAGAATGCTAACAACAAATACTTTTTCACACCCAACCCAGTTCTGTGGAATCAGAATCAACATTGAGTTTAAGCAAGCAAATGAGCCAATTGGAGTAAAGTGACATGCAGATTTAAATTTTTCCCACTTGTGACGAATGCAGCTATCGATTTTTTTTGCATGCTAGTATGCTAGTTAATATTTGTGTCAGTCAGCTGTTGGCTCTCACGCTGACCAATAGAATCTTCCTGCCTATTTGCGGCAGCCAGCTATAGGCTCTCACTCTGGTCAGTAGAAAATGGCCGCAAACTACATGAAAACTGCCATAGAAGCATGAAAAAAAATCAATTATTTCCACTATCGATGGGAGTTGGGAAATGCAAAGTCAGTCTTGGTCTTCCCGCTAACTTGGAGAATGTGCATGCAAATTTTGGTGCAAATCTGTCGAAAATTGCGGCCATGCATTTGTTACACACACACACACATATATCCTGACGTTTATAGATAGAGATTCTTGGGACTGAAAACACTCCGGTTTTCAGATGTTTTTTTGATTTTGGAATATACGATAACTAATGCCAAAATCTAAATATCATGAACATAATTTTATGGCTTCAACTAAATATATTTTGGACAAAACTCTACATACAGATAAATTGCATTCTTGGCATATTTTACTCTAAAACTGGTATTTTTATACTTTCATAGGGTTTTGTTTTTGTTTGGGAGGTTCATTATTTGCACATAGCTGGGACCTAATTGGTGCTAACACCCTGGGTCAGGGTGCACCTGGAAATAACAGCAATTAACACTTTCACTGCTACTCATTTGCCCACTGCTGCCCCCATCTGGCCAGCCATTTTTAAAGAAAATGCCAAAATTTCAACCTACATATTTTATTACACAGAAAACTGGCACCAGTGGATATACCTGGGAAATGACTTACCAGATCAGTAATGGGTATACAAATGATATCTTTTGAACCATTGTCCTTTGTGATTTTACGATAGATGGCGCAACGGGACACTCATACCAGCGGTATGCAAAAAACGTAGGTTTCCCTACTTAGCCAGCTGGAGCAAGATAAGAAAAACGAAGATCTCCGTAGTTAGCAGCGGAAGTGTTAAGAGGTGGTTCCACACTCTTCAAAAAATTGATAATCCTTTATCTGAAATTCTTGGGGGTGGAAGTGCTTTCATCTTCAGATTTTCGAAATACAGGTTATTTAATTTGTATATATCATCTATAAGATAGGACAGCTTGGGAATGGAAACAAAGCATAAACATAATATCCTTTTACATTTCATAACACAGCTTATACATATATCCTGATGGTAGTTTCATATAAAATTTAATAAAGTTTTGTGTACATAGAGATACAGGTTATGACAAGAGTTGGTAATGCTCACACAGATTTTTCAGTGTTGAAATTAAGATTTCACGTAAACATAATGTTTTCTACTTTCTGCACATGTACAAAAAAAAAAAACATGATCACTACTTACAAAAAATATATCAATACAACATCAAACACCACCATTACTACTACATAAGGTGTAAGAAACTGGAGGGAGAGGGTACATCGATGACATCAATGAGTGTGAGAAGGAAAATTCAGTTAGCTATCAGTCTCTACCAATGATGTGTTTTGATGTTCCAATGCAAAGGTAAAGTAAAATATGGACTCTGATTAAAATGTAATGAAAACTGAGAAAAGCCAGTATTTTATTTTCAATGCTGCTATGCAATAATTATGTTACGGGTATCCATGTTGCTTTCTGAAATTTTCCATTTGTGGCAAGTCATGTAAGCACCTGAAAACCTTTTGGATTTTGGAATTTCAGATGAAGGATACTCAATCTGTATAGTATTTTTGTCTATATTTTCTCTCATATTACTTACTATTTATTAAATAATTCAGATCATGAATATAAAAAGAAAAAAATTTAATAGGGGTGGGTAGTTTGCTATGTAAATTTATTGTAAATGTAAATTTATCCCCCCCCCCACTACGGAAGACAAAAAACATGCTGATACAACGTGGTCTGAAATTTGGAATTTGGAATTCATGTTTTTTCTTTTTTTTTTTTTTTTAATCATCACTATGAATTTCAATTTTATTTTACATTTCGAAAAATCACGTGGTATGAGGATGAGCATATTTGTTTTGGGTTTGGCTTTCGTAGAGGTATGCGTGTGTTGGGGGTTATTTTACATTGCTAAACCCCAAATCAACTCTTATAATATTTTTTTCTTTTATATTCGTGATCTGGAGTGTAATCAATTAATGAGAAAAAAAAATCAAGATTTAGAGAGCCTAGTTATGTAAGTAAAAAGAAAGGCTCCTTTTCTAATGTTATTGTAATAAAAAAATAAAAAAAAGATAAAAATATAGAAACTGATTTTTTAAAAACTTACCTTTCAAATCTGGAACTGTAATTAAGAAAGAAAAAAGTGAAAAGTTGAGAAATAATCGATGCAAATTCTCTTTGTTTTCAAGAATGTTGTCGCAACTTGTTTTCGGGTCTGATCAACTTCTTTGAATTACTCACTCTTCACAAATTCCCTGCTGTTCGTTCAAATCGTGACAAGAATGCTAAAGATGAAAAAAAATGGCACAAAAAGCAACATTAACAAATAGAAAGACAATATGTATATGCTGGCAATAGAGAAAATATTTCGTCTTTATGTAAAAGTAGAGACTAAAGCAAAATGGTTAAGCGGTGTAACGCAACATTCTGTTCCTTGTGTCAAAAAGTGTACAGCTGTTCGCATTATAATTTAAGTCTATTTCTGTATCTTGTTAATAACACTCATGAAAGTAATTTCTTCTTTTTAAAATAAAGTGAAAATTTGATATCGCTAAGCGGTGATAAACAAAATTTGGCCCCGTCTATATAAGCGCCTCAATCCTTAAAAGTCACGGAAAAATACTCGTAGAAAAAATAATATTTTCATTTTAAGTTAATTTAATTTAGTAATGAAGTTAAATAAATTTAATGTTGATTTAAAGTAGATTGAAGTATCATTTTTTTTTACTACATAATTATCAAAATGTCCTTTCTTTAGTTAGTTTATAGTTTCTGAGTGTTTACTAAATTAAAAATTAAATCCATTTAAATTTAAAAAACTTAATGGTGTACTGTAAAAAACACTTTTTAATTAAAACCTATAATTGATTTTTAATAGTTTAAATACCAGATTCTGTGATGAGCAATGTGTTTTTTAACTTTTTTTAATGGCTACGTTTTTTTTAGATGAAATCAATTTATGTTGATAGTTAATGCTTAAATTAATTAAATTTTGGTAGAAACAATTTTACTAAACCTACTATTTTTTAAAATTTCACGGTTTACCTTTTAAATTTTCTGATGAAATCTTAATGAGTAAGTTTTTAAGTAAGCTCATGATGAGTTCTACGACAATAATATCCATAAAAATTCCCCTATCGCATCGTTAAACATTTCAGCTTAACAACTCTAACAAACAAAATATTGCAATAATGCCGGTCGTTATTTTAAGTGGTTAGAAATGAAAAGATTTGAAATTGACAACTTTTTCCATTTCACTAAAACAAACGTTAACAGTAACACTCTTTTATTTTCTCACCGAACCCCAAGTAGCGTCTCTGATATGTGTTTTGGTTATAAAACGGAATGGTCCATTATTTATGAGGTATTGGCAGGACATAAAGGTCGTGCAAAGTAACAAAGGCAGGGACAAGCATAAATTATAAGGACTTTTTTTAGATTGATTATCGCCCTTGTACGACTGAATGAATTTTACTGCAAAATTGAATTTATCATGTTGTCTAATTCACAATAATTTGATTGTATAATCTTCATTTTATTCAATTAATACTTTGTTTTCTTTTAATGTTATATTGTCTTTAAGTAGACAAGTAGGATGAAAAAAATGCTTCAACAGATATATGTAAGCTATTGACAACCACACATATTTGTCACAGAGATTAATTTTTATAAACCTTATATAAGCATATTTTCAAGATATGATTTTGTAGTTTTTACATAACATTCTGTTATTAGTGTGGTATGTTTGAACAATTAGTAAAACGTTTAGAATCTCGGCCATAATTCAGATGTGGAAAATTTTTATAATTGCTTATTGTTGTTTTTAATATGTTTTCAAATACATTTTTTATTTTTATTTTTATTTATTTATACTATTTACATTGTTTGGACTATTATCCTCATCTTTATTGCAATATTCATAATGATTCAGTCATTGTACATTCCGGCCTTCTTCAGCTGATATATGTTGGAATTTCGAACCGAACCCTTCATTTCGTTCAACGGGGTAGATTGTTCTAGTTTCATGTGCCAGCGGACGAAATAAAGGGTTTGGTTTGAAATTCCAACATATCACCTGAAGAAGGCCCAAGTGTACAATGGTTGAAACGTTGTTAATATGACAATAAAGACGAGGACAACAGTCTGAGGAATGCAAATAATATAAATAGTTATAATACCTCATCTCAGAAACATAGACAGATTTTTTTATTTTTCTTGAAATACATATATATATATATATATATATATATATATATATATATATATATATATATATATATATATTCCCATTTGTGCGGATGCTTGTTGATTCCTTCTTTTCTGGGAAAACACTTTAGACCAGCCATTCTCAACCTTTCCTCCATCATTGACCCCCCTCAGCTTTATGTATTTCTCCATTTACCCCCACCTAGTTTTAGTATAAGTTAGTACTCTGTATAAAATTCAGTATTTTTATTAACGTTTGTAGTCATTAATAAAAAGTTATTCATTTTATCCTCTGTATTAGTAGATCTACAAATTAATACTAATCATAATCATTCATTCAAAAAAAAAATTTTTTTTTAGTATTTTTGTTTTTGGCAATTTAAAAAATTTTTAGAAAATTATTAAAAAATATATTTTTTTAAATGAATGATTATGATTAGTACTGACTAATTTGTGACTAAAAAGTCTGCAAATTAGTCATTAGTAAAAATACCAAAACAGAAATAAAAAATACTGACAAATACTAAAAATTAGTAAAAATTCAGTATTCTGATCAAAAAATTAGTAATCCATCATTCATTTGTACATCAATGTCATAAAATGACAGAAAAACAAGAAGGTCAGAAAGAACCTTTTTATTGTTTAGGACTTTAGGTTTTGTATAAAAATATAGTATTATATATTCGTATCAAAAAAAAAAGAAGAAAATGAAACGTTTTCTAAATAGAAAATTATGAAGTTAATTTGTATTACAAAAAATAATGAACAGAAACAGCAGAAGCATTATCAGTGGGAACATTGCTGATTCATTGAGTCAATCAGTTTGTTTATACGAGGAGCTGTTTCTGATAATGCTACTCTCATATCATCATTGGCTTTCAGGTAAATTTACCCCTGGTTGAGAACATCTGCCAGTTATTTTCTATAATTTAAGTATGAAAAAAATGAGATTTTTCTGAAAGATAATTTTTTTTCCTACAGCTAGTTTTGGACATCTCCAAATACATCGATCAGAACAACTTTTAGATACCAAAGTCATATTGCAGCAACAATCTTCAGAAGTTCTTTCTTCTGCAATTAACTTGTTTTATTTAAGTTAGAAAAAAGTTTCTGACAAGGTGCCTGATGGTTTTTTTAGTATTATTTATCTGGAATAAATGAACAGAATCAAAAGTATAACAAATAATATATACTTATTTATTTGACTGCGATTGGAGTGAGTTCTTTGTAATTTGGAGTAGTGAAAGTTTGTTCACTTGGGTATTTGATAGTTTACAAGTCAGACTTTGGTCATAGTTATCATCTTGTTGGGAGTGTGATTACTTTGGAAATAAGTGTGGCATCAATCTGTGGTATATCCTTGGCTCTGAAAAGGGCAGAAAAATATCTTAAGCAGATGACTGCATAGTTTCAGGTGACACACTTAGCAGTGTGCTTCTTTGTCTCTGCCTCTCAGCTATCTGTTTATATCCCTTAAGAAAGAGCTCCAGACTACTGGCGTGAAGCTTGATTTCAGCTAACAGCAAAGATCTCTTTGTCTTTTTTGATTAGCCAAAATTCTTTTACGTTCTGGCATTCCTTCTGTTCTCATTTTTCTTATAGTGGAAGTTAAGCATCAAGCCTCTCTTATTTTGATAGATTTCTAGTTACAAAAACCAGACCCATAGATCGGCAAACTTCCACTGTTTTGCAGCTAAATTCAGTCCTTTCCTTTTCTTCCTCTTTCTTATGTGAGAGTTGCCTTTTCATTAGTTGAGAAATAAAGAGAGAGAGAAGACTAGAGACAAAGATATGGGTATTAAAGGAAAGCAAATGCCTTATTTTAATTTGAATTCATTATTTTTTAATATTTTTTTTTCTGGACTCACAAGTTCTGGGACATTTTCTACTTTCATTTTTGTGCATGTGAATTATAGAACCCAATTCTAGACTTTTACCAAACACCTATGAAAACATCTTTCCGTAATATTAGGTTGGTGCAAAAATAATATCGCTTTTTGACGTATTTTTTTAACGTCAAAAAACGATATTATTTTTGCACCAACCTAATATTTCACAAGTGTTGAGTTAAATTTTTCATAAGTGGGTTTCTGTGATTTTTCAATTATTGCCCGACACCTTCCTATCAACAATGGTGTAACAATTGAAAGTATTAATAAATAATGATAATAATAATAATAATTACAACTAAAAAATATTATATCCAAAGGAAAAAACTAAACAAATTTTGGTCATGTGGGAGAGGAATAACATTTCACTATACAAAATTTAAGTTGATAACGTGGATAACTAAAAAGAACTGCTTTCTGAATACTTTCGTTTAATAAGAAGGATTTCCGGTTTTAGTATTTGTGGGAATTTACGTAAATAAAAACTGCCCACAATAATTGTGGTAGGAATATGTGCAATGATCACAGCATGTATCCTTGAGACCATGGACCCTGCGCCACAAAAGTTATGCCTCAGCTGCTATTGAAATGATTGGCAAAACATTGGCTTATTGCCAATTGATTCAAACTTGATAAAAGGGTAAATAAGGATTTCTTTATAGTTGGTTCACAGGTTTTAATAAATGTTTATAAATTTGTGAATAAAAAATTGTTTGCACATATTTTTTTTATAAATATTTTTTTTGTAAATACAGTGTAACCCGGATATAAGAGAAACCCGGATATAAGAGAGATTTTCTCTGGTCCCAAATTAGAACCTGTGTTAATGTATATAAATTAGACCAAACCCGGATATAAGAGACGACTTCTCTGGTCCCGACAACTCTCTTATATCCGGGTTACACTGTATTGCATTGCATTAGTCATAATACAATTCAAATTGTATTAGGTTTTAGAATATTATAAATATAAGAATTATTCTTATAAATAAACAATATTTAATATTTTTGTTGTAAATTCTCAAGAACAAAAAAAAAAATGTACAAATTCACTTTCATATGTTTAGGTTTTATTACAATTTTAATCATTGCTTTTTAAAACAATAAACATTGCCAAAGAGTGAAGGTAATTAGAATAAAAGCAGTGTCAAATGGAAAAACCATCCTTTTGACACTATGTGAGCACAAAGGTCTATGTTTGCCATATTTGTATATATTATGTGTATATATACCTTTTGAAATGCCTGTTTTAAAAGCCATAATAAAGTTTTGTACCCCCAACAAATTACTTGAAATAAAGTGATTGTTATTTTTTACTTAATCAGATTAACTTTTACCTGAAAAGTAAGAAAAAAAGAAGCCAGCCAATTTTTCTTATTCTTACTAATTTAAATAATGCCAAGTTTTTCAGTGACAATTGCGTAAACAATAAGCAAACGAAAATAGATTTTCATTGCAATTTTACATTTACTTTTATAAAGAAATTAAAGTGAGAATTATTTAATTGGCATGGGAGTTGGAATCAGTATGCCAAGTTCAAAATCAATCTAAGTTTGTTGCATTTACTTTCACACAAATACCATTGGGAAAGGTATGACTGTCTTCAAGCTATGGGTTAAATAGCAAGACAAACTGGGCTCCCTAGCCTTGGTTGACAACCATTCTGTATAGCTGAATGCAAAAGTATTGAAGGAGGTGTCATTATAACAGAATTTCAGCAATAAATGAATTTATAACTAGTGTCCTGTTGTAAAAAGAATCACTGCGTATATCATTTATCATATAAGGTAAATTAGTTGAGGTGGGAGTGCAAGTGTTACTGGTGTGGATTTTACAAGTAAATAAATCTATGTTTGGTGTTGGTCAGAATAGGAATTAGCTTGATAAATTGATGTGAAAAGCACAGAAAGCCGAGATAGGTAATTTAGATTTTACTAGCATACCAGATGTACTCTGGTGTCTGATTTTTCTAGTGTATTTTTAGATAATTGAAAGCCATTTAATCATAATAAAATGAATGAGTAAATGGAATTGCTTGGGTTTGAATTTGGAAATAGTTTTAAATAGCATTATTGAATGAATCAGGGAGTGTCCATCTCTTATCTGCACTCACTGGTGGAGATGAAGACAGCTGAGATAAAGCAGATGACCCTAGACAGAGGTACCATACCTTGATGTCATATAAATGCTCAGTTTTGCTCTGACATCTGGCAAGTCACTTGAACTGAGATTAAGCCTTTCCAATACCACCTGTTTGATGGCAATCATCAGTTGCAGGACCCAAATTCTGTCATTGTGTCTCAGCAGAAAATCAATCTGCCACAGAGTGTTGTAACCCTTCACTTCTGGTTACTGATACAGTCGAGTGTTGGTCATTGGCTTGAGGGGAAGAAAAGTTTTTTTGATAAATGAACCAACCGTGTTCTGTAAACTTAAAAGAATTTAATATGAAGAGAAGAAAAAAAATAAGTCTACAGAATTTAACTTCTATGAAATGGCACTTGAGGGTTCTCCCAATTTACTGTGTTTGGTGAGATGCAGCTGTTCCACTGGATCTGACTTATTTTCTTCCCTCACAGAAAATGACTGCCAAGCAAAATGTGCACTTGCTTATATGGGGAAATCTTCCCCCAATAACAATAATTAATAACTTCACTTTACCTAGTCAGGTCTATAGAAAATGAAAATATACAATGCTCATAGCTGACAATTATTATTTCCATATTCCTTAAATTAACCAGATGACTTTCTCACTGGTGATGGATTCCTTGCCCCAAAATCAAAATAATTTGCAGATGACTGTTACAGAAACGGTTTCTGTCTTGTCCTCAGCTTCAAATTAATTTCATGTTATCAGTTTTCCAACATTGTACTAACCCTTTTGAAACAAACACTGTGACCATTAATGTGGTGTGCATAAAAAAACATATCCAAGTGCCACCTATCAGCACACCAATCCTGTTATAGCTGAAAGTTATTTCACACTGATATCTGCACTTGAAAATTCATTAATCTTACTTTATCAGCTATCCACATAACTTCTCATTTACTTCTTCTGACTTTTGGTCCAGGGGTTGTACCCTCCAGAAGTCAGAGTCATATTGTAATTTTCTGTTTAAATTTTAACCCTCAAACACCAGTTTTACATTTTTATTTATAAGACATTGATTTCAGGGTTGTTATCCTGTTACAGTTGTATTCGCTTATGTGCAAATACCCTTGGGAAAGGTATAAATACACCTATTCTTCCCACCCCACCACCTAATTAATTAGTAGGACTTTTTACCAGTATATCATTATTTTTCAAAATTCTTACAATCTAAAAATACTTTCTGGGTTTAAATGACCTGCAAATGGTTGATAAACCGTAAAAAACAAATCAATTAATCAATTACCAGCACGATGAATAGATTGTTCACAAAACTATTTACTGCCACATCACGTTGAAACACCAGTTCCTGCACAATCACTGTAGTTAAGCAATTGTGAGCCTGGTCAGTACTTTGACAGGTGACTGCTTGGGAATACAAGGCGCTTTAAGCTTGGTTGTGCGAATGAAGTAATGGATAATGGTTTGGAATTGATAATCAGAGAACCAAGTTCTAATTATCATTGAGTTTGTTATACTTCACATATCCACAAATACCCTTGGGAAATGTATAAATCCACCACTTTTCCCCTAGTTATGGGCTAATTATTAGGTTGGTGCAAAAATAACGACGTAATAATGTCGTTTTTTGACGTTAAAAAATACGTCAAAAAAACGACATTATTACGTCATTATTTTTGCACGAACCTAATAGTAAAACTTGCATCACTAAACCATGATTTAAAAAAAAAAAAATTCTTCCAATTTAAAAATATTTTCTGACTTTAAATAACCTGCAAAAGATTGACAAACCATAAAAAGCACATCTATTCATCAATCACTGGCCTAATGCATTGATCTTTCGCATGTTCACTAAACTACCATTATCTGATCCGACATAGATTCTGCATGAACTCTTGTGTTTTTCTCCTGGATCTTTTATGCAATGGCAGTTCTACATAGGGAAGTTGTTGGTCTAATGTATTTCCTAAGTGCTCAATGTGATTAAGGTCTGGGGAGCTTGGTGGCTGAGATATTATTATTATTATTATTATTACATTTCTGATGTAGCATACTTCAACCTATTCAAGTATCTCTCAATTGATGTAACCTCCTGGAAATTTTGAACTGAAGACTTCATTTAATCTATGGGGTAGATTGTTTTTGTTCTAATGTCTGTGTCTAAGTGTATCTCATCTTGTTCTTATTTAGTACTGCTCAGTGAAAAAAGCCTTTATCGTGGTAAGTTTCTTGTGTAGAATAATCTCAACTGTCTCAAGGGATATACTAATATCACTGGCTGGTTGATTTATAGTCAATTGCCTGCCATCTATCACCATCTGGTAGACACAATGTTTTCCTTGGTGATGGCAGTTGCAGAACGTCCAGACCTTGTCATCTTCAAGACTCTCTTTTGCCCTCCTAAATTCAGCCGCCCACTTCTGCACAGTTTATAAAGCTGAAGTGGCATTCCTTAATGTAGCAACCATGTCAGCATCAATGTTCTCAGGGTATAAACCCTTTTTCTGCAGATACTTGATAATACCATGATGACGAATTTTTGTAATGCCCATTGTAGGAGAGACTTTGTAAATCACAGATGCAACAATAGTAATGCCTTCGAACAATACTCGGTCAGATGCCGCTAATTCCCATATATATATTTTTCCTTTACCCATCACATGATCCAATTATTTCAAGATGAGGTCGATTGTGCTTGCTCTCTGATGGTCTGTGTTCAAACCCAAGTGCCAGCAGTGATACTTTATTCCTATATGACACAAATTTTGTTCATTTTCAAGAGAAGCTGTTAATAGTTACTTTTGAACTTTTCTTTGGACAGTCAGATGTCAGTTTATTTGGAAAGAAACAAAGATTTCACAGCTCTTGCATCACTCCTTCATAATCAGCCTATGAACTTAGCCTATCCTCATATGCTCATAATAGTCCCAGATGCTTACCATTTCACAGGCTACCACAGTCCCAGATTCTTACCATTTCACAGGCTACCACAGTCCCAGATTCTTACCATTTCACAGGCTATCACAGTCCCAGATTCTTACCATTTCACAGGCTACCATAGTCCCAGATGCTTACAATTTAACACTGACTAATGAACGATCTGAAGTACCCAAGTGTGGATAACACTTCAGTGGAGTATTTTATGGGGCAAGTAGCTTGGGATTGTGAGTTTCTGTACTGAGATATGTTTTCTGTTTTTCAAAAAATAAATTAGAAACATAAGAGAGAATTTAAAAAATGATATACAAACATGGAAAATTTAGCCATGACATGAAGAAGCAAAGTGAAAAATTTTTTGATAAGGACTTTAAAAACTTTTTGATTGTCAGTTGTTGAAATGAATTAATATTCTTTATAAGAAATAACGGTGAAAATTTCTCAGTTTTCTCACTTTAATTTTCTACTGAATCTTAACTCTTATGTTAATGATTGAATAAATTCATGGCATGTTCTGCAACATCAAAATATCCATAGAAATGCCTCTATAGCTTCGTTAAATATTTGAGCTTAACAACTTTAACAAAATATTGCAATCATCTTATAATTCAGCTTGTCTCTCCTTTACTTTTTATAATATAACCAGCATTCATGTTTCTGATTTAAAGTAATACGAATGAAAAGATTTGTAATTGACAGCTTTTTTCATTTCCCTGAAACAGACATTAAACACTTTTATCTTGCCTTCTTTTTTACACTGAAACCAAATAGCATCTCTGATATGTCTTTTCCATCTATCCGCATAATCAAAACTGAATAGTCCATTATTTATGTGGTATTGCAAGGAGACATTAAACACATTTATCTTTTGTTTCATTTTATCGCTGAAACCAAGAAGCATCTCTGATATGTCTTTTCTGTCTTTCTATGAGATGAAGACAGAATAGTCCATTATTTATTAGGTATTTGTTGAGTGTAATGATCATACTAAGAGAGGGACAAGCAGAATTATCTTCTTTTTATAGAAAATGGATGCACAGAGCACAATTCTTAAATAATGTTAAAAGTTGCTCTTAACATAAAAATTAATAAGAATATTTCCATGTAAAATTATTCAAAGTGATTTAATTGAAATGTTTAAATAAACATAAAAATAAGATATTTTAAAAATTTATCTAATTTAACTAATTTGATTTGTTTATTCATTTTTAAAGCTTTAATATTTTAGCTTTGTAATTTTCTTTATCACCGAAATAGTATTTTTAATGTTACTAAAAACTGTATTTGATAAAATATTTTAAAAAGTAAAAAAAAATATCTGCTTACAGGATAAATTAAAATTAAATTTTTTTCAGGACAGTTAAAGTTGTATTGTTTTTCAGGGTAGTTACAAGGTGAAGTTGAAAAAAGTTAGTTTAGTTTGGTTTGATTAAGGGCATATCAACTTGTTCTGCCCCTGAGATTATGCATCTGTTTCATACATGCATTTATATCAAAGACGGCTGGATAAATGCCTTAAAGCAATTAAAACTCTGAAGAAGTCTTGTTCATTGGCAGGTTTATTAAAGCCCAAAAGGGTAAAACTAGAAAAATAAATAAATACATGTAAATAAGGCAAGTTCGTCTAAATAACATGAAAGCAAAAGGGTGACAAATAATGACAAAAGCCGCCGGAGGCTTGAACATAAACGTAAGACAATTTGTCTAAATGGATAAAGAATACTTTGCAACTATTTTATTTACGTCAAGGGTCGTCAAATTTTTTTGCTTTGCTTCCTTCCCAAGTAACCCCCTCCCACATTTAAAATATTTCTGAACTTTAAGACTCGCACTGACAATGAAAATGTTAGCTAAAATGTTTGAAAAGTTAAGAAATTTGGATCAGGTTCAAAATTCCCCCCCCTCCCCAAAAAAAAAACATATTTAAGAAAATATATGAATTGAGTAAATAATATATTTAAAACTGTGCACAACTGTACTAATTAAATTATTAAACAAATATTGCATCATACTTGATGCAATCATACCAATCAAATGACCTTCATAATCATAAACCATAATTTCCACTTAGAGATTGAAAAAAGGACGTTGTTATTTGAAAATCAAATTGGAAAAATTAAAAAAGAGCAAGCAATGCTCAAGGTAGCATTAAATAAATCTCATCAAAATAAGTTGAGGAGGTATGGTGGTGTAATGGATAGTGGCTCGGACTGCGGAATCGGAGGACTGAGTTCGAATTCCACTCGAATCCATTACATTCACTTACCTGCTAATATCCTTGGGAAAGGTATGAATCCTCTTCTTATTTCTGCCAGCTATGGATAAATAGCAGGACAAATGGGGTTCTATAGCCTTGGATAGCAACTGGTCTACTGCAGAAAGAAATGGTAACCTACTGCAGGAAAAAAAGTCTGCTTCATCATTTATGTTTTTTTCCTAGCATGTGTTTGCATATGTTGAACAAACTTTGACTTGAATGAAAAGAAAGATACATGACACACGTTTAGGTGATCCTGTATCTGTTGATACAGGATCACCTAAACGCGTGTCCCGCATGACACAAAACTGACAAATTAAGTTAAAAACTACTTGGATAGAAGTAACTAAAGCATTTGATTCTGTTGATCAAGCTCAGTGACTTTCTTTCATCTGTACCAAAGAATACAACATACATATACATTAACTAAAATTTAGCTCAGTATCATTTGCACACCAACCCCATTCAACCCCTTGACTATCATCGACCCCCTTGAACTCCTCACCCCATTTTGAAGGCCATTTGATGAACCCTGGTTTACATGAATATTTATAAAGTTTGCTAGAGGAATATATTTAAATGATGCAATAAGTTCACAGAAAGGAAGTTACAAGAATTTATATTTAGCAACAGTTGGTGCAGACCGTGGGTACGTATAGAAAAGGATTCTTCATACAGAAATACAAACGTATGGCTACTTTAAACAAATGTTCAAATAATAAGATGATGATAAAATATACCAAAGAGAAAAGGTATTAAACATTACAAACCATGATGACAACGGTGGGGGTTAGATTAGGACAATGATAAAACCAAGGAAACCATATGCTGGGTTCGTAGTTTTACTGAAGTTTAAAAGTCCCAGAGACAACTAAGAAAGAACCAAACAGAACTGGTCAAAAACGGTGACCAACCTAAAAAGTACCAAAGCTAAAAAAATGAATACAGGGAAGTAAAACAATGCTATTTATGTACTGTGGTAATAGAACACAACTCCTTATCCCTATGGGTCGTTTAATTTCCTTGGGAGCTTTGGTAACTTTTTCTTACTAATGTTTTTATTATTAAAACCTACTGCTG
The DNA here is from genome assembly GCA_963932145.1 of Acanthosepion lycidas. Lineage (NCBI taxonomy): Eukaryota > Metazoa > Mollusca > Cephalopoda > Sepiida > Sepiidae > Acanthosepion > Acanthosepion lycidas. The sequence continues at coordinate 89,461,254 of OZ010575.1, forward strand.
GAATTTTTTTTTTACTAAGAATGTATTTTTATACTTACATGGTGTTTTGACCTCAGTTTGGAGGTTCACTATTTGCTCATATCTGGGTCCCTAACAGGTGCTACGACTCCAAGTCAGGGTAGACATGGATACAACAAAGTGCATCTATGCTCCTCAAATCATCCCAATCAGAGGCCTTGCTCCCAGATGTAGTTTATTGTTATAGCCAAGATGGAAGTTAGTTCAGAGCCCAGAGAGGTGGTAGTAAATATAAACCTCGATGTAGATAGCTATACTTCAAAATTGGGAAGGAATTAAACCCACAATACTTCAAACAATTAAATCTCAATTCCAAGAAAAGAGGTCCCTAAAAATAACAAAAAAATTATTTCCATATAAGCCCAGATGTATTAAATAAGAACTGCCCAAAAATGGAGAAGCACTTTATGTTTTTTTCCGAGCATGTGTTTGCATATGTTGAACTAACTTTGACTTGAATGAAAAGGAAGAAGTGCATAATTCACAAGAAAATGATTTTTCCTTACTGTGTGTTTTGGCATGATGAATCAAGTGTGACTTTTGTGAAAATGAAGACCCGCATAATTCACATGAATATGGTTTCTCTCCAGTGTGTGTACGTATATGTTGCATTAAACCTGAATTCTGAGAAAATGAAGATCCACACACTTCACAAAAATATGGTTTCTCTCCAGTGTGTGCTCGCATATGTCGCACTAAACTTGATTTGAATGAAAAAGATGATGTACAGTCCTTACAAGAATATGGTTTCTCTTTAGCGAGTGTTTGAAAATGTCCCATTAAAGTGGATTTTAATGAAAAGGAAGCTCCACACACATCAGAAGAAAATTGTTTCTCACTAGAATGTGTTTGCAAATGTTGCAACAAATGTGCTTTTAGCGAAAATGAGGACCCACACAATTCACATGAATATGGTTTCTCTCCAGTGTGTGTACGTATATGTTGCATTAAACCTGAATACTGAGAAAATGCAGATCCACACACTTTGCAAAAATATGGTTTCTCGCCAGTGTGTGTTCGCATGTGTCGCACTAAACTTGATTTGAATGAAAAACACGATGTACAATCTATACAAGAATATGGTTTCTCTTTTGTGTGTGTTCGCATATGCCCCACTAAAGTGGACTTTAATGAAAAGCAAGATCCACACACTTCACAAGAATATTGTTTCTCACCGGTGTGTGTTCGTAAATGTTGCAACAAATGTGCCTTTAGTGAAAATGAAGACCCACATTCTTTACAAGGATATGGTTTCTCTCCAGTGTGTGTTCGCATATGTACAACCAAATGAGACTTTTGTGAAAATGCAGATCCACACACTTTGCAAAAATATGGTTTCTCTCCTGTGTGTGTTCGCATGTGCTGTATCAAATGTGACGTTTGTGAAAAACATAGTTTACACACTTTGCAAGAATATGGTTTCTCTCCAGTATGTATTCGTTCATGCTGTATCAGTTGTGACTTCTTTGAAAATATAGCTCCACACACTTTGCAAAGATTTGGTTTCTTTTCACTGTGTATTTGCAAATGTTTATTTAAATTTGAACTTCTTGAAAATGTAGATCCACAATGTTCACAACAATAATTTTTTTGTGAGTATTTTTTCATTTTCTTTTTATCTGCTGTCATCAAAAGACTTTGATCCATTCAAATTCCCAGCAGTAGGATATTTATGTATGTGCAAAATAGTTTTCAATGGGAGAAATATCTAAAAAGAAAAGAAAATATACTGTTTGAAATATGATAATTAATATGACAAGACATAGGACATTTCAATGGATTTGTGTACATCTTTTTCCATCTTTTAAATTTAAGTAAACATCTTTTAATAATTGGTGGGATTTTCAATTCTTTCATCATTTTTCAATTGTTTTTGTTTAGTGGCATATCAGCTTTTATGGGTAAAATATGAATGCTGAAATCTAAATATTTCTTTGTACATTAGTTTATTTTTGGAGATAATGGTTATATGATACAGTTATTACTAATTAATCCATAGCTAGGGAGAGAAGAAATGGATTCATACCTTTCCCAACGGTATTTGTACATAATATAATGAACCCGACTGGAATTGAAACTTGGCCCTCTGGTTAACAATTCTGAGTCATTATCCTTTACACCACCCACACATCCATCATCTAGTATTCCCAAGCAATCACCCGTCTAGGTACTAATATGTTTCAATGATGCAGTGTTTCAATGTGACGTGGCTATAAGCCTTCAATTCTTTTAGTGATGTATATTTTATTAGAAATATAAAATTTGTCACTTAACTGATTGACGTTACTTCAACATCACAACTCCATTGTTTCATAGAGGGACTTTCCACAAACCACTCCATCCACTCGTCAGGGGGTATCAGCAATTGACTTTTTATATTTCTTGTTTGTACTTTTCATTGTATTTTTTTTCACCGTGTGTGTTTGTGTGCTCATGTGCCAGTATGTGAAGAGATAGCTACCCTTGTAACACTACCTGAGCATACTACCAGAGCTGAAATATATATAAAGTGGTTGTGAATGAATTATCTACTCAACAAATTCACATTTCAAAAGTAGTATCTGTTCCCCCAGCATGACCGGTGAGAAGGCAGGCTTTGTAAATCTGCTTGCAAAAGATGTTGATAGGTTTTCATTGCATTATACATGATGCTTTGTGTGCAAAAGCTGGCCTAAAGGAAATTCAGGAAGTGATGTAAACAGTTACCAATGTTGCTAATTACATTTCTGCTCAGGCTTTACATTAAAAAAAAAAAAAATTTCAAATTTTACTGAATGTGATAGAATTTGTATATAAAGGACTGAAAATGTACAACAATGTTGGCTTAGCCGAGGTTTGGTTCTGAAACAATTCATTGAATTATTAGATGAGATAAAGCTCTTTTTGAATGACTAACATGTCTTACCAAGAATTGTCTGATATCATATGGGTTTTGTAAGATTTTTGTTAACATTTAAATGACTTGAATACTAAATTACAGGGCTCTGGTAAGACACTTGATGTTATGTTTGGTTACATAAAGGCTTTTCAAATGAAATTAGAAGTTTTTAAGAAGGATGTAGATAATGAGAGATTTAGATACTTCCCAAACCTAAAGCGGTATATGAATGATCTCACAAAAGATGGCAAAACAGATTGCCAATGTCTTCAAAAGCTGTTTGTAAACATCATCAAATCAACTGTTGAGCAGTTCTTTACAAAATTTGATAAATTCAGAAAACTGGAAGAGACAGCAAAATTTACTAAGTTTCCAGACAGTATTAAACTGGATGAACTAAATTTGCAAATGTTTTCATGGATATACATGGATGATTTTGATATGTAGTTGATTGAATTTTACAGTAGCTCAATTTGGAAGGAGAAATTTGTTGACCTTAGAGTTGACTTGGAAAATATTGAAAATGAGTGATTTGAGATGTCAGTATCAGAGAGAAATGTGGAAGATGAAGTATTAAAGCCTTGGAATACCATTTCAGAAAATTTTGTCTGTTTAAATAAACTTGCAACAACATTACTATCCATGTTTTCATCTACATATGTTTGTGAATCTTTGTTCTGAGTGATGAACATTTTTAAGTCTTGTAACAAGAGTAGCCTGAGGGCTGAAACTATTAGTGCATGCATATCTCTCAAGGTTACTAAATATAAACCCAATATAAAATCTCTGTCAGCAGAAGTCCCACTGATAATATACAAAAAGAGTCAACAAGTTTTCTCTCTCTAGTTTTATCTGATATTTTCTTCAGGGCTGTTTAAATGTAGGTACATAAATATTTTTTTGTTTTTATACATCATTCATAAGGGATTTAAAATCAACCAAAGATTAATTTTAATAACATTTACTGGATTTTAATCATGAAAATTTATAACTGAGAAAAAAATGATGATAATTGAAAAAAAATAACAGAAAATCTGTCATAACTTTTTTCATTCAATTATTTTTGCATGATTTACATAATTTTTTACAATACTTTGTCTTTACTGCACTGGGGTGAATTTTTTTGTCATTTAAAAAAATTCTTCACATAATTCAGAGATATCAATATGTTCAAAAAAAATGTTTGAATTTTGTGTCAAAGATTTGGTACTCTCAAAAAGGTTGCCTACCTCCGATATAGGGTGTATGATATACACTCTCACCTTCACACACATATGCATGCATGCACCCCCCCAAAACCTGTGCACGCACACACACACACAGACATATATATGTGCACACATATGCATATATTTAATATATGCTCATTTTATATTTACTTTTATTTATTTGTTTAATTTTATTTATATTATTTACATTGTTTAAACTATTGTCCTCATCTTTACTGACATATTCACAATGTTTGGGTCATTGTACATGCCAGCCTTCTTCAGGTGATTGGAATTTCAAACTGAACTTATGGATTGGGGTGGGAGTATCATAGATTCAGTGTGGGGAGGCACAAAACTCTTGCTCTGGCCATATATATATATATATATATATATACACACACACATTTTTTCCTCATCAGTAGCATGACTTGCAACCTTTTCTTTTTCAAATTTAATATTGCAAAAAAGTGTAAATATAATTGAAAGATATATATATATATATATATATTTCAATTATAATCGTACTTTTTCTTTTTTTCATGAAAATACTGTATCAAACATGGTGGTAAATAATGGGATGTTAAATTTTGTTTTTATTATTTTATGTAATTCTGGTTATAAATTAACTTTTCATTGGTATGGTTATTCCTTTACAGCCATATATATATTATTTAATATGTTATTTAATACTGTTTATTATAAACAGAGCATTTACTTAAATACTTGTATCTATAAAAAGAACGTTAAACATAAAAATGTCTTTATATATATATATATATATATATATATATATATATATATATATTATTTTTAAATATTTATATTTAGATTATAATTACACTTTTATATCTTGAAGTAAATAATTTGTGTGGAGGCATGTGTGGGTTTTCTCCTTATACTGGGAAGTATGTTTATTTTAATTACAAAATTTAAAAATAACAATGATCCCTGTATAAAATATGGACTACTCCATCATTGCAATAACTCAATATATTTAATAAAATTTAAATTATGTAATTGTGAGTATCATTTTAGAACCTGAAAACTGTGTTGTGAATGAAGCACCAAAACATGCTACTGATGAGGAAAAAAATGTTATGCTTATTAATATAGAATTTATAGCTCTGTTATATTACATCAGACACTATTTTATTAACACCACAACTCAATGTGCAATATTATATATTCACACATATATGTATTTTGAAATATATGTATAATAATAATAAGTCAAAGAAAAAAACCTTAAAGATCCATTCGAGTTATAATTTATTTCATGAATATTTTTATATCCATCTCTTCAGACTGAAAGTTCTTAATAAATGGAGACAATTTCTGCAGATTGATAAATAAGATTAACAAGAGGAAAGGAAAGCAAGAGAGAAGAGAAGAAAGAGGTAGAGGAAGAAAGAAAAATAACAGATATTTGAATATAAAATTATTTTTAAACGTAAAATAGAGAGAGAGAGAGAGAGTGTGTAAAGGAAGGGACAGGGAAGAAGGAAGAAATGAAAGGATAGTAGTAAAACTCAAATAGAACAAGCTGACCAAGAATTTTTTCCTTAAAGGGTTGAAAGTTTGTACTACAAGTTATGTAGTCAGTGATCAAGTTTGAAAGAAATACAGCAAATTCACTGATATGGCCTGTTATTTTGGGCAGGACAATTTAATACAATTTCAAATAAGTTAGTCTAATAAAGATAACCTTAATGAAAAAATAATAATAATAATGATGATGATAATATTATCAAACATAAATGAATTATTTAAAATAAGTTAATTAAAAGGATTTTTAGTAAAGAACAATAAAAGATAAAAAAGGTAAAAAAATATTAAGTAAATTAATAGATAAGTAAAGATAATATTAAAGATGTTAATTTAGAATTATAGATGATGTACACATCGGTAAGACAATCATATGTCTAACTACATATAAAAAAACACAAAAGTGTGTAATAAGCAATATAATCACACATGTACACACACATGCATATATATATATATATACATATATATGAATACATGTACCCACATATATACCAGCACCCATATAAGAGAATCAACACTTCAAGGCAACGTTTTTAGGGAATTTTAAAATTGTCCTTATGTCTACACTTGAAAATAAGTTTGTTTCTTTGATTCAACAAACTGGTCAACACTTCTGTATGTGATTATTGAAATTTTCTCTTGTATCCTTCTGCTCTGGAAGTTGTTGGGAGGATGTCCCATTAAATTTGTGGGGTGAAACCTCTATCTTTAATCCTTCAATAATGCTTAGATAGAGCAGTTTGGTGTCTTAAGTAAGCATTGGAGAAGTAATGTTGGTGACTGTAGAGTCTCTGTTTCCAATTCCCCACAGATTTTCCTATGTATACTTTTTTAATCTTAATATTCTCTTTCAGAAAAATGGTAGCTTTGTATACCACATTTTCTGAATTACAGATACCGCCGACTGGGCAGTTGGTCCCTGTTCGACAATTACGAGTGGGCTTGTTTTCTCTTGTTTTGCTGTCATAAAATGCTTTTAGTGTTTGGCTGTTGCATGTGTTAATGATGTTCTGTATGTTTTTGGTGCAGGAATAAATAAATTGTCTCCATTCATTAAAAACTTTCAGCGTGAAGAAATGGATATACAGAAATATTCTCAAAATTAATTATAACCAAAATGGATCTTTAAGGTTTCCTTCTTGATTTATTATAATGTTCTGTAGTTTACATAGAACACTCTCTAGATTAATGTTCTCTTTGTAATTATCCATACCAATCACAAATTAGTAAAATATATATATATATATATATATATATACACACACACCTTAGAACACATAAAACCTACATGATTACAAAATCAAATTTACAGAAAAAATAGGATCACTTTATAAAATACCTAAGATGGAAAGTATATTTCCTCAACAAAAACAATGACAATCGTGGCATCTGCAACAATGGAGTTAGTAATGACAATAATATAAAAAAAATTGGCTTCACATGAAATGAAATGCCCACCACAACAAAATGTCCTCATTGCATTTGAAAATGACTTAAGAAAATTCGACAATAATTTCCAAAAAAGACTTGAAAAAAATGTAAAAGTGATAAATAACTCAAAAAACTATTTGTAAAAGCAGATAAATCCAGAATAATCGATAAAATGGAAACCAACAATTACAATAAACTAGTTGACAATCAAGTTATTAAATTTTACAAAACCACAAATAATGAAAGAGAAAGTGATATAAACAAAACTAAAATTAGACAATAGTATAAAACAATTTGCAAAAGTAGAACTATTTATTCAATTAGATCATAAAGACAACTTCACGATGAATCCAATATGCAGAGTACTAAAAAAAAGCAACATTGGGAAAATAAGCAAATACTAGAAAAAATATGCTCAAACCTAAGAAACATATTAAACATAAAACAATGTTAAAACATAAAAGCAACAATTGGTTTAATAACATTAGCAACATAGAAAACTGTTCCTTCACGTAAGTAGATATAAAATACTTTTACTTATCTATTAATGAGAATATATTAAGCAATATGCTAAACATAGCAAAACAGTATGACTATCCCCAATGGAGATATAAATATAATAAAACACAGTCAAAAACCTACATTATACTGCAATAAAAATATACATGGAGCAAAAAGTAGCCTAAACAATAATGTTGATGTAACAATGAATAGCTATAATAGTGCAGAATTATGCAAACTTGTAGGCATGTACATAATCAACAAACTAACAAAAAAGATGTGGGCCTATACAGGGACAATGGTCTGTTAATTCTAAGAAATTGCAATGGTAGGACTACAGATAAGAAAAGAAATAATAAAAACCTTAAAAATTCTAGGATTTACAATAGATATAAAATCCAACCAAAAAACAGTAAATTTTCTAGATATAATCTTCAATGGAACATACAGAAAACCAAACAACAACCCAATATACATTAACAAAAATTTCCCCTTTACCATATTCAAATGAATACTCATATCTATAAATAAAAGTATTTCAACAAATTCTAGCACCTTAAAAATATTCAATGAAAACAAAAAACATATGAACCAATCCTAAGAAATAGTAGATATTCAAACTAGAATACAAAAACAATTCAAACAAAAACAACAGAAAACAAAATATAATTTGGTTCACCCACACTTCCAACCAAAACAAAACAAAATATTCTTCAAACTAATTGACAAACACTCCCCTAAAAAACAACAAATTATCAAAAATTATTGATAAACGTACAATAAAAATTATTTACAGCTGCATGAATAACTTAGAGGAAATAATGACTAAGCACACTAAAAAATACCCAACAAAAGCAATAACAATTACAACAATAATAACAATAACATCCATCAAAATCACACCATCAAATGTAATTACAGAAACAAATAAAATTGCCCACTTAACAATCGCTCATGTTTTATTTTCATTTTTTATGAGTGCAGCATTTATAAAATCTAAATTGTGGTTGAATTTATTTTTGATTTTATAAATGCTACTCATAAAAAAGTAATTAACTCAGAAGGAAAATCTTCAAGAGTGCTGCTACTGAATATTATCCAAATATTAATATACATCCAGGTTTTTTCCCAATATCAACTTTCCTAACAGAATCACTACTCTCCCAAGCCAACGTACACAACAAATATATCAAGAAAATGGTTGAATCCATCAACACAATACAAACAATATTTCTACTCTGAAAATATTCTCTTCAAACATAAATTGACGTAATATCAAGTATGGATAGGAAGCCGGCAAAATGATAGGTTAAAAAACAAGTAGAAAACAGATCTTAATTTAACATCTTTCACATAATTAAAGTTTCGTCAGTGATCAAGATAGAAATGAAAAAAAAAATATCATTTCTAGCTTGATCTCTGATGAAGCTTTAATAAAGTGAAACATGTTAGATTAAAATCTTAAATTTTACTGTTCTTTCTTTCTTATATATATATATATATATATATATATATATATATATATATATATATATATATATATATATATATATATTCCCCTTGATACATGTTTATGTAAATTCAAATTTGTAAAAACTTATTTAAAATAATTTTTAAAAAAAATTTTTTTGGCTTTCAAACTTAAGAATTTGACCAATATAAATAATAAATTCAAATATTATAGAGGACAATAATAGAATGAACAAATCTTAACACACAATTTTAAATCAACACCATGAGAATGTGTATTTCATAATGTTTAAGAGTCAGTGAGTATCCTGCACCTGAAGATTGCGCATTTCCATGAAACTATGAGTGTGTGTGTGTGTGTGGCCATATCACATTGAGACATCAGTTCTCATTCAATCACCAAAAGTTAAGTAACCTTGAGCATAGTCAGTACCTAGATGAGTGACCATTTGGTAAAACCAGGTGTGGTTGATGTAATGGATAATAGGTCAGAATGAGAAAACTGAGAGCAGAGTTCAAATCAGTCATGTTCATTACATTCACTTACATGCAAATACCCTTGGGAAAGGTACAAATCCATCACTTCTCTCCCCAGCATTCGGATTAAACAGTAAGGCAAACTGGGCTCTATGGTCATGGTTGGCAACAAGTCTAGGAGAAGGAAACCTCTGAATCCAAACCAACCTGGGGACAGCTGGCACAGGGCAGAGAAGCTTCTTACAGATGCCTGCAGCCAGCATGAACTAGATGGAAAACTCTTATCCCAAAAGAAAAAAAGAAGCCTGCTGTTATAGCATCATCTAACATGTGGTGCACAGCGCACCAGCAAAGGATTTGGTGCAATGATGGAGAGTGTTGGCATTGCAAGGCACATGCAATTGACCACTTTGAATAATTCACTTCCATAGGTTCTTCACTAAAAATTTAGATTCTACTGAACACCCATTTGCCATTCATGATGGAAGAATCCATCCATATAGTGATTTTCCAAGCGTAGCTTAGATGTGGCACAAGGCTGGAATTAGGGGGTACCCAGTGAGGATCGAACTCACTAATCAGTTGTAATTGTTCTAGCGAGCCAAGCTTGCTAATCATTACATCGCCTCAAGATCCATATATATGTATGGTGATTTTCTAAGGACAGCTTAGATGTGGCACAAGGCGAAAGTATGGGGCAGTGAGGATGAAACTACTCAGTCATAATTATTCTAGTGAGAGAAGCTTGCTACCCGGTGCTATTACCCCCACCCCGTTGCTTCCTGTCATTCAGCAATGGGTTACCCCAGATATGACAATCTGGAAACAGTCCTGTTTGTTATTGTTAATTATAATATTTAAATTTTAATTAAAATATAAATCTTGAGAAACAAAGTCAATGTTTGTAAAACCCTAACCCTAAACAACAGGGGATCCGAAAGTGTAATATCGCCTCCCACCCTTTGTTAATTAACTAGTTCCTTAGTTCGCACGACCGTTACGCCCTGCCAATACCTCATAAATAATGGACTATATTCCTTATTGACTGCATGAAACACAGGACTGACATATCAAAGATGGTTCTTGATTTCGGAAAGGAAAGAAAGGAAGAGGGAAGTGTTTAACGTCTGTTTTAGTGAAATGGAAAATTGTCAATAATGTCAAATCTTTTCATTGTGTAGTACACTCTTATGAAAAAATTTAATAATAAAAAAGTTTGCAAGACAGCCAGGTAAGTGGACATTTCAACATGGTGTTTGTCTCGCTAACGACTGAGTAGTGAGTTCGATCCTCACTGGATGCTCCCTACTTTCGGTCTTGTGCTACATCTAGGCTAGTAAATCACTACAAAACCCGGTAGTTCAAATTTTTACATTCGAACTCACATCCGCGCGAAGAAGGTGTGTGTACACTACAGTGTACTCAACGAGAAAGTTTAAAAGGGAAAATCACGCTTCTACCAAACATTGCGCTAAAAACGTTTTTATTCAATAAAAGTGTTGAATAAGCTAAACAGGAAAAAAAAAAAAAAAACATTAAAATTAGAAGCTACTTTCAAAATAGAATTGTCTACAAATCCCACTTTGTTTTCTTACTCAAAAAAACTTAAAATACTTAAAAAAAAAATTTCTTCATCTACAAATTCAAATAAACATCGGAACAAAAATAATGTTTATATAAAGATAAACGACTTACCGGTTCAAGTTTTCTTTCAATCAGTGTATCTTGTTAAGGACAATGTAATATTAGAGATAAAAGTAACAAAATTCTTACGAAAATAAAATTTTTAAAGTCAAATTTTCTTTTTAGGAAGTTGTTTTTATTTTACTTCAATCCAAATTAAAAATGTCATTTAAATTAAGAGCGAATATCAAGGGAGGTAATTAATAAAAATGCAGACGAAAACTTCATTTATTTTTTTTCTGGTTTGAATGTTTTTTAGTTTTTCTTTTAAGCAAATTATTATTCAGAAAAAAAATCATTGAAACTAATTTTAGAAATTAAATTTCATTTTTTTAAAATATTTTTTTCAAGAAATGAGCAATTTGAAAACTAAACGTTTAGAAAAAGAAAACAAAACCCATCATAAAGAAATAGAGATTTTTTACCTTGACCCCCACCACTGAGTCAGTTTGTGCGTTGTGACACGGTAAGTTTTTAACGGGGGAACCCGAGTATCTTCACTCGGGTCGCTCGTCTTAGCTAGTCATATAACTGGACTTGTTTGGTCAGAGCCGGTCCAAGCTACCAGCACAGGGACAGATCCCTAAAAAAATAAATAGCAACTGGTAAAAAAAAAAATTAAATTAAAGTCTAGAATCGGGAGGGGGGCATAATTCGCAAATCAAAATTTATCGTTTATTGTATTTAATTTATTTTCAAATACATTATTTTTTTTATTTTTTCGAAATTCCCACTCGTGTCGATGCTTGCAGCTTGTTGTATCCTTTTTCTGTGAGAAAACGCATTAAAAATGAGGCCAGCTATTATTGTCCGAAATGAACAAAAACGATTCATGAAAAAAAAAAAAAAAAAAATGTCAACGAAATTATTTTGATAACTTTTTTATGTCACCCATCATAAGCGGACCAACTATATAGTAGTGACCGGAGAGCGTAGACTTTTCTTGCTTCTCTAGTGCTTTTCGATATATCAGCAACAAATTCTACAAAGTTTAATAATAATTCTTCCAAAGCGCCAGTAACAAAATTACTTTCAATTTTTTGGGCATCCGAATTATATCTTGTTTTATTAGCCTCGATTCTACTTAGTGGTCCGAAGGTCTTGTCACCCCCTACCAAAAAATAAAAAAAATAAAGTAATGCGAAGAATAGAACTCAACAAGTAATACAAAAAAAAAGCACATGTACTGGATCATTGACGCTGTCACACATTAAGATGGTCTGTATATGAACACCATCATTTTCGTGGCACAAAAATGATGCGGTACTGGGTAGCATGTCCTGTGTGATATTTTATGGAGCTATTGCAAAGGCTCTCCGAACAGTGTCCTTCTTCAACTGATGGATATTATTATCCTGGTATCATTCCTAAACTCTCTCCTTGATAATACCCCACAGAACGTTGAAATAGAAAATCATATTATGTAAGGGTGACAAGACTTTCGGACCGCCATACAGACTTTACCAAAAATACGTCTTTGGTTTATAAGCAGTTTCATGGTTTCATATTTTAATTTAATACACCTGTTGGGTGGATTCTGTTAGGATTCTGTCTTGGGTAAGAAGTGCCACCAAAGACTTAAAAAAAAAAAAAAAAAAAAAAATTAGAAACTAATTTTAAGTGCTGTTTTTGAATTTAAAATAAATTGTCTAAAAACTAAATAAAAGTTTTATTTAGTTTTTAGTAGACATAATTTAAATTCAAGGTCAGCAGTTAAAGTATTATAAAACATTTTTGTTACACTATGAAACATCATGCAAACTTTAGTAAATATTTAAAAAATGAAAATCCTGCTTTCAAATTAAAAAAAAAATTATCTGTTTTTAATACAGATTCCAGCATTTGTTCATTATGGAATTTATTTTATTTTTAATTGAAAAGTTTTTATAAAACTTTGTTTATTGCCACAACCAAGATCTGAAACAGCACTAAAAAAAATTGTACTGTAAAAATAGCTGTCAATTTTTCCACAAACAATTATACATCAGAATTGTTCTTCTTGTAGAAACAGACTGTATTTAAATTAAATAACAGTAACTGTCAATAAAAAAAAAAATTCAGTTTTCATGAATTCTTTTAAAGATTTCAGATCATGTGTCCACAGTCGATATTAAATATTTTTTACCTTCGGAGATTAAGCATTATGTAAAAATATAAAATAAAAATATATAAGTTAGGAACATCCAAAATTGCACTATCACAGATTAGACTTATTGTATGAGCCATATCCCTCTAGGATGTGGGCAATCATGGCTCTCCACAACTTCCTGTCCCTTGTAGCTCTTGTCTTTTTTCTACCTCTCCTAATCCCTGTTGTACCAACTATTTATGCAATCTCGTTACGTAGGTTATAAGCTGCGTTCTTCTGTCCGTCTTGCCTTCAATATGTCCTGTGAGTGACAAATTTTCTAAACCCTCTAAAAATACTTAAAGTTCATTCACTAGTAACAGTTCTTTTTATGTTTCGTGTCGGAAAATTTAAAACATTTCTCCAAATTCACATTTATTTTTAGATGGTGTTTATCAGTGAATTATATCCTTAAATATGTTGTGGATGGTGCATTGGCCCGCAAACAGATATTGAATAATGGAAGACAACAACAAACAAAGTGAAGACTTTAGTAAAAAAAAATATATATTGCAGGGTTTATTTTCATTAAAGAAAATACATTGACAAAAGTAAGGTTACAGTACACAAGGCAAAAAATATCTCTGTGTGTTCATGTGGAAGCAATGTGGGCCATGAGATATTTTCAAGGGCCACAAAGGCAAGTTTGAAAATGGTGCGGAGAAAATTTATGACCCACAAAATATCTCTCTCTCTCTCTATATATATATATATATATATATATATATATGGAATATTTTGTAATTAATAATTTATTAAATTTATTATTAAGTTACAGATTAAATTAATCTAAGACATTTTGTTAACATGATTATTTATTGTAACTTTTTCATCTGATCTATGCAAAATGGCTGTTTTTAGTTTTCAATTTCTTAAAATTTAAAACTCATAATTTAAAGTTTAAATTAAATTAATGTTCTCACCAACTTGTCTTTCAATTTTTCCGTTCTATTTGTAATTGTTAATTATTGACACATTCAATTGTAATTCACTTGTTTGCTAATAAATTTTTTACTAGGTATATTTCCTGATTTTCTGAAGGTTGCTAAAATACCTGTTTTCCTGCAAGGAGGCAATTGATGAATTTAATGGGAAACTAAAGCTGTTCTGGTTGAACCTTGGGAGACAGGAATTTGCAGTTTCCTTCCTTAGCAAATATATCCACCGAGCTGCTTGATAATGTCCTAGCAGTGTATGTTGATCATTTGAAGCAGTTGCATAATGATATGAAAACTCACTTCTCTGATCTACTCCAAATGACAGTGCCACTTTGGTTTGTGGGTCCCTTCACTTTTGATGCATCTGGAGTTGATATCACCCTACAAGAAAGTTTCATTGGACTTCAAAATAACACAAGGTTCAAGCGTGGAGGATACCAAAAGCTAAGGATGAATAAAGACATGCATAAGAATTACCCACTACTCTGGAAAGATGTGAAGTTGCTCGAACTCGTTTGTCCCTCATCTTATTTGGTTTCAGTCAGATGATGCATCTGCTGTCAAAGACTCAAAATCGCCTTGACACAGAAAAAAAAGAGGTGATTTACATCTCTCTTTGATGGCTTTCAAGCCAAACATTGACAATTTTGCAGCTCTGCACGAGTCACAAAGTCTCATTGAAACCATACAAGATAGAGCTGATGGTACATGTAAAAGTTTTGTAAATAAATGAGTTTATTCAAATAAAATATTTATCTAAATAATATTATTCTTTGATTTAAAACTGGAGTTAATGTTTTAATGCCATAGTACTATACAAACTACAACCTTTAATATATCTACTTTCCTAGATGTATTAAGTTGAGGGATGGGGTGGGAGGGAGTAGAGGGGATAAGAACTCAAGTTGTCATGTGAGGCCAGAAAGAACTCACATTGGATTGAAGGGGGCCACAACTGAAATAAGGTTGATGTAGAGGGTGAGAAGAGCATTGAAAAATATTGTCCTGAAAAGGACAGTTTTATAGTCATTGAAAAGTGTTGTCCTGAAAAGGACAGTTTTATAGTCATTGAAAAGTGTTGTCCTGAAAAGGACAGTTTTATAGTCATTGAAAAGTGTTGTCCTGATAAGGACAGTTTTATAGTCATTGAAAAGTGTTGTCCTGAAAAGGACAATTTATCACATATTGTTGCTCCCGGCGATGATGTCTGGATAGAGCTGTAGCTGCAATCTGCTGCTGGAAGATACAACTATTTTATCCTAGGCATCTTGGTCGATCTTTGAGGCCTTTTTATATGCTGAATCAGTTTTACAACAGTCACACCTCCTGGAAGGTGAAGTTTCTTCCTATGGTTGTTTTTTTTTTAAATTGTAAGAGTGCCAACAGGGTAAACAAGATTCTCCCCACTAGTTAATTGATTGTGTCAATTAATAGCATATCTATGTTTCAAGATGCTTAGGAAAAGTGACTTATGCTACTAACAATTGAAAATGATGACATTTTTTAAAAAAGTGAAAAAAAATGCATCTGATTCCAGGATGGTTTTAAATTTATTCAAGACAAAGTTGCATTGTATTTCAGGATAGTTACAGGATGACATTGAAAAAAGTTAGTTTGGAGCCCTTAAATGTGGTATTAAAAATAAATGTCAATATAAATGTAAGGAGACCCATGATGCTCCAAAGAATTAAATCTAAATTCCAAGAAAAAAAAAAAAAGGTCCCTAAAAATAACAAAGAAAATTGGTTTTATATAAGTCCAGAAGTGTGTTAAAGTAAAATTGCCCAAAAATGGAGAAGATCTTTATGGCTTTTTTCCAGCATGGGTTTGCATGTGTCGGACTAAATTTGACTTGAATGAAAAGGTGGAAGTGCATAATTCACAAGAAAATGATTTTTCTCCGCTGTGTGTTTGGTTATGCTGAATCAAGTGTGACTTTTGTGAAAATGAAGACCCGCACAAATCACATGAATATGGTTTCTCTCCAGTGTGTGTACGTATGTGCCGCACTAAACCTGAATTCTGGGAAAATGAAGATCCACACACTTCACAAAAATATGGTTTCTCTCCAGTATGTGTTCGCATGTGTCGCACTAAACTTGATTTGAATGAAAAACATGATGTACAATCTATACAAGAATATGGTTTCTCTTTTGTGTGTGTTCGCATATGTCCCACTAAAGTGGACTTTAATGTAAAAGAAGTTCTACATATATCACAAGAATACTGTTTCTCACCAGTGTGTGTTTGCAAATGTTGCAACAAATGTGACTTTAGTGAAAATGAAGACCCACATGCTTTACAAGGATATGGTTTTTCTCCAGTGTGTGTTCGCATATGTACAACCAAATGAGACTTTTGTGAAAATGCAGATCCACACACTTTGCAAAAATATGGTTTCTCTCCAGTGTGTGTTTGCATGTGCTGTGTCAAATGTGATGTCTGTGAAAAACATAGTTTACACACTTTGCAAGAATATGGTTTCTCTCCAGTGTGTATTCGTGCATGCTGTATTAAGTGTGACTGCTTCGAAAATATAGATCCACACACTTTGCAAAGGATTGGTTTCTTTTTAATGTGTATTTGCAAATGTTTATTTAAATTCAAACTTTTTGAGAATGCAGATCCACAAAGTTCACAACAATAATTTTTTTGTAAGTATTTTTCCATTTTTTTATCAGCAGTCACTAAAAGACTTTGATCCATTCAAATTCACATCTACAGTAGGTATATTATGTATGAGCAAAATAGTTCTAACTGACAGAAATATCTGTGAAAATAAAAATAAAACATACAATTTAAAATTTGATTAATAAAACAAGACATTAATATGATTAATTAATAAAACAAGTACATTTCAACAGATTTGTGTATATCCTTTCCCATCTCTTAAATTTAAATAAGCATCTTTAAGTAATTGGTGTAACTTTCAGTTCTCTTAGTTATATATATATATATATATATATATATATACACACACACACACATACATACATACAGGGCCAGTGCAAGTGTCTTCTGCCTTGTGCCCCAAGTATTTGATACTCCCCACCAAATTTTTTTTATATAGGGCTCTCCACTACTACATCTCAATTTTCATAAGGTAGTATTCATATAAAATACAATTTTTTTATAATCTAATTATCTACATTAATGGATCCTATGCAGTATTAGTGAACAATTCAACTAGAAAAATTGAAAATAAATACAATGTATGAAAATACAAATTAGAGACATGTCATAATAGATAATTTAATCTTAAATCAACAATGTTTTGTGGCAATTTTTAACATTAACTTGAGGTTTTTCTTGTTAAAAAGTTAAATAATTTTAACACATTCAATATTGTGTATAAAAAATAGTGAATTTTATATAGTTTTCTTTTTAGACATTGCATGAGTAATACAAATTCACAGACTTGGACAAAAAAAAGAAAAAAAAAAAAAATGACCCCAGAATGCTAAAATCCACAAAAACTATTTTTATCCTTTAATAGTCTGTTGTGCTTAGTTTAATTTGTAACATATATCTTATCAACATCTGCTTTTTTCTATCTACATAGGTAAAAAAAAAGCAGATGTTGATAAGATAGTGCAGGTCACAAAGCACTAACCAGTATCCCTAACCAGTTTTTCTCCCCTCATATAATTAATAAACAATAAAGTTCAAAATTACCTCATATGAGGATAGTCTATTTCAGCAGACAAAGTATCAGTCGTCTGTCTTATCAACCCTGGTATTGATAAAACAGAAAACCAATATCTTCATCTACTGAAATAGACAATTCTCTATATGAGGTAATTTGGGATTTTCTTGTTTATTAATTATATTGCTCTGTATTAATAAATACATTGAGCTCTCTTCGTGGTTCAGTCTTAATATTTAATATTATTAGGTTGGTGCAAAAATAATATCGTTTTTTGACGTTAAAAAATACGTTAAAAAACAATATTATTTTTGCACCAACCTAATACTAGGATCTACTTGGATTATATACCAACAGATTTGTTAACTTTACTATATATATATATATATATATATATATATATATATATATATATTCCCTATTCTCAGTGTATTGGCATCAGACTAATTTCAAAAGATATATTTTGACTGTGTCTAATGGAATTTCTATGAGCTAGATATTATTAGGTTGGTGCAAAAATAATGACGTAATAATGTCGTTTTTTGACGTATTTTTTAATGTCAAAAAACGACATTATTACATCATTATTTTTGCACCAACCTAATATTTGCTTTCATATTTAAATAATCTGAGGGGAATTACATAATCTTATTGACTTTTAAAGAAAGGACATTTTAAAAGTATATATTCACATAATATATACAAATACATACAAATATAGATAACTATACTCGTTTCGAAAAACCCTCAAATTTTTGATTTGCCAATAATCAAATCAATCTCGAGGGAAAAAAAAGGTTTTAAAAAAAGAAAGTCTGTCGAAAAAAAACTGCACAGATGCAGGCTTGAAGCCCAAAGAAAAAACCCCGATAGCTGATGAGAGTCCATTTTTTTAGTTCTTTCATCACAAATGTAATTCTCTTTAATAAAAATTTTTCCAAAATCAAAATATATTTTTCTAAAATTTTATTTGAGGAATATTAGCTGATTTAAAGTATAATTATTCTGATTTGAAACAACTATTATTTACTTTAATTTATAATATTGCAGAAATGCATATTTTAACCTAACAGTAGCCAAGATGA
The DNA here is from genome assembly GCA_963932145.1 of Acanthosepion lycidas. Taxonomy (NCBI): domain Eukaryota; kingdom Metazoa; phylum Mollusca; class Cephalopoda; order Sepiida; family Sepiidae; genus Acanthosepion; species Acanthosepion lycidas. Next base: position 89,480,268 of record OZ010575.1, read on the forward strand.
TGTGATGACAGCTAATATTGTTCTACAGAGACTTTATCTTTAGTAAAACATAATTGAAGAAAATGACACAAGTGCCTTTTGCAAATAATTTTTAAGTAGTAATTTAAAAAATTTAGGAAAATACTGTCTGTAATCTAATGTTTTACTGAATCTTAGAAATGTTGGCTTTAAATTTAATATCACTCTAATTTTCTACTAATGTCTCAAATAGATGACTGTAGTCACAAAAATTGACACCTTAAGACACTAAAAAAAAATTCAAAATTATTTCAAAATTTTGGTGTGTAATGATTTGTATTAAAGTTTTCCATTTATGGTTAGTAAATATAGTTTTCATTTAAAAATATCATCTAAAAGGCTGAAATTAATACAGAATTTTGAAAGATTTAAAACTTAATAAATCATTCTAAGTAAAATTTAAAAAAAATGGAAGCAATTCTTGTAAAAATTCCTTATTCATTGAAAAAACATTTTTCTTAAGACAATAGTGTCTTTAATATCTTATTTATAAAAGCAATTAAAAGCTTTTCTAATTAAATAAAGTCAGTTTTATTGAAGCTTTTGTTTTACAATTCAGAGCAGATTTTCTGTAAATGGTGTTTCAGTTTGATAAAAACAAATCTGCTTTTAAATACAAAGATCCTGAAATTTTAATTTCCCAAAATTTTGTTATAAAATTAAGTGAGTGAGTGTAAGATGTAAAAAAAATACATTTTTACCAAGATTTTCCAAAAAAGAAAAAAAATTTCAAAAATAATTTAATTCATTTTCATTCAAGCATTTTTTGCTTGATCGTTTTATCAAATTTTGTAATCCTTTCTAGTACATTCAAAATTTTTATTAAAAATCTTGTTTTCTTTGTGTTAGCAGTCGAGCTAATATGGGAAATTTAGCGTCTTTTTTGCGGTAAAAAGAAAAACTCTCACATCGTTTTGAAAATTCTTGTAAAAATCAAATAATTTTTGGATTTTAATAAAATTTTCAGGACTTATTTGTATCATAGCGCCCCTGCGACTCCATTCATGTTATCATATTAATTCATCACTTTGCCTTTCCTTCGTTGTATCACCCCACTTTCTTCTATGCAAAATGGCAGGCTTGTTTAGATTTTATAATTAACCACATTTCTCTTAGGTGTTTGATTATTATTAGCACAACTGAAATAGTCTCTTTGAACATTTCATAACATTTATTACACATTCTAGCTACTCAGTATTTAATTTTTAGCTCTTAAGTATGTATTAAGCTTGGCAGAGTGACTGCACACCTATTATCATATAAACCTGTAACCTTTTGCTACTCTAGGAGGAGGAACACAGGCCCCTGGTCCCTGTGACCAGGGCACTTGGGCAGGTTCTGTATTAAGTTACAGCCCACTTTTTTGTCTGCCAACTGGACACTAGTCTTTTTTTGTCTTTACCACTTTTTACTTTCAGTGTTCATCAACAGCACTGTATTTCTGGCTACACATTGGTCCCTACTTCCGGCGTTCCTTTTTCAACCTAACTCAACTGGTTGACTGGCATTTATGGACCCTGCTTACACAACAACCCTGTATTTCTGGCTACACACTGATCCCTACTTCTGCTGTTTCTTTTTTCAACCTAACTCAACTGGTTGATTGGCATTTATGGACCCTGCTTACACAACAACCCTGTATTTCTGGCTACACACTGATCCCTACTTCTGCTGTTCCTTTTTCAACCTAACTCAACTGGTTGACTGGCATTTATGGACCCTGCTTACACAACAACCCTGTATTTCTGGCTACACACTGATCCCTACTTCTGCTGTTCCTTTTTCAACCTAACTCAACTGGTTTCATAGGAATTTGCTGATAAATTATTTTTTGTGCTGATATCAAATATCTACTGCTGTAAACCATTTGGTCAATTTCAATGGATAGATTTTCATCTTAACTGCACCCAGCAACTGCTCAATGCAAGCACCGAACATTAACGCAACATAGGCTATTATTTCTTGCTGCTTCATTGTGTATTTCTTCAACACCAGCACTGGTCATTTAAGATACTTCGGCCTATGACCAGCATCTGCTTAATACTAGCACTTTGGCTTATTACCCATTTCTAGCTGTGCATGGGTTTATACTACAGCCAGCTTATCATCTTGTTGTCAAATATCCTTTGCCATACATATTCAGATAATTACCACGGACAGGATTGTTTTGACTTTATACAACATCTTCTCAATGCCACATCAGACATCAACCTGATCTTTCAAATATGGGCTTTTTCTGCCAACTTAATTTACTTGGTCTCTACTGACTGTCTAACTAACTCATATGCATTTTTAGCATACACATTTCATTGAATATGACAGACAAGGTGCTTTTATTTATTTTTTTTTTTTATACAATTTCTCATGCGATCTAATAATTTTTTTCTTTTCAGATGATAAATTATGTAAAAACTGTCTGAATGTTTTTTTTATCCGAGCGCTTTCGGCTATACATTTAGCCATTTTCAAGGATTAAATATTTTGATTGTGTTTTGAAAAATGAAAACATTTTATAAAACATACATACAACAAACTATTTCTTATTTAACAGTTAAAATATTTAATCCTTGAAAATGGCTAAATGTATAGCCAAAAGCGCTCGCATAAAAAAGAACATTCGGACAGTTTTTATAAAAGCACCTTGTCTGTCGTATTCAATGAAATGTGCATGAAAGAAGGATTGCTGCCTAAATACAGAAATTATTAACATAAAATATATCTTTGTTTTACTATATCGGTCAACATTCCTCCATTTTCTTAATTCTTCTTCCATTTTCTTAATTCATTGTTCATGTTTGAGTTGTTATCGCTTTTGGTTTGTTTAACCCAGTGATTCTCAACATGCTCCACATAGCATTCATTCATACTAGCTATAAAAAATTGTAGCCATTTCGCAAAAATGTCTAAATTATTCATACTTTAAAAAAATATATTTTGTTTAATTACACACATATCCATTATATTTGAAAATTTCAAAATTATGTAGGTATTATGCAGTGCTATATTTAATTTTTTATTTGATATATCAGTGTAACCCGGATATAAGAAAGTTGTTGGGACCAGAGAAGAAGTCTCTTATATACGGGTTTATCTTATATCCGGGTTTAGTCTATTTTATACACATTAACACAGGCTCTAATTTGGGACCAGAAAAAAATCTCTCTTATATCCGGGTTACATTGTATGAAATCTCGATAAATTAAAATTCCAGCCTTTTCATATTTACTTTTTTACTTATAATAAATTAAATAAATTTAATGTTTGCATGACAGATTTTCAGCTAGTAATTAAATCCCAGTAAGTGGGCATTTCGACTTGGTGTTTTTGTAGTTTGTCTCGCAAAAACAATTGAATTACGACTGACTAGAGAGAGTTCGATCCTCACTGGGTGCTCCCTACTTTCGGCCTTGTGTCACATTTAGGATATGCTTAGTAAATCACTACAAATACGATACCGGTAGTTCAATTTTTATACTCGAACTCACACCTTTTTTTTTTTTTTTTTTTTTTTTTACACAGAAAAGGTGTGTAAATCAACAAAAAAAAATGTACATTTAAAAAATGCGTCTATCAAACATTGCACCTTAAATTTAATGAAAGTGCTAAAACAATAATGTAAATGAAAGAATCTTAAAATCAGTAGCTATTTTGAAAAAGGAAATGTTTACTAATCCAACTTTCAAAACAAAAATACTTCTAAAAAAAAAAAAAAAAATTTTCGTTTTCATCCCCAAATTCAAATAAACATCGAAACAAACATGTGATGTTATGTTATATATTGAGTGATAAACGACTTACCTGTTCAAGTCTTCTTTTGATCAGTCTTATCTTGTTAAGGACCATGTAAAACATTAGATGAAGGGGAAAACAAACAAAATGCTAACAAAAATTAATTTTTTAAGGTTAAATTTTCTTTTCTTTTTTTTTTTAGGAACTTGTTTTTTTCAGCAATCCAAATAAAAAAAAACATGTCATTTAAAGAGCGAATATCAAGGGAGGTAATTAATAAAAATGCAGACGAAGGCTTCATTTTTTTATTAAAGTTTATTTCTTATTGGCTTTTTAATGTTTGAGTTTTTCTTTTTTAAACAAATTATTATTCAGAAAAAATAATAATTCAGTAAAACAAACTAATCTTTCAATTTTAGAAAGAAAATTTCATTTTTTTAAATACTTTTGGATGAAATGAGCTATTTGAAAACTAAAAGTTTATAAAATTTAAAGAAAAAAAGAAACAAAAAACATAGAAACTGGTAAAATAAAAAAAAAAACAATACTTGTCAACTCAAACGACCATTTTTTTTGTTTCCATGTAAGCAATTTCATTATTCTCGTTATTATTAACACAAGACAAGTCGTATCGTATGTATGTAATAATAAAAAATTAACAGGAATTTGAAACACGTTAGAATTATTGTCTTAATTTGTGCACAACAGACGTACAAAAATTTAAAAAAAAACTAATTTTAATTGTCGTCTTTGAATTTAAATTAATTAAAACTAAAACATTGTGACATCAAGAAAGATCATACAAACAAAATATCCCTATTATTCTCAAATTATTATTTTTTTTTTACAAAAAGAAAAAAAAAACAGGGAATATCCGATTTTGATACAAATTCTAGCATTTACTACTAATTATTACTGACTGAATTAATTTAATTTTTAATTGAAAAGTTTATTCTATCTTCTAGAGATAAATAAACATCAAATTCTCTCTCTGTCCGTTCGTGTGTATAAATCCTTCTAACTCGGGCAGAAACATCAGTCAACTAGAGTAGACAGAATTAATGCGGGACTATAAAAATTTAAAAAATTCATTCATCCCAAGCACTCACACAGACATAACAACAGATACGAAAAATCACACCCGAAACGAAAAACGCCCCGCATCCACCAGAGAACTGACGTCACTGACCACCTAACGAGGATGGGGATGGGGAATTAAACTTAAAGAAAGATAGGAACAGAAATAAAAGGGGCCAATGAGTATGCATACCCTAGCTAAGTTTACTGAAAAAGGAAACTAAAGACTCAAAAAGCTAAACCTAAGCTAACCTAAATTTTGGGGTGGGTTGACCGTGTTCAACCCTGCTAAAGCAATATCCTGATGCCTAACCGGCATCAAAGTGCCACTCCAGGTCAGCCCCTTTCACACGACACAAACGCGCAAGATTCACCCACCTTTTGCCGAATTCAGATGAAGAGAGTTGCCGCTTTTCCCACCTAATCTTGACTTTAAGCTGATGCTTAAAGTACAAGATCAGCTGGGAAGAGGTCAACTTCTCGCCTCCATAGAATCCGTTATGACGTGTCGTCCAAATCACAACACTCATAAAACACCTAGTAAGCATAAGAACACATAGTGTTCAGCCCTCGTCAACAGCGGAGCCACATTGCCACAAACAGAAGCGGCCCCAAGGACAAAGAACTTTCCAGACAGCATGCGAACCACGAGGCCTTCAACATATTTGCACAGCGGTTCTACCACCGAGCAATGAAAAAAGGCATGACCAATGGCCTCCACCTCCTCGCTACAGCGGCGACAGTTTGGATATTTCTCCAAGCCCGCTAAGCAAAGTCTTTTGGCGACCACGAGGGCCCCACGCATCACCAGCCAGGTGAGTGATGTCTCATTGTTATTGAGACATTTCAACCCGGGCGCCCAAGACCATATCGAGCGAGCCTCCCGCTTCGTAAGACTGAGCTCGTCAATCAAATCATCATGAACGCCCCCCCCCACCAACTAACACCTGATATAATGCCTTACGAGACAACGCCTGGGCGTTGGAGAGGCCATCCAACGCCCATAAGAGTCGTTTCAGAGTACGACGACATTCACGGCAGAAGGAGCACTCGGCTTTTGGGTAAACGGTGAGCCTTCTCCTCGGCCAATTGCACACTTCTCAAGGATGGAAAGTTCTTACGGGCGTCTTCCTTCCAGAAGGCGCCCACCTCATCCGGTTCGCGACACATTCAATCCAGGAACCCGATGCGAAGCATATGCTAACGAATCTCAATGCTAGGCATACCTAGACCGCCTTCAGATGGATGAAGGCAACAGATCTCCCGAGAGACTCTGGCAGCCTTGCCTCCCCACAAGAAGGAGAACAAGAGCTTCATTAACGCCAGTAAAGTGTCAGACGGAAGTGGAAGCACATAGAGTCGGTAAAGGAGAATCGAGTAGATATTTGAAACACATACTTCCGCCCTCCCCTTTAAGGAAAGATTCTTCCGAGACCACAAATTAATTGCGATCTCGGCCTTCCCTTGCACCTCCGACTAATTCATATACAACTGGAGATCAGTACCGAACCAGACGCCGAGAATCTTGACCGGCCCATCCGTCCAGAGGAAAGGCCCGGGAAGAGAAACTCCCCTCCACGCACCCAACCGCAAGCCAACAGACTTATCGCGGTTGATCTTGGCCCCTGTCACCATCTCATAACCACTGATTTCTTTGCTGACTTCGTTAATCTCGGCCCTGCTCGACACAAGAACCAAAACGTCATCAGCATAGGCGAAATACCTGGGCGCATTGGTAGCGGCAGGTAGGGAAATTCCGCGTAGGACCGGATTCGTCTTTAAATTGTGAAGGAAAGGTTCCAACGCAAGAACGTAAAGCAAAAGCGAAAGCGGACAACCTTGACGAGTGGAGCGAGGCAATACGAAAGCCTCCGATCGTACTCCGTTCACCTCCACCAGCGCACCGGGGGTCGCATACAGAAGTCGGATCCAGGTGCGAAAGTACGGCCCGAACCCGACCGCCGAAAGAACAGCCTCCAGAAAGCGATGGTCAACCCTATCGAAGGCCTTGGACTGATCTAAATTGATCAGCGCGGCTTCACTGTCGGCTTGCTCGATGATCAAGCGTACCATATGAAAGTTGTCCTGAATAGTCCTACCCTTCACAGGACAAGTCTGTTCGGAGCCAATCAGACTAGATAGGACAGCCTGCAAGCGGTTTGCTAAGACCTTATCCAAAATCTTTAACTTTGTGTTTAACATAGTTAAAGAGCGAAAGTTACTTAACCCATCCCCACTGTTTTTATCCTTACGTAACAACTTGATTACGCCCCTGGTGGAAACGTTGGGGTATAGGCCCCTGTTTCAACCAGTTGCCGAAAATCAGTGCCAGCAAGGGAACAAAAACGGGCGACTGCCTCAAGTACACTTCGTACGGAAGACCATCTAATCCCTGAGATTTATCCAGGCCAACCTGTTTCAGCGCATCCCAGATTTCCGACTCTGTAATGGGACCCTCGGACCTAGCTGCTTCAGCTGCCTCAAGTCAGCTAAATAGGCGTCGAACTGAGCAGAGCTCAGACCGGGCTCCCTGGTGAAAAGTTCCTGAAAATACTCACGAAATGCCTCACATATGCCCTCGTTTGTAGTCACGGTCCGCTTATCCGACAATGTGACTCATGCGATATGCCGCCGAGATGCACTCCGAACCTCCTCTGCACGCAATTCAGCGGCCATATTCGTTGCCTCAGGGGACATTCTTTTTAATCTAGCCCTAACTACCAGCCCTTGATCCTTCTTGATAAGCAAGGAGGCCAACTCTGCCTTAGCTAAGGCTACGTATCTACTATCACGAGATTTAATCGCCCGATCAACTTTTTGCTCACAAGCCGTTTGCGCCGCTAATCTCTCTAGATTGAGCCGACGACTATAATCAGCAGCAAACGTTCTAATTTTGGATTTAAGATTATCCCACCAGGCATTTCACACCACAGCCCCCGTCAGCTCCCTTTGTATCATTAGTAGCAGCTGGTCCCGGAAATCTTGCTCCCCAAATAATGAGCAGTTCAATTTCCAGTAACCAGCCATCTTAACCTTAGGCTTATCTAAGTTTACCCGGACCCGGACTAGCCTATGATCCGAATAAACTATATAATGGAAACTTGGACACCCTCAGAGCCCTACATCGACTCTCCTAACTAAGACTCGGTTCAAGTAGCTAGAAAACACCTGAGTACTCGAGCTGCCACTACCTCCCGAGGGTGTTCATTTCGGTATTTATCGACAAGATCAAACCTGTCGACAATGACCCGAAATGGTTTCACGTCCGGGTTGTTAGTACCCAATTTTGACCCTATACGATCTATATCGGGATTAAGGACGGCATTCCAATCCCCCGCTAAAACTACCCGACGTGATGACGCCAAGAACGGCTCGATCTGCCGAAACAAAGCAGGCCGCTCAAAATGCTTATAGGGCGCATAAACCCCAATGAGACATAGAGCCTTATCCTTTATGGTAACATCCAGCACGGTAAGTCTGCCCGCAAAAAGCCTGAGGGAAAAGAGGAAGAGGCGAAGGGTCAGCGAGTATTTATAGCCAGGGAAGAGAGACCCCTGGTGAAAGAGTTAAGGAGCCAAGGAGGAGATAACTCCGACAAAAGGTTTCGCGACGTGAAGTTTTGGAGTTCTGCAGTGTTTGTGATTTAAAGAACTCAACTAAAGTTCCATGGAGTGTGACTTGAAGAATTCAGTTTTCGGGCTGAATTGGACTTTCGTCCCAAATTGGTCTTTTGGCCAGAATTGGACTTGTAGCCCGAATCAGAGTTACTGTGGGGTTTTAGCATCCCGATACCACTTTCACATCAATGTTGAATTTTGTACAAATCTGTACAAAAAGTGGATCAAAGAGCTTACCCAGCTTCATACATATTTTCAGGAAATCTCAACTTCTAATTGGTCAATAAACAAACAAGTGGGCGTTGCAATCCACCCACGTACAATTTTTTTTTAATTACTTTCCAAGTGGGTATAAAATAAAAACAAGTTCAGCCTACGATAGAAAAGCTATTTTTTGAAGTGCTTTCCGACTTTGATCAATTTCTCAATACGATCATTTTAATCTGTAATTTTAAATTTATAAAAATAGCTTGAAAAAAAAAATAAGCAAAAAGAAAAACATTTCATTTAAAAAAGAAAAAAAGAGCTGGAAAAGTGAAACAAACGTATCACCGAAAATATGTAACATATCAATGCAAATTGAAAAATCCTAAAACACCTTAACTACAGAAATATAACTTATTATTGTCAGTTTATTTAATTTTTTATTTTCACTCAAAGATTCATGAAGTTCCCTGTACTTTATTCACAAAAGGAACGGAACATTGTTCATCACCGCTTATCGATTTCCTTTGTTATAAGAAACTCTTTAATCAAACGTAAATAGAGTTTTTCTTTCGTTCATTAATGTTTTCTTTTTATTCGCCGTTCTTTACAACTGCAATGTTATTGTTATGAATTGAACTAACAATACAGAAACTGTGTAGATTGACAAAAAAATCCTCACAAGCTGACAAAATTCAGAAAAGAATTTGAAAACGTTTTTTTTTTTATCACCAACTTGTCTCGATTTGATAGGTGAGTTGGAAAATACGAATACAATTTCATTCCACTTACTAGGAAGATGCTTTTTATGGGCATCAACAGCAGAAATCCCAAATTATTTGAATTTTAAATTACAATTGGTAAAGATTCGGTTAACCTTTTAAAATTATTCCTTGACCTTCTCTCTACATTTTCCTACGAAATCTGTTGAGACAAAAAAAAATATTTAAAAAAAAGGCGAGTGAAGTGGGTCTCTAAACTGGAGCTTTTTTAAATGTTCATAAAAAAAAATGGAACAGGATGTTCGCATTTTTACCCAACCAAACCAAATGTCTGAGTAATTTTAGCACGCAAGTCTAAAAATGAAATACTTTTTTTTTTTATTTAATTAATTTGTGTGTGGAGATTTGAAGTTTTTTTCACGCCACAAATTAAGTTCCTTGTTACAGAGAAATAGAGAGAAATATGGAAGCGGTGGGGTGGGGCGGGGTTTCACCCGTAGCCTAAAACATCTGGACTAACGAAAAGGATCGGTGATTTTGATTTTTTTGTTTTCCTTTATGAAACAAAAATAAAATAAGAAGAGTTCAATTCAGAAATCGATCTCCCACTTTGAAAAGTTAATTCCATCCTCAAATTAATTAAAGGTCATGGACATTTTTCCTTTGAATGAATAAGAAAAATATGGCAATATGCCGCAATATTTAGCCCATAACCCCCCCCCCCCCAAAAAAAACATAGTGTCAAACAAAAAAAAGATTTTTTCCCATGACACCGCTATTATTTTAACTACCTTCACTCCTCGGCAATTGTTTTAAAAAATGATGTAGAATTCTAATAAAAAATCCAAACGTATGAAAGTGAATTTATAGATTTTCTTTGTTCTTGACAACTGACAACAAAATACTAATTGTTTATTACTTTGTTTATTTACACTTAAATTATTTATTGGAATGGGTGGCAGTGGCGTACCTAAGGGGGGGCGGACCGCCCCGGGTGCCAGTACAGGAGGTGTGACAGAATGTCACCCCCAACAAAATTTTTCAACCAGGCTAAGTTGCCAAAAATAGTCTGAAAACAGTGGTGGAGAGACAGGTTTCGCAGGCGGGCATATACCCCCCCACGGAAATAATTTATGCCCCCCCCTCCGTTTCTCCCCCCCCCCCGGTCAGAAATTTTCTAATAAATTGTCAGGAAATTTGTGAGTAGGAAAAATAGCAATGTTTTCAGCTTTCATGTGTTTCAGTTGCTACAATCTTTGTTACTAACAAGAGACATTGTTGTAACATTTTATCGTATGATATGGTGTTTTAACTCTGCATCATTAATAACAACAAAGCGAAATACGAAGCCAAAAGTGCAACAATTTCAATCTTGCCTGTGTATCAATTCGCTGAGATACAATTTTCCATTGAGTGAGCGATATACTTTTGAATATATCTACTAGTGTTGGGATGATTAATCAGAATTGGAATCGAGAATCGGAAAAATCGGAACTTTTTGGGGTATCGGAAACGTTATCGGAAAAATTTGTGCCTAAATGATTCTTTTAAATTTTTAACTTAATTTTCCATTATTGGTACTAATGATAAATATTTATTGTTTTTTAAATTATCACTAAAACTAAAATCATAATAACATCAAAATACGATGTAAATTTATTTTACTTGTATAAAGAAAAACAAAAAAATAAACTTTGCATAAATTCTCTAGGTAACCTTTAAAAGAATGCAGTTGATTTACAATGTTCCGAAAAATGCTTAAAAATTAAATAGAACATTTTTGTCAAGAAAAATACTTTCAAACATCATTGATAATTAAATGGTACCCAGAGAATGATGCAACGGAAAATTGGACACCGGAAAATTAGCAACAGAAAATTACGTTAACCTGTCGGATCTGGCTGTGCTGTCCATTGAAAACGAGCTTACAAGACAAACAGATTTTGACGATGTCATTGACCAGTTTGCCACAATGAAAACAAGAAAACATTCATTCTAAGACCATAGTATTGAATGTCATTCTTTTGTGTATTGCCGTGTTTTGTATTTAGTTGTTCTGAAAGTGAACAGTTGCATTTTAAAACTCTTTTGATTTGAACTGATTATTTTGTGGTATTGGATTTTGTCTTGGATCATACATGTAAACATTAACGTACCGGTCAGTAGAGTAAAGTAGAGGTAGAGCATGTATAAAAATTTAGCTACAGCTAACCATTCAGAGTGAAGGTAGTCATTTGGGTGACATTTGAGCGGACCGCCCCGGGTGACATTTACTCTAGCTACGCCACTGATGGGTGGTTAATTGCCAATTGATTCAAACTTTATAAAATAATGAAATTCAAATTGGTTCACATATTTTAATAATTTAGTAAATGTTTCTAAATTTAAATAAATTTAAATAAAAAATTTTCATATTTCTTTATAAATTGGTAAATGATAAATATTACATTACATTAGTTTTAATTGTATCAGTTTTCAGAATGTGGTAAATGGATAATATAAATAAACACTAATAGATAAATATTGTTTAGTATTTTTGTTGTAAACTCTCAAGAACAAAAAATGTATAAATTCACTTTCATCATATATAAATATTGCTGAGGAGTGAAGGTAGTTAAAATAATAGTGGTGTCAAGGAAAAGGTTAAACATTGTCACAGATATATTTCCAAACAAAAATACACACAGTAACTCAATCTTTACCATACAGTCTTATTTTATTGATTTTGAAATTAAAGGAATGTTTTAAATGAGTAAAAATTTGCAGTTTATCAATATGGCAAATGTAGCATATGTGAAATTATAGAATTAAATCATACATACCTCGGTGTAACAGTGCATAGCATGATTTGTTTTATGTAAATTCGATATTTCAATTATAGAGGAAGGTTTTATTTTTGTTATGAAACAATCATTTCAAATGTACATGAATTGAATTAAGTTGATTTGTTGGAATTACTCGATAAACTTTTAATTTAAATTAAAATCAAACCACAATGTGTGTAAGGTGAAAGCAGAAATAATGTCAGAGGAAAAAGTCAAATCCTATTATAATTGTGCTCGTCCTTCCCTTTGTTAATTCACATGAGCATTATGTCCTGCCAATACCTTGTAAATAATGGACTATTCCATTTTGATCACATGGAAAGAGGGGAAAAGTCACTACTTGAATTCTATGAAGGAAGAAAGAAAGAAAAAAAGAAAGAAAGAAAGACAGACAGACAGACAGAAAGAAAGAAATATAGAAGTATTTAACTTTGTCTCTCCCTTCACTAGTTAGCATGATTTATATCCCTTCAGTACCTCATAAATGATGGACTATTCCATTTTGATCACATGAAAAGAGGGGAAAAGACACTACTTGAATTCTGTGAAGGAAGAAAGAAAGCAAAAAAGAAAGAAAGAAAGACAGACAGAAAGAAAGAAATATAGAAGTATTTAACTTTGTCTCTCCCTTCACTAGTTAGCATGATTTATATCCCTTCAGTACCTCATAAATGATGGACTATTCCATTTTGATCACATGGAAAGGGGGGAAAAGAAACTACTTGATTTCGGTGAGAAAAAGAAAGAAAGAAAGACAGAAAGAAAGAAATATAGAAGTATTTAACTTTGTCTCTCCCTTCACTAGTTAGCATGATTTATATCCCTTCAGTACCTCATAAATGATGGACTATTCCATTTTGATCACATGGAAAGGGGGGAAAAGAAACTACTTGATTTCAGTGAGAAAAAGAAAGAAAGAAAGACAGAAAGAAAGAAATATAGAAGTATTTAACTTTGTCTCTCCCTTCACTAGTTAGCATGATTTATATCCCTTCAGTACCTCATAAATAATGGACTATTCCATTTTGATCACATGAAAAGAGGGGAAAAGACACTACTTGAATTGTGTGAAGGAAGAAAGAAAAAAAGGAAGAAAGAAAAAAAGAAAGAAAGACAGACAGAAAGAAAGAAAGAAAGAAATATAGAAGTATTTAACTTTGTCTCTCCCTTCACTAGTTAGCATGATTTATATCCCTTCAGTACCTCATAAATGATGGACTATTCCATTTTGATCACATGGAAAGGGGGGAAAAGAAACTACTTGATTTCGGTGAGAAAAAGAAAGAAAGAAAGACAGAAAGAAAGAAATATAGAAGTATTTAACTTTGTCTCTCCCTTCACTAGTTAGCATGATTTATATCCCTTCAGTACCTCATAAATAATGGACTATTCCATTTTGATCACAGGGAAAGATGGGAAAAGACACTACTTGATTTCAGTGAGAAAAGAAAGAAGGGAAGATAGAAGCAGAGAGAGAGAATCAGATTAATCATATGCAAACTGATACTACACTTTGAATTTAGCCAAAAGGCTGAGAAGCAATTGTATTTTCTTGCCACCTTGCACCAGCAGGATATGACACAAGGTCAGTTTAATATGGGGAGCTTGAGCGCATACACCTGATCTAGGTCCCAAAATAGACCAGCCCCTGCAACTGTTGGTTGAACTGACATTGGTATTACTACCAATCCCGACTCTTTAGTGCAGTGAGGGAGGTACTGTTGCGGGCCACTTTTTTCCCAAAACTGAGCACCTGTCAGTAATGTTTTTAGTTGCTCTCTGTCCACAGTCAGGAACACAACTGAGAGATAAAATGTAGTTTATCTGCCCAAGGACAGATACTACACTTTAATCCCAGCCAAAAAGCCAAGAATTAATGGCGACTGCAATGCATTGCCCATTTTTCAGACACACTGTATGAAATGAGGAAAACCAAGTAAGACAATTGCCAAAAAATCCAGTTACTATAAATAAAGTAACATCATCTCCTGGTTATTTTAAAATTATTATTAAGAGAAACATTTGCAAGATGGGGATTTTGCTTGTATGATTTAACATTTTAAGACACTATTCTAAACTACTGAATTAAATCTCAAAGAGGATAGTGGAAAGAGTTTGTGGGGAAGGAATGAGAAAAATATGAAAGGTTAAATGATCTGTAGGTAGTGTAACAAAAAAAAAGAAAAATTTGTCAACCTGATTCTGAATTTTGGCTCAGTTTGCTACATCTACTTTTGTATAGATACCCTTGGGAAAGGTATGAATCCATCTCTTCTCCTCCTTCATCTATGGGTTAAATAGCAGGGCTGACTGAGCTTTCTTGCCTTAAAGTGGAAACCAGTCTACGAGAAGGACAATTCTAAATTTAAAACAAACCTGAAAAGGGATGAGCTCCAACAGGCTATCTTGCCCTTGACACATCACTGCTGGTATAACTGCAGTACATATGGTCCTCCTATGACTTTAATGGGTTATGAGACTTGTGATATAATAAAATCTAAGTTACTTGCCCTTGAGGGACATGTATCCTTTGTAAAGAATAACATAAGTGTTCTACACAAACTCTGAATGCTTTTTTGTGCCATGATGACATTATCTAGTAAAAGTTTAGAATCAGGGACATAAAACAGGTACTATAATTTGTATACACAAAAATGAAAGTAATTTTGTTAATATGCTGTATTGGAGCCTAAAAGAAACAATTGAGTGTTTGATTTTAAAGTGACTATAGTTACTCAAAGCATACAGTAGTCGACTGGTTCAGATTTTGTAGGATGTGTACTGCTACTTCACTGAAAAAAAAACCAAACAGTTGTTAAGGAGGCATGGTGGAGTAATGGATAGCAGCTCGGATTGAGGAATCGGAGAGGCGAGTTCAAATTCCAGTTGAATCCATTACATTCATTTATGTGCTAATACCCTTGGGAAAGGTATGAATCCTCTTCTTCTCCCCCCAGCTATGGGTAAATAACAGGACAGACTGGGTTCTATAGCCTTGGATGGCAACTCGTCCTTACTGCAGAAAGAAATGTCAACCTACTGTGGAAAAAAAAAATCTGCCTCATCAGTCATGTATCGAAAGATACATGATCGCTTAAGTGTGTATCATGCATGGCACATAACTGATAGAGGAATCGGAGAGCCGAGTTCGAATTCCAGTCGAATCCATTACATTCACTTATGTGCTAATACCCTTGGGAAAGGTATGACTCCTCTTCTTCTCCCCCACCCCCAGCTCTGGGTAAATAGCAGGACAGGTTCTATAGCCTTGGATGGCAGCTGGTCTACCACAGAAAGAAATGGCAACCTACTGTGGGAAAAAATCTGCCTCATCAGTCATGTATCAAAAGATACATGATTGCCTAAGCGTGTATCACGCATGGTACATAACTGACTGATGTTATATACACTTAGGTGATCATGTCTCTTTCAAGTCATGACTGACTAGACAGAAAATTTTCCTTCAGTGGGTTGTCATTTTTTTCTGTGATAGAGTGGTTGCCACCCAAGGTTACAGAACCAGTGTGTCCTACTATTTGCTTAGAAGAGTCGAATTCATGACTTCTGCAAGTATATTAGTGCATAACTGACTGAGTGATAACATTAGAGGTCTAGGCAAAATAGCGGAGACTGATTAAGTATAGATTGTAAAAAGAAAAATATAACTGTGGCTGATTGCTTCATCAACTAAAAATCAACCACTCAATTGTTTCTTTTAGGCTTCCATAAAGTGTATGAACAAAATTACTTTCATTTTTGCACATATGAATTATGGTTCCCTGTTTTATAGTCCTGATTCTAGACTTTTACCCCATTTAACAGAACACACTGCATACCAGCCAGATCAAGCAGCTGTTGTCTACAATGGGCAATGCTTTAGGTTTGTAGGTGTAGTGATATAGCTATGGATGTTTGTCTGGCCACATCTCATGTAATGGCAAGCTTAAATGCATGCGTGTTTACACTATTAAATTAGTTGTTTTGAATTTGCAGGATAGCTTATAACAAGAAAGAAGTGTTTTTATATGGGTTTGGGAGAGAGACATTAGGGTTGTGGTTTGGGAGCCAAGGCAGTAGCAACTAGGAAAATTTTGATAATGACTGCTCTAGATAGTCAAGCAAGTTTCGTAATAATTAGCAAATTATCTCCTTTCTCTTATATTTGACACTGATATTGGAGATATAGCATCACAACTAGCTGGTATATAAACCACAGTATGAACCAAATTTCACCTGGTACTTTTTCTCTAACCTTTATCACACTGCAGGCAACAATTGTCACCATAGAATTCTCTCCCTTTGCTACCATAGATGCATTCTGTCTCCTTGAGACAGTTTCTATAAATAAAGACTTGTCAACAGTTATTTCCAGTATTTTAAGCTGGAAATCGCCTACTACTGCTTGGGAAGAAGGTTAATCTTCTCTTTTCCAATGCCATTTTGAATTCTTCTACACTCTGCATGTGGCATAACACCAATTAAACCCGTGTTAATTTTTTTGCGATTTTTTGTAAACAAAAATGTCCGCATCAATATTAAACGAAGCCTTTATTCAGGAATTTTTTTGTTTTTTTTAATGTATTTGTTTTTTTATCTCGTGTTTCAATTTTTTTTTGTTTTCAACATCAAAACATGCATGCAAAAGATAATGCATTACATAATAATATTACTCAGCAATTCTTTTATTAGTATACAAAAAATTAAAATCTATACGCACAATACAAAGAAAATTATAACAATTTTAAAACAGTAGGTGTTCATGTTTTTGCAGCCTCAAAAAAAACAAAAAAAAAGAGAGTGGCAGGGGGGGGGGAACAATTCTAGAAAGAAATTGGCGTGGTAAAGGTTAAATTGAAAAGATGTAGCAAGTCAAAATTTTGATACCTGTCTCAGGCTGAGGAGTTGTCTACTGATCTCAAATTCTGTGTACATTCACACGTGGGAAAATATAAAGTTTTATATGTCAAGTAGAATTTTAGGAAATTCTGTGACAAATTGAAAAAAAAAAAATTTCTGGTGTGACTTTTACCCTTAAAATAATATAAGGGATGTGGAATGTGATAATAGGTGTAATGAATCTGACCCAAATTTTGAGTTAAAAATTGCTTCCTTAATTAAAAGAGAAAGCAGTTGACTTAGACGAAAATATATAAAAAGTACTTTAATCACTGGATCATCCACAGTAAATTTGCATTCAGGTTCTTTCAACGTTTAACCTTTCTGATAAGTCTTCCATTAATTTTGGATATTTAATAATAAATGTGATGAAAACATAAGCAAAAAAAAAAGAAATTGAGTGAAATTGGCTAAACTATATCTCTATCTATAAAAGGCAGGATGTGTGTGTGTGTGTGTATATATATATATTTTCATTTTTCATTCAAAATACTCAAATTTTAGGAATACATTTTCACAGCGTCGCCCACGTGACGACAACGTGACCATGTTTAAACTGAACACTGATCATATAAAACTTTCATATATATATATATATATATATATATATATATATATCCTATCTATAAAAGGCAGGATGTTTGTGTGTGTGTGTGTATATATATATATATATATATATATATATATATATATATATATATATATATATATATAAGTTAAGTTATAAGGAACTTGGTAAACCGAATTGGTAAATCCAAAGAGGATGAAATCCTGAGAGCTCAATGTTAGGACAGAGCTAATATGTAATGAAAAACAAATCACTTTAATGTACCATTACGATAATTTATTTCACCTAAATCCTTTTTTAAGGATTCAGGATCATCAGGTAAATCTTCCAACAACGAATTGAGAAAAAAAATGGGATTAGAAATTGGTGGGTAGTGTAATTTTTGTAATTTAATAGAGGGGGTTGAGAGTGGTAGTTAACCAGACAATATAAAGTATAGGGAGGGGTTAATTTTATATCTCTCTTAAGTATGTTTTATATTGGAGTAGGAGGAGTGACAGAAAACTTGACCTCTTTAGATGGTTAATAAAACGGAAATGAATTGTAGAAAATGTATACAAGTGAGTCTTACGGTAAAGAGAGGGATAGGGGGGAGGGGGAAAAAGAGATGGAGTTGTTATAATTTTGTTTTAACAAAATTATGTAAAAGATAGTTTACAATGTTTGATAGAAAATTCGATGTCTGAAAAAAATTTTGTTATTAACTTAAATATTTAATTTTTTAAGTAAGTAGTTTCAGGACTAAATATAACTATTATTGTAATAAACATATTTATCTAGGACATAAAGAAATATTTAAAATCTTAATAGTTTATTCACCCGACTAATTGTATTTCCACAAAAAAAAGAAATATATATATATATATATATATATATATATATATATAACATCTATTTTAATATTTAAAAATTAATTTATGAATGCAATTTATTTATTACATTGGTAAACTAAATTAAAGATTAGGTTTCATTATTTAATAGAATTTGAGGGTAATATTAATTTTCATTTATTCATATATGCCTCACAAATGCATTCATGTGAATCCCTACATACATACGATCATTAACAAGTAAAAAAAAAAAAAAAAAAAAAAAAAACCTTTGAGATAATTTACACAAAAATTCATTTATCCTCGTACATAAACTATATATACATTTTACAATCTTTATCTATATTTCAAAATATATATAGATTTCACAGTTAAAATTTAATTTTATCAGTGTGATTTCGGAAGTGTTTCATAAAGGAATTTAGCTAATATTATTACTCTATTATTAATAGTCAAAGAATGGTATATTTAAATTTAAATTTAATTTAGTCCTGAAACTACTTACTTAAAAAATTAAATATTTAAGTTAATAACAAAATTTTTTTCAGACATCGAATTTTCTATCAAACATTGTAAACTATCTTTTACATAATTTTGTTAAAACAAAATTATAACAACTCCATCTCTTTTTCCCCCTCCCCCCTATCCCTCTCTTTACCGTAAGACTCACTTGTATACATTTTCTACAATTCATTTCCGTTTTATTAACCATCTAAAGAGGTCAAGTTTTCTGTCACTCCTCCTACTCCAATATAAAACATACTTAAGAGAGATATAAAATTAACCCCTCCCTATACTTTATATTGTCTGGTTAACTACCACTCTCAACCCCCTCTATTAAATTACAAAAATTACACTACCCACCAATTTCTAATCCCATTTTTTTTCTCAATTCGTTGTTGGAAGATTTACCTGATGATCCTGAATCCTTAAAAAAGGATTTAGGTGAAATAAATTATCGTAATGGTACATTAAAGTGATTTGTTTTTCATTACATTTATATATATATATATATATATATATATATATATATATATATATATATATATATATATATCTTCTATCTATAAAAGGCAGCATGTGTGTGTGTGTAACAAATGCATGGCCGCAATTTTCGACATATTTGCACCAAAATTTACATGCACATGCTCCAAGTTAGCGGGAAGGCCAAGACTGACTTTGCATTTCCCAACTCCCATCGATAGTGGAAATAATTGATTTTTTCATGCTTCTACAGCAGTTTTCATGTAGTTTGCAGCCATTTTCTACTGGCTAGAGTGAGAGCCTATAGCTGGCTGCCATGAATAGGCAGAAGGATTCTATTGGCCAGTGTGAGAGCCAACAGCTGACTGACACAAACGTTAACTAGCATGCTAGTATGAAAAAAAAAAATCGATAGCTGCATTCGTCACAAGTGGGAAAAATTTAAATCTGCATAGCACTTTACTCCAATTGGCTCATTCGCTTGCTTAAACTCAACGTTGATTCTGATTCTGCAGAACTGGGTTGGGTGTGAAAAAGTATTTGTTGTTAACATTCTTTTTTCATTCGGTTTTTCCAGTTACGAGTCCTTTTTTAAAGCTGATCGTTTTGTGTTCATTTTGTTTAGTTCTTTTTTCATAACAGATTTAATGTTTAGTATAGAGCTTAGAAAAAATTTGCAGTGTGAGATAGGCAAGAAGTAAAGCATGTAGCAACATCAGCATGGCAAAGGGCACTCCTTTAAACGCAAGGAAGGGCAAAAATATTTGAAGTCAAGTGGTAGCGATTGCTGTATGAGTCGTACGATTTTTGAATCAAGCACGGGCAACGCAGGGCCATGCTGCTACTATATATATATAAATATATATATATATATATATATATATATATATATATATATATATATTTATATATATATATATAATAGAATTTAGGGGATTTAGGCAAATAATTATAGTTATTCATTGAGTCTAGAAGAATCCCCAACAGAATGCAAAAAGCTTTCTGCATTCTATTGAGGATTCTTCTAGATTCGATGAATTACCATAATGATTTGCCTAAATTTCCAAAATCCTATTACCTGTATATCCTTGCTTGACCCAGCTATGGCTCTGCAATGGAGTGGTTCAGGGGAAAGGAAAGACATGGTTTTTGGAACACAATCCATTGGCTTATGAATACTTGGATGTGTATCACCATGGAATTTGTGAGTCATGGCACTAAATCGAGTCTATTCAGTTTCTTCTTCATCACCGAGGCCAGTTGATACAGTTGGTATGATGCTTGCATTGTATTGAAATGGTCCGGGTTTGAATATCAGTAGTGGATGTACACTTCTGATGAGTCCCAAAACAGAACAAAATAGCCATACAGTGTTTTCTGCATTCTGTTGAGGATTCTTCTAGACTCAATGAATTACTATGATATATATATATATATATATATATATATATATATATATATATAAGGCTTAAACACTAATATTCCATGGTCATAATTTATTCCATTGGAATCGTAAATATGATCCAATTCATCAGACCTACAATTTCAAAAAGAAAACAGAAAAAACAACTCCGTAAATAAAAAATAAAATTTAGAGAGAGTGTAAGTATGAGAGTGTGGGACGAATGTTAGAGCTATAGAGAGGGTTAACAGACGAGAGAAGGTGGGGGATTAAAACTTAACAGAGAGAAGTTTTAGAGAGGTGAGTCAAAGACGGTTTAAGTGAGAGAAATATGAATGTTGTCGGATGTCTAATACATTAAAGATGTAACTGGAAAGGATACATTTTGTGGTGACATACACACACAATAGACGATCTAATCTTAAAGATCAGAAGAAGAGGGAGGGAGAGGAAAAGAAAAGAAAAAGGTGGTGGGGGAGGGAGATGGGGCGAAGGGGGAACTAAAACTGAAGGGTATTTATAAAAGGGCCGCTGCGTAATTAAGAAAATTTGACAAAATTAATATCGACTACAAGTTACAAATCAAATATAAACATATAAAAAATAAATATAACGATTATCTAATCTAGCAAGGACCTATATTCCTATGTTGAAAAACACATGCTTATACACACATACACTATAACATATTTACATTTACATATACATATAGGTGTGTAAACACATACACATATACCCATGTACCCATATACATATATATATATATATATATTCATATACATATACATATATATACACATATATACGCATACACATATATATACACATACACACACACACATATATATATATATATACCCAAAACTCATATATGAAAAAAAAATTAAATTTTAATTTTCAGTGTCGCCTCGCCTTTACATGCATGTGTAATCCTATCAACATAAACATTGCTTTAGTTCGATCAAGTCTGTATATGTATCTTAAATGGCACTTATGAACAATATAGACATATGCATATTTTATCACTTATGTTATTTATTGTGGGTACCACCATTTGAGTACACGCCCTGTTTTAATTTTGAAAAAGTAAATGCATATATACGTCAACAGCAGGCAATATAAGTTTTCTAAAGATATATAAGTACATCTTAAAAATGCATATATATGTCAACAGCAGGCAATATAAGTTTTCAAAAGACATAAGTAATTCTACAAGCAGTTGAAGTATTAATGAACAGTATATTGGAGATGTTTTTTAAGGGAGAAAGATACTTATTTTGTATATAAAGCTGTTTTTCATTAGTCTATTGAAATGTAAACTTACTGCAACCTTCTCTCATATTTTGCTTTTATCGTTGCTTTTTTTCACAGTATTTCCAGTTTGAGAAAAATATCTTCATTATTTGAAAATGATCTTGCAACATTGTAAACTTGACTAGATGTTGATGAACTCAAATAAAAAAAAACATGGAAAAATGTACTGAAGGCAAAGTTGCTCAATGCAAAATTTGTAGTTATTCATTTTCAACCAGCAAAAAGCTAGAAATTCATATGCGATCACATCAGGGAAAGAAAATACATTCTTGTGAAGTCTGTGAATCTGTGTTTTCAAATAGCTCTGCTCTCAAAGAACATACACGGACACACACTGGAGAGAAACCATATTCTTGTCAAGTATGTGAATCTTCTTTTTCACAGAAGACTCATTTGGTACAGCATATGCGGACACACACTGGAGAGAAACCCTATTCCTGTGAAGTGTGTGAATCTTCCTTTGCCAGAAAATCAGACTTAGTGAAACATGTACGAATACACACTGGAGATAAACCCTATTCTTGTGAAGAGTGTGGAATTTCTTTTTCAGACATTTCAACTTTAAAAAGACATATCCGGACACACACTGGAGAGAAACCTTATTCTTGTGAAGTGTGTGATTCTTCATTTTCAGAAAATTCTTCTTTAAAAAAGCATATTCGGATACACACTGGAGAGAAGCCATATTCTTGTGAAAAGTGTGGAGCTGCATTTAATGACAATTCAAATTTGAAAAGACATCTTCTAACACACACCGGTGAGAAGCCATATTCTTGTCAAGTGTGTGAATCATCTTTCTCAGAGAAATCAAAACTGGTAAAACATTTGCGAACACACACTGGGGAGAAGCCATATTCTTGTCATGTGTGTAAATCTGCTTTTTCAACTGACTCATCTTTCAGAAGACATGTACGAATACACACTGGAGAGAAG
Organism: Acanthosepion lycidas; assembly: GCA_963932145.1. NCBI lineage: Eukaryota > Metazoa > Mollusca > Cephalopoda > Sepiida > Sepiidae > Acanthosepion > Acanthosepion lycidas. The sequence goes on from OZ010575.1 coordinate 89,503,387, forward strand.
CCATATTCTTGTGAAGAATGTGGAATTGCATTTACAGTCAGATCAAATTTAAAAAGACATATACAAACACACCATGTAGAGAAGGTGTGTTCATGAGAGGTTTTAACATAACACCACATTTTCATTTTAACTTTTGGAAACTATCAATGTTCATTTCTAATATGAAAGTATATTTTTGTGCGCCTTGAGAAAGAGTAGATTGGTATATATACTGATGTTAAATATATTTTTAGATATCATTTAAAAGGAATTGATATTTCTATTAATTACCATTGCTGTATAGTACTATCTTTTTTTTAAATATATGAGTATACCATTTCAAAATATACTGAAGGGCATATGTTTAAGAGAAAGTGTTATTCTGGTGTGATTGTATTTACAGTGAGTATTATTTACATTGTTTGACAGCAACTGAGAATATGCTGATATCAAACTCACTCATGTCCTGTAGACTCTACTAAGGAGTATGTGGCCACAGCACTCAGGTCTTGTGAACTCCACTGAAAAGTATGGAGACATAAATCTCAAACCTGATAAATTCCACTACAGAGTATGAGGTCATGGCTCTCAAGCTCTTTTGACTTCATTGAAGAGTATGGTGGCCACAGCTCTCAGGCCCCATAAACTCTATTATGGAATATGAGGCCATAGCCTTCAAGCCATGTAGAATCCACAGCAGAACATGAGGTCACAGCTCTCAAAATTCATAGACTCCAGTAAAGAGTATAGTGTCACAGATCATAAACTCCATTGAGGAGTATAGAGTTGCTGCTGTGATTTCCATATTATGTTTTTATGAGATGGATTTGTTACTCCAAGTTGTCTTTCTCCCATACTGGTTGCTAATCAGAGATGAAGAACCCAAACGTCCATATCATTTAACCCATAGCAGTGGGGAAAAGGGATAGATTCATACATTTCCCAAAGGTATTTGTGTGAAAGTCAATGCAACAATTTTGACATCACTGTCTGAAATTTTATTCAGTAATTATTACTATTCTTTTCCTTTCCCAATAGGGGTAGACAGGTTTGTCTATCATCCAGTTCACACTCCAGCCTGGTCTTTTGAACAGGATAAGAGGTTTATCCCTTGTTTCCTGTTCAGGATTGTGTTTCCATTTCCTTAATTTTATTCTAATTATTTCTTGACATTTTCAAGTCTAGAGTTTACCATTTTCTTTCCTGCATAGCTCCAAGAATTTCACTTCTTGTCCTTTCTTACACTCTACACAACTCCACACAGTAACCCTCTATCTTGAGTGGCTCTTCGGCCTTGTATTAGGTTAAATATTAGCAAAAAAATATACATTGCTGTCAAAGTTGTCTTCAGCTCTTTCTGCATCTAAGTTTATTATAATTGCTGATGACTATAAATACAGTGACTTCTTATTAAACAAACTAGTTGCTAATTTGTATCTGACTGCTACTTCAGGAATACTATGCATGTAACAGGTTTGTGTTAACCAGCTTCAGATAGCTTTTATGTCACTTTTTCCACCATTTGTAACATTTCTAATTTATTTCTAAATATGTGTGCTGAACAGTAATCATAATGAACAAATTCGAAAATCAGATCTATATTCTGTACGTCAGTTTGCACACTGCAAATATGGTATAAATAAATTTTTATTTATTTTTCATATTATTGTATTTATTTTGATTCCTTTTGAAGAAAGAGAAAAACAATCAGCAAAAAGTTATTTGGACTGTTGTCCTCATCTTTATTATCATCTTCATGATGTTTCAGCCGTTGTACATTTCAGCCTTCTTCAGGTGATTGGAATTTTGAACTCAAACCCTTTATTTCAGCCACAGGAGTACATTGTTCTAATTCCATGTGCCATACCTCTTCCAGATGTCTCCGTTATCTCCCTTTAACTCAACTCTCCAAGATTTTTGTTCAACACTGCCGTAGCCGGGTACTGAACTCACAACTCTTTGAGTTAAGTCACTGGATCCAACCAACGCTTGAGAACACATGGCCCAGTGGATAAAAATGTTGGTTAGATCCAGTGACTTGACCCAAATATTTATAAGTTCAATACCTGTCTGATGAACAAAAAACTTGTAGAGTTGAATTAAAGAGAGATAACTGAGACATCTGGAAGAGGCATGGCATGTGGAACTAGAACAATCAATCCTGGTGGATGAAAAGGATAAAAAATAGCGGGGAAAAAGAAAAGATAAAAATTAAAAACAAGGTCAGTGGAGTTCCAAGTGTGGGATTGACATCAAATATATGTATTTTGTTGAAATAATATTTATTTTTTTGCTCTGTGAGCCAGTGTTCTGTTCATTATAAAGTTAATTGTCAAACAAATAAGCTTTCATTTTAAATATCCTTTAAATAAGAAAGCTTCCTGTGTGTTTTATAGTTGTATTTCAAATATGATTTGCATTCACAGGATCAGATCAAAAAGAAATAAAATGCAACAATGAACATGTTAATTATACTTTAGAATAATACTATATGAATAAAGAACTTTTATTTTTAAAGATACACAGGCAAAAGCACATCACTTAAAATCTATATCCTCATAATTCATACAACATTCATTCATTTTATTCAGTAAGTACATATTGTGTCGCTGTGGACAGCACTCCCCTCCATCTCACAATTATGGTTCATTGTGACATTCAAGGCAGAGTAGTGGAATAGCCTCCAGATTCCTTTTGCACCGCTGCTGTGGTCACCGCTCCCCTCCATCTGACAATTGTGGTTCATGGTGTATTCAAAGTAGAATAATGCAATGGCTTGCCAGTTCCTTTTGCACTGAGGTTACCCCTGGCCCTCCTCTGATTTGTTTTTGAAGTTACCTTCTAGCCTTTGCCTAAAGCAGCAGGTGGTTTGAAGTCAGAATTGTCTGTCCTCCTCCCTCTGGCTCTCCTCTGATTTGTTTTTGAAGTTACCTTCTAGCCTTTGCCTAAAGAGGCAGGACCTACAAAGCAGCAGGTGGTTTGAAGTCAGAATTTCCTTCTCCTAGACTGGTTGCTACTCAAGACTATAGGACCCTGTCTGTCCTCCTACCCCTGGCCCTCCTCTGATTTGTTTTTGAAGTTACCTTCTAGCCTTTGCCTAAAGAGGCAGGACCTACAAAGCAGCAGGTGGTTTGAAGTCAGAATTTCCTTCTCCTAGACTGGTTGCTACTCAAGACTATAGGACCCTGTCTGTCCTCCTACCCCTGGCCCTCCTCTGATTTGTTTTTGAAGTTACCTTCTAGCCTTTGCCTAAAGAGGCAGGACCTACAAAGCAGCAGGTGGTTTGAAGTCAGAATTTCCTTCTCCTAGACTGGTTGCTACTCAAGGCTATAGGACCCTGTCTGTCCTCCTATTTTACCCCTAACTAGGGGAGGGGGATATTAAACCCTATTTATGAGATTGTTTATTTACAAGAATAATTTTATATTTACAAAATACTAAAAACTAATCAGTCAGTTATGTGCCATGCGTGATACATGCGTAGGCGATCATGTATCTTTCAATACATGACTGACGAGGCAGATTTTTTTCCTGCAGTAGGTTGCTATTTCTTTCTGTGATAGACTAGTTGCCATCCAAGGCTATAGAACCCTGCCTGTCCTGCTATTTACCTATAGCTAGTGGAAGAAGAAGAGGATTCATACCTTTCCCAAGGGTATTAGCCTGTAAGTGAATGTAATGACTGGAATTTGAGCTTGGCTCTCTGATTCCTCAATCTGAGCTGCTATCCATTACTCCACAGTGCCTCTTAATAACCAATGCATTGTATTAAGACAAATGCAATGTAATATTTATCATTTATCAACTTATAAAGAAATAAATATGAAAACAATTTTCTATTTATAAAACATTTACTAAATTATTAAAATATGTGAACGAACTATAAGGAAATTTTTATTATTTACCATTTTATAAATTTTGACTCAATTGACAATTAGCCAATGTTTTGCTAATCAATTCCAATAGTGGAAATAAATAATCTAACAAATAAATACTGTTTATTATTTTTGTTGTCGAAAAGAAAATGTATAAATATGTTTAGGTTTTATTAAAATTCTAATAATCACATTTTAAAATAGCAAACAATGCCGAAGAGTGAATAAAATAAAAGTGGTGTCATCGGAAAAAAAAGTCTTTTTGACACCCCATTTTTTGGTGGGTATGAAACTCCATGTTTACCAAAAATTCCTTTTCTTAAAACTTTGAAAAATTTTATTTAATTAAAATTATTTTCAAAAATAATTTTAAGAGTTCAAGCTTGGTCATAATGCTTCTCTAACTGCTACCAATATTAACAGAATATGGAGAGAAGGATCCACTTGTGATTAGACCATACTATGCTGGTTTCTGAAGATCCACGGTGTGGATACGAGTCTTGAAGATCAAGAAGACATCCATCTTCAATTTGCAATCAATATCTGAAAACTCTAGTTGAATAAAACCCATGTTCAATTGTCAGCATTTCAACAATATCGGGTGATCTCAAGAAAATTGACAAATTGAAGAAACTCAATATTTTCCATATCATTTTAGATAAAGATTTTGACATTTTGAAGTATGTTTCATGCTGCATCTGTGAAATTTGAATGATTCATTTCTCAGTCAAATAGTGACTCATGATGAGAACTGGATCCTTTATTACAATCATTAATGGTTGGCTCAATGGTTTGATCATGACGAAACACCCAAACACTTTACGAAACCAAAACTGCACAAACAGAAGTTTAGGGTGACTGTCTGGTAGCCCACTTTTGGTGGCATCCATTACATTTCTCTAGAATCGAACCAGAACATATTTTATGATAATGTGTATTGGCTTGGAAAAGGCCTATTTTTTTTTTAAAATGAGATATTTGACATAATCCAGTACTTTCTTAAAAGGATTACTTCTTTCCCAAGCCAACATACATACATAAAAAACTTTTTAAATTAAAGGGAAATGATTAAATTCAAAACTTATTTAAAATATATAATACATAAATTAATTTCTCAAACTTAAATAAATAAAAATTACATTATAAAAAAATCAATAACAATATGTTATATATATATATATATATATATATATATATATATATATATATATATATATATATATATAGCGAATCAAGTCACTGTCAGTCACTGAGCGTGTTTCTAAAAATAAATACGCTAAAAATCCACCTGCTTCCCTGCCGTGCGCCAACGGCTTAGTGGTAGAATCTCCGGCTGATACCAATTCAGTCGGGTTTCGATCCGAGATAGAGGCAACCGGATGTCTAGCCACACTGATGAGCTGTGAAACAGCGAAACAGTCTGTCTGTGGATGACGTTATATATATATATATATATATATATATATAATTTCAGATAGAATATATCTGTAAAAGGACTGAACAAAGACAAAAGGAAAACTTAGCTGATGCATTTTGTTCTCTGAGGGACATTATCAATGCAAATGCAATAATTTTATTTTGTAACAAGTATTTATATGCAAGAGCAAAAATGTTATTGGTTTTTCAAATTTTTTCATTTTAAGGATGCTTATAAATATTCATCAGGTTCACTAAAAAATCTAGGCAAGCTATGGAAGACCCAAATTGACACAATTCAATGATTAATGAAACTGGGGAAATGATGTTTTTGAATTTTCTTTTTTTGAAATTATTTTAATTTGGGATTAATTGATGCATTATATATTTTAAATAGCATGAGATGATGATTTTAACATATATATATATATATATATATATAAGGGATATTTTTGCAGCAAGTATTCCGCAAAACAAGTTCAACACGTCTTTATAGTCATTTATCTGTGTACTCTTCTGGACACCTTTTCATACATGCTTATGGTCGGCATAATAAATACCTAGAAGACGTCTGAAGTATCTCATCTCTGCTGCTTGAATTCACCTTTGGAGTCCTGTTGTTAAAGTCAATGACTTGCATGTATAGAGGACACCCAACAAGATAGAGACATGCAACAATCTTGGTTTGTTTTTGAGTGTGAGCTTGTTAATTTATTTCAAATTAATATTTCATTCGTCCCTATTTAGTTCAATTTAATATTCCATCCGTCCCTCCCGGTACCGTTGATATATTTTAACTGTAAATACGTAAAATCAATCCATTCCATACAATAATAAAAACTTTAACAAGTTAAAACCTAACCACCCCAAATATATTATTAATGTTTTTTTTTAATTAAGTAGTATAAGTTATTTTAGAGAAAAAGATTACATTTTTAATTGGTGCGAAGTAAGCAATTTATATAATTCAGTTTGGAAGGAGGAAAAGGGGAAAAAAAAGAAAGAGAAGGAGAAAGAAGGGGGAAAGGGGAAAGAAGAAAAAAAGAAGAAAAAGAGAGAAAGGGGGAGAGAAGGAGAAAAAAAAAGACGCCCCCCCCCCCCAAATTTTAATGAACAGCTAAATGTACCGTTAAAATATTTTAATTGGGACAGAGCAAGCAATTTTGGATGTTTCCGTTGTTTTTTTTTTTGTTTTTGTTTTTTTTTAAGAGCTGAAAGTATAAATTCTGTCATGAGTACTAGCATAATCCTTTACACGGTGGCGACCTGTTGAATAAGATAACAGGTCGGGGGGTAGCTGTCGGAGCTGATATGATGAATAAGAACCCCGAAATCAGCGATGAAGACGGCTTTCATCACTGAAGACCACCTTCAAGCATTCGAATGTATTTTGCGATTTGTCTTTACAGATAGGTTTCAACCGTGACATCACAGCTGTTGTCGGCACAATTCTCACAATGACTTCTGGCTTGGATCAATCTTAACTGATGACTTCACTGTCTCCTGTTGCTGATCACTGACTGTAATTAGTGTCCTGATTGATTCATCACTCTTTCTCATCAGTTTTGTTTTCAAAACAGTAAATTCCATGCCATATTTGGATGCAGTTTCAAATACCTCAGCAGGTTGCCATTGTCATCTTCAAACCTGAGATCCATAACTCTTTACAATTCTGACTGTCAATATGGTTTTCAAGGGCATCTGGCATTATTCTTTCCATGATTATATTAAAACTGCATTCGCTGGTTCCCAGACTTCATGAGTTCAAGCGGCCTACGAGGCTGCCGTCCTGCTCTCACCCTTTCACTGTTGAAACTACTAAATGTAGCCGTCTCTTCTACTCCAATAGCTTCATATCTCGCACCTCTCACCTGTGGAACTCCCTTCCCTATTCCAGTTTCCCTGAGAGCTATAATCTCCAACTATTCAAATGTAATGTCAATTGACATCTCCAGTTGCCTTGATCTATCCACTATCCTTCTCCTCATCCTTTCTTCTATCACTCCTATCTGATCTTGCTCCAAATCTTCTGTAACCCCTTGTGTCCTAGTGGCTTCTCGCCTTGCTTGGGGTGAAACGCTTAAAAAAAAAAAACATGTAAGGGACAACAGACACTCTTGCCACATGCTGACTGATGTGCAGAATCAGTTCACCTCTATCACAAGAATCACACTGCTGACCTATTGGTATAGCTGTTGGACTGTTTCAATCAGCTTATGGATGATACTATATTTTTTCATTGTAGTGTACAGAGCCTTGTGCCGCTCACAGTCAAATGACTTTTTGATGTCTATGAATAAATGTAAGATGTTTTGCTGGTGCTGTTTTTCATTAAGTACATGGAGGTTGAAATTTTGCACTCTTGTACTCCTGTATCTGAAACCAGCTGATTCTTAGGCAATTATTCCTTCTGCTTGCTCTCATAGTCTGTTTATGATGACTTTTAGCATAATTCTGCTCGGATGACTGATGAGGCTTGCTGTTCTATAATTCTGTCATCATTGCAAGCTGCCTTTCTTGGGGAGGGTTAGGATGAGAAATTCTTGATAAAATACAAAAAAGAATCTGCAATGTTATTGGCCTTGATCTAGCATCTTGGCTTCAGTCCCTTTTCCATTACTGTAATGTAACTTCCCCATGACTTTTTTAGAAACACTTTCATGGAAATTCTTCTGATGAACTTTCCTCTCTGGTACCTGGACTTTATGAATTTAAGTGCAGTATTAGATTGGCGGCAAGGTCTCATCATTTTATAGTAGGAAGGGTTAAATGTAATTGTAAGTTCTATGCTAATGGTTTCTTCTATCGGCATATCTCAGCTTCAGTCACTTTCCCACTGGCGTAATGTAGCTTCCCTGTGCCTTTTCTATAAATACTTTCATGGTAATTGTTCTGATGAACTTTCCTCTATTTTTTGAATTTTTATTCAAGATTTTATTAATTTAAGTGCAATACTAGATTGGTGGAAAGGTCTCATCATTTTACAGTTGAAATGACTACATCTAACCATAAGTTTTATGCTAACAGTTTTTTTTATTGCACTTCTCGCTTGTGGAACTCTCTTGTGAATTCTTACTTTCTAATCAACTTTGATCTTCAAAAATTTAAATGCAATGTCAATTGCTATCTTTTGTTCCGAATTCCTGTTCTTTTATTATTCTCTCTCCTTAATAGTGTTTTTTTTTTTTTTTTTTTTTTTTTTTTCCCACATATTCTCTAACAGTCAGTAACTCTTTGCATCATAGTAGCTTGTTTGGAGTGAAATGATAATGATTAAAACAAAAAAAATTGTTGAAATCTATTCACAAAGATCTCCTACCTCTCCCCCATCAACATGTAAGATCATATAAGTTCAGTAATTTATAAATTTAAATGTCTGTGTGATGCCGAATATATACGCAAAACTAGTCAGATGTTACCAGCTAAAATTTATAAAGAGGAGTATAGTGATTTACATACACTTGTCAATGCATCCAAGTCTTTGTTGGCGAACAAATGTGACCAAGAAGTGGTTCAATTTTATTGGTTGGGAAGAAATTCCAGTATGCACCTCTAGGACTTGACTATAAATTTGGAGAGAAGCGATGCTTTTAGCAATCATTCCATAGCAATTGGAACCAACAGCTCAGTTATTGCTAGTCCTGTTTCCATAGAGTCTGAGTATATCTATGCTGACCGACCCAAAGATTGAACTCACAATTATTATGTTACCAAATGCACTAACCAATGTTTTAATCCTTGTGGCCCTTAAGAAGTACTAATGTAGAAGTACTAATGTAATCCTTGTAATGTAATCCTTGTGGCCCTTAAGAAGTACTAATGTAATCGTTGTGGCCCTTAAGAAGTACTAATGTAGAAGACATAGTGAACCAAAACCAGAGTTGAATGGCAGAAATGGTGACCAAGACTTGCCTTATTCTCGACAAAAGAGAGTTTGTCTTTTCTGGCATGTGGGACTTCAATTTGAGAGAAGGCAAGTGCATTGTTCTGTCAAAAGGGACCTCTCTTTGTTGTTCCACAAGAAATTGGGTCATTAACAACTTTACATAATATTAGCATACATGGACGGAATCGAGGAGGGAAATATGGGTGTGTTAGTGCTCCATTCTGAGGTGCCTGTACTTCTAGTATGTTTAACATCCGGGCAAGTGATTGGTGACTCGCGATCATAAGTAGACCATCGTGGAGATGAGAGGGGTCTTCCGTTGGGGTACATTGTACCATACGTGCAGTTGCGGAAGGAAGGAAGGAAGGAAGAAAGGAACGAATGATGAAGTGGATACAGGGAAGAGAATGACAATAAATACAAAGAAACAAGTGTAGAGGCAAGAAAACCCCAATTTGAAATTTTGTCCCAAAACACAGTCGCTAATTTTTTTTGACCACAACTAATCAAAAACTGTTCACAATGCCTCATCTAATAATGATTCAAATAACATTATTATTAATATTAATTATGTTACCAAATCCACTAACCAATGCTTTAAACCTTGTGGCCATTAAGAAGTACTAATCAAAAACTATTTGCAATGCCTCATCTAATAAAGATTCAAATAACATTACTATTAATATTAATGCTAAACTAGACAATGAAAACATTTAAAATATTACTACTAATATGAATATTATACTAGATTATGTTTTAAAAACTGAATTCATGTAAATGTTCAGTATCTCATTTGTAAATTAAAATCTGAAAAGAAAATTTAACAGATTCAACAAGGTAGTCTGAACCTTTTACAGACAAGAGTTATTGAAAGAAAAAAAAATGCTGACCAAAAATAATTACCCATGTTCTTGCTTTCACCTTTTTATTTTGAAACTCTTGAAAAATAAATCTACACATTTCATATCCTTTGCAGTGTGCTGTCATATGACTTTTCAAACGTGAATTACGTGAAAATGCAGACTCACATACTTTGTACAAATATAGTCTCTCTCTGGTGTGTACGCGTACATGCTGCTTCAAATTTAAATTTTGGATAAATGCGTATCCACAAACATCACAACAATATGGTTTCTCTCCAGTGTGTGTTCGCATGTGAAATTTTAATGTTTTCCCCCTGTATGTCTTCTCATGTGCATTTAAACCTGAAATCTGTAAAAATGCAGATCCACATACTTCATATGAATATAATTTTTCTTCAGTGTGTGTTTGCATATGTTGTTTTAAGGTATTATTTTTTGTGAAATCAGAACCACACACTTCACAAGAATATGGTTTCTCACCTGTATGTGCTTGCATATGTATTTTTAAAGTTGAATTCTGTGAAAATGCAGATCCACATCTCATACATAAATATGGTCTCTCACTTGTATGTGTTCTTATATGTCTTTTTAAACTTTCAATACAAGAAAATGCAGAATCATATAGTTCGCTGGAATGTGATTTCTCTTCTGTGTGTGCTTGAACATGTAAATTCAAATCTGACTCCTGGAAAATGCAGATCCACACATATCCCAAGATTATAGTGTCTGTCTATTGTGTGCCCACATGTGAGTTTTAAATGTTGACTTCTGTGAAAAAGCAGACTTACAAACATCACAAGAATATGGTTTTTTTTCTGTATGTGTTCTCAAGTGTGTTTTTAAATCTGAATTCTAGATTTAATCTAAAAAAAAAAAATTGAACAGAGTTAATCAACAAATCAAAAACTGGCACTTGTGGGTTATCTGTTGCCACTTTTTAAAAACCGTTTACCTTTAATTTATATATTGGTCGTAAAGTTTTAAAATATTTTTTTAATTATTTGTTTTTCTTCTTTTTTTTTCAGACTGCTAAATGAATCTTTGGGATAATATATTATTACCCATCTGTATTTGTGAAAAAGTTGGAAAATTAATTTAAAAAGTGACGACAAATCATCTACATTCTACAAGTACCCCCCCCAAAAAAAAACATATTTCCATATATTTTAAAACAAATAATACTAATACTTTCATCAAAATATGTTTCCAGAATGAGATCGATAGTGTTTTTTTCTGCATAGAAGTTTTATAAAAAAACTTTAGGAGTGCTAATGTTTCATGGAAATTAACAGCAACAATAATTTTAAGATTAAAATTTTAATTTAAAAAAAAAAAAAAAAATGAAAAAGAAGAAAAGCAATACTCTAAAAAGTTAAGTTTAAGTTGTTTTAAAAAAAAAAAAAAAAAAAATGAAAAATCTTTCTTGAAGCTTTAATTTTTTAATTCCAAGCTAATAGATTCCCAATGCCAAAAAATACTTTTCATTTAATGAGTTTCAGATCGATATTTTTTTAAGTAAAACTTTTAAACTGATTGGAATTTTTTCCTACTTATCAGTAAATCGATAAATTCGGTCATACTGACTGACAGCTCTGTCAATACAACAAAAATGTCTATAAAACAAAAAAAAAAAAAAAAATTTAAAAAATAAAATTAAAATATACTTTTCCGAAATGTTGAGAAAAATTAGCTGTTTTAAAGTTCTGAATTTGAACTATCGCAAAAAAGCATTTTTTTCTTTTTCAAAAAAGACGAAGTGGATGTTTTTGATGCACTTTTTAGTGATTTATTGACAAAGTGATGTTTCGGAAATTTAACTAAAGAAGAGGGACAATAACTGGAAAAATTACATGCCGAAATCATGGCGCGAACGCCTTTTTTTTATTTTAATTATTTTTTTAATTTTAAGTTAACCTATCTAGTAATCATAAAAATGTAAAATATTTTAGGCATTCCAATTTAATATAATAATATTTTATTGAATTTTAGGTACTTTTGTTTTTTACTTTCAAAGACGCTTGTTGAGAAAATGATGAATAGATTTTTAAATAATTAAATTTATTAAATTGCACGGTACCTCTCTAAATGAACGTCCGTAATGGATCTCACGTTTACTGTTTAACAAAAATTCAAAATTCTCTAAGGTTCGTGACGGTACACCTGTCATTAATGAAAATACTGAGAATTCTGTTTGTATTGGATAATTATCTGATTTGGGGAAAATATTTTTAAAACAGCCAGTAACGATTATTTTTTGCTCATTTAATTCGGGGGAAAAAAAATTAATCCATTTTTTTTTTTATTGTATAAAGATAGCACAGGTTGGTGTTTCTCTAGTTTCTTTCTCTTGAAAAGCTGTGTATAAACTTTGGGTTGTATCCTGGCATAATATCATATAATTATTCACAATATAATTTTATTTTCATCTACCCAGTGCCGGATAACACACATGGGCTGCAGCCCAAGGTCCCCAAAGAGAGGTTCAAAAGGGCCCTGTAGTATTGGACCGATGAAAACTCTTTTTTTTCTTTCTTTAAATAAAAACAGAAAATTTGATTATTTTCAGATTTAATGTGATTGTGAACTAAATAAACAATTTTTTTGTTTACATTTTTCGATTATTTGGGTCCATAGAGATTCTAGCTAGAAAAAAAAATATAGATGGAATGGGTCATTTACATTTGGTGGGGCCCCTTAAAAGGGGGATGAACAAACATGTAGTATTATTAGCCAGGGGGTTCTTAAAAAGCCTAACTGCGGTCGTGCATGTGCCTAAAAAAAACAAAAAAACAGTGAGTTGTTTTCGTACTTTAAATTTTAAAAGTTTTTTTTAAACTTTTATTTTTTAATACATGATTTGTGTGAGTAGTAAATACTTTTTCATTTTCAGTTTTACGTTGATCTCTCATTATTTGTAAAAAAAAAAGTCTTCTCATTCCGCAGTTAAATTTGGTATTTTCGCATAAACAACAACAAAAAAAAAAAAAAAAAAAGAAAAAAAAAAGTCGGTCCCCTCCTCTTTAAGTCGGACTGCTATGTCAACGACATCGCCTGGAAGTGGGTATAAGGTCTTGATCCGGAAGCCTACAACCGGAAGTCGCCGGCGGAAGTAATGAGAGCCGGATAAGGAGCAAGTGGAATGTCGGACACAATTGTCCAAAAATCAGCGAACGTTTGCTTATCGTCATTCGTGGGATTATCTTTTTTTTTTTTTTTCCCTCTTTCTGTAAGTGATGTTCCTTATTATATCAATCTTTGTTACCACAAACTTACCTAAGAAGAAGCACTTTTATGACCGGCCTGTGCCTCTCAACTGCAAGTTGAAACAGAAACTGTTGATTTTTCTGTCTCCATGGCATAATAATTCTGTTATATAGTTTGTAAAGACGAAGTTCCCAATACCTTCTCTATCAGACTTCCTATCACCTATTAACCTTTAATAGGTGATAAGATGTTAATAAAAATTAACGTCTTTTTTTTTTTTTTTTTTTGCCTTGTTTAAAGCGAAGACATCTTTTTCTTGCATATCTTTTTCATTGTATAATAATTACTGCGTTTTGATTTTTTCCCCATACCCCGATAATTGTATAAATAAATCTTTATGCTAAGGATTTCATAGAGAAAATGAGGTATTTTGGTGACCATGGTGTGACGGCCAAGAGTAAATGCGTTGTTATGGTGAAAGAAAAGCTTGTTTTATAAAAAAAAAAAAATCAGTCTGTAGGTACGTCCATGAGATCGCTAAAAAAAAATACCATAGCATGATGAAAGACGCTGGATTTGACGAAAGCAAAATTTTATCGTCTAAATGTTTATATTATTATTAAGAGGAAAGATCAAACTTTATTGTAATTATTTTTTAAAAAATTTCCTTCTTTTTAAAACATTCTAAATTTTGATTAAAAAAAACAAACCTTGTTTCTCTTTGTATCACCAGAACTAGTAAAATAGCATAGACAATTTTTAGCACTTTTTTTTTTTTTTTTTTTTTTGTATGACACATATTAATTTGGAAAATCTTGCAAAAATAAAAATAATTGTCGGATGTTAATGAAACTTTCAGAAACTATTCACAGATGATCAAAATTATTATAAATGTTTGTTTTTTTTGTTTGTTTTTTTTTTTGTCATGGCAGAAATATATTTTTTTATATTTATTACCATTATTATTAGGTTTAGTGATTACAATAGTTAAAAGCACAAGACTTTGAGGAATGCAAATCATATTTTTTTTGTTTTTAATTGGACCCCCTCCAACCTGAAAATCAGCTCTGAATTGTAACATACACAAAAAAAGTCAATAAAACAAAGATATTATTTAATTAATTTCAAATGCTTTTATTTGCTTTCAGTTGTTTTTATGAATATGGACAATATTTTCTGAAAGCAGAAAATTTTTTGCTAAAAAATGAATTTTTAATACAATTATTTTTTATTTCTTTAATAGATTTTTACATTTAAGTTGTTAAAATATAAAATTAGTTAAAAGCCGCACCGGGTGTCCTAAATATCCTTATAAGATAGATCTTTTTTTAGCGCATTGTAAATTGTATCATTTTGACTCATAAGAAGATCCGCAGTAATTAAGAAATGTAATTTTGTGTTTATAATTGTGCTGTAATTATAAAGTACGGAAGACCAACCAGAATATAATTAAGTTGCGTTATTTAAGTTAAGCATTGTTCTCCGCTGTTATGGCCTTTTCTTTTGTGAAACACGTGTAGAGATGTTTATTTGATTTTTCAATTACAACTGGGTAGGGTACCTACAAGTATCATCTTATGAAATTTATATGATCTTATTTTTATATTAATCTCAGTTATAGCATTTTTTCCATAAATGAAATATCAAAATTAATAATAAAATGAATGGAAATACAAATAACACAGTAAAATGTAGTAAATGTATATAAAATTATAGTATTTTATGTACACTTCTGATAAAATTTCATAAGAAAGGTACCTATAAATTAATTAGATACCTTTCTTATGAAATTTAATGTCACTCTTAACAGTCATTTTAATTTCTTTATAATATATTTTCCATAAAGCATTGTAAATGTAAAGGTGAAAGCTAAGTACAAAAAAAAAATTAGAGCGCTGAAAGTTTTCCTTAAAAATAACGAGCTAAATAATTTGTTCACTTAAATGTAAATTATTTCATTTTCTCCTTCCATAGAACAAATCATTCTCATGGAATCTGTCAATATGTCATTCATCTTTTTTTAGTGATCTCATGGAGGTACCTACGTTTAGAAGTTATGGACAATGTAAGTACAACTTCTTTCTCGTTGCGTACACAGAACATCTGCCATTACTGGCTTTGTTTACATACGTTTGCCTTGAGGAGTCATGTGGCGCAGATGCTTCATTTGTCTTGATTACTGTGCAATGCACAATGTTTCAAATGAATAAATGAAAAAACGTAAAATCTGGCAATTAAAATAAAAATTACATGTCTGAAAAGTAAAAAGAGGACTTTTTTTCTTTAAATATTTTTTTATGTGCTGTGAAAGTTTCTGGAATTTAAAGCTTCATATTTTAAATCAAATTTTTGGTCCCCCACTTAAACATTTTACCATGATACCCAATACTATTTTTCTAATCCCTTAAAATTTTCAGCCAGATCAAATAAGTTTCCTCGATGATACTGTAGAGCAGCCACGGCATACACTTAATCACCTAAAAGAATACCTTTTTCTATTTTCAAAGAAAATTTAAAGTCATCTAATTTTGAAATTTCTGATGTCAAAAGCTGGTAATGTTCTCACACTGGATAATTTAAAATCATCCTGAATCTGTTATATAATGACCAAAATGTAACAAAGTATTGAAATAGTCCGATAAGGCTATCAGAATCATGGTGTTTTGTCTCAATCCTTTGTGGTGACATAACATTAACATACTCTTTTAAATTTGAGGTATTGCCTTTAATCATCCTTCTTGCTCATTCTGATAAAATACACAAACCTTACTTTGTAGATCATTCACTTGTTACACAGTACTTTTTTTACTGTCTTGAGAAAGATTTTGGGGTATATAATTTAAAATTAAACTATTATTTTGTAAAAATTACATAGTGCTTCTAAAACGTGTATGGCCATTATATTCTAAGGTCTAGAGGGTTTAGGATTCAGAATTAAAAATTTTAAAGTTTGTATGAATGTGGGAATTTGTCATCTTATGTTACTTTCCATTGTCTTTAAGGAATTATGTGGTTGGAAAGTATTTCCAAATTGTTTGATTGGTCAGGGTCTGTTTTATGTTGAAGTTTATATAGTTAACTGAATCTCCCTCATTAAGATTTTTGGATAATCATATTTTACCTCCTCCTCCATAAAATATGACTATCTGAACAAAATTAACCAGTTTAATACTTTTACAGGTGTGATGGGTAAATTGTCGCCAATTTATATTATTAATTTTGCACATATGAAGGATCACCTTCATTAAAACAAATATGAAAAACTTGAAATGATACAAATTATTATTTATTATGAATTTAAAATAGTGTGGCAACGTCTCTGTGCTGCATGTGTTTTGCATGTTTTTCCTTTTAAAGATAATGCTCATACTTTTCCTCATTCTCTAGTGTTGTTTATCGGTAATCCTCTTGTCCACAATAATAGCCTGCAATACTTCCATTTCCCTTGAACTGCCATAGTTTTTGTGACCCCAAGGCACATTTTTTTGTTTATTGACAAATATTCATCTGAAGATGACATTGAATAATTCAGTTGAGAAAAATTTGATGCCATTTTTGTTTATAATGAAACAAACAAAATGTTTCATTAATGTTATCTTCTGCTGATAAAAGGTTACTAAAATGTAAAAACAGTTGGTGATTAAGTGACAGATGACTATGAAATTGATTATTTACAGCTAGTTGTTTAAATAATGCACTATTGATTGTGTTACATGACAATAATTGTAAGTAAAATGAGGCATTAATATAATTAAGTAATTGTCTGAATATTGATGCAAAAAAAAAAAAAATAACCAACCATAAAATTGATGTAGCTATGGATAAATGGCATTTCTACTTTAAATTTAATTTTTATTTTACTCCAAACCATCGGTTGTTTACAAAGATATAGAGCTAATTTCTGAGGTGAATGTAAATGCAAGAGCATGTTCATCTTGACAAACAAGACTGTCATTAACTCATAATTGAAAATTTTAAATGCTTTTATGAATTTGTCAGGCATTATTAACAAAGAAAATTTAACACATTTATTATTTACTAGCAGTAGAGCCCGGCGTTGCAACAGTAAGAGATAGATCAAGTATCGACCATCATAAAGACTGAAAAATAAAATTGAAAGATTGTTTAAGAATGATGGACATGCATGTGTTAATTATTTTTTTTTTTTTAGTTTTTTTTTTACGAATTAGTCAAACTCAAACAAAAACATTGTTTTCAATCGTTATGAGTCTACTGATTGAATAGAATTTTATTATAAACAATTGTCTTGTAAATGAAATTTTTAAAGCATTCTGAATGTAAAAATAAAGTGTGCAAGACAATAAGAAACACTACTTGCCAAAAAAAGTGATGTTTTGTTGAAATCGGTTGAAAAATGTAGGAAATTCGATTCCATATATAAATGAACACGCACACAAACAACCTGAGTTTTAAGTATAACTCGATATGAGTTGTCCCCCTTTCATTCTCACGATGCCTCTTAATCATGTTTTCAAATTGATTTTGTGCAAAAACAATCGTGTTTTTCCAATTTTACGCAGTCCTGTGAAGTTTTGTTGAAATCAGTTGAAAAATATGATTTACTTATTCCTGATGTTTTTCTTTTGTTTTTTTTTTCTTTAGGAATACAAATCAGGCAATTAAAGAAATATGAGGTATGTGTGATATTTTTTTCTGTTTATAACCTGTCTTTAATGAATTAGTCATGAGTGTTGTAACTCATTAGGGTCGTAGAGCCACTGCATTTTTACTGCAGCTGTGTTGTGTCTAGAGCAAGCTAGCCTGACAAGGCCCAATTCTCTTCAGGCCGGTTTTGAATTCAGTTTTTCTTCTAGGCTAGTTGCTGCATCAAGGCAGAAGAGCTTGGTCTGTCCTGCTATTTAACCCATAGGTTGAGGAAAAAGGATTCGTGCCTTTTCCAAAATCATTAGCTCAAAGTGGACAAACAGAATCAAACAGAAATTGAACTTGGCACATCTGATTTATTTTTCATCCTTGCCTCCACTAAATGAGTACGGAAACAATATTGGATATATAAATCTAGGAATAAATATTTAAATAAATAAACAAAAACAGGTCAAATTTATAAAAAAAAAAAATCTATAACAATACAGTTGAACTAAAATTCAAGCCTTCATATGCTTAACATGGATCATGTGTTTCACCCATGTAGATTGCTCACCCTGTTGGTTTGGTTATGGTTTATTTTGTTTTATGGCATATCAACCTCAATGGGTTATTTAATGCTGACAGCATTTTTAGGATAGATTCATATGAATAGAATATGTATTCTTTGGTTTAGATTGGTTTGCTTTATTTTGTTTTACAGCATATTTATCACAATGGGTTATTTAATGCTGACATTTTTTTTATTTCTGGTAATATTTTGTTTTGTCAAAAATCTGTTTCTGATAATATTTTTCCTTCAAAATTGGATTGCTGATAATAATTTTTTTCAAAAATGTATTGCTGGTAATAGTTAACTATTTGCCCATAGCTGGGACCCTAATAGGTGCTACCATCCCACAAAATTTTACAAGTTTGGGTGTTAACTATTTGCCCACAGCTGGGACCCTAGCAGGTGCTACCACCCTGAGTCAGGGTGGACCTGGGAACACCGGCAATTAAGAGGTGGTTCAATGCTTCTGAAAACCTTCTGATCAGAGACCTTGCTGCTGGATGTAGTTTAACATCTTACCCAGGATGCAGATGTAGTTTAACGTCTTACCCGGGACGTCGCCCTGTTGGGACAATAGCCTAGTAGATTAAAGTGATAGTTTGTGAGTTCAATCCCTGGGCAGCGTGTACTTGGACTGAGTGGGTTGATTGATTTTGTCTGTTTAACAGCATGTTAACTTCTTATGGGTTATTTAATGCCAAGATTTAATTGGGAGCTTGACAGCAATAAAAATGTTATTCCACTAGAGGTGGTGATACATGTGGTTTTGTTGAAGTTATATTTTGGAATACAGTTTGATTTAAGAATTTGTAGGATATTATATTGCTTAATGTCATGAAAGTTCTTTTGTTAGTTTGATAGTATTTTAAATGGATTTGGGTGAAGTTGTTACAGATTGTGTGTATTGTTGGTAATTTTTTACATGAAAATGTATTCCTGGTATTTTTACTATGAAAATGTATTTTTATACTTTGATAGGGTTTTGATCCCAGTTGGGAGTTCACTATTAGCCCATAACTGGGACCCTAACAGGTGCTACCATTCTGAGATAGGGTGGATCTGGCAACAGCAGCAATTAAGAGGTGGTTCCATGCTCCTGAAAACCTCCAATCTCTTGATCATAGGCCTTGCTGCCAGATGTAGTTTATAGTCATATCCAGGACTTGGAATCTATGGAAAATGGGGAGAGCAATAACCAAGCAGTACTAATTAAGAACTAGACATTGGCAGTGGAATGAGAACCATCTACTCTTGTAAATTAAATAAAGGGTTCAGTTCTGTTTGAATTTCTGGGATGAGGCATTATCATTATTTACACTATTTATATTCAAACTATTGTCCTCATCTTTTTTGTTTTTATCACATTTTGGTCGTCATATACTCTGGCCTTCCTCAGGTGTATATTGATCCGGTAACTTACTGGAAATTCTGAACTGAACCCATTATTTAATTTTATAGGAGTAGACTGTTCATGCTCCACTGACCATGTCGAAGGATATCTTGTCTAGTTCTTATTTTTAATACTATTCAGTTATTGCTCACCCATTTACATGGAGTTCAAGTATATACTGCCTGGCCCAGGGATTGAACTCGCAACCACTATGTCACCAAATTCATGAACCAATGCTTTAATCGGCTAGGTTATTGTCCCATAGGACATACGCCTGAGGAAGGGTAGAAGACAGAATGGCTGAAATATTGATAACAACAAAGATGAGAAGAACAGCCTGTATGTAAATACTGATAACTCCTCAAACCAGAAATAAATGTATTATTGTATCTTTTGGTAAAATCAAATATATATTTACTGAGTACCATTCATATTTTTCTCCATATTAATCTTTTTTGTCCCAGTTGTCATCATGAATTGCTGACTAACCACAAGAGAAAATATTACTGATATAATTTTAGCCTATAGCTTTTTGGCACCAAAGATTGGCATCTAGAAGAAGTCTTTTAGTTGCTATGAAATATGATTTGTTTTTAAGCAACTGATGAATTAATGTAATGTTGAAATTATCTCTTCCCCATTTCATTCTATTTTCTTATTATAAAAACAAGATTTGTAAGATATGCATTTTAGATCAGCATTTTTTCAACTAGTGTGCCTGGGTGCACTAATGCGACCTGATAGGTAGCCAGGTGTGCTCCAAGTTAACAGAGGAGTAATTTATAAATTATTTTTACTAGTTTTAACCTGTTAAAATTTCAGTTTTCCTATTTTAAATTTCCGATGAATCTTAATGATGGAATAAGCTCATAGTGAGTTCTATAACAATAAAGTATCTGCAGACATTCTCCTATCGCACCATTAAATATTTAAGCTTAACAGTTTAACGAAATATTGCAATAACAATTATAAATATGAATGTTGGTCGTTATTTTAAGAAGTAAGGGGGTACAAATGAAGACATTTGAAATAGACAAAATTTTCCAATTCACTGAAACCAATATTAAACATTTTTATCTTCCCTTCTTTCTTTATTTTTCTCACTGAAACCAAGTAGCATCTTTGATATGTCTTTTGTCTTCTCACACAATCAAAACAATAGTCCATTATTTATGATGTATTTGCAGATGTTAAACACTTTTTTTTTTCTTTTTCTTTTTTTTCACTGAAACCAAGTAGTGTCCCTAATTTGTCCTTTACCTTTCCATGTGATCAAAATGGAATAGTCCATTATTTATGAGGTATTGGCAGAGCATAAGAGTCATAGAAACTAGCAAAGGGAGGGACAAGCACTATTATATGATATTAAAAAAATATTCATTTTAAAATGCTAGATACCAAAAACATGGCTTCCATGTTGAATTCGAGTCTTTGACATTTGATATTTTAAACCGAATCTTTAGGTAGGGGTGGATAATCCTTTCCCTTTTGTCTTCCTCAAAGGATTTAAATCAGTCATAATGGCTGATATAAATCTCTAAAAAAAAAGAAAAAAACAGAAAATAGCAGTTTCTTCATAAATCTCTTTAAATGAAAACTGTACTGCTAATCTTCTTAGGGAATGCTAAAACAAAAATAACCATTAACCTGTTAGCATTCAACCCACTCAAATCTGCTCTGTAAATATTGACTCATTGTTCAAACCCAACCCATGTATACAAAGTCATTATATAGGATGACATCATCGCAAATAACACTGGAAATTACACAAACAGTGAGACCGTGACCAAAAACAGTGAGATTTATGAGCTGATATTTACAGGGTGGTTACTTTCCAGAGCTCTTAAGCCTACTATAGTAGATGAGAAGTCAAGCCTTTAAATACTTTGATCATCCTACTTAAATGTAAGGACATATTCAATTCTTGCCAGTCAGTGGAACCCCAGACACTGCTACGCTACTTTCCTTACTCTCCTCTAACCTAACTCTAACAATTCAGAACCTCCCAAACCAAGCAAGCAGACTTTCAATTTTCACCTATAATGATTAACAGTTTTACTCTCAATGATGCTCCTGGCTTTGAGCATCTGTTCAGGCTAGAGTTTGCCCTCAGACCTCAAGCAGAACTTGTATATATACTCCATTGTTAAAGATGATGGAAAAATAGTCAGCTCATTGTACTGCTTCTGGAAGGGCATGATTCCTCTTACCCTGCTGTATCATTACAAGAGTCAGATGAAACCAAAAATAGATTATTGCTACTGTATGTGGGCCATTAATTTTTTTTTAACCCTAGAGCCCCTTTCCCCACAGATGAAACATTGCAAGCCTAATGTTACGCTATTGCTATTTCCATGGCAAATGTTTAAATGAGATACATACCTTAATTCCACCAACTCAGACCGTTGCAGCAAAGAGCTGCCATGATCATATTCCCTTCATATTCCATTTGTAAGAAGTAAGTTCCATTTCACTTCTTCGTAAAAGCTGATACTTTGTGGAACCAACTCCCAAGCAGATGCTTTTCCAATTACTCCACTCTTTGTAAAACCATGGAGTAATTATATCATCATAATCTTCACTTCTTCCTCTTTAGAAGATCCATGACAATGTGGGTTTAAAAAAAAAAAAAAAAAAAAAAAACTTGTATGACATGTGTCTATTTTTGTGTGCACATTTTTTTCAATTTTATTATTCAATAATAATTGGTAGTAGAATTGTTGTTATTTCTTTTTAATATAAAATTATAACTTCAAAATACATGTGGCTATCATTTACCAGCACTTTTCTTTATTTACAGATGCTGACTGCACAAGAGAGAAAATAATATCTTCAGATGACCATGTTTTATATGATATAATGAAATTCTAATCACCTATTGAAAAATATGAGAATACATAACCAAGAATAATGTTTATAGTTTGAAAACTTGAAAGCATTTAGGAAAAAAATATGAAATGTCCTGATTTGCATTTGAAAAAACATTTACAACTCACTAAAGATATTTTGATATTTGCCAAGTGTCAATGTCATTCAAAAAAACTTATTTAAAGAAATTCTTGGAAACAAATGTTAAAACTGCACCATTTTCTTCTTGATCTGTATTTTGAACTGCATGCATACAAACCATGGTCTTGTGATATATATATATATATATATATAGATAGATCAGCAATTTTACAGAATTCAAACATAAAAAGCATGCAAACGCAAACGGAAGCAAAACCCTATTCCTGTGAAATGGGTGGATCAGCATTTTCACAGGATACACATTTAAAAGTGCATGTTCAAGAACACAAGGAGAAATCATTTACTTGTGAAATTTGTAAATCACTATTTTCTCGTATTTCACATTTAAAATTGCACATGCGTTCACATACTGGAGAGAAATCCCATTCTTGTGAAGTGTGTGGTTTTGCATTTATTAAACTATCAGATTTAAAGAGACATATGCGGACACACACTGGGGAGAAACCCTATTCTTGTGAAATATGTGGATCAGCATTTTCCAACAATTCACATCTAAAAAGACACATTCAAACACATACTGGAGAGAAACCATTTACTTGTGAAGTTTGTGGATCTAAATTTCCAGTGAAATTTAAATTAAAACTACACATGCAAAGACATACTGGAGTGAAACCATATTCTTGTGAATTGTGCACATCATTATTTTCTTGTAGTTCACATTTAAAATTACATATGCGGTTACATACTGGAGAGAAACCATACTCTTGTGAAGTATGTGGTTCTGCATTTACTAAAGTATCAGATTTAAAGAGACATATGAGGACACACACAGGAGAGAAACCTTATTCTTGTGAAATATGTGGGTCAACATTTTCAGATGGTTCACATTTAAAAAGACATATTCAAACACACACTGGGGAGAAACCCTTTACTTGTGAAGTTTGTGGATCTAAATTTACAGTAAAATCAAATTTAAGTGTACACATGCGAACACACACTGGAGAAAAGCCATATTCTTGTGAAATGTGTACATCAGCCTTTTCTCATAGTTCACATTTAAAATTACATGTGCGATTACATACTGGAGAGAAACCATATTCTTGTGAAGTGTGTGGATATGCTTTTGCAAGGCTCTCTGATCTAAAGAGACATATGCGAACCCATACAGGAGAGAAACCACATTCTTGTAAACTATGTGGATCAGCATTTTCCAATAGTTCATGTTTAAAAAGACACATTAAAACACACTTGAGAGAAAATATTTACTTGTAAAGTGTATGCACCAGCATTTTAATGAAATCAAAATTTGAAATGTGTATGCAAACACATGTTGGTGTGAAATGTGCATAGTTTTCATTTAAATTTATATGTTATGTGTATGCAGTTTCAGTGGAATAAAATTAAGAAAATACACGTAAATACACTAGAGAGAAACCATATTCAACATTTTCTTATAGTTCATATTTAAAATTGCATATGCAGTCACATACTGGAGAAAAGTCATGTTCTTTTAAAGGAAAAGCATCTATATTTGCATGATTATCAGATTTGAAACGATGTGTCAACACACTGGAAAGAACCCATTCTTATAAAATATGTAGATCAGCATTTTTCAATAGTTTGCATTTAGAATGGAATGTGAACATTTGTATACAACTGTATTCTTGTAATATGTATTAACTTAAGAGTCTAATTTTAAAAGACATGCAATTATGTATTAATTTTCATATTAAAATGCTATATGAAACATGCCAGAGAAAGATCATTCTTATAAATTATCTGCATTAGTATTTCTATACTTTAAATACTTTTAAAGTTTTGTTGAAAGCAGAGCAAAAATTGTTTTACTTGCATAAGCTTCAAAATATAAAAAATGAAAAAATCCATGTCAGATAGCTATACCTCTGTTAAGATTTTGTTAAGTCCTTCCTACATAGTGTTGAAACACTGGTTCACATATGATCATTGAAGTTAAGCAATGTTGAATCGGGTCAGTACCAAAATGGGTGACCACTTGAAAATACCAGGTGCTGTAAGCTTGAATGTGTGGGTGGTATAATTGGAGAGCTGAGTTCCAATTCCCATTGAGTTTATTTTATTCACTTATATACAAATACCCTTGGGAAAGGTATGAATCGACATTCCCCCACCCCAGTTATGGGTTAATTAGCAGAACTTGTATCACTAAACCATTATCTCCCCACTAAAAAAAAAATTCTTAGAATCTAAAATTACTTTTTGGCTTTAAATAATCCATAAGGGGTTAAGCCATAACAAAAGGAATTAATCAAAGACAACCCAATATGTTAAGCATTAGTAGTTCACGAATATAGTAATACTTATACTGGATCTTTGAGAGTGGACAAGGCCAAGATATTGCATCTTTCTTTCCAAGCACACCATTTATTTGAAGTATTTCAATATTGTCTGATGCTACTATAAACTTTCTCACTGTATTCAGGTTCTACTATAAATATTTGGCTTGTTTGTTAGGAAGGTTTTTTGTTTTAAATTTGCTTACAGTAGAGTATATATTTCAATAATGGGCAACTGAAAAAACCTAGAAAATCTTAAGCCTCAAAACTTTTTTTTTTTTTTTTTTTTTTTTTTTTTTTTTTTTTTTTTACAAATTTGAGGCAAATTGATTTTATCAAGTGAAAGAAAAGAACTTGTCATAGCCTGTCATGTTTTTTATGATAATCAACAAAAGTTATCTCCCTTCTAAAAGGCAAGTATGTCTGAGTTTATTTTCCCTAAGAGGAACTATCTGTAAACTATAAAATAACTACTGTATGTTTTACAATTATTAATGTAAACACAGTCCCATGAGGTGATAACTGTATGCAATCCCACTTTCTTGGTCTAGGGTCATTATTACTTGGTACTAACAGAGCTAGAGTAATTTTTCTCCATAGCTCGTATATGTTTGGGATCACACTTAACATTTTGTCATATTCTATTTGATTGAGCTCATGGGCTTGGAGATATAGTGATTTTCCAAGCATAGCTTAGATGTGTCACAAGGCCAAAAGTCTGGGGTGCCCAGTGAGGATTGAACTCACTTCTCAGTTGTAATTGTTTTAGCAAGACAAGCTTTCTAACCATTATACCACCTTGAGGTGCCCTTGGCTTGGAGAGATATATTAAAATGCTGGTTATTGCCCGATCACTGCAGTTAAGCAAGATTGAGCCAGATGGGTGACTGATGGGGAATACCAAGTGTTGTCAGTTACACGAGAGGACTAGCGAGCCAGCAATGGATAAAATCTCACTACTTATACTAAGAGAAGACCTAGATATGAGCAAGTGTTTCTGGACTAGCAGGTCACAAGACCTATCTGGAGTTGGATGAGTTAGCTCACAGATAACTCCCATAAAATGTCTATCATCATTTTGGTTCAGTTGCTATCTAACGAGTTTAAAACTGAATAAAGCTTCATAAGTTCTGTTTGTCCTGTCTTTATTTCATAGTAAATGATTGAATTTTGATCTGTAGTTCTCACTCTATAGTGTTTGATCTATGGAATTAATATCCACCACTGTATCAAGTGCATTAGCAAGGAAGGAGAAAGTGTTAAGGAATAAATATTTGCTGTGTAAAATAAATGCTTTTGTTCATCATTACATTGGTTGATGTATTTACTGATGTACCTACTCATCACAGAATCAAATACATCAAAGGAGATTATGATGAAAAGTAAATATTTGTTGTGTAAAATAAAACATTAAGGATATTTAACTGCATGTCCACTCAAGTGGAAATTTGGCAAAAGACCAGATTGAAAGAGGAGGGAAGAAGTTACTCAAGCCTACTCAGTATTTCCACCTTTGGGATGTCTTATGCGACAAGGATTAATGTGATTGTCAGGGGCAACTAGATAAGTATATAAATCATTAAAGAAGAATGAAGGTATAATTGTTGAAATGTGACTTGGGTTAAGTGTGACATGACTCTAAAGTGAGTATCTCAAACAGAATGGAGTGTAAGTGACACATGAGCACACGTTTCCATAGAGACAGTTTTTAGCCAACAAAACAAATATGCAGAAGATACAAGTTGAATATACTTAAAATCATGATACTCCTATATTAATTTTTCCTTTGATACTCTAATGTAACTCAGCAGTCAGTTAACTCTCTGTTTCTTGAACATGAAAACTGTCATGTCACCAACTGATGGTTTTTGGTAAACTTTTTTAGTGAGAAAGTGAAATGCTGCTGATGTTTTTTTGTGTCCATTTGACTTTAATGACCAAGATTAAGGTAAACTGTATAAGCATATTTTAACACTTTATAAAATTTACTCATCAAAACATCAGCAGACAAACTCAAATGCATCAGACAAGATCAATATCTACCGGAATATCATTTTGTGATATTGTTCACATATTTTACACTGTATTTTCAATGGTTGTATCGATCTATGCATAATTAAAAACGGTTATTGTATGTATGAAAGAAAATTTATGCTTAATGTATGGTCACCAATTCTATTTTTCAAAAATGTTTTAAAAAGGGTCTGAAATGTTTCTAAAGTGTTTAAGATGAAAGTGTAGGGCATATTGTAAATTTTAACACCTCAAAATGAAGCTGCTATCATCATAGAGAACTATTTTTGCTTCTCTATCAGCATGGCTGATGCTAACCTCCAGGAAAGTAACTTATTGTGCCTTCTTGGGCTTGTGTTATCTACTGACATGAAGTGGAGCCATTATATAGAATCAGTTGCTAGCTTTGCAGTAAAGAAGGTTTTA
The DNA here is from genome assembly GCA_963932145.1 of Acanthosepion lycidas. Lineage (NCBI taxonomy): Eukaryota > Metazoa > Mollusca > Cephalopoda > Sepiida > Sepiidae > Acanthosepion > Acanthosepion lycidas. The sequence goes on from OZ010575.1 coordinate 89,530,903, forward strand.
TCACTCTGTTATGCCAGATAATTTTTACCATCAGAATACATCTTGCACATTTATAAATCTACCATTTGTCTAGTATTGAATATTGCTGCCATATTTGGTCTGGTGCTCCAATGATATATCTTGCGATTCTTGATGAAATCCAAAGAGGGTCTGTAATATTGTTGATCTTGACCTAGCATCTTGATATCAGTCACTTTTCCACCACTCCGACATGTCTTCCCTCTGTCTTTTCTATAAACATTTTGTTCTATTGAGCTCTCATCCTTGGTACTGCTTGAATTTAAGCATACTGCTAGATTGGCCATTAGGTCTCATTGTTTTACTGTTGAACTAATTAGATGCAACCATAAATTGTATTCTAGCATCTTGACATCAGTCACTTTTCCACCACTCTGACATGTCTTCCTTCTGTCTTTTCTATAAGCATTTTGTTCTAATGAGCTCTCATCCTTGGTACTTTGACTGCTTGAATTTAAGCTTACTGCTAGATTGGCAATTAGGTCTCATTGTTTTACTGTTGAACTAATTAGATGTAACCATAACTTATATTCTAATAGATTTTTTTCTTGCCTTTCTTACCTGTAGAACTTTCCTCTGATTTCTTGTTTCCCTGCTCCCTACAATCTTCAAAAATTTAAATGCAACATTAGTCACAATCTTCTGTTGTCCTATTTTTTATTGTCTTTTCTCCTTAGTAAAGTGGTATGACAATAAACTATATGTAATAGCAAGGCCTCTGGGTAGAAAATTGGAAGTTTTGAGGAATGTGGAACCGCCCCTTAATTGCTGTTGTTCCCAGGTTTCACCCTGACCCAGGGTGGCAGCTACCCGTTAGGGTCCCAGCTATGGGCAAATAGTGAAAACACTATGAAAGTATAAAAATACATTTTTATTGTAATTGTACCAGCAATACATTTTGTTGTGACCAAGTAAATGGTTAAAGAAATAAGTGTTGTAGATATATATTAACAGTAAGTACAACAGAAGAGTATTACATGACTAGTGAGTATGTGTCGGTTGACCCAGTGTTCAATCTATTCGACTGTTCCCACAAGACCTTCTCTCCTACTAATCTTATAGTAGGCGGAAGAGTCCAACATAGACTCTTTAGAGGGAGGACACAACAACACATTTTTATATAAAACAATTGCTAGCAATACATATTTATAGTAAAATTACCAACATCACAAAATGACCAGTAATACATTTTATAGTAGAATTACCAACAATACATTTTATAGCAAACTGACCAACAATACATTTTATCTGTAGTTGAAGGTGTACGATTGCTTTCAAAATCTATTTAATATAAGCCATAAAATTGTGTTCAAAATATTTAGATTTCGGCATTAAATAACCCCTAGAGGTTGATATGTCACTACACAAAATCAACGAAATTCTTTTCACTAAAGTTTTCTCATTCTCTTCCATATCTAGCAACTGCTTGCATCCTAGTGTCATCATCACCTTGCTGGGGGTGAAATGATTAAAAACAAAAGCAAGCAGAAATCTAAAGAAAGTATTAAGAGATAGAAAAATATAAAATGTAGTATCTAATTTCTGCTATGGTAGTGAGCACTACACAATCTTCTCAGATACGAAGAAGAGATTGAATCAACAGAGATGTGGTTCTATTGATAGATGCTAAGAATACTATGGATACAACATGTGAGTAATGAGGAAGTTAAAAAAAAAACAATAAGAATTACAAGGAAACTTCTATTTACAGGGAGAAAGTGACAGAAGAAATTTCACAAGTGCATAATGAGAAAAGAGGATCCAGTGAAGCAAACACTCACAAGACAAGAGAAAGATAACAGTAATCTATTTAATGAATTTGTTTGAATGGCTGGTAGAACAGGGACAACAAAGTATGGTAAAGGGTTAAAATTTACTTCAAACACCAAAAAACAGGAAGTTGTGGAGTCATGATTGTCCATGTGAGTCTGAGTTAAAAAAATTTTTTTAAACCGAGCATAAAAAGTTATAATTTAATTTATTTTTAACGTTTAATATTTTTCATTTCAATCAGTAGGTAAGAAAAACATAATAAGAGAACATATTATTAAAAAAAAAACAAGATAACGATTGACATTGCATTTCTTTGAAGATGAACAAAGCAAATTTGAGTGATTTTCAAAATTCAAAAAATTGAATGTATGGTTTATTTCTGATTTCTGTAGGGGTGGGGAGAAATAATTTTTTCAATCTACTTCTCGAATTAAATTACCGGTTTCATTAAAGTTTAACAGAAAGAAATTCAGAATTAACACTGAAAAAAACGTGTGAAAAAAAACTTGTAAATTGTATTAGGTTGGTGCAAAAACAATGTTTTTTAACGTTCAACTTCAAAAGAAAAACGACATTATTTTTGCACCAACCTAATAACTTCTTTTAAGAGAAGGAACCTATTGTTGCTTAACACCGCTTATCGATTTTCTGCTTTATAATTCAAAGAAACATTTTATCTAAAATAATTAGACTTTTGCATCGTTTTTTTCTTTTTCTTGATGCCGTTCTTTTCAAATTCAACATCATTATGAATTAAACGAATACATCGAATGTGTTATGTGTGATACAATAAAAGCAAAACAATATAAAAACATGAAATCAAAGACAGCGCTAATCTAATCGCTTTTTGGCATTTTTCATAAAGGTAAGTAAGAAAATATAATTATGTTTCATATTCAACAGATTTAATATATAAACACTTAGCTCTTTTTTTAGTTTTAAACGAATAAGATGATGTCTTTTTCTTTCTTAAATTATTTTTTTTTTGGACTCGTTTAATTTTGGATTTCAACTGTTTCGTCTCGTTAAATTTCCATGAATGAAAGGTAAGAACAGAATGTTTTAAAAACGTTTGATAATGTTTTTAACCTTAATATTGAATTGTCAATCATTACTTCTTAGCACTGTTTCCAGTTGATTAATTTTTTGTAGATTAAAAAAAAAAAATTTTATTTTTAATTAAAAATTAAAACAATTTAAAATTGTTTCTTTACTTTTTTTCTTCTTTAGATACCGATGAAAATGTTTATTTTTTTTTAGCTGCCCAAATTCATTTGTTTGCGTTTTTTTTTTCTCTTTTAATCTCATTTCCGTTTGAATAGCAAAAAAAATATAAACATTTTATTTTATTTTTATTTTTATTATTAATTATTGATCGGATTTGATTTTAAACTGGCCAGATTAATTTTTTTTTTTTTTTTAATTTTACGAAATTGCAAAAACCAGAATATTATTTTATTAATACCCCCCATTCTAATAAAAATTGTTATTTTTGTAGTTTGCTTATAATTTATTAAACACTTCCAGACTTCAAGTTATAAAATCACTTGAAGTGAGCATGGCACAAGGCCGAGTTCAAAGAGGGATTTATGTTTATATTGGATTTAAATTTTAGAGACAAAAACTTATGCCAGCATTTTTGCTATTTTCCTTTCGGGGAATTATAATCCTAACCTGCCTTTATAGGATAGGTGCTAGTTTGGGTGAAGAGACGCACCCTTCCCGAGGGATCTAGAGAATCTTCATCACCAGAGTTGTTTTGATTTGAAGGCAGACTACAAATCAGTGTGATTTCTCATCTTCAGCATGTGAACTGTTCCTTCCATGCCCACAGAGCCAACCTATGGTTTATAGTGCAACTATGTATTTAAGCGGACCTTAGTTTCAGTTCAAGTATGTGTCCCGCCAGGACTACATATGATTTCTAATCCAAAGTTATCCTTCTCCTATACTGGTTGCCAGTTATTTGCACATAAGTGAATGTAACAAACTCAGCTGAAATTGGAACTTAGTTCTCCAATCTCCAATTTTAAGCACTTAACCATTTACACCACCTGCACATCCAAGATTACAGCACCTGGTATTTCCAAATGATCACCCATCTAGCTCCTGACCAGGCTCGATGTTGCTTAACCTTAATATGGAACACAATATTATTATGTCAATGCAGTTAGTATTATATATGACAAATGTCAAACATACATAAGTTTATTATTTATTATTGTCATCCATACATGCAAATTACATGGATCCTTGCGACTTTTTCTCTTCCGTCTTCACCGTTCTCCATCACACCTGACAAGTTTTCAGTTTGGCATCCTGTGTCTTCATATATTTACTGAAAGTATATTTTCAATGGGTGACCAATGCTAGTGTCTTCATGTTTTTGTGTCCACAACAGAACATTACCGATAAGTTCATCTTTACTTCTCCAGCAATGCTCTTCAGATCTTGTTCTCTTGGAAGATGGGAGGTTGATGGCCATGGAGCTGCTTTTTTTGGAGGTTCTGTTTCCTGGATAAATTGAATGTTACATATAGCATCCTCATTTGTAAACATGCCGTCTATATTGTTTTCAATCGTGTTCTTGATATCCTTGCTGTATTGTAGTAGAGCAAGACAGATATGGCTATGACATGAAAGACGTTTATTGAAATAAAACCTTAACTAATAAAACCATAAACATATGTCAAAGTACTTTGTCTTCTTTTTGATAATAGATCCTTTTTTTCTTTTTTACAGGCATAATATTGTGAATCTTAGTGAAATTGTCATGGTAAAATCAGAGAGAAAAACATGGAAAAATTTACTACCACTAAAGCAAAATATAATTCATCAGGAATTTGTGAAAATACATTTTCTGTAAGTTCTACATTAAAAAAACACATGAGGAAATATGCTAGCGATAAATTATATACTTGTGAGGTATGTGGATCTGCATTTTCAAAGAATGCACGCTTGAAAATCCACATGCGAATACACACAGGGGAGAAACCATATTCATGTGAAGTCTGTGGATCTTCTTTTTCACAAAAGTCTCATTTGGTTCAACACTTCCGAACACACACCGGAGAAAAACCATATTCTTGTGAACACTGTCAGTCTTCTTTTTCAATGCGGTCATCTTTGGGACTACATATGCAAACACACACTGGAGAGAAACCTTATTCATGTGATGTATGTGGATTTGCCTTTTCACGAAATTTTGATTTAATGAATCATATGCGAACACATACTGGAAAGAAACCATATTCTTGTGAAGTGTGTGGATCTTCTTTTTCACGAAAGTCAGATTTGACAGTACATATGAGAACGCATACTGGAGAAAAACCTTATTCTTGTGATGTTTGTGGATCTTCCTTTTTACGTAAGTCAGATTTGGTGATACATATGAGGATACACACTGGAAATAAGCCATATTCTTGTGAAGTTTGTGGCTCTTCTTTTTCACAGAAAGCAAATTTGGTCCGACACATACGAATACATACTGGAGAGAAACCGTTTTCTTGTAAAATTTGTGAATCTTCTTTTTCACAGAAGTATGATTTAGAGAAACATATACGAACACACACTGGAAAGAAACCATTTTCTTGTGATGTGTGTGGAGCTACCTTTTCACAGAAATCAAACCTGAGTGTGCATATGCGAACACATACTGGAGAGAAACCCTATTCTTGTGATGTATGTGGATCTGCTTTTTCGCAGAAGTCCCATTTGGAAGTACATATGCGTACACACACTGGTGAAAAACCATACTCTTGTCACCAGTGTGGATCTGCATTTTCTGATATGTCGTCTTTGAAAAGGCATATCTGTTCGCACACTGGACAGGCTTTATATTCTTGTGAACTATGTGACATTTCTTTTTCTTGTAAATCATCTTTAGTGGTACATATGCGAATTCATACTGGCGAGAAGCCATATGCTTGTGAAAATTGTGGATCAGCATTTAGAACTAGGTCAAAATTGAATCAACATATGCAAAAACACCTTGAAGAAAAGATGCATTCTTAAGAGTTTGTGATATATTTTAAGTAATTTCTCAGCATAAGTATAAATAAATACCTCATTTTTAAAAAGTGTCATATTTTTTACAAATGTTTTTTTTTTTTCCAGAGACAAGACTGAACTCATTAAGGTGTTATCTTAAAAATATTTTTGCAAATTTTATTTTTTACGTAATTTGTTACTTCATAAATTTGTTTGCTTTTTATAATTTATTTTGATATTTATCTATTAATGGTTTTGATGAATCATTCAACACTCTACTGTCCTTTATTATTTATGACCTCCTGCCCAATGAGACATTAACTGTTCAATGCCTCGATGATAAGAATCACTAGGTTTTGACTTGAAAAATTCATCAAGCCATATTCCACATTGTTTACATTATTTGGACTATTGTCCTCATCTTTGTCGCCATATTTATCATATGTTTCGACCTTCTTCAGGTGGTTGGAATTTCAAACTGAACCCTTTATTTCGATCACTGGGGTAGACTGTTCTAGTTCCACGTGCTATGTTTGATGGATGTCAGTTATCAGTTATCTCCTGCTAATTCCCCTCTCCAAGTTCTCCACTGCCTTAACCGGGTATTGAACTCTTTTGTGTCTTTGGGTCCTGTCACTGGATCTAACCAACACCTTTATCCACTGTGCCATGTGTCCTTGAGGACATCTGGGTATGAATTTCTGGGTATTATAAACCTATTGTCTTCAGCAACCATTTTTACCAGTACTCATATTGCAATTTTGCTGTTATCATTGTATGTTTTTACCAGAGCTCATATTGCAACTTTGTTGTTATCATTGCTTTTCTCTGGCACTCCTTATTACTGGTTCCCATATTGTATTTATTTCTATGCTTGGTCAGCTCAGGAGATTTTTGTGGCCTAGCATATAACTGATAACTGACATCCATCAAACATGGCACATGGAACTAGAACAGTCTACCCCTGTGAGCGAAAAAAAGGGTTCAGTTCGACATTCCAACCACCTGAAGAAGGCCAGAGCGTACAACAGCCGAAACGTTGTGATAAATATAGAGACAAAGATGTGGACAATAGTCCAAATAATGTACATAATACCCCATCTCAGAAATATAGACAGATTCCACATTGTTGTTGAACGAAACACCCACCCCCAAATTGTTAGGAAGCAACTGAAAAAGATGATAGTCTGAAGAGGCTAAATCAGGAGAATATGGTGGATGTAGCAGAATTTCCCAACTGAGCTCTATCTTTGTATCAACAAGTGAGTAAATTGGCAGTAAGAGAGGAGCACTGGAGTTTGTTTCTTTCAGTCACTGTGTGTGGCACCCATGTGCTGTGTTTCTGAACCTTACACGTTGAGTAACGATGATGAGCAACCATAACGTGAGAGCTTGCCATCTTCTGAGCCACTTCCCTAGGGGTTTGGCACGGTTCTTCTTTGATCAGCATGTGCAATTGGTTCTCAGCAAGCTAAACAGGTTGGCCAGAACCTGGAGAGTCTGTGAGTTCAAATATCCTCTTCTTGAAACTGGAAAACCATTTCTGTGTCATTCTGTTGGCAATGAAGTCATCTCCATATGCAGCACAAATGTTTCAAGCAGCTTTTGGCAGCTTTGTAACCTTGATTAAGAGATGATAATGTTGAACATGCTCATTCTTGTCTTCTTGGCATTCTATCTCAAAGGTGTGTCTAATCTGAAATAAAATCTCAATACTATTAGGTTGTTGCAAAAATAATGACGTAATAATGTCGTTTTTTGACGTAACGTCAAAAAACAACATTATTACGTCATTATTTTTGTACCAACCTAATATTAGACAACATTTTCTCAGGATGACCAGAGTTACTAAGAAGCAAAAATGCTTTGGGATTGTCTGCAGAACATCAGGAAAAAAAAAACATACATATGTAACAGCTGTTGAAATGCTTTAAGTGACATGTTTAACATGGCACTGATTTTCCTTTATCAAAATATGTCTTATATCTAGTGGATTTTGGAGACCTACAACTTGGTATCCCAATATTTATATTGCAAAAACGTGTCAAAATAGTAAAATTTCCATCCATTTCAACTGCTATCTCATTTATTTTTTAGGCTATTTAAGTTAGTATGTAAACAAAACTTAATCTTTTTCTAAAGATACAATCTTTTCTCGTGTTTCGTTCATTTTTATTCCACATTTCCTTAAATTGTGTCACTATTTCAACGATAGACACTTGTTTTTCCACATTTTCAAAGCTTGCAATTTCATAGTTGTGTTTTTAAAACTTGTTGAGTTCCAAGTCATGTCACACTACACATATCAAAATAGTCCCATCTTAAAGAAAAAAAAGGTCACTCAATAATTTGGTGGGCTTAAGATCAGGTCTGAACTTGTCTTTTACAAAGAACTTCTAAGTTGAAAACTTCGGATAAAATTTAGAAATTCATCATTTAAAAATGTTATTTTTAAAAAAAGTGTTCTTTTTGGGAAAAATATTTTTAAATCTCTTATTGAATTAAATTATACATGCGCAATCATGAATATACATATATACACATTTGTAATGAAACTGACATGGACATCTAGGTTGCAAGAGTTAATTTCCCTTTCTGTCAGACAACAACCCCCAGATAACAGGAAAATAGTATAAGCTGGCCCTGTGAAACCACTTTTATGACTCCTCCTGTATTTAAACTGCGTATGTTTTCTACTAAACATGGTATTTGAAATAGATAAACAATTTAGATCATCTTGTCGATAGTGAAGTGACAGGTACTGAACTTGTGTATGGAACACCCCGACTGGCCTGATTTGGGGTCCTGGGCAGTGCTTTGTGACCTTCACCATCTTATCAACATTTGCTTTTTTCTCCCTATGTTTACAAAATAAACAAAACACAGCTATTAAAGGATGAAAAATTTTCACAGATTTTGACGTCATTCTAGGGTCATTTATTTTGCATACAAATCTTTGAATTTGTATCACTCATGAGAAGTCTTGAAAAAATACTATATAAAATTCATTATTTTTTTATCCATAAAGTAGGATGTGTTAAGATTACTCGAATTTTTTTACAAGAAAAATCTCAAGTTGGTGTTAAAAATTGCTGCAAAACAAACATTGTTGATTTTTATATAAAATTGAATGATCTATTATGACATGTCTCTATTTTATATTTAGACACATATTTATTTTCAATTTTTCTAATTGAATTGTTCACCTGTATTTCATATGACCTATTATTGTACATAATTAGGTTAAAATAAAATTTGTATTTTATATGAATACTACCTTATGAAACTTGAGTTGTAGTGGAGGGGGCTGTATCGGTGGAGTGGAGTATGAGAACCTTGTGCCTAGCGCTGAATTTAAAAGTCCAGCTTGCTGAATATTACAGCACAATGAGGCACCCTCATTATATATTTGATGTCATTCTGTAGTCTTTTTCTTCTTAAAAATAATATCTCATCAATGTCTATAAATAAAGCTATGTCTGTTTTGTTTTTTTTATTTAACACTAGCAGTAGAGCCCGGGGATGTAACAGTAAGAGATAGATCAAGTATCGACCATCATAAAGACTGAAAAATAAAATTGACAAAGATTATTGTTTAAGGTTGACGGACACGCATGTCTTAATTAGTTTTTTTTGTTTTGTTTTTTTTTACGAATTGGTCAAACCCAAACCCAAACTCAAACAAAAACATTGTTTTCAATCGTTATGAGTCTACCGATTGAATAGAATTTTATTATAAACAATTGTCTTGTAAATGGAATTTTTAAAGCATTCTGAATGTAAAAATAAAGAAAAAAGTGTGCAAGGCAATAAGAAACACTACCTGCAAAAAAAAGGTGAAGTTTTGTTGAAATCTGTTGAAAAATGTAGGAAATCTGATCCCATATATAAATGAACACACGCACACACAAACAACCAATCTGGGTTTTATAATAAGTATAACTCGATATGAGTTGTCACCCTTTCATTAATGCCTCTTAATCATGTTTTCAAATTGATTTCATGCAAAAACAATTGTTTTTCCAATTTTTGGCGCTGTCCAAACCACCACAAGTTAATTTTACGTAGTCCTGTGAAGTTTTGTTGAAATCGGTTGAAAAATGTAGGAAATCCGATCCAGTATATAAACAAACAGACACACACACACAACCTGGGTTTTATAATAAGTATGATGTACATTTCATAAATGTTGTGAAGACACAAGACATTTTTATCTCTTCCTACTAACATTTCGTATCTAAAACATTTAGATGTTTTCCATTTTTTTCTTATATTAAAGTACAAGGCTGGAGTGCTACTCAGGTTAGAGGTAACTATTAAAATGGTTATGATGAATGAGGCCTGTGATACAAATTGTGGTGTCCTCCCTCTAAAGAGTCGATATTGGACTCTTCCGCCTACTGTAAGATTAGTAGGAGAGAAGGCCTTTGGGGGAACAATCTATTAGATTGAAGGCTGGGTCAACTGACACACACTCACTAGTTGTGTAATGCTCTTCTGTTGTACTTACTGTTAATATATATCTGCAACACTTGTTTTGTTATTTCTTTAACCATTTATTAGGCTGGTGCAAAAATAATGACATAATAATGTCGTTTTTTGACGTTAAAAAATATGTCAAAAAACAACATAATTACATCATTATTTTTGCACCAACCTAATATAATAATCTGAGAATGTTCTTAGGCAGATTGTATAAAGCAGAAAGAGGGTAGGACTGAGAAGAGAAGCATGGAGAATAGAGCTAAGACAGAAAGATCAGCTGCCGGACTCTGGTTGTCTAGGTATTTGGATGTGCAGTCCTAATCTGTGGTATCATCTGCATAGATATCTATTAGGTTGGTGAAAAAAATAATGACGTAATAATGTCGTTTTTTGACGTTAAAAAATACGTCAAAAAACGACATTTTTACGTCATTATTTTTGCACCAACCTAATACTTGGCCAAAACAAAATCTATTGCTGGTACATTTACAATAAAAATGTCTTTTTATACTTTCGTAGTGTTTTGTTCTTGGATTCACTATTTGCCCATCTGTCTCAACAGAAACGGATGAGATGGTGTTAGGAACTGAAGATTATGACGATAAAGTGGAAAGATAATGAGTGAAGTGTTCAAGGAAGCATCCCTGCAGGAGTCCGTTCTACAAAGTAGCAGATTTTGGGGGAAAGAAAAAGAAAAGAATGTTTGAATGGAACTTTTTCCTTAGATTTGAATATGGAAGAAACGAGGTTGATTTGACTCTGTGGTAATGGCATATCCCAGTTGTAAAGTCCGGAACTAAAGGATAGAGCTTATTTAAACAATTTCCATCGAAATAATGATAGTCTTGCAAGCATTGGGAAAGTGGCTGCAAAATGGAGAATAAGTTTTCTCCCACAAATAAACAGTTTTATACTATCAAGGCTGGAAAGTGTTGATTGGACAGTGATACTCTATTTCTGGTCTACATCTGACTGTTCAAAGAAGACTGTTCAACCTGTTGGTCAAAAAGTTGTCAACAGCAGATATGACATCATCATCGTCACTTTTTATGCAGTTACTTTATAACACCACAATGCCAAATTTTGTTCATTTTCAAGAGGAGTCGATACTTGTTACTTCTGAAGTCTTCTTTGAACAGTCAGATGTCAGTTTACCTGGAAAGAAACAATGCAGTTATTAATAAGAGGAGTTGAAATGAGTGCATGTCAGATGTCACTACTCTAGCATAGCATTCATAGTCAGCCTGTGAACTTTTCAGCCCAGCTTCATAACCTGGTTTTTCTAAAGATAAGGCCTTGCAGAAAAGAGTCCGGTATTTTCTAGAAAAATAGAATGAGTCATCTATTTTTCCAGCAATTATCTTTACCAATCAGTAAAATGAATTGGAGCCCTCTGACTGATTGGTGTTTGTTTGCATTCATAAAAACAATACACTAGAATTAGCTGCTTCTTTCTGCTGAATGATGATAGCTCAGTGGTATAAACTCTGAATGACACCAAATTGGTCGTGTTTCTGTCCTGGCTTGAAGAATTCGGATGTCTAGTTGCAATGAGGAGCTGTGATACAGCGAAACAGTACTGTCTGCAAATGACATTATATATATATATATATATATATATATATATATTGAGAGAGGTGGGTGTATCAAAAATATTTTTATAAACTATGGGGAGTGGGCTCTTCACGCCAAAGCAATTACAAAAGTCCATATAAAACTTAGTCCACAAATCCTTCATTTTTGAGTTAAGTTTAAAGAAATTTTACAGTAGACACCAGCATCAGTTTATGATTAGTGTATGGGCTGGAAATTCTAGGCGACTGTCTGGTAGGTTCACATGTTCTCCCAGCACATCTTACAGGAGCTGTCTACAAGGACACACTTCCAGATGGGTGCATGTGTGTGAAGCAGCAAGCGGAAGGCATTTTGAACACTTATTATGAGTTGCTGTGTTCAGGTAAAGGGTGTTCCAATAACTTGGACGGATTTTAAATGTGAATTAAGTTTAAGTGTCTAATGATTTTTTTTCTTTTTCTTTCAAATTTGGTGGATATAAGGGCGATATTATTTTTCACCCATAATTGCCATGACTTAAATAACATGATCCAATAGAGAAATAAATTTTCACCAATAACACTGATTGACTTTGCTGCTGACTTTGATCTTAGTGAAATACCCTCGTATATATAATCCATCATAATGAAACACCCTCATATATAATCCGTCTTAATGAAATACCCTTATACATAATCTGTCTTAATGAGACACCCTTTACAATGATGGCCTTTTGGACATATGCTTATATGGGCATTTTACCTTGTTTTGATGTCAGGAACCTGCCACCAGAGTTTGTAAAAGTATTTTTGATATATGCTGTATAATTATTACAAGTAAAAGGTTTGTCAATTACCCGATTGATGTTACCTTCAACATCCTGAGTTTTGTAAATGGACTATCCAGTAATCACTCAGTCTGCTTGTCAGAAGGTATTAGCAGTTGACTGCATATATGTCTTGATTTTTTTTTTTTATATGCACTTTTCATTGGGACACTTCCTGTCTTCTTTCTCTTTTTCTTCTAGCATGTGGTAGAAAGACACATACTGGGCTTATCCCAAGCCATGGGGATATCTTTCCCCTTAGTGACTCACCTTTTTCACACACACACGTGTATCACCCACACATTCCGAACTTTTAATGTCTTCATTCTTTTCCATGCATAATAATGTATATTTTTCTCTCTTTTATTACTCAGTTATATATTAGGCGACAGCTAAAATTATACCGTGTGACCAAAGAAAGAACCACACAAACCCAAACACAAACCACCTGAGTTTAAAGATTTATTCAACAAAAAGGAGAGGGGATATTTTAAAAATGAAAAAATTAAACATAGTACCACGCTATCCACCTATGTATGGAAAACCAAACGAAGATAATAAAGACCCCATCCTTAAATGGGAAATATTAAAAAAATGTCCCAAATATAAAGCAGGCCAAAAATTTTGTAAATTATGTACAGAGGAGAAATTAGCCATCGCTTTATATGATCAACCTAACCAGCTATTAAACTCCAAAACTGAAATCCTTAACGTATGTAGGCATAAAAAATCTTGGTTACTAAATTAGACGTTTTTTTCCCGTTTATTTGTCATTCCACCTTAAAGTTCGTATTTTAATATTCCCTCTCCTTTTTGTTGAATAAATCTTTAAAACTCAGGTGGTTTGTGTTTGCGTTTATGTGGTTCTTTCTTTGGTCACATGGTATAATTTTAGCTATCGCCTATAAATATGCGTTTCACTTTTCCTCTTTAGCCGACTTTCCCTGACGATCCGTTTAGGTGAAACCTAGGTAGGTTTGTCTGGTTCACTAGGTGTATCTCTCTCTATATATATATATAGATATATATGTATATATAATTGTTTTCTTGGGGGTACAAAATTTTATTATGGAAATATAAATGGCAAGATGAGCTTTACCATTCATGATTAAAAGGAAAGAAAAAAAAATTGACCGACTGGTTTCGCCCTCACTCAACAGAGCTGAAATCAAGGGTAGTTTAAATATTGTAATATAAAAACATGAGAAGCATGTGATCTTTCCACCTTTATTTTATCACGTGTTTTTATATTTTATTATATTGTCTGTTACTGAGCATAATGTCTAAAGATGTATGCTACTGCCACAGAGCTTTACCAGTTCCACCAACAAGTCGTTAGGTGGTGCTGCCAAACGACTATAAAAATGGGACACTTCCTGTCTTCTTTCTCTTTTTCTTCTAGCATGTGGTAGAAAGACACATACTGGGCTTATCCCAAGCATGGGGATATCTTTCCCCTTAGTGACTCACCTTTTTCACACACACACACACACGTGTATCACCCACACAATTCCGAACTTTTAATGTCTTCATTCTTTTCCATGCATAATAATGTATATTTTTCTCTCCTTTATTACTCAGTTATATAAAAGCAAAACTATAAAATATCACCATGTTGAAATTTATTCCATTTCTTTACATCTTTCATTTACGTGTGTGTAAATTTTTGTGGCTGCTGCTGCTTTTAGTTTAACTGGGACCAGTCCTGCATCAAAGGTTTACATTTCAATGAATATTTTAAAACAAAAATGTAATATTAGTTGCAATTAGAAGCATAGACATATTGGTAAACTTGGAGCTTCATGCCTACGAAAATATGAAGTGTCAAAAGGATGGTTTTTCCATTGACACTGCTATTATTTTAACTACTTTCACTCCTTGGCAGTGGTTATTGTTTTAAAAACAATACTAATTGTTTTGATACAATAATATATTAGGTTGGTGCAAAAATAATATCGTTTTTTGACGTTAAAAACTATGTCAAAAAAACGATATTATTTTTGCACCAACCTAATAATATTACTAGCAGCATGGCCCGGCGTTGCCCGTGCTTGATTCAAAAATCGTACGACTCATACAGCAATCGCTATCACTTGAATTAAAATATTTTTGCCCATCCTTGCTTTTAATGGAGTGCCCTTTGCCGTGCTGATGTTGCTACATGCCTTACTTCTTGCCTATCTCCCACTGTGAATTTCTTCTATGCTCTATACTAAACATTAAATCTGTTATGAAAAAACAACTAAACGAAATGAACACAAAACGTTCAGCTTTAAAAAAAGGACTCGTAACTGGAAAAACCAAATGAAAAAAGAATGTTAACAACAAATACTTTTTCACACCCAACCCAGTTCTGCGGAATCAGAATCAACGTTGAGTTTAAGCAAATGAATGAGCCAATTGGAGTAAAGTGACATGCAGATTTAAATTTTTCCCCACTTGTGATGAATGCAGCTATCGATTTTTTTTGCATGCTGGCATGCTAGTTAACATTTGTGTCAGTCAGCTGTTGGCTCTCATGCTGGCCAATAGAATCTTCCTGTCTATTCGTGGCAGCCAGCTATAGGCTCTCACTCTGGCCAATAGAAAATGGCCGCAAACTACATGAAAACTGCCATAGAAGCATGAAAAAATCGATTATTTCCACTATCGATAGGAGTTTGGAAATGCAAAGTTGGTCTTGGCCTTCCCACTAACTTGGAGCATGTGCATGTAAATTTTGGTGCAAATCCATCAAAAATTGCAGCCGTGCATTTGTTACACACACACACACACACACACACACATCCTGCCTTTTATATATAGAGATAATATAATAATACAATAATTTTTTAAAAAAACAATTAGAATAAATTCTAAACATATGAAAGTGAATTTATACATTTTTTGGTTCTTGAGAATTTACAACAAAAAATATTTACTATTAAAATTATTTAGCATTTTTTAAAGTTCAAATCGATTGGTAATTTGCCAATGTTTTGCCAACCATTCCAATAGACAATCTCATAAATAAATAGCATTTATTATTTTTGTTCTCAATTCTCAAGGACAAAGAAAATGTATAAATTCACTTTTATATTTTTACATTTTATTACAGTTCTAGTCATCACTTTCTAAAACAATAAAGATTGCCAAGGAGTGAAAGTAGTTAAAATTGAAAAACGGTGTCAATGTAAAAATCCTCCTTTTGACACTCCATTATTTGTGGGCATGATGGTCCAACTTTACCGACATACTGTTGTCAATGCATTTCATTAAACTTAATATTCTGAAAATTATTTAATATCACTTCAAAAGTAATGCCTCCTATTTTATACTGTCCCTGCTTCAAATATGGTAACACTGAGAGGAAAATAGTTGGCTTGTAAAAAAATAGGTAAAAATTTTTTTGCAATAAGTTTTTTGAGATTAGCATTCAAAACTTTTTCCTAGTCATGACCGATCAGCAATATTGAGCTTTAAGAATAGCAAGTGCTGTAAGCTTGGATGTGCAGGTGGTCTAATGGATAACAGCACAAAATTGGAAATTGGAGAGCTGAGTTCCAATTCCAATTAGGTTCGTTATATTCACTTATGTGCAAATCCCCTTGGAAAAGGTATGAATCCACATCTTTTCTCTGCAGTTATGCGTTAATTAATAGAACTTGTATCAGTAAATTATTATCTCCAAAAAATTCTTTAATCTAAAAATATTTTCTGGCTTAAATAATCTGCAAAGGGTTGGTTGATAAGCCGTAAAAACAAATCAATTAATCATTCTAGCCATGACATTTGTTAGAATCAAAAAATATTGAGTTTTTATCATTTTAGAAGTCGGGGTCCTGTTGATAATATAAATACAATGTCAAATCAATCTCTGATTTTTTTAAAAGATTTATCTTTAGATTGTTTTCATTTACCATTCAACTAGTTCCCAAAGTGCATGAATTTAAACATGCTACTAGGTTGACATCTCAGTCCCACCCTTTCACTATCAAAATGGTTAAATGTAAGCATCTCTTCTACTCCAATAGCTTCATGGTTTGCACTTCCCGTCTGTCGAACTCCCTTCCTTTTATTTGCCTCCCTGATAGATATAATCTCCAACTATTCAAATTTAATGTCAATCAACATCTCCAGATGCCTTGATCTATTTCCCATCTTTCTATTCATCCTTCCATCACCCCTCTTAACTCTTGTCCCCACTCTCTGTAACCCCTTGGTTGGGTTGAAATGCTTAAAAAACAAAAAAAAAAAAGAAGCTGCTTATTACTTATATGAAGAGTAAATTTAAATTCTTGAATGGGTTGCACTTATCTATGTTACATTCCTGTTTGGATGAATTTGCTGGGCGTATAAAATATAACATTTACTCAAAATAATGTCTTTAGTCCTCTTGGGTGATACTGCTAAACTGTACCCTACAATTCAAGTGTCTCTTATTTTAATAATCATATAAAAATGGATAAATCTATTTGTTCTTTAAGATAAATCTATTTGGCAAAAATGCAAAAATGTACTTATTTAACATATTTAAGAATTGGAAGAGAAAAATGAATCAATCTCTCTCTCTCTCTCCACTCCCAACTATGGGTTAAATAATAGACCAATCTGGGCTCTTTAGCCTTGGTTAGCAGACAGTCTAGAAGGGAAGGTCTGAATTCAAAACCAGTTGGGTCCAGGGCTAGCATCCTGTAAAAACCAGCTTGTTATGGAAACCATAGCAGCAACACCTGGCATGTTGAGAGCTCTGGGCTCCCACACTCCTCAATGATGTCAACAGGAATTGAGCAAATGAAAAAGTAAAATCTGTAAGAATAAGACTCATTTAAGACAAATATTTCTTATCTCCCTATATAAATAAAAACATGGTAAAAATAACTCTTTAAAAAATCAGGAATCAATTTGACACTGTATTATATTATGAACAGAAACCTCTACTTCTAAAATGATTAAAAAAAATCAATATTTTTCAATTCTGAGAGATGTCGTATGTAGAGGATGGTCTAATAAATGCTAATCAACAAATATTAGTGACAAAAAATGCCCCTAATTTTTTTTTACAAATACATCATTTTCCCTAAGTGGCACCCACAATGTCAAAGGTGGATATTACTGGAACAGTAGTAGAAGTTGAACCATCCTGCTAATAACCAATATTTTTTTGCTTGGTTACAGACATCAGCAGAGCAACAGTCTGGTAAAATGACACCTGACATGAAAGTGCATTTAAAGCAGAGGTATGTAGCTAAATTCCTCCATGTGGAAAAGATTACACCTATTGACACTCTTTGATGTTTGCTGAATGTTTACAAAAATCAAAAAACACTTGTGGGCCCAGTTAGGCCATGGTTTAATGCTTCAGTAGTGATGACAGCAATGCGTATGAAAATGTGTGTTGGTGGTGACTATGTGTAAAAGTAATGTTCTGTAGCCGAAAACATGTTCTAACTCAGTGTTTCCCAAAATTGGCCACAGCAAATTTCAGGTGGGCCATAGAAATTTTATAATTGGATATATTCTATGTAGAATGGAAGTAATTTTTTACACTATAATAATTTTATGGGCCACAGAAAAATTCTGAGTTCAAAGTTGGCCATTAGCTAAAAGAGTTTGGTAACCACTGCTTTAACCAATGGTGCTATTGTGCCCCAGGCATCTGCTGTAGTTTTCATTGAAATAAAAAGCAATCATTACTTTCAACATTTCCTTCATACATAGTAGAATATACCTTATGCAACATGTGTTCGCATATGTGTATTCAAATTTGAACTCTGTGAAAATGCAGATCCACAGACTTCACAATTGTATGGTTTCTCTCCAATGTGTGTTCGCATATGTGCTTTCAAATGTGAACTTTGTGAAAATACTGCAGTACAAACATCACAAGAATATGGTTTTTCTCCTGTGTGTGTTCGCATATGGATTTTTAAATGTGAATTCAGTGTAAACACAGCTCTGCATACTTCACAAGAGTATGGTTTCTCACCAGTGTGTATTCGCATGTGCCCCTTTAAATTTGTTTTCTTTGAAAAATTAAATCCACAAACTTCACAAGAGAAAGGTTTTTCTCCAGTATGTGTCTGCATGTGACTTTTTAATGTTGAAGTCCTAGAGAATTTAGCACTACACACTTCACAAGAATATGGTTTCTCCCCAGTATGTGTCTGTATATGTTTTTTTAAAGATGCATCCTGTGAAAATGCAGATCCACAAACATTACAAGAATATGGTTTCTCTCCAGTGTGTATTCGCAAGTGGATATTCAGATGTGAATTCCGTGAAAATGAAGATCCACACACCTCACAAGAATAGGGTTTCTCTCCAGTATGCATTCGCATGTGGATGTTCAAATGAGATTTCCGTGAAAATGCAGATCCACATATGTCACAAGAATATGGTTTTTCTCCAGTGTGTATTCTCATGTGGATATTTAAATGTGAATTCCTTGAAAACGAAGTTCCACACACTTCACAAGAATATGGCTTATTTTCCGTATGTGGCTGCATACATTTTTTTAAGACTACATTTTGTGAAAATGCAGTATCGCATGCCTGGGAAGAAGATGGCTTTTCATCAGTATGTGTTTGCATATTGTTTTGAATAGGATTTCTGAGAAAATGCAGAATTATAACATAAATATATATTTTATCAAACCGTATGTAATCTGATGAGTATTTTTTTAAGTTGACCTTACAGAGAAAGTAGTGTCATCCGCTTCCTAACAAAATGGCTTCTCATCAGTGTGTTTGAATGTGAATAGCCAATTATAAACATTATGCATATAAAGATCCACCAATTAAAACAACAACATTTTTTCTATTTTTTTTTAAATAGGTATTCTCTGATGATGTTGAATCAACAAATTTGCAAAAATATTATATTACTCCAGAGTTTGAATATATTTTTTCAGATATGAACAGTCTGAAAGTGCATAGTCACATATTTAATAAGAACATAATTTAGTCCTGTGCAAATGTTTGTCAACATATTTTTTTTTTTTTACAAAATATAGTTTTCTCTGTGTTTTTTAGTATTAAATGTTTAAGGATCTATAAATTTTGTGAATGTATTTTTCCTTGGATATTTCTTTCATGCTGATACAAAGAAAATTTGATTGATGCAAACTTATAAAGTTCTTGAATTCAAGTACAAAGCAGAAATTATTTTCTTCATTGTGGAACACCTGTGAAAGAAAGATACATTTTAGATAAAATATGTGATAATTTTATATTACAATAAAAGCATACTATTTTTCACTTTGAAATGCGATGTTGAAAAGTTCTCAGTCTGATCCATTTCCAAAAACTGTGACCAAACCAGAATTTCGCTTTCTGGTTAGGCTGAGAACATTCCATTGTTCCTCCATGAGAACAGTATAACCCTGTAGATTAAGTAAAGTCTTCAGTTCAGAATTCCCTGTAATTTATTCGAAAATTATAACATAAATATGTTACAAAATCACTACAAAAATAGCCATTTTGTTTCAACACTTCTGGTGTCTTATCAAGTGATGGTGTTGAATGTAGCCAAATTCAACACCATCACTAGATAAGACAAAAAAAAACTAATTTTTTTTATTGATACTAACATAGATGTGTTACAATACTGGAGCTTTGGCCAAACATTTCTTGTAAAATTTTGTCATTTTATAATGATGTTCACCCTGTACAAGGCCAGAGCGCCACTCTAGTTAGAGGGATACAAAGTAAGAGGCACAGTTTATGCAGATATGTGAGGAACATAATAGTTAACCCTTGACTTGAACAGATTAAGATTTTAATGATTGCAGAAACATCAACTTGGTAGTTGGTTCCACAAAGCAGCAGTTTGTGGGGAAAAAAAGCTGCTTGACTGGAACTTCCTTCTCACTAATGGAATATAAAGGAAATGATGATTGTTTGCTACAATATGCATAGCATAGTTGTGATGGTTAGAATTCAGGAATATAGTCTGTGTTAACTGTGCTGACTTCTACCTAGGATGGTGAGTTCAATCCTAGGTAGGAGCCAGCATAGTTAAAAGCTCCCCACTTTTTACATTTTTCATGTAGACCATAGTGGCAGTTTATTTATCACATATTTTAAAGTACAATTTTTATTTTTAAGAAAGAGAGGATCTAGGCTCAGATACATTATCCAGAATCTTGTTAGTGGTGTCACCTCTCTTAGACAATCTGCAACTTGGCTTGAGCCAGAAATCCATTCAAGTTTATGTATTAACTTTTGTTCAAACATTTCACTAATAATTGCAGTTTCAATTCTCAGACTTTTATCAACTATTTGAGTAGATGAGCGAGCAGACTCATATAGGCAGTTTTACATATTACTGGAAGGTTTTCTGGCTTGGGTTCAATGCATAAATGTTCTAGAAGATATTTTCTATAAAAAGTGCAGGCTTCCATAGCATCAACCATAGCAAGTGTCTCTGCTGCCTGCATACATTTTACAAGCATCATGACCCCAAGAAATAGGAACATAACTATTATTGTCACCCACAATAAAGACAATGTATCCTGCTTGAAATCCTACCTCACATTATACTACCTGTTCCATTCTTGCAAGATTGCCTAAGTTAGGTATTAAACATTTGTCTGGACACTTTCGATGGAAATAGTGATAGACCAGCAAGAGGCTTGCAATGTTTCATCTATGACAAAGGGGTTGCAGGGTGGAAAATAATTCATCACCCACAAGGATGCAGAGATTGGACTCTATCAAGACTGGAAAGTAAAGACTGGGCAGCTCCTGCCCATATATGGTAACAGTACTCTTAGCTCTAATTGAGGAGTCACAGAGCCGAGTTTGAATTCCAGTTAAATCCATTACATTCACTTATGTGCTTGGGAAAGGTATGAATCCGCTTCTTCTCTCCCTCTGCTATGGGTAAATAGCAGGACAGACTGGGTTCTATAGCCTTGGACGGCAACTGGTGTACCACAGAAAGAAATGACAACCTAATGCAGGAAAAAATCTGCCTCATCAGTCATGTATCGAAAGATACAGGATTGCCTAAGCATGTATCATGCAAGGCACATAACTGAACTGATAATAAAGGGTGGCTCTGTGCCTTGAGAAGGGGTCAGAACAATAAAAGAACAAGAATTAAGAAAATAGATAACGATTGACATTGCATTTAAATTTTTGAAGATCAAAGTTGACTCAAAAGCAATAACCTGGAAGAGTTTCATGAGTGACATGTGCTATGTATTTAGAAATTCTTGATAAAATACAAAAACGAATCTGCAATGTTATTGGTACTGACCTGGCATCTTGGCTTCAGTTGCTTTCCTACCACTGCAACATAGCTTCCGTGTACTTTTTTTTTATAAATATTTTCATGGTAATTGTTCTGAGGAGTTTCCTTTGGTACTTACACTCCACCACTAAAGATGCAGGAAGAATGGTTGGTTTCCTGTACCACTCTAGTAAGTACCTGACTCCTCGTGCTATCCTCTAGCATTACAAGAGCCAGATCAGTTCGAAAATGGAATACTGCTGTCATATTTGGGTTGGAGCTGGCCAGTCTTCACTTTTCAGTCTTGATAAAGTCCAAAAGTATCTCTGTGTCATTGTAGGTGACAGATTATTTTCCACCCTTCAACCTGTCACAGGCGAGATTTGGTAAGCCTTTCACTGCTCTGTTGCTACTTCCATGGAAAGTGCTAGGATGAACTGCATTCTTTGGTTCCACTCGTT
This sequence comes from Acanthosepion lycidas, assembly GCA_963932145.1. Classification (NCBI taxonomy): domain Eukaryota; kingdom Metazoa; phylum Mollusca; class Cephalopoda; order Sepiida; family Sepiidae; genus Acanthosepion; species Acanthosepion lycidas. The sequence goes on from OZ010575.1 coordinate 89,553,226, forward strand.
CTAACCTTCATGGCGAGGACCCATCATGCTACTTACATTGTAGCAAACAATCTTCATTCTCTCCAGATTCCATTGCTGAGAAGTTCCACTTGAACAGCTTCTTCACGTGGACCGCTGCTCTGTGGAACTGTTATATTCTCTACCTATCTGCATAAACTGCCTCTTACTCTGCTATGAGTGCCTCTTGGGCCTTGTACTGAATAAACCTCACTGTAAAAATAATAATAAAGTTTTAAAAATATATCCTTGAAATAAATGATGTTTCAATGCTTAACGTTTTCCTTTTACATTTATTCTTCTGTTGGTTTAATGGACAATTTATACAATAATATAACAAATGTTCAAGGATTGACTTCAACAACCAAAATAACCAAAAAAAAAAACCCTGTGATTTCTTTTTTCATGAAGCATTGTACCTTGGACGAGCCAAGCCTCTGGTTAAGACTTAAATGCAGTTTCTTGGGTGATCACTGTGGCTTGATACAGAAAAGCGACATGACTGAAAAAAAAATGTAAAACGAAAACCCCACTCTCGAAAAATCATAAATGATGAAAACAATTGATGAAGGAATGATTCAGGTTCGGTCCTGTGTAGTATTTTATTTTGTTCAGTAAAAGCTGCTACTAAATTTTGATAAATGGCTTAAAGTGAAGAGCATCATACAGGATTCTCTCCCTCATAGCATTCGCCAAAAAGAGGACTGGCTAGCTGGTGAATGGTTCCTCTTTAACAGAGTTTGAATTCGTTTTCAACGTGAAAAGTCGTCATTATTCACAAAAATCTCATATGTTCATAAGTTTTTGGTCCGTCAGATCTTATTTATTTATTTTAGTCCTGCGACTTATTGCCCACAAATGTTGAAGTAAATTTAATTTCTTACCTAAAGAAAGAAAATGAATTTTATTTGACGGTGTCTTTTGTTTAATTTCGAATTGCGTGATTTTATAGAAAAAAAACACGAACCGCATTCAAGTTTTTTTTTTTTTACGTCTAATGGAAGGGAGATAAATTAGTGTTTGGTATGTAAAAAAAAAAAATCGTTTGAAATGCTAAAAGTGACTTTTCTTTCTCAATTTTGAATTTAAAGTAAAACAAACAAAACAAGAGATTAAGTAGAGAAAGAAAAAGATGTTTTCCAGATGTAGTCGATTTGATTTGTCAATCAATTTATACAATATTTTTTTTTTTATGGTGATATTTCTATTACACAATAATATTGAAATAGAATCAATGATAAAAAAGAAAGAAGAAAAATAAGATACAAACTCGGAAAAAAAATGTATCGTCCGATGACAAAGCAGCGCAAAGATTTCTAGACGGTGTTAAAAAATTATTCGTTCCTTGTTTAAAAAAAAAAAATGCTTCTATCATAAGAAAAACATCATTATGAAAAATGACAACTTTATTCTCAGTGATATTTTAACATTTTTTAGTTGTCCCTAAAGAAAATTGTGGGAAAAGTAATGAAAAAAAGATACATAAACTAAGAAAAGGCAGAAATAAAACGAAAAACAAAGTTCATAACTTTATTCAAAGAAATGGGCAGTTATAATTTTTTATAGTACTACTTTTAGTTTAATTTTACTAACTAAAAACTATAAAATAACCAATATTTTAAATGTTGACAATAAAATTCATTGTCGCCGACTTTTTTATTTTATTTAAAATTATCTATTTTATTTTTATTCCTGAATACAGTGAGACCCTGTATTCGTGACTAGAACCAACCGCGTGAATCAGCAAATACTTCTTCTTGTGTCAACCCCTCTTAAAAGTGCTTATAAGTACTTATTTTGATTGTTAAAACCCCATATGCCTTAAACTTTCATCCTAAACACTTTAGAAACATTTCATTTTCATACCTTTTTAAAAACATTTTTGAAAATTAGCATTGTGACCATAGACTTTGACTTTAGCGTAAATTTTCTTTCATACGTACAACGTTTTTTTTTTTAGGCATAGATCGATGCAACCATTGAAAATACTGTATAAAATATATGCAACAAGACAATAAAATACAAAGTTTAAAACATTTTCTAAAAATAGAACTGTGATGATGCCCCCAGATTTAGCATAAAGAAGCCACTTTTAAGACCCCAGCCCCCTAAAGGACAAAGCCTAAGCACTACGCATGTTTTTGCGTTTGTTTTTTACAATGAAGATGTACAATTCGGCCAAATTTTACCATAAAAATGGACTGTTATATGTTTATGTCACTTAAATAACAGGAAAATAATACAAGAATATTCTAAATATGTTCTATCGAAAAAATACTCGAATCGAGGGAGTTCTCAGCGAATAAGTTGTACTATCTGCTTCCCAACCGAGTAGTGGCGCCTGGCTCAACGCAGTGCCCTCTTCATCTACTGGTACCCTTCTAGATGATGATTGCACTGGAGTCGGAGTCGGGATCCGTCTTGGACTCAAATTATGTGAGCGTCACAGATGCAGATGTGGAGCCTCCATCGATGAGTTGGGTTTGCATTTGTGGAATCTTCCACAACTTAACCAGCCTTACCTCTTTGTAGGAAATGCACTCTTCCTATCTGGTAAGCCAAATTCTACTTTCAGACAATATAACAAGTATTCATTGGTCAATCACCTCCAATCTGGCTTGCTGATTGGTCAGTTCCGACCAATCAAACCGCCTGCACGCGACCAATCTGTTTTCCCGCTCATATGCTAGGAGCCACTCAGCGATTATATAAACCGGACACGTGTGACCCTTTTCGAGTAGTAATTATCAATTGTTAGTTAGGGGGTCCGTTGAAGATGATCTGATCGACGAGCTCGGTCTTACGAAGCAGGAGGCTCGCTCGATATGGCCTGGGTTGAAATGTCTCAATAATGATGAGGCATCACTCACCTGGCTGATGATTCGTGGAGCCCTCTGGGTCGGCAAAAGACTTTGTTCAGTAGGCTTGGAGAAATATCCAAACTGTCATCGCTGTACTGGGGAAGTCGAGACCATTGGTCACGCCTTTTTTCAGTGCAAGTCGGTAGTGCCGTTGTGCAAGTTTGTTGAAGGCCTCATGGTTCGCATGCTGCAGGGAAAGTTTTTTGTCCTGGAAGCCAGTTCTGTTTGTAGCAATGTGGTGCCGCAATTGACGAAGGATGAACACTATGTGTTCTGTTGCTTACTAGGGATTATGAGAGTCGTGATTTGGACGACGCGTCAGAAGGGATTCCATGAGGGCGAGAAGTTCACCTCTTCCCAACTGATCTTGTTCTTTAAGCATCAGCTTAAAGTCAAGATTAGGACGGAAAGGCGGCGGATCACCTCATCGGAATTTGGCAAAAGGTGGGTGAATCTTGCGCGAATGTGTAGAGTGAAAGGGGCTGACCTAGAGTGGCATTTCGATGTCGGTTAGGTACAGAATTTTGTCCTAACAGGGTTGAACATAGGCAACCCATCCAGATATTAGGTTAGTTTAGTTTTTTGAATTTGATCCTTTAGTTTTCGTTTTTTTTGTTGAACTTAGCTAGGGTGTGCATGCTCATTGGTCCCTTTTATTTCTGTCCCTATTTTTTTTTCTTTTGTTTAATTCCCCATCCCCTCCCTCGTTAGGTGGTCAGTGATGTCAGTTCTCTGGTGGATGCGGGACGCCTTTCGTTTTCGTGTGTGTGATTTTTCGTATTTGCTGTTGTGTATGAATGTGTGTGTGCCTGCGTGAATGCTTGGAGGTATGAATGCTTTTTTTTTCATTTCTTCATAGTCCCGCATTGATTTCGTCCGGTGAACTGATGTTTCTGCCACATTCATGGTTTGTTGGGGTTCTTATTACTAATACAGTTTTGTTTAGTTTAGTGTAAATATTTAAAGCACATTGTAAATATTCATTTGGGGATCATTATTAAAAGTTGTTAATTTTGACCCTTCCTCCACGAACAATAATTGTACATAAAGGGTCTAGTTAGGACATCATAGAGAATTTGAGGTATTATGGTGGACGTAGTAAGAAAGGTAGGAGTGATTGTGCTGTTTTGGTGATTGGAATATTGTTGGCTTGATTGGGTCAGTGTCTGCGACTAGCTAAGTTTAGAATTAAGACAGATGAAGACCGTCCTTCCCCATCCCCCTTTTAGGCCTTGTGCCAAATTTTGTATATAAAACATACAAATAAATATTGTAGTAATTACCAAGTTTCAAGATGTAACCTTCACCGACTCCCGTCTTAGTCATTGCTGACCAGACGTTAAAGACAATTACCAACTTTAGACAGTCAGCAACAGTGCCACAGAGAATTGCTAACTTACTCCACGTCGTTCGAAAGCAAACTTTACCGCCACAAAAAACACCTCAACGCTGACTCGCTAATATTTTAACTCTACCAATTCTGTGGACATTATTTCTTAGATATTACTTACTTAAAGTAAACTATATTTACTATTTATTAAGTGAAAAAATCTATATGTGAACGACCGTAGAAACATTACAGTAAAAAGGTAAATAACTTTTCAAGAACTTTTCTGAACTCTTTGCAAACATAACAGTAACACAGACCTATATTCTACTTGTAGATGATATTGAACTGTATGCAAATGTTTTATCAAATTTCATTCATAATATGAACTCAGGCACAAATATTCCGAGTTAAAGGGACAAAACTTTGTCCTATCTTTTGGTACACATTGTACGTCAATTTAAATACAACTTATTGTTATGTTATAAACAATTCGGTTGGATTTTATATTTTAATTTTGATGTAAGTGGAAATAGTTAATTGACACGCAACCTATTCTTAACAAATATTGCCACACAATTAACCCATCCACTACATACAGCATCCTCTCTCCTGTCGTCGTAGTGCCAGCCGCTTTCCACGTCATGCAGCCATCAACGACATCATCAAAAGAGGTTTGGATGCAGCTGGGTTCCCTTTCCAAATCGAACTCGTAAGGCTCGACTACGGTGATGGAAAGCGGCCGGAATGCATTACCATTCTGCTTTTTAAAATGGGAAGTCATTGATTTGGGATGCGACCTGTGCGGATACATTTTCGGTCGGTAATTTGATCAGGTCCGCGGTTGAGCCGGGATCCGTCGCCCGGGACGCAGAGATGAAAAAAAATAGTTAAATATTCTTCTCTTGCTGATAGATTTTTTTTTTTTTTTTTTACTCCTGTGGCAGTGGAGACTTCAGGGGTTATTGGCCCTCGTTCGATGGCATTCCTTCGGAGGATTGGCGCGATTGCGTCTCGATTAAGGGACGAGCCTCACGAAACGGAGTGGCTCTTGCAGCGTGTCTCACTGGCGATGGTTCGAGGTAATTCTTTCTCCATCATTGCGGCTGGCAGAGGATAGAAAAAAATCGTTTATACGTTGTTCTGGAATTGTCATCAATGGTCAACTGAACTTGTTTTGTTTCAATAAATTTTCCTTGATTTAAAAAATAAAAGTTTTTCATTTGTACACATGTTCTTCAGAAAAAACACGCGAATATTTGTGGTTTCCCCGAATAACAAGTACATATGTTCTAAAAGAAAAATCCGCGAATGTGTGAAGCTACGAATGCTGAAACGCGGATAGGCGAGAGCTCACTGTATCTTATTTACGTGGTAAATTTGAGTGGTGTCTATTTCACGGAACATATATTCGATATTCACAGATATCATTACGTTGTTTTGTACTAAAACTAAGCTACATTTAGTAAACATCTGCTGTATCATTCCAAATTTGAAACAAAGCCTTGAAATAGAGTGAGAAACAAACTCCATTTTTAAAAGTTTCTGTAACAAATACACTTCAGATCGGAGATACGGAGTCCGCTCCAAGCAAAACCCCTGTTGATTAAAGAAAGTACAAAGTAGAACAAAACTCCAGTTTATTTTCCCAGGTCTTGCATAAAGAAAGTGTCTAACTGGCAGGCAGGGTCGGCTCAATATTCTGACAATTTGAGCAATCGCCCAGGTAGCCATCAAAGACGAGAGCGCCACCATGTGTTTGGGATCTTCCAAAATTACAGCTCATAGAAGCATATTTGTTATCGTCTAAGACTCAGGAGTACAGATTAAATTCGTTGTCTATTTTTTGTCAATAGAAAATGATCTTGTAAAGAAGATGTAGTATTGTATGCAAATGAGATAGACAAATATAAATAGAGAACAACTGGTGAACATAGTGGCATTGCTTAGCGAACCCGTTTGCTAAACATTACGTGGAGAACGACTCTCACTGCACTTACAGATATACCAAACAAAACAGAAGATAAGTGTAGAAAGTGCCATGAAAAGATTTGCAGATCTAAAGGTTAGAAAAAATATTTTGGGTAGGATAATGAATGTTTTTTTAGCTTGTATTAAATTGTATATTTGTAACAAACTCATTATTCTACACTACATTTTCAGTTTTTTCAAAATGTGAAAATTTTAAAAAATTATACATGTAAGGGTGCTAAAGTTCAGCTTGCTCGGGATGACAGCAACCCTAAAGCTGGTATGGCGTGATTTAGGCCTTAAGGGGCCCCTGGGGTAGTAGAATTTGAGCCCCCCCCTTTCTTTATGTATTCCCTCCATGTCGATAAAAAAAAAGGATATATTTTTAGATTAGCCTTTTGGGTATGAAACATGAAACGCTTCAAATAAAATTTTTAATGATTTTTGAACTCATCAAATTTATTTCATTAGCAATTTCAATATATTTTCATCAGAACTTTACATAAGCCCTGTCGGCTGGGGCTTTAGAATACGCCGACTGCACCTCTGTAGAGGGGTAAGACCCCCCCTCCCCAATGAGGCGTCCTGGGTATGACGTTAAATTGCATCCAACAGCAAGGCCTCTGATCTGGAGGTTTTGAGGAGCGTGGAACCACCTCTTAATTGCTGGTGTTCCCAGGTCCATCTTGACCCGGGATGGTAGCACCTGTTAGGGTCCCAGCTATGGGCAAATAGTGAACTCCTAGTTTTCCAGGTTTTGCTCACGTCCTGGGTATGACGGTAAACTACATCCGCGTCCTGGGTATGACGGTAAACTACATCCGCGTACTGGGTATGACGATAAACTGCATCCAACAGCAAGGTCTCAGATAATGTTTTCAGAACAATAATGTTGCCAGATCTAAGTTTTTGAAACAATAATGTTGCCAGCTCTAAGTTTTTTTTGTAAAGAAGTAATGTTGCCAGCTTTTCGTTTTTTTTTTTTGTAGAGGAATAATGTTGTCAGCTATACGTTTTTTTTTGTAAAGGAATAATGTTGTCAGCTATAAGTTTTTTTTTTTTAAACAATAATGTTGCCAGCTATACGTTTTTTTTAAACAATAATGTTGCCAGCTATACGTTTTTCATTCTATACAAAATAGGCATTTAAAATTCATATAAACTGGATTTGGCATTAAATAACCCACAGTGGTTGATATGCCATAAAACCCAAACAAACAAACAAAGAACTTTACATCCTACAGAAATGCATCTAGAACGAAGGTGTTGGAAATTATTTTGAGAACAACAATTTCACAAGTTCAGATTCTCGCTATTTTTTCTATCCTCCCTCCAACCTCTTCTTAATTTCAAAACGGGCTCCCAAAGTCTTGATTCTTATCAGAGATAAGAATATATTTTCTAAGGAGAGAGCTGGAAAATAATTCCACCACCATTATTCTTTCCATGGTGCCATAAAGTCTGAGAGAAACCTCACAGCTTCTTCACTTCAACCTGTTTTCAGTACCTTCGAAACTGGCTCCCAGGGCCCTGATTCTTATCAGAGATAAGAATGTGTTTTCTGACCAATAGAGGGGCCAGGAAATTTGTACAACGATTTTGGAGGGAAAAGTCCCCGATCCATCGGAGCCTACCAAAACTCCATAAATCTGGAGAATCTTGCCTATTTCGACAGTGAGATTTCTGCCCACCGTCTGTGAGGTCGACATTAGGAAGCTCCAGCACCTCTTTCATCAAAGAAGAACTACTAAAAAGGGTTGTCAAAAACGAACGTCGGTCCACTATTCAAGACCAATACAAAAAGCTGCATCCCTTCACCACTCCTTCTCACGAGCCCACTGGACTTCTGTCGTCGACCTAAAAATTCACTCAGCTGCAGGATTCCTTCATCTGCGAACAAATTTCCAACTCTATAAGAACTTTTCTATCTGAAACTTAACAATAATATCTAATCGCTTAAAGAACTCTTTAGGCGCTCAAATAAATATTTTGAGCAAGCCTTTTTAAGTTAAGAACATTTTCTCTTTTCCCTTTCTTTCTCTCCTAATTCTCCTTTTATCCCGTTAACTTTTTTCTGTATATGTTGTAAACACTTTCTTCTTTTATCGTTACTCACTGAGCAGGAGTTTTTTCTTTATTCGTACGCGCCTAAAAGAGAGAGTTTGTCCGCTCTAATGTTGTTGCTTTATTCGCAAATTTTTAAACCTCAACCCAATTTTTAAACCTCAATCCCCTGATGCGGGAAAGCTTGGACAAATTTCCTAGCAAAAACGCTGTATGGAATTGTGGAATTGTAGTATTCAAAATTACTAGGAAAGCAACCGAAAAATACAAAGATACTGAAAAAGGAAAATTTAAATTTGCCTTTCTGTCAATTACGATCTTCAAAATTTTAAATACAATGTCAGCTGTTATATCCCGTGTCCTTGAATTCTGTTTTTTATTGTCCTCTCTTCTCAACAATGTTTTGTCGGAGTTAACTCCTCCTTAATTGTCCAAATTGTTCACTAGGGGGCGCTCTCCCTACACTATAAATACTGGGTGACTTCTTGCCTCGTTCTCTCTTTCTTTCAGGCCTCGTGCCGCATTCTACCTCGCGTGGAGGTGAGTAAATACTCTTTTTCATTTCTTCATTTTCAGGGAACGCATCTACAATGTAAGCTCTCGTGGAAGAATGCGTCTTCCCATTTGTGGGAGACGCCATGAACATTATACACACGTAAGAACATTCACCAAAATACAAACCCTTTACGTTCACACACAAATGTTAATGTCTATGTCAATTGCAAATTTTGTCGTCTAATACATATATTTGTTGATATTTATATATATATCGGTCTTGTTGGTTTTCTTTACACTTCTTTATGGTGGATTCAATCTCTGAGTCCGCCATGTTTTTGTAGTGGACCTTCTTCTAGCAGGAATAAACGCATGTGTTCCTAATTTAACGTAAACCCACGGTCAGCTACAGTTTTCTCAGCTTCTTTCACTCTTGCACCTTAGTTGGCTTTATCACTTTGCTAAGGCTGAAATGATAAAATATTGTAAACGTAGATATTTCATAAAGTGCCAATTTTTCATCTTCTTTTAATTTTTGTTTACAAAATGGAACCCTTAGTGTCTAGAACATTTATTTTCCATTTGAATTATGTGGAAGTCACACATCAAAATAAATAACTGTTATGGTCCAAGGAAGAACAACACGAACACAAGAGTAGAAATAACGAAGGTATATTACACGAAATAATAATACAAGATGAGGAAGGTGTTAGTATGACTGTCAGTCTGGTTTGGAGTGAAGTACTATCGGCTCGACTCGATTTGGTATCTAGCCACCACCACCCGCCCCACGAGGGTTGCATGTGGCACAAGACCGAGTTTAACGTGGGTTTCCTGAGCCCGTAGGCTCGGCCAAAAAATGCCGGTAGAACCCGTATAAACGGGATCGGGTTGGTCAACCTCCCCGAACGAGACTCTGCCCTTCGGCGGAGCCTCGTCCGGGTTCCTCTCTGCTCAGAGGCAGTGAGTTCGACCGTCAAGCCGAGAAGCTCGGCTCGATTCTGTATCTACCCACCCGCTCACAAGGGTTGCATATGGCACAAGGCCGAATTTAACGTGGGTTTCCTGAGCCCGTAGGCTCGGCCAAAAAAGTGCCCGTAGAACCCGTATAAACGGGATCGGGTTGGTCAACCTCCCCGAACGAGACTCTGCCCTTCGGCGGAGCCTCGTCCGGGTTCCTCTCTGCTCAGAGGCAGTGAGTTCGACCGTCAAGCCGAGAAGCTCGGCTCGATTCGGTATCTAGCTCAACACCCCACCCCACCCCACGAGGGTTGCATATAGCACAAGGCCGAGTTTAACGTGGGTTTCCCGAGCTCGTAGACTCGGCCAAAAAATGCCCGTAGAACCTGTATAAACTGGATCAGGTTGATCAACCTCCTTGAACGAGACTCTGCCCTTCAGCCAGCAGAGCCTCGTCCGGGTTCCTCTCTGCTCAGAGGCAGAGAGTTCGACCGTCAAGACGAGAAGCTCGGCTCGATTCGTCCCTCTCTCTTGAGAGGCGTAGTATACATAGTGTTAGGAAGAGTTCATTCTGTAGTTATAGGTAAGGACCCATGACACTAACAACCAACCCGGTGCAAATGATTCTTTTTCAACTATGTGGAAATCACTCATCAATGTATTAGGTTGGTGCAAAAATGATTTCGTTTTATCACATAGTAACATATGTTAGAAAACGAAATTATTTTTGCACCAACCTAATATTAGGTTGTTGCAAAAATAATGACGCAATAATGTCGTTTTTTGACGTATATTTTTACGTCAAAAAACGACATTATTACGTCATTATTTTTGCACCAACCTAATAACTTACATAACCATCCTGATGCAAATGATTTTTTTCAACTATGTAAAAATTGCACATCAAAGTAACTAACATAGTCACCCTGGTGAAAATATTTTTTTTTCACCTATGAAGAAGTTACACGTCAATGTAAGTAACATAATCAACCTGTTCCAAATGGTTTTCAATGCCTGACTTGGATATTTTCCGTATCTTGGATTTTTCTTGCATTGCAAAATATCCATTTATTGTCAAGTAATATTAGGTTGGTGCAAAAATAATGTCGTTTTTTCTTTTGAAGTTGAACGTCAACAAACGACATTATTTTTGCACCGCCATAATATCTTGATTTGATTCATATCAATCATCCACTGCTCTACCCAACTATGAAGCATTGTTCAGCGAGAAACATCCTGTTGCCATATGTTTGATGATGTTTATATAAATTCTTCCTATTGTTTTATGCATTTTAGATTGTGTGGCATGCACTTAACAACTTTCGGTTCAAACTGTAACATTCCAAAAACCATATGATGTTACGCATCATCACGGACCACAAACTATTAGACAAAATAAAAGTAACCATTCTTAGAAATTTAACCAATTTACCATCATTTTTTCATACTACGCATAGAAAATCCTTGAAACTATTTGAACAAATTAAAAGATCTTGTAATAGCGGATCGTGGCTTTATTATAGGTGTTGTAATATGAACACGTGTGGAATTCCTGCTAGAAAGTCCACTACAGTAATATGGCGGACACAAGATGAGTCTGTAGCATCCACTACTCTTACCAATGATGAATTTTGTAAAATCTTGTGCAAAAAGTAGATCAGAGAGCCTACTCAGCTTAGTAAATATTTTCAGGAAATATCAGCTTCTAATGGGTCAATAAACACACAAGTGGGCGTTGCAATCCCCCCCACGCACAAATATTTTTCCAGCGCGTGACCAAGTCAAGTTTTCCCGCCATTTTCTGTGAGCCGGTCACTTGATTACGTTAATTATAAATAGCAGACACAAGGTTGCTGCTCTCTCTTCTCGCTACAAGATGTAGTTGTAAAAGGATTCTCGTCTCGACCATGGGCGGTCAGACGTTAAAAGCATACTCACGCATGCACGTACGTACGAACTTTTCTAAACTATATTACAAACACACAGATGCAACAAGAACTTTTCTCTTTGAAACATTCTTTTAAAGCTACAGTTTATTCAGCATTTCTCAGTTTTATAATTAATTCAACTTTTGTGAGTTCAGATAAGAATCTTTCACAGTCTCAAGGGACATAACTCCAACAGATCTTTAACTTCTACGCATGTACATCAATACACAAAATAAATACAGATGTTATTGTTTTAAAACCATTTTGTTCCTTCTTGTATTTCATGTTTCGTGGTATTTTACGTTTAATATAAATTGTATGGTCCATTCATATTAACATACCACTACATATGGTAAACTCGACGTTTGACATGGAGCGAGAAGAACAAATAGACCACTACAAGTCCACTGAAAAGAAATATAAAATAAAACAACAGATATATATATATATATACAGTGTAACCCGGATATAAGAGAGTTGTCGGGACCGGATAAGAAGTCTCTTATATCCGGGTTTAGTCTATTTTGTTTACATTAACACAGGCTCTAATTTGGGAACAGAGTAAATCTCTCTTATATCCGGGTCTCTTATATCCGGGTTACACTGTATGTACAAACTGGTATATGTATTATTAGACAACAAAAGAATTTACATTAGACAAAGACTTTAACGTGTTTATGTGCATGAACGTAAAAAGAGTTCATGTTTCAAAGTATGTTCGTACGTACATACGTAGGTGTGTGTGTGTGCATAATGTTCATGGTGTTTTTCCAAGGAAAACGTAGAGCGCCTCCCACGAAGGGAAAAACGCAATCTTCTGCGAGAGCTTTACATGGTCACAGTGTCCGCTAAAAACGGAAGAAAAAGACAGAGAGAACAAAGTATCCCCGAGTATTTATAGTTATGGGGTTAGCGTTTTAGCTTTCTTGTCAATGTTGAATTTTGTACAAATCTGTGCAAAAAGTGGATCAGAGAGCTTATTCAGCTGAATACACATTTTCAGGGAATCTCAGCTTTTAAATTGGTCAATAAACGCACAATTGGGCGTTGCAATCCACCCACGTACAAATATTTTACCAGCGCGTGACCAAGTTAAGTTTTCTCGCTTTTGATCCTGTCACGTGGTTACAATAATTGTAAATAGCAGATACAAGCTTGTCCACTCTCTTTCTCTTCCTATGAAAATGTAACCTGAAGGCATAAAGGATTCGCGTCTTGACCATGTGCGGTCAGACGCCCTTGAAAACATATTCACGCATGCACGTACATATGAATTTTTCCAAAACAAACATACGAAAAGTTTCCAAACAAGCAACAAGAACTTTTCTCTTTGAAATACTCTTTTAAAGTTACATGTTTATTCAGCATTCCTCAGCTTTATAATTCATTCAACTTTTGTGAGCTCAGATAAAAATATTTCTATTTCATCAGTAAAACTTTAATTCAGACAAAGGGACATAACACCAACAAAATAGTAACCTCTATACATGTACACAGCATTTACACAAAAATAAATATAAATCTTGTTGTTATAAAACCATTTTTGTTCCTTCTTGTTTCATATTTTGTGATATTTTGCGTTAAATATAAATCGTGAGGTCATGTTAGTTACCAAACGGACATCTACAAATGGTCATACATGTTTAAATACCTCTACAAGAGCAAAAAGTTGTGTGTTAACTAACATTACTAACAATAACAATTCAACATGATATGATACATGCCTAAAAGACCAAAAAGTGCAGAGCACCGAACTGAACTGAATGTAGATATTTTCCCCGTCAAATATAAAAATGTTTTATGCAAAGATGAAGCACAAACTCTCAAGAAAAAATTATTTTTAAAATTTTATTTTTGCTAAAGTTCGGGACAAACTTTCATAATGTTCACATTTGATATTGCATTTTTTTTTTTTTTTCTTTTTTTACTGGAATAACATTTTTAGGGATTTTCTTTATTCATATCACTGTAAAAAAACAACAAAAAAAAACATAAAACTAAAAGATTTTGTAATCTCTATGCATGTACAGCATTACACAAAAAAATAAATATAAATCTTGTTATAAAACCATATTTGTTCCTTCTTGTGTTTCATATTTTGTGGTATTTTGCGATAAATCAAGGTTCATTTTAGTGATTATGTGCCTCAGATCTGAGCCTGATATAAAGTTTTACACATGAAAATTTATTCGTCATTTTTAATAACCATCTGCTTTTCTTTTTATAATCATTCTTAAGTTCAAACACTCCCGTCAAAAGAAAGTGAAACAAACCAAGGCTATCTGTCTATATTTCTGAGTTGAGGTATTATGTACACTTGTAGCGATAGGGGTTACCATTGTTGTTTATTTCCGACGGGATCACTACTAAATATGTAGCGGTTGTATTCCCAGTGCTGTTGTGAACGTCGAACGACGAACGTCGCGGTCATCATTATTGTAGTGACGGTGTTATCAATATTTAACTTTGGCTAGGAAAGGTGAGATTGAGGACAATGCGTGAACGCAATGCAATTTATAGTTGACGTAAAGCACATAGAATAAAATACAAAACTGAACGGAATGATTTCAAAACATAACAATTAAATTTATTAATGCTTGATGTACGTGCATGCGAACTGAAAAGGTATGACAGAGTCGTGTCCCTTTGATTAGGTATTAGTTGTACCGGAGTTCATATTAAGAAGAAGTAATATTAACCTTGTAATTTAGAAGAATAAGGTTTGGAATTGTGAGTTCTAAAGTTGGTAAAAGTTCAGAAGTGATTTCAGAGTTCGTGAATGTTGGTAAATGTCTTTAACGTCTGGCCAGCAATGACTAAGATGGGAGTTCTTGAAGGTTACATCTTGGCACCGGGTAGCAAGGAATGAGACGTGCGAGAGAGATGGATGAAAAGAAAAACTCGAGGGAGTTTACACGTGTTGGGTTTTGGTCGTGTACCACGTGGTAGGATCCCAGCATATGAGCGGGAAAACAGATTGGTCGCGTGCAGGCGGTTTGATTGGTCGGAACTGACCAATCAACAAGCTAGATTGGAGGTGATTGACCAATGAATACTTGTTATATTTGTATAAAAGTAGGATGTTACTTACCAGATAGGGAGAGTGCATTTCCTAAAAAGAGGTAAGGCTGGTTTGTTGTGGAAGATCCCACACACTATTTACATTATTCGGACTATTGTCCTCATCTTTGTTGCCATATTTATCACAACGTCTCGGCCGTTGTATGCTCCAGCCTTCTTCGGGTGTTTGAAACTGAACCCTTTATTTCGCTGAACTCACAACTCTTTGGGTCTTGTTGTAGCGACTGCTATGCTTTTCCACGCCCACAATTTATTCGTCTGCGATTGGCTAGTAAATCAATACTGCTTTTCTGTAAGACAATTCAATTTAGCAATCGTAGTTATCACTTTGAATTTTTAGGTCGTGAACTTGCTCACATGTTTCTTTGATACAAAATCAGTAATTGGTCAAATTTTAACCAATCAAACATTTTGGTGCTAAATCAATTTTCCCGCGTTTTCGCTGGGAGCCTATCGGTAGCTTTAAAAGAAACAATTTTTCCACAAGCCGCCAATAGAGTCCACCTATTTTCGCCTGTCCACACAAATCTACGACTTTACTCACAACATTTCAAACGCACACACAGACACAGATTTTTCTAACACATTATACATATCTCTCTCTGTGACTCAGCCAAGTTCATGAACCAGAACTCTATTAATTTCTCTAAACAACACATTTCTTAATTAACTGTATTCTATTCTAACAGCAAACTCTATTCAACATAGAATCCTGAACATTCTTATTCAAGAGAAACTCTTTCGAACATTCAGTCATAAATCAGAATACAGTTGAAGGGGATCAACTTTTTTCTCCTTAATCATTACACTACATTGCATGATTGTTTTGTATGTTATATTTCAATATATATATATTTATTTGTTGATCCTCATATGGAGCTTCGTTGTTTTTTTCTTAAATCGTTAAATGTACGATAGATATATGCGCTAAGAACACGTATCACACTGTCACTGGATCTAACCAACGCCTTTATCCGCTGTGCCATGTGTTCGTATATGAATTTCTGGGACTTATAAACTTCTTCAGCAACCATTTTTTACTAGTGCTCATATTGCAATTTTTGCTGTTATCATTGCATGTTCGATACCTGGTTAAGGCAGTGGTGAACTTGGAAAGGTGAATTAACCAGAAATAACTAATAACTGACATCCATTAGACATGGCACGTGGAACTAGAACATTCTATCCCAGCGAGCGAAATAAAGGGCTCAATTCGACATTCCAATCATCTGAAGAAGGCCGGAGCGTACAACAGCCGAAACGTTGTGATAAATATGGCAACAAAGACGAGGACAATAGTCCGAATAATGTAAATAGTGTAAACCTAGGCTGTTGTATTTTTTTTTTTTTTTTTTACGTTCACCTTTTAATTATCTGTCTGTATTTCTGAGATGAGGTGTTGCAATTACTTATACTATTTACATTTTTCGGACTCATCTTTATTGTCATATTCACAATGTTTTGACTATTGTACGCTCCAGCCTTCTTCAGATGATATATCTTGGAATTTCAAACCAAACCTTTTATTTAGTACACCAGGGTAGATTGTTCTAGTTCTACATGCCGTGCCTTTTCTGGATATCTCATTTCCTTTTAGTAACTCAAATCTCCAAATTTTTGTTCACCTGTGGCCAGGTATTGAAATTGAACTCATCCCTCTTTGGGTAAAGTTGCTGGATTACTTCAAACACTGGGCCTTGTATCTTTCGGGACATCAGTGAATTAATTTTTGGGAATTATACACCTTAGTATTCATTTGTTACCAGAGCTCATATTAAAATTTGTTATTATTGTTGTTTCTCTCTAGCACCCTGTATTACTGGTTTCCATATCATATTCATGTCTATGCTTGGCTGGCTTAGGAGATTTTTGTGGCCTAGCATATGCACTGATTCCTTAATCTACCCAAACGAACAAAATAAAGGTTTTGGTTTGAAACTTCAACGTATATCACCTGAAGAAGGCTGGAGTGCACAACGTCCGAAACGTCATGAATATGACAATCAAGACGAGGACAAAAAATTCGAACAATGTAAATTGTATAAATACCTTTTAATTAATTTTTAATTTTTTTCCATTATTACTGTAGCGGGTCGTTTGTACGCGTTGTAGGACAAACACGTGCGTCTCCTGAAATAGCCCATTACACACATGGCGAACTCTCCCGGAGTATGAACCCACCAACAGAAATGTAAAAGGAAATGTGAATAAAAGTATATGTGTGTGTGTGTGTGTGTGTGTGTGTGTGTGTGTCTCGAAGGAAACGCATAGCCCCCACCCTCACAAAGGGGAAGATGCAAATCTTCACTAGAGATTTACACCACAGTATATCAGCTGAAAAGTGAGAAGAAAAGGTTATTTACCTCACCTCCCCGCGAGGCAGGATGTGGCACAAGGTCGTTTTTAATGCGCGGTTAAAACCGAGCCCGTGGGCCCGGGCAAAAATTACCCATAGACCCCGTAAAAACGGGGTCGGGTAGCTGTCTACCACTCCAGACGGCATAGCCTCGTCTGGGTTCCTCTCCACCCGAAGGCAGATAGTTCGATCAGCTCAGCTGGAGACAAATCTCCAATTGCCGAAGTAAGCCCAAGTGGGAGAAGAAAAGCGATATTTATTTCTGTGGTATAACAGAAAATGTGGTACAAGGACGAAGTGGGGAATAGGGAAAAAGATCGGTCTTCTGTCTTAACTTCTAAACTTTGCTAGTCACAAACGTTGACCCAATCATACTGACAATATTTCTTGCACCAAAACAACACATTCTTACTAACCTTTTTCACCACACCCACCATAATACCGCAATGACTCCATGAAAAAAACTAACTAGACCCTATGTACAATTTGTGGTCTGTGCGGGGAGGGGAATAAAAAACAGACGTGAGAAGAAAAGAGAACAAGACGAGGTCTCGCGAATTATATAGTCACTTGAGAGCGCCTCCAAGTAGCTGTTTCCAAAATTAGGAAATTAAGGAGGAACTGGTCAAACTTGATGTTGCTTAACCTCGGTGATTGAACGAGAACTGGTGTGATATGGTCGTAAACCTTTTTTTTTTATCACTGGTTAAAAAAACAAAACAAATTATTGTATAATAATAAAATAACATGTACAGTGTAATCCCGGATATAAGAGAAACCCGGATATAAGAGAGATTTTCTCTGGTCCCAAATTAGAGCCATACTTCTTACCTAAACAAAATAGACCAAACCCGGATACAAGAGAAACCCGGATATAAGAGACTTCTTTTCCGGTCCCGACAACTCTCTTATATCCGAGTTACACTGTATTAATTAGCAATTCAGTCAAAAATAGACTTTTTTTTTTACAGATATTTGATTATTTTTTAACTTAATTTAAAAGCTAAAAAAATCTTAGAGAAATAGAAAATTAAGAAAACTATTATAAAATAATTCTTTAGTGTAAAAATGGAAAAGTCCTTATTCTTTCATCACTTTTCTTTCTTCGTAAAAAAAAAAAAAAAAAAAAAAAAAAGAAAGATTTTTGAAATTAGTTTATAAATGCCACATTTATATAAAATTTCTCGTTTTGTTTGACTGAACAAAAATTTACATATTTTAAGTTTGGTATACTTTATTATCTCCCTTGATCATCGCTCTTTAGTAATTTTTTTTTCTTGTTATTTTAATTATCAGCCGAATTCTTAAAAGAATAAGTTTAACTGAAATTCTTAATTTAATTTTTTGTTGATATTTGTTTGCGTTTATGTTGATTAGCTTCGAGAAGGACAGATTTAACGAAAGAGAGAAAGTAAGTCTAATTCTACTATTCACTTCATTTGTTTGTTTACTACATTTACTTACAATGATGATGATGATCTTGTATTTATAATTTATTGCAAGATAATTTGTTTAAAAAAAAAAGACGTAACTTTTTTATGGAAATTATTTTTAACAATGTCTTTTCTTGTTTTCGTTGAAAGAAACTGAAAATTATTCAGTTGTAGTTTAATGTTTTAAAATAATAAATATATGAAAAGATGACTGAAAAATGTTAGCAGGTTTTTACTACAGCTTACTTTTTAAATTTTTAATTGTTTTTGTACCACACTTTCGTCTTGTTACAGGTGTATTATTCTAATTTAAATATTTGATTATTTACCTTTAAGCAGAAAATAAATATAAATGCGGTTTTTTTTTTGTTTTGTTTTAAAAAAAACAAAATCCCAACATATTTTAATTTTAAAATGACCCCAATTTAGATTTTTAATTAAAAAATGAAAAATGTCTTCTCTTCTTGTTTAAAACTAAAAGTAAAACAATTACGTTTTTTTTTTATTTATTTATTTTTTTTTTTTTTTTAATTTTAGATATTTATTTGGAATTTTGATTCTTTCTTTCTTTACTGACTAAAAAAATTGTCCTTTTACTACATCTTTGTCCGAAATTTTAATGGCCATTCTTATATTTTTTTAGACAGCTAGAAAAATTGGCTTACTTAAATTAAGCTTGTCCTTTCTTTGTCTAATGCGCTACTAAATCTCTCCCCATAACTTTATTTTTCACTTATTCAAGTAATAAGTTCAAGTAGTTTTTTTTTTCTTTTTAATCAACAAAATTCACTCCCAAGTGAGGCGATAATGCCACTAAGATGAAATGGTCTGCATACACTGAGAGTGAAAAAAAAATGTACAGACTTTTTAGAATATTCTAGGACCTGGAAACCCAAACAGTAAGCAAGGGAAACCTATCAACTCCTGTTCAAAAGACCGTAGAGGAGTGTAAACCGGACGATAGGTAAAACAACGTACTTGCGCTGATTCGCTAAAAAAATTAGCATATCGTTTGAAAAATTGCCCCGAAAACTTAAAAAGAAAGTTTCATCGTCAAAATCTTTGTTCAAAGGATTTTTTGATTATTTTAAAAAATTATATTTTAGAACGTTCGAAATTTTGGAGTGGGGAGGGGAAGGCAAAGATTAGAACAGGAAATTTAGCGTCTTTTTTCTTTTTCTTTTTTTTTTTTTTTTTTGCAGTGAAAAAACATTGATTGTAATTTCTTGCAAAAATCTAACAATTGTCAGAGTTTTAATTAAACTTTCTGGACTTACTCATTAAATGAAATTATTTTAGAAATTTTTCTTTTTTTAGAAAATCTTGGTAATTTTTATTTATTTTTATTTTTTTTATATTCATTTGTTACCCCACCTCCTACCTACTTATTTAATTTTGAGAAATTTCAAGAAATTAAATTTTGTAGCACATAATGTAAAAAGCAGAGCTCTTTTGAAAATTTAAATCCTCAATTTTACTTTTTTTTTTAATTTTTATTTTATTTTATTTATTTTATTTATTTATTTATTTTATTTTTTTTTTTTTGTAAAACAGGACCATCATTTTTTAACAAATATTCTCTGAATAGTAAAATAAAAAAATACAACAAAAGTAAGACATTATTTAATTAGAAAAGCTTTTAATTGCTTTTGTGAATAAGATATATTATGGACACTATTGTCTTAAGAAAAAGTTTTTGGGATGAATAATAAATTTTTATAAGAATTTTCATTTTTTTTAAAAATTTTAATTAAGATAATTTATAAAGTTTTAAATCTTTTAAAATTATGTTTCAATTTGTAGTAGTTAGCTGATATTTTTATTAAGTAAAAACTACATTTAATCATAAATGGAAAAGCTTCTTATTACAATTTAATGACCACCAATATTTTAAAAAGAATTTTGAATTTTTTTGTATATGTATTAACATGCCGATATTTGTAAATACAGACATCCATCCATACATGACATTATCAGGAAACAAGTCTGATATTAGGTTGGTGCAAAAATAATGTCGTTTTCTCACATAGTAACATATGTGAGAAAACGACATTATTTTTGCACCAACCTAATAACTATAGTAAAGTTAAGTACATAAAATTCAATAAAATATTTTCCTAAATTTTCAAAAATTACTGGGTAGTTAAAAGATATATAATAAAGCACTCATTATATTCTTCAAGTAATTTTTACAGATATATCCACCATAGAAAAATTAGATAATCTTCTGAAAGTCAACCAGTCAGTACCTTAAATAAATAGTTACCATTGTGTTAAAAAATGCATCTCTATGAAATTTTAAACTTAGTCTATATTTATAAAACAGAAGTTCATTATTTACATTATTCCAACTATTGTCCTCATCTTTGTCGCCATATTTATCACAACGTTTCAGCCGTTGTACACTCCAGCCTTCTTCAGGTGGTTGGAATTTCAAACTGAACCCTTTATTTCACTCACTGGGGTAGCCTGTTCTAGTTCCACGTGCTATGTTTGATGGATGTCAGTTATCTCCTGCTAATTTCCCTCTGAAAGTTCTCCACTGCCTTAACCGGGTATTGAACTTACACTCTTTGGCACAGTGGATAAAGGCATTGGTTAGATCCAGTGACAGGACCCAAATACAGGATACATTCAAGTATATTCCAGTTTAGTGTTCAAAACAATTTTTACATACTGAATTAACTGTTTTATTCTGTGCAAGCATTTTGTTTTTTGTTTTATCATTTCACTCCAAGAAAGGCAATAAAGTCACTAAGACACAACAGGTTACTTAGTATTAGAGAATATGAGGGAAAAAACTATTAAGGTGAGAGCACAATAAAAGAATAAGCATTAAGAAGACAGATGATAGCAGTTGACATTGCATTTCATTTTTTGAATATCAAAGTTCAACAAATGAGAAATGTGATAGAAGAAACTATTAGCATTATGGTTACCTCTAGCCATTTCAACTTTAAAATCATGAAACCTTGTCACCAATCTAATACTACACTTCATAAATTTTCTATCACAAAAAAAAAAAAAATTAAAAAGGTCAGGCCTACCTTTGGATCTTAAGTCTTGTATCAGAAATAAAAATAAAAACAGTGTCCAAAGAGCAGTATAATTTATTTAATCTGTTATATCATTTTGAGTCCTATGAATAGTTTTCTATATTATTTTTCCAAAATTTGGCCATATCTAGTTCGTTGGGAGCAAAAAAATTACCATAATGGCCCAGGGCTGGAAGAGGCGCAAACAAATACAGAAACAAATCAAGATTAATATTAATTTGCTCTAAACAATAGAGGAATCTATAGGTTTGTCTGACCATCTTATTGGGTCATAAAAACCTGTTGTCTTTCCAACTTTAATCATTTTGTTGATATTTTGATGAAAGAGTCCATATTTGAGCAGATGGGTCAGTGATTGTGTCTCGCTAAATTAATGATAGGACAAGTAATGCCCAGCACTGTCTCCTTTCTTCATTTTTGTCCCTGTTGCATATTTGTACTTTTGTGTACAATAAATATACATTTTGATTTTCTTTCTAACTTAGTCATATTGTTCCTGTTTTTACTAAGGCCAGACTATCACCTACTGAGGCCCTAAGCTATATGAAATTTGAGGCCCTTCTCCATAAAAAAAAATTTGGTGTAAAAAAAAAAAAAAAAAAAAAAAAAAAAAAATATAAAATAATTATACATGATTATTACTTATTGATAATTATACATAATTTTTTATGGTTTAGTGTGAAAGAATAAAAACTAATGATAAAATAAAAAATATATTTAAAAAAAATCTAAAAGCCTCAAAGGTGTATGGCTGCCATCTATAGCTTATAGGTTAGACCAACACTGTTCTTTATTCACTAATCTTTCACTTCATAATTTTTTTCATTTGTTAACCAGAATAGATTTTACCGAGAAATTCTCTTTAATTCATAAACCACTAAGAAGGTTCCAGCAAGGGAATTTGTTACAATTAACCACATATGGCAAATGTGTCATCATATTACAAGGTAGGAATATTACTTTGTGTCTTTCTTTATCGGTTTTTTGTAACGTTTTGAGAGCTCCCATTTGAATATATTGAGGTGAACCCAAATCCCCACTAGTGGTGTAGGCTTTTATCAAAAAAAAAAAAAATTACCTCAATAAATTATGTTAATTTTGGATACTAATTTTATTTCACTTAATTACGATGCATTGAATTATGATTTCAAATTCAAAGGAGGAAAATGTAACATTTTTTATTTTTATTATTTTTGTGTTAGAAAATGCATACTCATGATTCATAAATTACCTATTGGTTACCAAGTTATAGTTATTTTTTTTTTTTTTTTTTTAAATTTTAAGGGGAAAGATAATGTTATCACAATATGAGGCTACATGAAGCCATCTTAGGTAGTTAAGTATTTGAAACATGAAAACACTTACGGCTATACCATGTTGAAATACCAGTTCCTGTATGTTCAATGAAGTTAAGCCATGTCAAACCTGGTTAGTATCTAGATGGGTGATTGCTTGGGAATACCAGATGCTGTAAGCTGGATGTGCAGATGGTGCAATGTATAATATTTCAGAATTGTTAATCAAAAAGCTGAGTCCCAATTACTGTTGACTTCATTATATTCACATATGTGCAAATACCTTTGGGAAAGGTATGAAGCCACCATTTCTCTCCCCAGCTATAGGTTAATTAGTAAGACTTGTATCACTAAATCATTATCTCAAAAAAATTCTTACATTCTAAAAATATTTTCTGGCTTTAAATAACCTGCAAGGGGTTGATAAGCCATAGAAAACTAATCAACAAGAAAATAACCAATATCACAACCTGATGAAAATTTAGCCTTATTACATATAACATTGTGTAATACTTTTCATTTATTGTGGTTCGAAGAGGATGTGCTGATGTCAGACAGAGGTAGCTTGTAGTTTTCACATTTTGTACTCCGCAATTGATCCATTTTCAACCAAACTCCTTAAAGCAATTGAAATGGTTTGGCATCATGCCAACATGTTGTTGTACATGACTGATGAGCATACATGAAATAGTGGGCCCTAATTTTTATCAGAGTTAGAAGTTTTTGGGGTTTTTTATTTTTTTTTGTTAATGGCTGAAAGATAAAGGAAGTCTTGTGTTCAAAGCACCAATCCACTTGACAAGAAGGGGAAGAAAATAAACAAATGAAAAAGCAAACTAAGTGACACTTTGTCAGAAACTAGATGTTTTCACTTGCAGCCCTCATATAAGTTGAGTCCATGTTAGGGCTAGGCAGAGAGGGGGGTACATCTGTTCAACCAGTCAGCTTGGTAGCAGTCGTTTGGCTGAAGTAAGAAGAAGAGGTGAAGGGACTTATGTGCCACCCACCTACTACTCGAGAATATTATGTCCAACAAGGGAACCTCATTGAAATAAACGCTAAATGGTTGATGATCAGATTTGCGCCTTCATTTCTTGCTGTTGATTTCATCTTGTTTCTTGTGCGCATACTGCAAGTTTTTCCGGTCTTTGACACACCGGTGTGAACAAGAGGCAAAACAAAATGTGGAGATTGATTTACCCATTTGGTGAAAGATGACCTCCCCACAATTGCATGCTCAAAATTCCACACTTTTCAATGATATGTTATGAACGCGCGCGTGCGGTTGCAGTCTCATAACTATCGAATGAAATGCCTAGAATGAGTTTTTGATTCACGACCCGAGGATGAATATGTGTGTGTGGCACATAGAGATATGGGTGATGCGATAAGAAAAGAGTGATTTACTACTGACGGTTGGCTTGAAATACCATTTATTGACAGGAGAACATTACAACATATATTGGGGTATGTAAAAATCATGGTCCCAAGTTACTGGGTTCTGTGTCACAACCCGTTAGGACAGGAGAATATATATCGTCCTTATTGTCTGGTAGCCATGTTCCAAATCTGCCCCGCTTTTTTGTGTCGCGTCCCGACTCGCAAAAGTCGTGTTGATCCCGTGGCTTTTGACAGGGGCAAAAGGGAGGTACTCTCTTAGAAACAGGATAAAGTTATTTCCCTTGGAACGTATTTTTTTATCTGTCCTAACAGAAATAAATTAGCATTTATGCCTTAAATTGTTCATTTGATTGTTATGCTTTAATTACAGCTTGAAATTCATGAATTGTTTTAACTTATTTTTCTCCACTTAAAATTGTTTTAGAGTAATTTCATTTACTTATTAGCCATTATAATTAACTATTGTTGACTATTAAGCACTACAAACTGCTATCTTTTAATCATCACAGAGAACCATTTTTGCCTTCTATCAGCATGGCTGATGATAACCTCCAATGGGAGCAACTCATTGCAACTTCTTGGTCTCATATTTTCCCCCAAGAAGTTGAGTGATTATATTGAAGCAATTTCTAGGTCTGCTGCTAGGAAAACTGGTTCAGTGTGTTGTGCCAGACAATTTTTCTCACCAGAATCCATCTTGCACATTTATAAATCTACTATGGTGCTCTTGCCATATATCTTGAGATTCTCAACAAAATCCAAAGAAGGGTCTGTAATGTTATTGGTATCTCAACTTCAATCACTTCTCTCTGCCCATTCTATAAATATTTTCCCTCTCTTGGTATCTTTTTTTTTTTTTTTTCCAACCCTAAATTATTTTGACAAGAGACATTGCTCTAGACTAACTTTTTTTCACCACCATCCCAAAAAAACGTAAACCATCTTGAAATATATATCCAGGTAAAATGAGAACAAATGGATTATAATTCCACTGTATGTAGCATTTCATTTAAAAGAGGGCTCAATACAGAGTAGAGCAAATTATTATTTATCTTAGGATATTAAAACAAGTTAAAAATCGCTACACAATTCCAATTATGTTTTGACACTACAAATGTGTCTCCTTGGGTGATGTTGAAATACTAACAAGTGAACAATTAATTTCAAAAGCAGAATACTTTCTCTTATTTTGAGGTAAAACAAACAATAAAATAGGCTTGTGGTGTTTACTGTGATTAACCAATTGAATGTGACATACACTAAATTCAAACTCACTGAAAAAATTTTTTAAATATCAATCGTGACACAATGTTGCCTGCATATAAATCCCAGACTATTTCCTTATCGACAGATACAAGTGGTTACATTATTTCGTAAGATGTATAGAAGTCTGGCATTCAACTTTCCTAATAAGTAAAAACAAATGAGGTGGGGAGGTAATTTAACATAATGCTAACCAATTATTTGCTCATTCAGCTTTTTACATAAAATTTTTTTAGTTGATAAATAAAAGACCCCTTTAAGAAACACATAGGCAATTTAAACATTTGAGAGAGAAAAACGATCATAAATACAAAACTGCTTTGACAAATTAATATGCAACCATTAAGTAAAGAGCATTCATGTAAGATGTTAATAATAATAACTAAATATCAATACAGAGATATATTAAATCGAAATGAATCTTAGTAATAGTAATAAGGTGCCCCACAGTTCATCTACTGATTATTGCTTTAAGAAAAAGTATTATCACATGCAAAGTTTAAACATATTGTATGGTAAAAGGTAGACTAAGCTTACAATGTACAGTCAATTCACTGTTTTGGTTTAATAAGGAGAAATCTGTTAATTTCTAATTTTTCATGTAAGCGTAGAAAACAGGGTTCACTTAAAAATCTACATGTTCTAGCTGTTTTTAAAATTTTCCATTTTACCGTAGGAGTTTTATTATCTTTTAAAATATTTAGAAAGAGATGTACTATTTTTATAAGTACTATTGGTGAAAGATGTGTTGATACCACCTAGTCTTAAACGAATTCTTAGTACTACCAATATAAATTTTTCAACAGTTAGATTCTCTCTTGTAGAAATAGTACTTAGATAAACAAGAGTTGGTTAAACATTGATTTCATAATGGGCATTTGTTAGAATTCTTGCAATTACATTGGTTAATATTATTAACAGTATCTATCTTGGAATGTGCATTATTATCCAGATTTTTAAACTGGTTTAAAATTTTAGTATTGCGTTTATTTATAATCTTCTAATTGTACTAAAGGGGTTACTTTTAGGAAAATGATTTTCAATTACATGGAACTTCTGGCTTAATGTAGTACTGACCAATTGATTAAATAGGAGTGTGTACCAAATTATTTTCTTTTTCTTTTCCTAAAGTCAATATTTTCATATAAACTATACTTGATTTCAGCATACTTGTAACCACTATTTTTTTAAAGCAGTATTATAAATAAACACTGTGTTTATCAAACACACCTTTGTTAGATGAATTGTTGCTAATCGTACATTCTGTAGATGAGGGTATATGTTTGATTACATATGGAGGTTGGTTAGAATTGGGCTGATATCTATATATATATATATATATATATATAAGTATAGTATTATTAATAGTTGTTGTTATAATAAAACACCATTAAAATGATTAGGAAATAAATTAAAAAATCTAATATATTAAAGTTTTAAACATGTATAAATGCAAAAACAAATTGGGTACATTTTACTGTAATTTTTCTAAAAATCACAATTTCATTTTTATTCAGATATTTAGGTTGAATAACATTAATTTTGTATGAAAATATTATTAAATTTCATGTTCCTGGTAATTTTAAGAATTCTCTTCCATCATTTTTTTATATAAAGAATATTAGTGGATTCCAACTTTGAACTTTTCACAATCAAAAAAGATTTTACTCTTTATCAAAACATTTTCATTTACAATTATCTGTCACATCATGTCTAAATTTTCCATATTTTTGTTAAAATTATCCCTTGTATTTTCAATTTAGGTCATGATAAGCAGAAAATGTAACGCACAAATGTTGTATGTTAACAATTCATTCAAGGTTTTTAGCTAAAAATTGCTAAATTTATTTTCCTTTTTTTTAAGCAGAATTATTTCTTACAATGTTTTCACACTCAGAGATAAATAATACAAATATCTAAATTTAAGTCCTTCAGTCGTCATCTTTTAATTTGGGTTTTGTTCACTAGTTTAAAAAGAAGCACATTTGTTTTTTTGTCTGTGCAAACACAAGTGTTGCATTTAAAACCTGCTACTATTGTTGAGAAGTAAGAATCATTTTATTTTAGGAAGTTAGTTGCTTTTAGAATTAATAGAATTTTAAATAATTCAAAATTTTGTATTGTCCCAACATTGTCTGAAAAATCCTAACCAGTAACTAATGTTTTATAATAGCCAGGATGATGTTAATTCAAGCCTTGCCAATGAAATGTAAGAGCCAGCTCTGAAAATTTTGTAGTTTTTAGTAAACAATTCATGTGAGCTATTGTAACCTTGAATCCCATCACTGCAGGAAGGTATATACTGAAAAGTTCTTGGCCTGGACAGTAAGCCCTTCTAAAAAGAAAATTCCATTTGTAGCTCAGTTACTAAGAAAGTTGGTTCATTGTTTTTTTTAAGAAATGGATTGGCCAGCAATCCACATGTATTTTTTTTTTTTTTTTCATATTATCAGAAACTCTTAAAATATTCTAAAATACCTTGATTTTCACCTTATACAATACAGCATGATACATATTTACATATTAGCAGTCTCTTTAAATATTCTTTCAAAAACATTTGACTTCCACTTTGTGAAATACAGGAAAGTATATTTTTTACACACTGTTGATATAACTTTTACAAGGAGTTCATTAATATATCTTAAGAATTGTTCTCTGTACTAGTTGTGCAATTTTCCTGATCTTTTCTCTATAACTTCGAAGTAAATATCAATAATAAAATGCACTTGACTCTATTGAATTTGAAACTAAGTGAATTTAAATTTTTAATTGCAAATGATGCATAAATGTCTTATTTAATATTGTTTTCTTCATTCACAGGTATCAATTGTAGTGATGAAAAAATGAACTCTTCAAAATGGACATATGTAAGTATTGTATAGAAAAAGTGTAATCACCATTCAATGTTGAATATCAAAGGAATATTTCTGAATTTGTGAAATGAATGTTCAGAGGATAAAAATTTGAAAATATCTACTGGAGAAAATTTTTGTGAAAATGTACTGATTTGCATTTTTGAGAGTTTATGGGTTATCAGCAAAACACACAAAGGATCGACTGTATTTGTAAACAGTGCACCAAAATGTCAGTTGAAAGAAGTTCTCATTTAAAGATACATGAGGAAACGGACATTGGTGAGAAACCATTACCTCATAAGCTGTGTGGATATGCATTTCCATGGAGTTCAACTTTTAAAACGCACATTCGAACACGCACTAGAGAGAAACCATATTCTTGTCAAGTATGTGGATCTGCATTTTCACTCAATTCCCATTTAAAAAGACACTTGAGAATACACACTGGAGAGAAACCATATACCTGTGAAGTTTGTGGTTTGGCATTTTCACAGAATTCAACTTTAAAAAGACATCTGAGAATACACACTGGAGAAAAACCATACTTTTGTGAAGTATGTGGACTGGCATTTTCTCGTAGTTCTAATTTAAAAATACACATACAAACACACACTGGGGAAAAACCACATGCTTGTGAAGTGTGTGGCTCAGCATTTTCACAGAGCTCAGATTTTAAAAAGCACATGAGAACACACACCGGTGAGAAACCATATACTTGTGAAGTATGTGAATCAGCATTTTCACAGAGTTCAGCTTTAAAAAGTCACATGCGAACACACACTGGTGAGAAACCTTATTTATGTGAAGTGTGTGGCTCAGCATTTTCACGAAGTTCAACTCTAAAAATACACATACAAACACACACTGGAGGGAAGCCATATTCTTGTAAAGTGTGATGGTCTGACTTTTCATTAATTTCCTATTTATTAATACATATATGTAAAGAAACTAAATAGGTTGCTTAAAATTTCCAACAAGGTTGAGTATAGGAGACACCTTGAAATGGCCGGAGAGTACAGTGGTTGGAATATTGTCATTATAACAAAGTGAGTATACTACTTTGTATATGAAAGCATATAACAATCTTTTTTATGAAATGACTCCTACAAGCAGAAAATAATGTATTAAAGTCTGCCATTACTTATTTTCATACACTATATTTATAAAGACATTTCACAGGTCTCTACAAATCTTTTTTTCTTACATATATACCATTTTGGTTGAAAAAAACGAAATGTTCACACATGTGTTAATCACAGTCTTCAATGGATCAAGGACAGTTTTAAGAGATAATATTGCCTCAGTTACACAGCAGAGATGGAAAAGTACTACCTCAGATATCTCAAAGTTACTGTTATAGGACTCCTTAGTTTAGTGGTTTAAAACTTTGATCTAAATGACATAATTAAAATATTAACTCTTCTTCTGGAGGCTTATGGCAATATCACATTGAAACACCAGTTCCCATACAATCACTGAAGTTAAAAAATGTCAAGCCCGGTTAGTACTTAGATGGATAACCACTTGGAAATACCAGGTGCTGTAAGCTTGGATGTGCAGGTGGTGTAATGGATAATGGCTTAGAAAGGTTAATTGGAGAGCCAAGTTTCAATTCCAGTTTGGTTTGTTATGTTCACTTATATGAAAATACCTTTGAGAAAGGTATGAATCTGCTTCTTTGCCCACTTCCTCAGCTATGGGTTAAATGTTTAGGGATACAAGTCTTGCTAATTATCTCCCCCCCACCAAAAAAATCGCACAATCTAAAAATATTCTCTGGCTTTTAAATAACCTGTAAAGTGTTGATAAGCCATAAAAAATGAATCAATCTTCTTCAGGACTAATATGAAAACTGAAGTTTTTTTTTTAACTATATGTTTTATGTAGAAACTATAAATATAAAATTTGATGGCTTTAGGATACAAAAAAAAAACGACAACATTTTCCTTTAATTGAAAAAGCCAACTATTAGGTTGGTGCAAAAATAATGACGTAATGTAGTTTTTTTGACATTAAAAAATACGTCAGAAAATGACATTATTACGTCATTATTTTTGCACCAACCTAATACTTTCTCCAGTAACACTATTTTAAAAAATCTTTTCTACTGCTTCTCTGACTTGTGATGTTTCTGTTTCCAACATTCCCTCCATCAGTGTTGATTTATTTTTCAATTCCTCTTACTTTTACTTTTATAAATGTTAGATATTTTTTCATGGGTGGTAATGGTAGCTATTTTCTTCCTTCTGAAAGAAAAATGAGCAAATGAAACTATTTAAATTGTCCACGCTGTTGTCTTCACCTTTATTGCCATATTCCCAACATTCTGGCCGTTGTGCACTCCAGTCTTCTACAGGTGATATTTTGAACCGAATCCCTTATTTAGACCATCAGGGTAAATTGTTCTAATCCCACATGCCATACCTTTGGATATCTCAGTTTTTTAGTGACTTCCCCATTGATAACTCATAATAACCCCATTGATAAGTTTGTTTTTTTTTTTTGTTTTTTCTACTGTGGCCATGAATTGAACTCAAAACTCTTTGGGTCAACTCACTTTTTGGATCACATTCAAGAACACATGGCTCAGTGGATAAAAGCATTGGTTGATTGATTCAAAAAGTGACTTGAATTGTGAGTTCAATACCTGGCCACTGCAGACAAAACTAAAACTTGGGGAGTTATCAAGAGGGATTAACTGAAAAAAAGCAGATATCACATCACATGTGAAATTAGAACACTGTACCCCCATTGACTAAATAAAGGGTTCAGTTTGAAATTCCAACAAATCTCACCTGAAGAACACCGGAGCATGCAATGACCAAAATGTTATGAATGTGGCAATAAAGATGAGGACATCAGTCCAAAAAATATAAATAGTTACAATACTCAGAAATGTCGACAGATGCCAATGAAACTGCTGAGTATGAATCAATTGCCACGTCTCCTGCTAGGAAAGTTGGTTCACTGTGCAGTGCAAGGATAATGAATTGTTAATCATAGAGCCAAGTTCCAATTGGGGTCATTATATTCATTTACGTGCTATTACCCTTGAGAAGGGTATGAATCCATCTCTTCTCCCTTCAGCTATGGGTTAACTAGTAAGACTTGTATCACTAAACTGTTATTATCTCAAAAAAATAAAATAAAATTTCATACAAAATATTTACATTTTGGCATTAAATAACCCATAGAGGTTGATATACCGCTAAACAAAATCCAATTAATTTATTAAATTTTAATCTGCATTCATGTTTTTTTTTGTTTTTTTTTTTTTTTCTATTCAGTTTATGTCAAGCAAACTTTGCTGAGTAAACTATTAGTGTATTTATTTGTTCTTTGCTAAGTAGAGAATCAAGTAATTGTTCATGCAGTAATGTTGGATTACAGATTCACTCATGTGACTGCTTATAAAATCATCTTGAAATTCTATTCTTCTTTCTAACATTTTGAAATCAATCATGTAGGGTATTTTTCTGTTCATTTGTATTGGGTTTCAAGAACTGAAATGATACAGTTGTTAATTTGATTGCTTTTCAAAAGGAAACAGTCATTCTTTTTAGTTAGTAAAGAAATTAAACTTTTTTAACTCTAAGTATCCTGTCTTCATAAAATATAAATTTAGATATTTTTTTTATTTTTTATTTATTTTTTTTTTTATTTATTTTTTTTTTTTTTTTTTTTTACAGTACTAGATATCAGTTACCTCTCTTGACATTTTAGGTGTCATAACGTTTTTTTTTGTTTTTTTTCTGTTTCAATGATAATAAATGAATTCATTTCAAATTTAAAAAAAAATTATCCTTTGAAATA
The DNA here is from genome assembly GCA_963932145.1 of Acanthosepion lycidas. Taxonomy (NCBI): domain Eukaryota; kingdom Metazoa; phylum Mollusca; class Cephalopoda; order Sepiida; family Sepiidae; genus Acanthosepion; species Acanthosepion lycidas. The sequence continues at coordinate 89,585,382 of OZ010575.1, forward strand.
TTCAAATAATCTTTTTAAACTTACCCTTAAGAGAAAAACTCATTATAATTCTGCTTGTTCCTTAGTTATACCCTACAGATTACCTCACATAATGGGTCATTCCTGTTGGATTGCAAAGATAGACTTGTTATAGCTTGCCTGTCCCCTCCCCACAAAATGGAAGAAAAAATATATCAAAGTTGCTGTTTGGTTTTAAGAAAGGAAAGAACAAAAAGAGAGAAGATAATGGTGGCAATAATGCTTACATGACTTTAATGTCTGCTTCAGTGAAATGAAAAACTTGTCAATTTTTAATCTTTTCATTTGTACCCTCTTACTTCTTTAACGACATGCCTTCATAATTATGATTGTTATTGTAATATTTTGTTAAAATTGTTCAGCTCAAATATTTAATGAGGCAATAGTGGAATTTATAATTGTGAAACTTCAGAATTAAAATTCATCGTAGAAAAATTACGATAGGGAAACTGAAATGTTCATGTGTATTGCTAGTATGAATAATTTCACTAATGCTATATGCAATTTACATTCTTATCTTTTATTTGTTCATATATTAACTGACTCAATAGGGCTTTAAAAAGTAACAAAGAAATGGGGGTCAAACATGGATAAAACGAAGTGTCAAAAGGAAGGTTTTTTTTTAACTACATTCACTCTTCAGAAATGTTTGTTTGAAAAAGCGATGGTTAGAATTAGAATAAAACTTAAACGAATGAAAATGAATTTATACATTTTTGTTCTTAAGAATTTGCAAGAAAAATATTAAACATTATTAGATTGTTTATTCACGAGAATAATTATACATTTACAACATTCTAAAAACTAATACATTTAGAACTAATGCAATATTTATTATTTACCAATTTATAAAGAAATAAATATGAAATTTTTTTTACTTATTCATAAATTTATAAACATTTACTAAATTATTAAAATATGTGAACCAACTATAAGAAAATCCTGATTACTTATCATTTGATAAAGTTTGAATCAATTGGCAATTAGCTGTTGTTTAGCCAACTATTCCACTAAATAATATAATGAACGAATAGTGTAAATAATCTAATAATTAGTGTTTATTAGTTTTGTTGTCATTTCTCAAGAACAAAGAAAATGTACAAATTCACTTTCGAATGTTTAGGTTTTATTCCGATTCTAATCATTGCTTTTTTTAAAACAAATATTGCCAAAGAGTGTAGGTAGTTAAAAGAAATGGCGTCATGAGAAAACCCATCCTTTTGACACTGTCTTATTGTGGACACATCCATATTTGCTGAAATGAAGACCATAACAGGAATGTTTTCATAGTAAAGAATTAAAATACTTGAGTGGAATAATATTTCTGAATGAAACCTGTCAACCACTTGAAACTCTGTAATATTCTTTGATGTATAAAAGTTGAATAAAACAATTTTAAATTTTATGTATTCTTGTGTTTTTGATGCATGAATTTTCCCCTTAATTCTTAACTGTATATATGTATTTTCCGTCATTACACAGATGTACCAAAAATCATAGGATATGTAATGATAGGTGGTGCCACTTTACATTATGCAAGGCGATGTGAATTATCAGTTTGAATGGGACATGGTTGCAGATGTCAGAGAGATTGGTCTATTCCATTTCTGGAAGTGTGGAAACATTTGTCATCCTTTGATTTGGAAAAATTTTACAGAAAATATTACTCTACAAGGTGGATATGGTACCTTAATGATGAAATAACTACATTAAAATGGAAACTGACAAAAAAAGCCTGTAGATCATTAAGTGACCTATATCCTATGTGCCTACATAAAAGGCTCTATATTATTAAGTTTCTGAAAAATAAAAATTTATCATAATCAAAGAAATGAAATAGCAGTTTTCTGTAAACATTGTCTTATATTTTTCTTAAAAAATAATTAATTATGAAATAATTTACATAATTATATATATATATTATTTGATCATAAATACTTTATAATTACATAATTAAATTCTAATATATTAGTTTTAGAATACCATATAAAGTATTTGTCTGTTTCTGAGATGAGGTATTATGTACGCTATTTACATTATTCGGACTAATGTCCTCATCTTTGTCGCCATATTTATTACAATGTTTCAGCCATTGTACACTCCAGCCTTCTTCAGGTGGTTGGAATGTCGAACTGAATCCTTTATTTTGCTCACTGAGTGCCTCTGAGGAGTCAGTATTGAATAAGGATCTCAACTTCGCCACAACCATCAAGTGAGTGCTGTACTTGGACATCATTGCCATTGTCGAGGAGGTGGCCTTGAACTTCCCTCAGGCTCGGGCGGATTAACTGAGATGGAAGGTGAGACAGACCTTGGAGAAGGCCAAGTCGCCCAGGTCAAACATCACAAAACTAGAGAGGCTGGCGATCGGATCCCTACAGAGGAACGAAAACATACTACTGGCTGACAAAGGCAATGCGACTGTAGTGATGGACAAATCAGATTATACAAGAAAGCTGGAAGACCTCATTAGCAATGGTAGCTACAGCAAAGTACAAAAAGATGCTACAATGACAACGGAAGGCAAACTGTCACAGAAACTAATCAAGAACAAGAATTACTTTGCACCTAAGACGCATCGGCAGTTATCGCAGCGTTACACCAAGCTACCTCACATATACGGTCTCCCTAAGATTCACAAAGACAGTATTCTGCTCAGGCCGATTGTTATTTGCCAAGGCTCTGTGTGCCACCCTCTGAGTCGCTTCCTTGTAGATATAATTGACACAGTGATCGCAAAGTCTCCTTCATATGTCTGAAACTCTGCCCGCTTCATGGAAATAATTAAAGATGTTCCCCTCCTATCCAACCAGATGGTGAGCTTGGACATGATGAGTTTGTTCACCAAGGTACCCACGGAGGAGGAAATCTCAGTAGTCAGAGACAGATTGGCCTCTGACTCTTCCCTAGAAGAACGGACCAGTATTCCAATAGATAATCTGATGGAGATGTTGATTTTCTGTACACAAACAACACACTTCGGAATGGGATCACACATGTATCAACAGGATGAGGGCTTAGCAATGAGCTCGCCATTATCACCAGCAATCGCGAATATATACATGAAATACTTTGAGGAAATGGCATTAGAATCTATATCCCTAAAGCCAACTATATGGTTAAGGTACGTAGATGACACCTTCATACTCTGGCCACACCGGGAAGATGTTCAGGTTCTACTGGACCATGTGAACTCAATAAGACCTTCGATACAGTTCACAATGGAGAAAGAGAGTAACAACACACTCCCATTCCTGGATGTTCTAATATCTTGAACAGAGCATGGGTTTAAGACATCCGTAAACCGACATTCACCAGACTCAATTTCAACTCCTACCATCCAACAGCAGAAAGAAAGGGATTGTCCGTTGCTTACAACACCGAGTAAAAGTCATAAGTGGCGACCCAGAGACGTTAGATAAAGAATTGGTCAGTATAAGTAGTACCCTACAATGTTACAACTACCCTGGGTATATGGCAGCAGCCACAAAAAACTGGGATAGGCGGGTACAAGAGGATGAGGACAACAACACTCAGAAAACAGTCTGCCTGCCTTATGTGAAGGGGTTATCAGAGAAAATACAAAGGATCTGCAGTCCATATAACATCAGGACAACCTTCAAAAGCTTGACGACAATTCACAGATATCTCTCCCGAGTAAAACCCCCCTCTATATGGAGAGAGGAGGGAGATCCCCACCCTCTGTGGGATCATGTTGAGATCATAGACAAGGAACACCATTGGAAAATTAATAAACTTAAGGAATCAGCACATATGCTAGACCACAAAAATCTCCTGAGCTGACCGAGCATAGAAATAAATACAATATGAGAACCAGTAATAAGGAATGCCAGAGAAAAGCAATGATAACAATAAAGTTGCAATATGAGCTCTGGTAAAAATGGTTGCTGAAGACATTAGTTTTTTATTACCCAGAAATTCATACCCAGATGTCCTCAAGGACACATGGCACAGTGGATAAAGGCGTTGGTTAGATCCAGTGTCAGGACCCAAAGAGTGTGTGTTCAATAAGGCAGTGGAGAACTTTCAGAGGGAAATTAACAGGAGATAACTGATAACCGACATCCATCAAACATGGCACGTGGAACTAGAATAGTCTACCCCAGTGAGCGAAATAAAGGATTCAGTTCGACATTCCAACCACCTGAAGAAGGCTGGAGCGTACAACAGCCGAAACGTTGCGATAAATATGGCGACAAAGATAAGGACAATAGTCCGAATAATGTAAAAAATGTACATAATACCTCATCTCGGGAATATAGACAAACACCTCTGATGTTTTACTAATGCTTACACTCGCAATCTGATTTCACTTTGTAAATATTTTTGGAAATTGAAAGGTGAAAACAGAACACCTCAACTTAAATGGAAAATCCTCAAAGTAGCCAGAACTTGTAGATCTCGAAATAAACCTTGTTTTCTATGCCTACAGGAGAAAATGCAGATAACTTTTGAATAGCGATCAATTGTTAAATCAATGATTTGAAATTAGTATTAATTGTAGGCACATTACAGATTTAACTTTGCAATCTTGCTAAACTTTAAATCTTTATAACTTAATAATCACTCCTCTTGTGTTATATTACATTCGTATAAATATTTTAATGTTATCCATTGTAGTTTTTTTTTTTTTTTTTTTTTAAGTAATAGATTTATACTCATAAATTACTGGTCATAATGTTTGCTGTAGATAGGTTTATACTTATATATTACTGGTAATAAGATTTCGTAATAGCCTTTAAATTTCTATAATTCATACAAATGTTTTTACTGCAGTGTCTTTTATTTACATACTATGTTTAATTTTGTTTAAAATTTGTGGCTTCCTTCAAAACGCTATATGGACTACGAACTGCTACATTGTACCTTTTAAAAAATGTTTCTATCTAGTTGCAATCATTTCCGGGTAAATTTTTTAATTCTTTCTCTATTACATCCCTCTCAACGTTAAAATTTTTTTTTTTTTTTTTTTTTTTTGTCGTTGGCTAAATTATCATCAACAATTTCTCTTGTTTTTCTCTTCTGGTTTCCTTTCTTTTCAATTGCAATTGTAATTTTTATATATTACTTATTCTTTCCTTTCCTTTTCTTTGCAGAAGGTGTGATTTCTTGTTTTTTTTTGGGTTTTTTTTTTGTTGTTTTTTGTTGTTTTGTTTTTTTTCTTCTTACCTCTTTTGATTTTTCTTTCTTCTTTCTTTTATTGATTTCTTTCCTCTTCTTTTTTTTTTTTTTTTTTTTGGCTTTAACCTGTGTATTTATTTCTTTTCCTTTTATGGAATTTTTTTTATGTTTCTATTTTTAAAAAATATAAAAAGAAGTGATGTTTCATAACTAGCACTTTTAAAAAAAATCGTTTATAACTATTTTTCATCACCACCTTATGAGATGTCTGAATTGGGCATCGAAACAAATATGCATTTTTGTAGTAGTAACATAAATGTTCAAATGTAATAACTTATAATAAATAATTATTGTTCTACTTTTGCATTGAGCTTTCTTTTAAATTAATGTTATGAACGTTTGAATTTATATTCGTTTCGTTCTCATATATATATAATATATATATATATATATATATATATAACAAGGATCATTCAATAAATAAAGTGAATTTTTCAGTATAAGGACTTCTAATACAGATAGAAGCTTACTTTTTTTTTCTTTTTTTTTTTTCAACGTAGTTTCCCAGCACTGTCACACACTTTTCCCATCTGTGCACAAGCTTCCGTATTCCCTCAGTGTAAAAATATTTGGGCTGATGTCTCAGCCAGTCGCTCACAACACTTTTGACTTCATCATCACTTTTAAACTTCGTGCCTCTCGTGAATGCTTTCAAGGGACCAAACAGGTGAAAGTCTGAATGGGCAAGGTATGGGCTGTAAGGGGGATGAGGGAGCAGTTCCCAGCCCAGCTCATTGATGGTCTGCACCGTTTGGGCTGCTGTGTGAGGCTTTGCGTTGTCATGATGCAAGATGACTCCTTCTGACTGATGACCCCTGCGTTTGTTCTTTTTGTCTTTCTTGACCTGCCTCAGCAGTTCACGGTAGTTCTTCTGTCAGACTGAATGAGGTCATTGACTGATTCAATCACCTCAGGAGACCTCACTTCTGTAGGCCTCCCAGGCCTGTCTTCATCCTCAACACTACTCCGTCCTTCTTTAAACAATTTAGCCCACTTGTAGACATTTTTTTGACTGAAACATGTGGCACCATACACAGTTGACATTCTCCTATGAATTTCAACTGGTTTGCACCTTTCAGCAACCAAAAACTTGATAACTGACCGCTGTTCAATCCTGGAGCATGCTTCTTGGTCGGCCATCTTTGTTAATGAAATATATATATAGTTGTAGAGTGGATAAATGAAACGGCCAAATATAAGCAGGCGTGTACACGTGTGCTGGTGTGTATACGTAGGCAAGCAAATAATCGGCAAATTTATGCATGAGGTGTAAACGTAATAGTGCTCAATGCGGTTATACAGAGCAAAGATATGTATTGATTAGTACATATACGCGCACCTACGTTTTTGGCATGCGGCTATAGTTTTGCTGGGTGGTGTTCCCAGTTCGTCAAATAGACCCCGTGCCTGACGAACTGGGAACACCACCCAGCGAAACTATAGTCGCACGCCAAAAAAACGTAGGTACGCGTATATGTACTAATCAATACATATCTTTGCTCTGTATAACCGCATTGAGCACTAATATATATATATATATATATATATATATATATATATATATATATATATATATATAGTTAATAAGTGTTTATATTTTCTATCTTCTTCTTCTCCCATATGCTCTGTCCTTTCAGGACTTGAGCGGTTATGGTTCTCCACACTTTCTTGTCTCTTGTAGCTCTTAGCAATGTTTTTTTTTCTTTTTGCTATCTCTCCTAATCCCAATTCTGCCAACCATTCACACAAGCTTGTTAGGTAGGTTATTTGCAGCTTTATTCTGTAACGCTTGCATTCAACATGTCATGTGAGTGTTAAATTTACCATGCCCTCTTTCCTCATTATGTGCCTTAGAAATTTCAACTGTTACTTTCTGATTCTAAGTGTTCTTTTTTTTTCCATTATTAGTATGGTGGTATCTGCCACACAGTTTACCGACTCTTCTGTGTTAGGAAGAATAACATGTTTTAGCCTTCCAGTAGCACACCGATACTGATATTAGCATTAGTGTAGCCATTGATGCACTAATACTGAATACGAATATAGAAATACGCGAGCGTAACAAACAAAACATATAATAAGGCAAACAACGCACATACATATATTCAAAAGATTTACATATGTCCCAAAACAAATGATTGTCCATAGCGTCCCAAAGGAACGAGGAGGTTTGCAGAACGAGAACAAAGAAATAACATACCAACTTTATGGCCTTTGATCGTCTACAGATAAATGAATAGAAATTACTTTTTTCTTTCGCTAGGCCGTGCACATGCTGGCCAGTTTCCATGTGTGTGGACACCCTGGTGGTCAGGAAGGTAAAGAGGCCGTTCCTCCAAAAACGGAAGCAAAGACAAAAAGGGCAGAGGAGTTCCCCTTTCTAAAAGGGGCCAAAACTCCCATGAACTCAACCCAAGGGAAAAGAACTGTGGTCTCCCTACACCATTTTCCTTAAAACTTTGTTGTTGCTCGCAAGTCCAGTGGTATTCTAAGCATCTTTCTGTGGAACCACATTTCCGTTGCTTCAAATCTCTTCTTCCTCTGCTAGGAGATTGTCTAGCTTTCACTACTATAAGGGGGGGGCGGTACTACACAACAATCCAGCACTCCTTTCTTTGTTTCTAACGAAATTCTTCTGTTTCTTAATCCTATTAGGTTCGTGCAAAAATAATGTCGTTTTCTCACATAGTAACATATGTGAGAAAACACATTATTTTTGCACCAACCTAATATGTACTAGAATTTGATTTGAGAACCACGGCTACACTATATTACAGGCTCACATTTTAGCCTCTTTTCTAATTCTCATCCCAACTTTTTTTCCCTTGCTTTCAAATCCGGCTCCCAAAGCCTTGTTCCTTATCAGAGATAAGGATATATCTTCTGACGAAAGAGAGAGCTAGAAAATATAAAAAGGAGTGTGAACATCATTATCCTGTCCTTGGTGCCATGAAATCTGGGGGAGGTGCTAGCAGCTTGTCGGACCCTTGCCGGCTGCCAAAGCCTTGTTCTTATCAGAGAAGAATATATTTTCTAACGAATGAAAAGGCTAGAAAATTTTATAGCAATTTTGGAGGGAAAAATACCCGATATTTCTGTGCCTCTTGATCGTCATATATACGGTGTATCTTCGCCTATTTGGCAGTGAGAATTCGACCACCGTCTGTGATAGGTCGGCGACAGAAAAACAGTCATCTTCAAGAAAGAACTACCTACTATGGGCTGTCGAGAAAGAACGTCGGCACACTACTAAAAAACAAATTGAGATCTGTCCCTTTGCACCTAGAAGATATCTGTCGCCGGCCTCCGAACTCACTCAACTACGAAATTCGTATCTTCCGACAGTTTCCTCCTATACAAGAACTCCGAACAAATCTGCGAGTGTGATGCGGGGCCGATAGGGATGTCGCCCCCGCAAGCTTTACGAAGAAAGGTGTGAACAGCTAAGAAAATGAGGGGACGAAGGCAAAGGTTTAAGAAATAATAACGTCGATTTTATTTATCCAAAATGTACAAGAGTGTACTGTACTCTGGAGAATTAAGTTTAAGTATCGGTGTCGGGTCCAGTATGACCAGTTTTTCTTCAGGGGTAGTTGATTTCGGTTGTATCGGCAAAACGAATGTAGAGTTGGTCAGCGGCGGTAGCTGGTCGATTGCCGAATAGGAGAATTGTCGGGAACAGCAGCAGGTTGATCGATGTCGCACGAAGATTTGTTGGATCGCGCCGAATGTAGCACTTGACGAGGACGGACTCCCTAAACAGGGCCGAGTCAGAATAATGATACGACTTCCAGGGCGGATCAACCCCGGAGACGGGATCGCGCTGAAGTGTAACATTTTTGACGAAGCTGGTCAGAGGGGTGATACGTCTTACAGGGCGGATCGACCACGGAAACGGGATCACACCGAAGAGTATTCTCTCGACAAAGCACCGGAAGCTCACAAAGGTAGCGTACTACACTTTGATCCAGTATATTTATTGTATCGAAAAAATACAATTGTGGCACAAGGCCTGAAAAGGGGAGGGGCTGAGGCTGGTCTTCACTGACTATCCTATACCTAGCTAATCCGATTCACGACCCATTCACACATTACAATTTGCCCATTCACCACAAGAACTCATCCATCACCAATCAATCCTCCTTACACCATAATACCACATCCTCACAGGGGGGGGGGTGCTACAAAACGCGCCCCATGCCATAAAAATTTAATGATAATATTATATAAAATTCTCATAATGAAGGATGAGAGGGGAGGGAGATGAACCCAATAATAAACTAAAATATTAACATAAGTCAAATCAAACATAACAGATGTTAGTAGGGCCCGTCCAACCCTCGAAAACAAAGAGGCCGCTGTATTCTGCCCATGGGACAAAATCAAGAAGCTCTCTCGCTAAGGGAGTGGGAATAGGATAAAAAATCGTACGGGCATGGGAGAATATAACGCTGACCCAGACGAGATAAAAAAGGGGCGGGGTGCAAAAACAAATTGGGGAGGTTGGGAATCTCAAACTGGATCATAACCAAAGAAGTGGCAAGGAACAGGCCGGGAACCACATTTACTCACATTAACTAGGTACACAAAAGCTTGTCTAACACTTTGACCCAGGCCGAGGAGCAATTTGGACGAAAAAAGGGGCTAATAATATGTGGAACGATTTGTTCAAGTAATCCCTGGCTAGAGGGAGTAGAAAACCATAGATATAAAATTACTCCCCATTTTGTTCGGTGTTTGGAAAGCGCTACCTAATCCGATGCTCACGAGGTACGGTTTTGGAGTCCACCATATTGGCCAGTCGTCTAGTTTCTCGCCTGTTGCTGCACTTAAATCTGCGAGATCTCAGGGGTTGTGAAGGTCAAGGTCGTTTTCCTAAGGAGCGGCTAATGGCGGCCGCGATAAGTGTTTTAACGTTTAACAACTACTACTCGCTTAAAGAACTTTTTATGCGCCCAGAGAAATATTTTGAGCAAGCCTTTTATTTTTTTATGAACATTTTTTCTTCCTTTAAGTTTAAAGGAATTTTCTCCTCCCTTTCTTTCTCTCGTAATTGTGTATATCCTTATACCCTTTCTTTTCGTGTATGTAAATAAACATCCTCTTTTATTGTTACACACCTGGCAGGAGTTTGAGTTTTTATTCTTCCGCCTGAAATAGCCGCCTAAAAATAGAGAATTGTCCGCTTTAATCTTTCAAGCCATTTTTTTTTTTTTTTGTCGCATTTTTAACCTTTAGTTCTTTAACCCTTCAACAAGGGTCTCTCTCTCTCTCTCCCCTGGCTATAAATACTGGCTGACCCTTCGCCTCGATCTCTTTTCCCCTCAGGCCTTTGGGCCGCCACCTTGAGGTAGATCTCTTTTCAGCTAACGCAATAAGTGAGCTCTAACAGGTACAGCGTTTCCCAAATGCTGGGAACACGCTAAGAACAATACACGTACGTACGAACACTCACCACAACACACACACACACAATATTCACCACCACAAACTGTCAATTTGTTTTGTAACTTGTTGTTAATACATATATTTGTTTACATATAATTATCGGTCTTGTGTTTGTTTTTCTTTGCCTTCTTTGGACTTAATTAAAGTCCAATTTTCTCATGTAGTTGGACCGGCTATCAGGAAATTCTACCCACGTGTGTTCTTTACTTTACATACTCATCACCCAACGGTCAACTACAAACTTCAACCCTTTCGTGTGGGAAAGCCGGAACAAATTTCCCACATATGCTTAGCTTTTGGAAAGGCGCCTTTCGCTATTCTAATGCGTCTTAGGAATTCGATGCCGCATTTTCCGTCTTCTTCTGCTAAAACACTTCCTATATAAATTGTTTTATTTACTCGATTTATCTATCATCAATTCATAGTTCGCGTGTTGTGCTGCCCGTTTTGCAGACATCCATGCACTCTGCTTACAACTGGTCGCTAAAAAAAAATATGTTCGGAAGTCCAAAAGTCTTGTGCTGAAACGAAGAATATTGATAAGACCGTGTAGAATGTTGATTAGAACGTCGGTTATTTCAACAAGAATTGCCAAAATTATCATTTGGGGACAACTATCTAAATAAATAAACCGTAAATTTTCTGTCCGGCCGTATGCCTGAACTGAAACCCATCTAACTTGGACCGCATTTGGTCTACATAGACATATTATACCTTTTTGGAATCAGGATGATCACAGGACTGATAATCTGTCCTTCATCTGGTGCTTGAACATCTAACATTGGGAACTGTGTCCGGATGAGGATGGAACCGTTAAAATTTCAAATTTTAAAATAACGGGAAAAAAATTAGTGATTTTAAAACTAAAAGTTTTTAATTTATATTGAATTTAAAGTAACATAAAACATCGCGAATTTTAAAAAAAGATGTTTTAAACTTAGTTTTAAAATATCTCCAAAAAACTTTGTGAATTGAGGAAATCAATTTTGTTTCTTGAACATGCCAAGGAATCAGACTAGATGTGAGGTTTTCAAGTTCCGCAGAGTTTGTGATTTGCAGAACTCAACTTTAGGCCGGAATTGCAATTACGATACAAATCTTTTTTTTTTTTTTTTTTTTTTATCCGGAATTGGATTTAGAATCAGTGTTAAAGCGATGTTTTGAAGTCTCATGGAGTGAATAGAGAATTATTTCTTCGAAATTATCATTGCTGTTTTCTAAGCTGGGTCAGAGGTAGCTCCTTGTTAGGGAAGTGTATTTTATATTTCTGGTTTTTGGTGGTAGTGTGTGGAACAAAAAAAATTTTAAAGTTTGAATCTTTTGGTGAAATTAAATTTTCCCAGGAAATTTGATTGTGAAAACATCTGTTGTTCAAATGACTGCTGATTTTGACAGACAAAACAATTGTCACCTATGTTCGCTTAAAAAAGCTTATCAGACGAATATAAAAGGTTGTAATTTTGAATGCAAATGGCCTTGAAGGTTGGTGATATTTAAAGTCTGCTTAAGTTTAAAACAAACCAGAGGAAATGACCTTTTTGACCGCTCTTGTGATCAAAGAAGTGTGAGAAAACGCGTGGGTAGATGGGCCCATATATATATATATATATATATATATATATATATATATATATATATATATATATATATATATATATATATATATATATACACACACACCATTTTGGCGAACGACAGAGAGAGAGGTGGGGGCAGACATACACGCACAGCCGGGCGAATCAACAAGAGCGATACATCGCAAATTGAGTAATCAACACAAACGCAGTTTACAGTACACACGCCTGAAATTAACTCTGTGTTTAATTCCCTGATAAAAGCTTGAGAATACACACTATGGTTCCTAGTCGCTGCCTCATGCAGTGGTCTTAGTTTGATGCATCTTAGAGGAGGCACAGTGGAATAGTGGATAGCGGCTCGGATTGAGGAATCTGAGAGCCGAGTTCGAATTCCACTGGAATCCATTATATTCACTTACGTGCTAATAAACTTGGAAAACGCATGAATCCTCTTTTTCTCCCTCCAGCATTGGGTAAATAGCAAGATAGATCTGGTTCTATAGCCTTGGATGGCAATGGCAACCTACTGCGGGAAAAAAATCTGTCTCGTTAACATACATGATCGCCTAAGAGTGTATCACGCATGACACTGAACTGACTAATGAATGTATCTTACCTTTATTTACTATTATTAAAACTATCATTTCCAAGCAAGATCAGGCCTTCTCCTTCTTCCGACAACTGTATGTCTTTCCTTTTTTCGGCGCAGTCGTCAAAGAAGAAAACACGGCTTACTGAATGAAAAGAAAGGACCCCCCACTTTTCTTGTCAATAAGAAACATTTATCAGCAACTCTAGACGATCGATAACCTAAGTGGCACCAACTCCTTGGCCAGTTTAAAACTGTATGTAACTAACCTGAACTCACAGCCATCTTTCTCGTCTATACAAGGCTTACATTCAGATCATGTTGAGACACAAGTTCCCGTACGAAAACCAAAAATAAGCAACACCGAGATTGGTCAGCACCTAGATGGGTGACCACTTGGGAATACCACAAGCTGTAAGCTTCGATATGCAGGTGTATTGGTTCGGATTTGGTAATTGGAAAGCAGTTCCAATTCCCGTTGGGTTCATTATTCACTTAGACACAAATACCCTTGGGGAAAGGTATCTTCTTCCCCCCCACCCAGCTATAGGTTAATTAGTAAGTGTTTTATCACTAAAACCATTATTATCTAAGAAAAATTCTTACAATCTAAAAGTATTTTCTAACTTTAAATAACTTGCAGAGAGTTGATAGGCCAGAGAAAAAAATCTCATTTATGCAAAACTATAGTTGTGCCTGGATTAATTTTAAAGTTTATTTTCGGTGTTTTTTTTTGTGATGTCCTGCTATCTTTGGTGATGATATTCTAGTTTTAGCTTCTATAACTAATCCAAATTATGTCATCTCACAGATCAGTTTCAACTCAATGGCACCTGTTGCTAAGAAATAAGTTAATCTGCTTTGCAATTAACAACACACTATAATGTCCTGCTTACTCCTAGATAGTTCCAATTTTCTCTTTACCATCTTCCGCCAACCTCAAATGAAGGTCATTTCCACTGACAATCAGCTCTCTTTATCAACCACTACAACAGTGTCATTTCAGGACGTGGACGATCGTGGCTCTCCACAACTTCTTGTTTTATTGCTCTAACTTTTTGCCATTATCCATCCCCCTTTTCCTCTAACCTGCCATCTATTCACATCTAGGTTATTCACTGTTTCTCTTGCTTTCAATGTCCTGTGAGTGTTTAATTCTCTCGACCCTCTTTTCTCAGTAATTTCAATTGTTTCTTTCCAATTGTAAGTATAAGTTTCTTTGTTGTTCTTATTCTTCTTGACTCATTCTAAACATCATTGACAGAATCGCATCTGCTGCTACAAGTCTTCTTCCTCTATAAGGAGATTGTATATTTACAAGGGAATGCTGAACAATGTGACCCTCACCCAAACTTACCATCAACCAGCGAATGATTACTCCACATTGAATTTCAATCCTCAATCTCATCAGTGCACAGTGAAAGCTCACAAGGTAACGCAAGACATCAAGAAATAGGAACATGAACCCTACAGCGAAGAAAATGGCAACTTACCTCATCAAACCAAGCGACAGCGCGTCGAGTGTATTCTACGACGGAAAATGTGTCAAAAAAGAAAATTACTTACCAAACAAAAGGGCACGTATTCCACGACATGCTGAAGATGGAATATTCGAATTAAAAAACAAGTCCGTCGCAGGAGTCGCTATAAAAGTATTTTGATATGCAAATTACTGAACATCCTCTCCCAGATGTTGATGAATGAAAAAAAATGTTCGTCCGATAAAAGCAGTTGGTGTTCTCGAATCGTGAGGAGAAAATTTAGGTATTTTGGCCACCGCGTTTGTTATTTTTCTGACTGGTTACAGACACGCATTGTGATTTGAGATAGTAACAGCGAATCGAGTTTTCAGCATTTCTTTCTGCCCCCGATATTCGAGTCTGGACTTACAGTGATTTTTCTTTGTGCTGTGGAAGTAATCTGCGACAAATACTTCCTTTGCTTTCAGAACACTTACAAACCCCGTTTCCTATATGTTATAGGTATCTTATTCAGGACCTCACCTGGCACATAAATCTCCTCCTTACTTCAGCTAAGTGACTGCTACTGATATGACTGGTTGGACAGACAGCTCCTCTCTCTGTCCAGCCCTAACCTGGGCTCTACTTATATAGGGCTGCCAGCAGAAACACGTAGTTTCCAACAAACTGCCAGTCCTCTTTATCATTTATTTTTTTTCCTCTTCACTCTAGTGGGTTTCTACTTTGAATTTCCAGCCATTAAAAAAAAAAAAAAATCCAACTCTTCTGACACTGCTAACATCATTTAGGATGCACTTGACTGTGTTCAGTAGGTTGTATGGGAGGCCTATTGTGCTACATACCGTCATATAGGAGAATAGATATTACATATTTGCCAAAAAATTATGCAGCACTTATTTCTATTAACTGTGTTACATAGATGTTTACTTCCTGAAAGCGTTTCCATTATGAAAGGTCCAGGGTTCACTCACAGGATTTATAGAGAAGATAAGCCACCTCCACCAAGAATGTTATATTAAAAACTATCCCAGCAAAGAAATATTCTAAATTTCAATACCTGGGGATATAAAAATAGATATTCATTGTCAAAGTTAAAATTCAATATACTTTAGTATCTGGACACCTGATTTTATCATTGAAAATCACAACAAATTATTAACCACTTATTTGAAATAACTGCATTACTTAGAATGATTACTTCACTACTTATTTCATAATTTATCCAAAACAGTAAACTGATTAGCATGTTGCTTAAATGAGTTTTTCAAAGCTTTAGAAAAGTGGGTTGAAAGCATAAAATTGAAGGTCAAAAAACTTGAAATGATGCAAATTTACTATGAATTTTAATTTATTACAAACAAATACAAATTATTTATAATGATGACACTCATCCCAAACTTTTTGTCCTTCTCCAGTGTATCGGCTATCTCGAATCCTCCATGATATTCTGCAACACTTCCATCAAAATTTTTCCTTGGTTTTTGCACCCCTCATGCACATTTCTTTTTTACCGGTGGATGTTCATTTGAATAATTCAGTTGAGAAAAATTTGCTACCATTTTTATCTGCAATAAATGAACAAAAAAGTGAAAATGTTTTAAGTAAACAATTGACAATAATATAAATAAAAAAAAAAAAAAAAATGCACTGTTGATTATTTGTAGCTAATTTGTTTAAATAATGCACTGACTATTGTTTGCATCACGTGACAATAACTGTAAGTAAAATGATGCACTAAAATAAGTAACCAAGTAATCGTTTTAAGTTCTCTGAATATCAGTGCCTTACATGTTCAGCATTCTTTTCTTTGTTTCTAACAATATTCTCCAGTTTTAATACTTTGTGTAGTTTATGGGAGACATCTTTTAATATTCCTATGTGCCTTTGGATTACCACATCACATTGTTCGTTATCCGTTACAACACAACCTAGATAGTTAAATTTCTGTACCTACTTGATTGTCACATCCCCAATCTAGCTCACACATTCTATCTTTTTACAGTTGATAATCATTTCTTAATGACTTCCATTACAACCTTGTCTAATAGTTATTTTAGATTCCATTACATTATTATTTTTTTTTAAATATCACCTAACAGTATTATCATCGTGGCCCTACCAGCATAAATTTAGGAATACACACCCTTTGGCAGGGGAATATAGTCTGGGTGAATATTTATTCTTTTAAAACATTAAAAAAAAAAAAAAAAATAAAATAAAAAATTGAAATCTGCAATTCCTTAAATATCATTATTTAATTTTTTAAGGAATTTAAAAAAAATTTTTTTTTTTTTTTTAATTTTGTGTTGTGAATAATGGTGACTCTTATTTCTTTTTTTTGCTTTTAAGTCTTTAGCAAATACTTTTTTCACTCTGATGACAATGGCACTCCACAACTTCCTGTCTTTTCTTACTAACAGCATTGCTTTCTCTTTGTGGTATTTTTTTTTCTCTATCAGTTTGTGTAAGCATACCAAACATGTTATTCACTCTTTTGTTCTGCTCATGTTGCCTTTGATATGTCCTGTGTTTTATTCCCTAATACAGTGAGACAATCTTAAAAGGAATTATTAACCTTAACAATATAGATTATACAGATTCCACTGTATTGATGGCAGACAAAAAAAAAATGAAGGTACATCTAGACAACATAGTAAATTAATTGATTGATTTTTTTATAGAGCAGGAGAAATAGAGGAAGGCCGTGAGCCACTTACGTGATGAATTTGTGAGAATGAATAGTGATGGGGGTGGGGCAGGAGCTTTAGCAATAGTAGAAAAACTGCAAAGAGCCACAAGGGATATGAAGTTTTGGGGGAGCCATTATCAGTCATGTCCTAAAGAGACATGGCACATTATCTTCTAACTTTAAATAATTTCCTGAAAGTTCAAGTCAAATAAATGGTGTTTCAATAACTTGGACCGATTTTAATGTGAATTAAGTTTAAGTGTCTAATGACTTTTTTCTTTTTTTTTCAGACTTGGTGGACATTTGAGTCATTTTATTTTTCACACATAATTTCCATGACTTAAATAACATGATCCAATAGATAAATAAATAAAATTTCACAAATAACACCGATTTATTTACTGCTGACTTTGATGCATCTTAATGAAAAACCCTTATATATTTTCTTTTTAAAAAATATTTTGCTGAGGATACAATTTTTTTTATAGCCATTAAAACAAGCATTTTCTTTTTTTATTGGAATAAAGAAAAAATTATCTATAATTACTGTACATGATAAATAAATAAAAAATGCTGCACATTTGATCAATTTTAATTTGTTATTCATCATACTTTGATTGAGCACTGAAAAGGATTGTGCACAGTGATTAAAACAGGGGATTATTAATAAATACAGTGTGTGTATATTTTACAGCAAAAAATCAAAAATTGCTTCAATATAGGTACAGTTTATTTCAAACCGTTCTTCACATGGCACAAGTTATTCCATTGGGTGCTCTGGTATTACCCACGATCTATAAATCTATATCTCAACTAACTTACATTAATCTTAACGGACTTAAATTTAAGCCCCCCATTGCTTAGCAGTACAAAAACTATTTACTGTGAATCCCAGAAAAACACACACTGTGGCTGTTAGAAGAAACACCACATAATAGGAACTGATATTAAACTACAAACAAAAATTCTGGCCATAAATAAATTCCATACACGACATCATCAAAAAATAAGCACAATGACTAAAGCCGAAATTTCTAAAGTTCAATAAACATTAGATTACAGAGTATATTTTCGTAAATTTTTGAGAGTACTTAAAAATTAAATAAAAAAAAAAAGGCGCTCACATCATTTTCATCAATTATGTTTTCCAGATAAAGATCTATCATCACCTCATCAAGCACAGCTACTGTTGTTTAAAAACACGCATTTCTGCAATATTTTAAACTTAAAGTAAATATTTGTTTCAAATCAGATTAATTATTCTTTAAATCAGATAATATTTCTCAAATAAAGTTTCAGAAAAGTATATTTTATTTTTAGAAGATTTTTTAATAAAGAGAATGAAAATCTACTAAAAACGCAGGCTAATTAAAAAAAAAAAAAATATTATTTCCAGTCAATTTAAATTAGTTTCTGAAAAAGTATTTTACTTACTGGATGTATTAAATTTAATCTATTAGCATGAAATTAAAACTAAAATACTAAAATTAAAGCATAAAGAAATATTTTTCAATTTTAAAAATTCATTTTAAGCCTCAGGTATCATGATTTTTTTTTGTGGAGATCCCTTATATATATATATATATATATATATATATATACACACTGTATATACTCGAGTAATATGCAATGATTATTTTAAATACAGCTGTACTTTGTAACTACAGTAAATAGGTTTGCAGTTTACTCAATGGTGTAGCTGCAGCCAGAAGTACATACACTAATTTTATATCTCATGTATGATGCAACCCCCTTAAAATTAGCTACAAAAGTCGCATGTTACACACACACTTATATACATATATAATTTGCAAAAATAAAAAGAAATAGGAGGAAGAAAATAATCTGCTTTAGCTCCCCATAAGAACAAATATTACTGGAATAATTTTTAAACTGATATTCAAATATTTAACTGGTAAAACTGTTAAAAACAAATTATTCAACAAAAATAATGTTATGGTTAACTATGGTTGTGTGTGTATATATATATATATATATATATATATATATATATATATATATATATCTCGGATCACTGAAAGACTAAATTTGATTTCAGAATCTGTTTTTGTCATTGAAGAAATACCAGAATTTGAATGAAATTTAACTTTGTTTTTTTTTTTTATAAACAACTCGAGATTTTAACCAGCACTCAGGTTGCTTCATTTTTGTACAAGAATTATTATGGAGATTGCTCGTTTTGTTGCAGCCAATCAGTGTAAATTCAGACATGTTCAGCTTTATTATTGTCAGAGAATTTGTGAGGGACCCATCCAGCCAATTTCCATACCTTTCCGAGCTTTTTGAGACGACGAACGATGGTTGAATGGTTCACATTGAAGTCGTCAGCCAGCATTCGAGTTGTCAAGCTTTTGTTCTCTTCCACGGCTGCCAAAAGTGCCTGGTCGTCGAAATCCGATGGTCGACCTCTTCTTGGCTTATCTTCCAAGCTAGTGTCGCCAGATTTGAAACGGGCAAACCATTCCCTGCATCGACTTTCACTGATTGTTCCTTTTCCAAAAAGTTCGTTGAGATCACGAAACGACTGTGATGCTTTCCATCCTTTTTCGAAGTGGTAAAGCATAATATGACGAATATGAGTATGATTATCAACACGCATTTTTATAACCTGAAAATAAAACATTTTTATTAAAAAAATGTAAACAAAACAGCAAATTTATTAACAAATAACTTGATTACAAAAACACCTGATAATTATGCACCAACCCAATAGTACTTATATTGTTTAAATATTTTTATGCTTGGGTCAGATGGAAAGTAAAGAAAAACGTTTCCATATAATTAAACCATTTGAATTTTTTTATACAGTAACTAAATTTGATTTGCTGAAGGGACACCGATGTCAGTAAATATTAGGTTGGTGCAAAAATAATATCGTTTTTTTACGTAGTTTTTAACGTCAAAAAACGATATTATTTTTGCACCAACCTAAAAAGTTGCTTCAGATTTTGTTAGCTTTGTTTACAGTTGCTTATTTAAAAAAAAAAAAAAAAAAAAATATTGATACATGAGCCTGCACAAATATAAATTAATCATATTCAGATGCCTGCAGTTTTATCTTTTCTTGAAATATTAAATGTTTTTCATTTTTTTTTTTTTTATAGATATTCTGGTATGAATCCAGAATTGATACGAAACATTCATAAACGTCATCTTGTTACATCAAGAATTTGAATGGCTCAATGTCTTGTTGCCACTTTTGTAATATCAACGAATACTTGTTGTCAATTCTGTAATGCTCGTTGTAATTGCAGATATAACTATAGTAACGCCATTGAAAAATACTGGTGTCAGACACCTTTGAATAACACTCGCACTAATAATACTAGCTCAGAAAGTAACCACCGAATAGTAGTCCGAAGTGATCAGTATAGTAATAGAAGATAGCATGGTGTCTAACTGATCACTCTTTTTATGCTAACTCCCTGTTTATACATTTTCCTTTGCGATCATGTGATCTAATTATTCAAAATGGGATTGCCTGTATTTGCTCTCTGGCGATCTATATTCAAACTAGAGTGTCGGCAATGACACTTTATTCCTATATAAGAGTCACATCGCTAAAATCAACAGAAAATAATATGTATTTTCAAAAACTGTGACTAAATATCAAAGAGAAACAAATCTTGGGTGAAGTCTATGGCTTTTTAATGTAGAAAGCAACTTATGTGAGCAACATTCAAAGTCGCAAGAGAAAAACAAAATATGAAGCATTCTTTTCACTCAGTTCCACCTAAAAAAAAATATCCATAAAATAAAGCTTTAAAGCAAGGGTTGGCAACCTACAGCCCGCGGGCTGGATCTGGCTCGCGAAGGCATTTTGACCAGCCCGCGAGCCTGATTACCAATGACTATTTTTAACCTGAGAGACGACCTTTAAATGAAATTTGTTATATGTCATTTTCCATAGAATGTCTACACCTAACAAAAATTACTTTTCCTCAAGGAACATCAAAATACTTCAAAGTGAAAAAAATCAACCGAAGTGAAATGGATGAAATTATGACGTGTAGGTTTGAAACTGTTATTGAAAATTGTTCCACAAACGAACCACACACACATTAAACAAAAACAAAGCACATATACCCATACATACGAGTACAAATAGTTGCAAACATATACACTTACGTACGTACATATGCGGTATCATCCACACATTCAAGAGGCATGTATGTATAATGCGCGTATGTTTAACTGTCTTTAGATTTCTGCTACCTCGCATGTCAGTCCCTCCCTGGCCTCTTTCACTTCATCGTTCCTTTCGCTTCTGTTATCTTTTAATGTAGCCAAGGGTCATAACAAATATGTATCCATTATCTGACATTAAACGTAGGCAACGCAACTTGGTAAAATAAGTCTCATGAAAGATAACTGGCAGATAGTCTAATATTTTTAGTGCAACTTTAGATTTTCTTTTGCTTTTTCTGATTTCTCAATGTTTATTTTCATTACGG